>JARQOD010000001.1:47180639-47455306 GCA_033576555.1 Oophaga sylvatica | reverse complement strand
CCCTAAAATGCCACACATCGTTTTGCCTTTTGTCCTAACTCTACCATGCTGCTCCAAATACACAGCCACTGGCTGTCCATTGTTTTTTATAGTAAACAATAGTGTTTATTAAAAGACTTAATAACAACAAGATATAGTTTTTACTTTGAAAACATTACTTGTTTTTGTTTCCTGGAAAAAAGGGATCATTTTTGGATAGCTTGATTAAAATCATTTATTATCACCTACTCCCTTCATTAACAAATCAGTTGCGGACCAAAAAAGGAGATAATTTTTAATATAGTTGAGAAAACAATTAACTTCTTTACATTTATATAAGGTATACCTGCTTAATCTCCAGAAAATGGGGATAATTTTTGGATGGCTTATAAAAGCTTTGTACTACCTTAATCATTTTGTGATTAGCAATTTAGTGGAGGCCCAAATAGAGGATTTTCAATCCATTTGAGAACAATAACTTCTTCATGTTCAAAACAGTACTCTTGTTTTGTTTCCGTAATTAAGCAATAATTTTTTGGACAGATTCTAAAAAAAGCTATCACTTCCTCATTCAAAAAAGTGCTAAGCTCTTGTATTCCCAACACAGGATCATTTTTACAGCCAACTATGTGGAAAATGCCACGTTTTTTTCTGTTTTCACTGCCTGTGTATAAACTCAGCAAGACATGCATATGCCCCTAAAAGGGATAATTTTTGGAACGCCTTAACTAGTTACAAAACTGTGGTTGCCACTGCTTACCATCAGCTTTCCCTAGCAGATAGATTAAGGTCACTTTGACATTAAAAAGCCTGCTTTTGAATTAAGGAGCTCAAAAACAGGTTCAATAGAGTCAAAATAGAGTGTTATCACATATTTTCCAGGCCAGAAGAGGCTGCTTACTTACGTGATTTGTGGCAAATTTACCCGTTGTGAATCAAATTTTTGGGAAAAATTCTTCAAGCCAGCAAACTCGAATTTCAAAAGATCCACCTTTTTTTATTAAACTACTTAAAAATAGAAAAAATATTTGTAAAAAATATTTTCTTTAGACTGCATTTTCTGACATAAGGTTTTTTTTATTTTTGAGTTGATAACACTGTGTCTTATCTCTGTTATGACACATAATATATTTTTATACATGATTTAGGCTATGTGCACACGTTGGGGGATTTCTAGCAAAACCGCATACACAATACAACTCATTATGACCTATGAGATTCGCATGCTGTGCACATGCCGCGGGTTTTTCCGCGGCGGAATCGCATCGCGGGGGGAATCCGCGCTGCTCATTCTTTTTTTGCGGAACCGCGGCGATTCGCCGCCATAGGAATGGCATTGAACCAATTACTTTCGCATGTGGCTATGCCCACCATGCGGAAAAGTAAGGGTTCATGTGGGATGGTACCCGGGTCTGAGGGAAGGAGACTCTCCTCCAGGCCCTGGGTAACCATATCCATGTAAAAAAATCAATAATTAAATAAAAAATAATGATTTTCACTTCGGCGGCCCCGCAGCTTTCCCGCTCTCAGCGACGCTCCCGTTCCAGGAGTCCTTTGCGAGATCACCAGATGACGTAGCGGTCTCGCGTGATGCTACGTCATCGGGGTGATTGTCGCAAAGGACTCCTGGGAACGGATTGGCCGGGGGAGCGTCGCTGAGAGGCGGGGAAAGCTGCGGGGGCCACCGGAAGGTGAGAATATCATTATTTATTATTTTTTTTTATTATTTTTACATTAGATCTTTTTACTATTGATGCGAATAGGAGCATCAATAGTAAAAAGTTGGTCACACGAGTCAAAACACTTGTTTGACTCGTGTGACAACCTGTCAGATCGCTTGTAAAACGCTAGCATTCTGCAAGCTAATTCGCTTGCAAAACGCTAGTTTTTTGCGGGAATACGCATACCTAAATATGCGTATTTCCCGCGCAGGGAGGTGCGGAATTGCGCGGAAATTTCCATGGCAATTCCGACGTGTGCACATAGCCTTAATAATTCCTTCTGAGTTTAAAGATGAAGTTTATTCACTTTCTATAATTAAGCAAAAACCTTGTTGCTGAGTCCGGGACGACTGTTCCAGAGGAGCTATTTAAATGAAATACATAGATTTTCTTGAATTTTGGGAAAGTGCTTATCACAAATCATTGAACAGTATGAGCCTGCCCCCTGCTGTCATCAGTAAATATAGTTTAACAACTAAGACTACAATGTATTGATAGTATTTTATGTTCACAAGATAGCTTTTAGACTCAAAATGCATTTAGTTTATTACTTTGACATCATAAAAGCATAAATAAGTATTAGGAGACTGATTTAGTAAAGGATCTGGAGAATCCGGCACACTTTGTTTCTATTTGGCTTGGTTTATGGCTCTATATTCTTTTGGCAATATGGATATGGATTCCTCCAAAAATAAAAACTTTGCGAGACAAGGCCTGCTAGGAAGTTGCAGCATCATCATTTGCACAAGCAGTCTTTGGATAAACGGAGAAAAAGGTATTTGGGCTAAACTGAGAAAAAAGACAAAGGATTGTCCTATTATACTGTGCAGTACAATGGACCCTTCTTATAGAATCCCTAGGTCATCTCAACAGCTAACAGATGATGAAATGACATCAAAGACGTAGGTCCGAAGCGTGATCATTACACGTCATACAAAAAACGCCTTAGGGGCATTTGGAATCCATCAGTGCGGTAGTCAAGAAGGTCAGGGCAGGGCGGCAGACAAGAAATGAGGTCAGGACATAAGCTGTGTCATAAGACATCTCAGAATAACACCATTGCACAGATAAGATCAAAATAGGGTGGGTTTCTTTAATACTCATGATCAGCTGAGCCTTTTGGCCTGCTAAAAGAACATGAGCTAGTGAGTACCACCTTACGTGTTCCCACCAAAAGAGCTTCGTACAAATCACTGTAAACCAGCAAATAACTCCTTTGCTTTGTGTATAGCTTGTCTAAAGTCAAAAATTTAAGGAAATGAAAAAAGTGTATTAGAAAATGAAGTTTGGAACTCATCACAACTGTGAAGTGTACTCCAAGAAGAAAATTAACTTATCCATAGGAAAAGATGTTTTACCTAGAAAGTCTGACGTGGTTGTGTTATACAGTAGAACACTGCTCTCTAAAATACAAAGTAAGGGGCAATTTACTTTTTTATAGGTTTGTCATTTCAATGGTTTATTGCTCTACTTTATTTTCAGTCTAATAAGGTGAATTCTAGTTTAATATTATATCCGTATAAAGTGAACAGGCGTCTGGAGCAGTTAATGCATATTTTATAACAAGAAAAAGTTCTTGGAGAAAGTTCATAGCATTCTAGAATGATAAAATAGGACGGGACCTCATGCTCAGGCTCATTCGTGTCAACCCTCTGCTCAATGCAGGATTCACTAAATCATCTCAGATAGATAGATGTTATGTACGGTAGTGGGAGGACAGGAACAACGCAGGGCAGCCGAACACCTGAGATGTTGGTAAACTAATGGGTTTCAGAACCTGAACTAACCAACAACTAGAGGTAGCCATGGGGTTCCTAGTTGATCCTAGACGCTTGTCACAGCCTGAGAGTAGCTATACCTAAAGATAGAAACAGGAAAGCTAACTGCCCGGAGTAGAGCCCCAAAGGAATAGGCAGCCCCAAACATATAATGGCGGTTAGACAAGATGAAAACCAACGCAGGCAGAAAACAGATTGAGCAAACGTGGGGCCACAAGCTGACTAAATAGGAAAGGACAGGGAGATTACTTTCTGCAACCCAAAAAACCCTACAAAAATCCAACAATTCTGATTACAAAAAACTGAGATCACACGATCTCGCCACCCACTAATCAGATCAGTGTGAACAAAACAAGCTGCAGTGTGAAAAGCAGGAAAAAGCAAATGAAAAAACAACAGTGGCTACAGACAAACTGTGAGGGTAGGCCCAGGAGGGACCTGGCTGTCCTCCACAAATGTGCAGAAAACAATGCAAATAGCAAGACAAAAAAGAAAAGCAGAAAATATCTTATCTGAAACAGCAGATGCAGGCAAGACACCAGCAAATTCCAAAGAACCAGGAACCACAATTGAGACCAGAACAATTGATCACCGGCGACCATCATGGGAGGGAACCTCCTTTATATCAGTCAGTCCGTGATCCAGATTGCCATTCCTCTCTGGAAGGTTCAGTACTGTCTGTAACCACCAGAGGGAGCCTCTGCTCATTCCAAACGTACCCCCCTTGAGGAGGGGTCACCGAACACTCACTTGTGCAACCAGGCCGATCAGGATGAGCTCGGTGATAGGCACGGATCAGTCTCCTAGCTGAATGTCGAAGCAGACACCAAGAATTATCCTCCTGACCATAACCTCTCCACTTAACCAAATACTGGAGTTTCGTCTAGAAAACGAGAATCCAATATTTTTCTCAACCACATACTCCAGATTGCCCTCACCAAACAGGGTCAGGAGGCGCCAGTAGGAACCATGGCTTGACAAACTCTTCAATAAGGACTTGTGGAACACATTATGGATCTTAAATGTCCCTGGAAGAAGCAAACGGAAGGAAAACCGGATTAAGAATCTCCATGATCTTATAAGGTCCAATGAACCTAGGCTTAAACTTTGGAGATGCAAACCTCATAGGGATATTTCTTGAGGACAACGAAACCAATTCCCCCACTTTTAAACCGGGACCATTAGTCCTATTCCGGTTGGCAAACCGTGGGCCTTCTTTGAGAGATAGACACCTCTCCACTACTGGTTCCAAATCTGCTGCATTCGCTCCAAACAGAGTCAACACCCGGACAGACAGAAGCCTCCACCTGTCCCGAAGAAAAATCGAGGGTGAAACCCGAATTGCGAAAAATGGAGACATTCAAGGTGGCAGAGCTAGCCCTATTATTAAGAGCAACTCAAGCCAAAGGCAAAAAAGGACCAGTCATCTTGATCAGCAGACACAAAACATCTCAAATAAGTCTCCAAGGTTGGGTTTGTTCTCTCGGTTTGTCCATTGGTTGAGGATGAAATGCAGAGGAGAAGATAATTGAACACCAAGTTTAGAACAAAAGTCCTCCAAAATCTGGCACAAACTGGACTCCTCTGTCAGACACAATGTTCTCGGAATGCCGTGCAACCAAACACGGCTGAGGAACAAAGGCACAACTCGGAGGAGGAAGGCAATTAGGTAATGTATCATCTTAGAAAAATCTATCACAGATTACCCAGATAACGGTCATTCTCTGAGAGACAGGGAGGTCGGAAATAAAATCCATAGAGATATGGGTCCATGGTCTTGGGCACAGGTAATGGCATCAACAAACCACTAGAGCGAGAGCAAGGGCTTGGAACGAGAGCAAGTCCCACAGGATGCACAAAGTCCCTGACGTCACAAGACAAAAGTAGGCCACCAAAAGGACCGACTCACCAATCTCTGGTACCAAAAATCCCGGGAGACAGCCACCGCGGAACAATGAATCTCAGAATCACACTCAAAACGGCACCTGCCCCAATCTCAGAGGCATAACCTCCACCTGAAACGGCGAGAGAACTTCAGGCTGCGGTAGAACAGGAGCAGAAATGAATTTTGCTTAAGTTCCTGAAAGCAGAAACTGCTCAGGAGGCCAATTCACCACATCAGAACCCTTTTTGGTCAAATCGGTCAATGGTTTAACAATACCGGAGAAATTCCAATGAATTTACGATAAAAATTGGCAAAACCCAAAAATCTTGAAGAGCCTTTAATGAAGTAGGTTGAACCCAATCACAGATGGCTGAACCTTGACGGGGTCCATTTCAATAACAGACGGAGACAAAATAAATCCCGAAATGAGCCTTCTGTACGCCAAAAGACACTTTGATCCCTTCAATACGTGATTCTCTTCAAAATCTGGACACAGTCGAACATGTTTCATGAGAGTCCCAGTCGTTGGAAAAAATCAAGATATCATCCAAATAAACAATCAGAAAATTTATCACAAAATCCTGAAAATATCATTCATGAAGGATTGGAGACGGAAGGGCATTAGTGAGCCCAAAAGGCATCATAGGTACTCAAATGTCCCTCTGGGGTATTAAGACCGTCTTCCATTCATCCCGTGCTTAATGGAATAAGGTTATTACGCCCCCTGAGGTCAAACTTGGTAAACCAAACTAGCACTTTTCACTCTGGAAAAAGGTCAGAAATCAAGGGTAACGGTATTGATATTTCACAGTGTATTATTCAGGAGGCGATAATCAATACACGGCTCAATGAACCATCCTTTTTGGCCACAAAGAAAAAAACGGCGCCAAGGGTGAAGAGGATGGTCTGATATGACCCTTCTCCATGATCCTTGATATAAGATCGCATAGCATCGTGTTCAGGTACAGATAAGTTAAAAAGGCGACCCTTAGGAAATTTACCACCAGGCACTAACTCAATAGCGCAATCGTAGCTTCTGTGAGGAGGTAAGGACGCAGACTTACTTTCACAAAAACACATCAGAAAATTAGTCAAAAAGTCAGGACATCCTGAGATGGGGAGATGAGAAAAAAAAACAGGAGTGTCAGTATTAACACATTGGCAGCCCAACTGGTCACAGACACAGATTTCCAATCCAAAAGAGGATTATGAGTCTGTAACCAAGGGAAACCAGTACAATATGTCATGCGATTATGCAACACCAGAATTTGCAACTCTCCTGATGATCTGGTTCAAACCTCATTATCACTGAGTAAAAAATTTGGGGGTTTATTTCCGCCCAAAGGGGTAGAATCAATGTCCAGTAAAGGAATAGACTTCCGCAGGGGTTCATGGGAAAGCCACAACGTTTGGCAAAGTCAAAATCCATCAGGTTAATAGCCGCTCCTGAATCAACAAAAGCCTGAGCCGAAAATGTGGACATGGGCAAATGAGTGTAACAGTAAACAGAAATTTAGTCTGAACATACCCAAGACAACTGAGCGAGCAAAAAGTCTTCCCCGCTTGGGCAGAGGAAATAGCATGGGACGCGTCACCACGTAGAAACATAACCCATTGCGCCTACGAAACTCATGACGCTGAGCCCCAGAAGTCACTCCATCACACTGCATGGGCTCAGGGCTGGCTCACAAGGCAAACACTATCTAGCATACTCTGCGTCACGCAAACTTCTGTCAATTTGAATGGCCAAAAGACATAGAATCATTGAGACCAGAGGGAACGGGGAATTCCACCATAACGTCCTTTACTTTTTCTGACAGACCCTTCGAAAAAGGGCTGCCAAAGCATGATCATTCCATTTGGTCAGAACTGCCCACTTTCGAAATTTCTGACAGTACAACTCAGGTCTTCAAACCCTGATTTATGCCAACAGGATCTTTTCAGCTTGATCAGTGGCATTAGGTTCATCGTACAATAACCCAGAGCCTGAAAAAATACATCAATATAATGCAAAATAGGATCCCAGGTGTCAGGGAAAAAAGCCCAATCCTGAGGGTCGCCGCGCAGCAGGGAGATGACAATTTGAACCTGCTGTGCAGCGTTCCCTGAGGACTTAGGCCTTAAGGCAAAAAAACAACTTACAGTTATTTTTGAAATTCAGAAAATTAGATCGATCCCCAAAAACAAATCTGGCATGGGAATCCTAGGTTCCACAACTGGCAACCAGCAAGATAGGTAGCAATACTCCGAACCTCAGTGGCAGCTGATCACACGGCCAGACAACTGTGCAAACTCCATTGAGAGAGAAAAAAAAAACCTCCTCAGCACGCAGAGAAAAAGAGGGAAAAAAAATGCAACAAACAGAAAAAAAAAATCTCTGACAACTCTGACAACTTTTTTCTTTCACACTATATTTCCTTCTGTGATGTACCATATAATTTCAGTTTGGCCGGTGATACTGTTATGTACGGTAGTGAGGAAGACAGGAACAACAGCAGGGCAGCGAACACCTGAGATGTTGGTAACTAATGGGTTTCAGAAACCTGAACTAACCACACAACTAGAGGTAGCCGTGGAGCGTTCCTACGTTGATCCTAGACGCCTTGTCACAGCCTGAGAGCTAGCTATATATACCTAAAGATAGAAACAGGAAAGCTAACTGCCCGGAGTAGAGCCCCAAAGGAATAGGCAGCCCCCAAACATATAATGGCGGTTAGACAAGATGAAAACACAAACGCAGGCAGAAAACAGATTGAGCAAACGCTGGGGCCACAAGCTGACTAAATAGGAAAGGACAGGAGAGATTACTTTCTGCAACCCAAAAAACCTACAAAATCCAACAATTCTGATTACAAAAATACTGAGATCACACGATCTCGCCACCACTAAATCAGATCTCAGTGTGAACAAACCAAGCTGCAGTCGCTGAAAAAGCATGAAAAAGCAAATGAAAAAACAACAGTGGCTACAGACAAACTGTGAGGAGCTCAGGCCCCAGGAGGGGACCTGGCTGTCCTCCACAAATGTGCAGAAAACATGCAAATAGCAAGCACAAAAAGAAAGCAGAAAATATCTTATCTGAAAACAGCAGATGCATGCAAGACACTAGCAAACTTCCAAATGAACCAGGAACCACAATTGAGACCAGAACAATTGATCACCGGCAACCATCATGGGAGGGAACCTCCTTATATCAGTCCAGTCCGTGATCCCAGATTGCCATTCCTCTCTGGAAGGTTCAGTACTGTCTGTAAAACCCAGAGGGAGCCTCTGCTCATTCACAACAGATAGACCTCCATTGATGGAGAACTCACCTAGTGAACATGCTCTGCCGCATGCTCGAAAACATATTCAAGCCCCCGCGGCTGCATGTCTCGCGACTGTTCGACAGCTGCAACACATGCATGGATGTTGAACAGTGCAAGACATGCAGCCGCGGGGACTCGAACATATTTTTCGAGCACGCCGAAAGACTCTCTGTTAGCACACAAGAATACTCTGATAAACCTTATCGAGCACATTCACTCATCACTATTCACTGCCGCTCGTGGCAGCCTGTTCCACTCATTGATCACAACTTATAAAATCAAAATTTTAAACAGTTAATGATGAAAATGTAAGAGATAGCATAAGCAATAAAACCTTACTGTAAGTAATGATTGATTTACCCCTACATGGACTTTTAGCTGGTTTGAAGTGTCAAATATTCAAACTACAAATGTCAATAATATTGATGATGCCTTTTAAGTTGTCAATTTAATGGAAATGTATATGGCCCAGTTTTGGACACTGCAATGGTTGAGTGTAAAAGTCTGCATTAACTGCGGGTTTAGTGACAGTGGGACAATTTTCATCATTTCTCTAAGCTGTAATTTGTATTTTATCCTTCCGGAGGGAGAACTTACTGGGGCAGAATTATGTATTTTCTGCTGTGCTACTCTGGGTTTGTAGAACCTGTTGCATCTGATAGGTTTAGTTTATGTAAGGTTGGAAATATATTACGGAATTGTTGTAGTGTGATTTGGTCATGGCCAGGCGAGAATGCTGAATGCTGTTATTGTACACAGATTTGATCCAACTTAGCGCACTGTGGAGAAATGAAGGACTATCACTGGAGACATTTGAGGACCTTTGCTCCAGCTACTAAAGAGAAAGCTGCTGGTACTGGAGTTTGTGACTGCACATGTGGAAGCTTGGGCCTATGACACCGATTCATCCAGGTTTGGTTTGCCAGTAAAAAAAAGTCAAGTGCAACCCTTCATCTTAATGACGTTGGAGATGAGAAAGGCAAAAAATAACACAAAGTGATGGAGACCTCTCTAACCATCTGTATACAGTTGAGATTTTCTGTGTTTAACGTTAAAGGGGTTGTCCGATCTTAGGCTATAAGATTAGCCTACTGTACATGTGTCGGCAAGTATGTGATTTGCATACTTCCGGCAACATTCTGACTAGACGTGTCCGTCCATGTTCAATATGCTTGCCTTCAATGAGGCGGCACACATCTAGTTGGCCCGTGACCTCATGTATGAAAATCGCATGCTTGTGATCACGGGCCTGCCACTCCTGACAACGGAGAATCCTCAAAGTGTGCAGTGTGCACACTGTAAGGATTCACAAGTCTGCAGACTTATAACCTATGGCCAGACAATCCCTTTAAGTGATGTGCCTTCTTTTAAGACAGACTCTATTTTGAATTCAATCCCAGGACTAAAGTTTATAGTATGACATCTCCTCTGTTCATTCAATAAGCAGATCTGAGGCATCAGCAAGGAGGTTGAGGTTGGAAAAATGAACAAGAACCTACCAACCAAATAGTAGTCAGAGGGATTCCTAACTGTTCAGGAAAGATGATGGTGACAAATACATGAAATGTCCGTGAAAAGGACATAAAAAAGGAGGAACAGTTTGTCCTACATTTTCCTTTTGGTTTCTTCTCTAACAAGAATTGTGTTTTGGGTTGCTGTGGAGGGGCGCACTGCTTTGTCTTCTGTTCTCGATTATACGTAACCTTCAGTCTTGTTTTGGTCATGTCGTTAAGTATTTTATGCTACTGACTGCGGCATTGTATAAATTATGAGGATATAGTGCCCTTTCTAGAAGATTGTGGACTAGTGGCATATTGGTCGTTAAGGGTCCACAGAGGAATATGGGTGGTCTGATAAGTAGTCCACGTTTATCACAATACAGACAAGTTACAGTACATGAAAGTTGTTATATGACTCAATTCACATAATTATATATACAGTAGCTATTAAATAAGTTAAAAAATATTCCGACAATACTTTCTATAATAATATCCAGGTGCCGGAATCTAGAGATAAATAGGATGTCTGCGGACTGTGCTTTCAAGTCTACTTTTGCATTGATGCAAACTTTGGAAAAACAGTGCGGGGATCAGTCAAAGCCTATATGGTACAATGACTAGTAAAAGATTAAAAATGTGTTGAGGTTATTCAGACCTAACATTCAAAGAAAGTGTAAACCCGGCACAGGGCTCAGATTTGAACAGCTGTGGAAGAGTGGGGTGAGGAACAGCAAAGACAATAAACACAGAACAGACGTGTAATAGCAAGACGACAGGGATTTCATGCATTATGCTACATATATATTTCAAGCCAGATATCGTTTTCTTTAAGCTAATCATATAGTTTATGAATGAGTTCACTCCCTGACTACAATGAACCTACAAGTATGACTCAGCCGTAAGGTTGGGTTCAAACACTGTCAGCGTTATCAGGAACGTTTCCCAATGTATATATGGATGTGATCCTGGATGTATACAAATATTACTGGCCCAACTGTTGAAATGTTTTAGCTTGCAGTCAGACCTTGCATTGGACACCTATATCATCTTTAGTTTTCATTGTTCATGATTACTAAATGCAGAAATTTGCACATTTCCAAATAATCTTCTTGTAAAAAAGAAAATCTTGATGTTTTGCTGATGATGTATAGTCTGTACAACTCCTTCACATAGCTGTCTATGCTACTGCTTCTGACCTGATGACACCCTGCCCCATGCTGCTGTCTGCTCAGGACTGACTCATCTACATACTTTGTTGGAGAGGGAGTAAAGCATCTAGATTCTGCAGTTTTAATGAAGAACACACACAGTCTGCATCAGTGTATAGAATGAGCAGCAATCGTGCGCATACGGGGAGTATAAGTATCTATGTCAACACAGGTAAGTAATATAGGGGCTGGATCAAAAAGGGAAAAACAGTACAGGAATGAGGTGATACATGAGAACTAGTAAAGGCAGTATCCTTAACACAAAGACATCCAGCACGTATTACTGGGAGGAACAAATCACCAGGAGAAAACTTTGTAACTAGAAGCAGGTTATAAACTGTGCAAAATATGAAAGCATAAAGATTAGTTTCTTAAAGTTAGTACAACATTATATAAGCAATCCTCATGTACAATAAGATCATATTTCACCTACAGATTCATATACCTAGTAGCCAAAAGAGCACAAAAAGTCTGGCTACTCCGAGCATCATATGTCTTGTATCCTGCATTTTCACCAGTTTTCCCTTTGCAAGCTCTATTTTTCAGATAATGTCTCTGAGCAAGTGGGTGGAAGATAGTTCTTATGTCTCCCTTACATAGTACACAGAGACATGATAGGTTTCTGCTATTCTGTCCCTATGCAGCAAATGTGCACAGCATGGAGGACATCATACAGAAGCAATGAGCGGTGTATCTGTGACTTCAGCTCTGGGATGAGAGAAGCACATACTAGAAAGCAACAGCATGATCTCTTTAAGTATTTCTGCTTTTCCTACCCTATACTCTTCTCCCCTTCATGCTTAAAAGACTTCAACAGAAATCTATAAGAAAAAAAACAGCAAAAAATTTACATGGCCAGTCTGTTCCTCTGTTCCTGAGACATTAGTTTGAATTGATATGTATATGACTATACACTTAGGTAGGAAAAAAGGATCATCCCGTGTCGCGCAAGAAGAATTCAAATTGTAGAGGCTTCAACATGGTTTATTCTACGCGTTTCAGGCTACAGGTGACCCCTTCATCAGGACATGAGGGGATGATCCTTTTTTCCTACCTAAGTGTATACTTTAATCTGGTCTTGCACTGACCTGTGGATCTGCAGTAGCTGCCATTAATATATGTCCTTCCTTCACTCTCACCAGGTGAGTAGTTCTCTTGGTGGGCACCTTTGTGTAACGTTTGATAAGACCCTATTTGCGCTTTGTGTCTCCCTTTTTTCTTTAACATGTATATGACTATGGTAGACTATGGCAGATCTGACGCCTCTGTCACTCTAGCTCTATTTCCTTCCCAGCACCACCTCCTTGACTACCAGCCTCTATGCTACATGTCAGTCAAGCAAGAGGAGGCATTGCTAGGCAGGAAGTAGAGCTGGAGTGACAGAAGCTTCAGAGCTACAATAGCTATTAGCATATCAATTCAAACAATGATTTCACAGTAGAGAAATGGACTGTCTAAGTAAAGCTATTGCTAGACTTGTTTTTGAAAGATAAATATATATATATACAGTACAGATCAAAAGTTTGGACACACCTTCTCATTCAAAGATTTTTCTGTATTTTCATGGCTATGAAAATTGTAGAATCACACTGAAGGCATCAAAACTATGAATTAACACATGTGGAATTATACATTACACTTTACAAAAAAGTGTGAAACAACTGAAAATATGTCTTATATTCTAGGTTCTTCAAAGTAGCCACCTTTTGCTTTGATTACTGCTTTGCACGCAGAAAAGGTGAACGGATGGACTCTACATGCCTGGTTCCCACCGTGAAGCATGGAGGAGGTGGTGTGTGATGGTGTGGGGGTGCTTTGCTGGTGACACTGTTGGGGATTTATTCAAAATTGAAGGCATAGTGAACCAGCATGGCGATCTAATAAAATTAAAAACAATAAAAGTTGAAAAAAAAAAAAAACAAATCTAAGAAAATCAAAAACAAAAAAACAAAATACTGTATATGTGAACAAAATTATTGAAACTTTATTAATTGTACTTATTTATATACAGCCATCATATCCAACAGTGGCTTACAGACATCATCACTGTCCCCATTGGGGCTCACAATCCAAATGTGACGTTTTGATTTTCATTGGAGGAATGCTTCAAGGGCTCATGCCATTGGCCGTGTTACAAATCCATGCTATCAATCAGCCAACAGTATGTATTTTATGTAGAGCAACTGATTACCATGGAGTCCTTGAAAAAATAAATTGTGACATGTTTCATTCTGTCCATTACATATGACAATATGCATGTCATAGGAAATATGGTGCTGCATGGAAGTACTATAGGGTGGCATGTGTTTGAGCCTTCAGTTGGTCTGAGAACTCAAATCAGTTGAATGTATACACTATTATTAGGTTCCATAAAAGAGTCATGGAAATTACATGCATGCTTATACTATCATCTAATTGTAACAGTGATTATTATAATGAGCATAATATGGGATTTAGTTTATAATGGGAAAAATTGCAGTTATAATATCAAAAAGAAAGAAAAGGAAAAAGCAATCCAACATCCCAGGTATTACTGTAATATTAACACTTGATTTAAACCAGATCAGGCGAAGCCTTTGTCAAAGGGCTGAAATGCGCGTCGGGGTGGGAGTGCAGACATCCACGGATCCCCCTGTTCCATCTGGCTATAGTAAATTAAGGTAATTGTGGAATTCCTTATTATATCAGCCATATTTGAGTGTTTTTGTTTACAATATAGAATCCATCCAGGCCATATAGGATGTTGCAATAACTATACAATGACAGTGTCTCTATTATTAATACACGTGCTTCTCACTAAATTAGAATATCATCAAAAAGTTAATTTATTTCAGTTCTTCAATAGAAAAAGTGAAACTCAAATATTATATAGAGTCATTACACACAGAGGGATCTATTTCAAGTGATTGAAAATCCAAAAGTCATTATCTCAGTAAATTGAATAATTAACAAAAACACCTCAATGGCTTCCTATGCATTTAGAAAGGTCCCTTAGTCTGTTTCAGTAGGCTCCACAATCATGGGGAAGACTGCTGACTTGACAGATGTCCAGAAGCAGTCCACTGACACACTCCACAAGGGTCATTGCTAAAGAAGCTGGCTGTTCACAGAGTGCAGTATCCAAGCATATTAGTGGAAAGTTGAGTGGAAGGAAAAAAGTGTGGTAGAAAAGGTGCACAAGCAACCGGGATAACCACAGTTTTGAAAGGATTGTTAAGAAAAGGCCATTCAAAAATTTGGGGGGAGATTCAGAAGGAGTGGACTGCTGCTGGTTCAAGAGTCACCACACACAGAGTATCCAGGACATGGGCTACAAGTGTCGCACTCCTTGTGTCAAGCCACTCATGACCAATAGACAACTTAAGAAGCGTTTTACCTGGGTCAAGGAGAAAAAGAACTGGACTGTTGCTCAGTGGTCCAAGGTGTTTTCAGATAAAAGTAAATTTTATGACTAAAGCCCGGGTCTCACATAGCGATACACCCGCGATCCCGACAACGATCAAGATAGCTGGTGTATCGCTACATTATCACTGCTGAGCTGCCAAACAGGCAGCTCAGGCAGCGATCAGTACAAGCGACACTGCGGGTAACATCGCTTAGTTACCCGCAGTGTACCTTGGATACCAGGCCTGATGCAGGGAGCTGGTAACCAAGGTACACATCGGGTTTCCAGGCGCTGCGCGGTGCCTGGAAACCCGCTGTGTACCTTGGTTACCAGCTCCCTGCATCAGAGCGCTGGTATCCAAGGTACACAGCGGGTTTCTAGGCACAGCCCCGCGCCTGGAAAACCGCTGTGTACCTTGGTTACCAGCGGATCACTGGTCTCCCGCTGTCACACGCAGTGATGCGTGCCTGTCAGCGGGAGACCAGCGATCAAAAAAATGTCCAGGACATTCAGCGACGATCAGCGATACCCAGCAGGGGGGCTGATCGTCGCTGAATGTCACACACAGCGATATCGCTGGGGAGATCGTGTGCGCACAAAACTAGTGACTCAGCAGCGATCTCGTAGCGAGATCGCTATGTGAGACGGAGGCTTAAGGGTGCTGCGACACCTGAAAACGCGTTGATAAATCATTACTTGTTGCTATCTATGCTGATACTTTTATCCTCTATGATTGAAATATCAAGTGAATAAAGAATTGCTTTTTTTCACTTTATCGTGGAGCTGGATTTTTCTCCATTTTGAAAAGTAATTTTGCATTTCATTTGGAAATCAAGGTCCCAGAGTCTGGAGGAAAAGTGGAGAAGCCACAATCCAAGTGCTTGAGGTCTAGTGTGAAGTTTTCACAATCAGTGGTTTGGGGAGCCATGTCATCTGTTGGTGTAGGTCACTGTGTTTTATCAAGACCAGGACATTTTTGAGCACTTCATGCTTCCTCTGCCGACAGCTTTTTGGAGATGGAAATTTCATTCTCCAGCAGGACTTGGCACCTGTCCACACTGCCAAATGTACAATACCTGGTTTAAAAACACAGCATCACTGTGCTTGATTGGCCAGCAAACTCGCTTGACCTTAACCCCATAGAGAATCAATGGGATATGGTAAAGAGGAAGATGAGACACCAGACTCAACATGCAGACGAGCTGAGGCTACTATCAAAGCAACCTGGGCTTCCATAACACCTCAGCAGTGCCACAGGCTGATCACCTCCATGCCATGCGCATTGATGCAGTAATTGATGCCAAATGAGCCTCAACCAAGTATTGAGGGCATTTACTGAACATGCTTTTTTGTTATGATTTGGTAGCTGAGGAGAGAAGGCAAAAATGGCAATACACCAGAGAGGTTGGAATCTACTGGATTGCGGACCCTGACTAACCACCACAACTAAAGGCAGCCGTGGAGCGTACTACGTTGGTCCTAGACGCCTCTTCACAGCTGAGAGGCTAACTACACCTAAAGATAGAAAGAGGAAGCTATCTGCCCCGGGCAGATCCCCAAAGAACATAGAAAGCCCCAAACATGTAATGGCGGTTAGACAAGAGGAAATACAGACACAGACAGAAAATAGTATGAGCAAACGTTGGGGCCCAATCTTCCTAGAAAGAAAGGATAGGAAGGACACTTACTGCAATCCAAAAAACCCTAAAAAATACCAACTCTACTAATTGCAAAAACACCTGAGATCACACGACCTCTACCACCTAAATCAGTTCTCTGGTGTAACAAAACTAAGCCGCAGCCACTGAAAAAAACTGGAAAAGGCAAATGAACAAACAACAGTGGCTCCAGAGGAACTGAGAGGAGCACAAGCCCCAGGAGGGGACCTGGCTGACCTCCACAGAAGTGCAGGAAAAAAATGCAAAAAGCAAGCACAAAACTAAACAGCAGAAAATATTTATCTGTTAGCAGAAGATGCAGGCAAGACTCAGAAAGCTTCCAAGTGAACCAGGAACCAAGGTTGAGACAAGAACAATTGATCACCGGAACCCTGATGGGAGGGAACTCCCTTATATAAGACCAGTCTGTAACTCCTGTGTTATGATTTGGTAGCTGAGGAGATCAGGCAAAAAAGGAAATACACCAGAGAGGTTGGAATCTATGGATTGCAGTACCCTGACTAACCACCACAACTAAAGGCAGCGTGGAGCGTACCTACGTTGGTCCTAGACGCCTCGTCACAGCCTGAGAAGCTAACTACACCTAAAGACAGAAAGAGGAAAACTATCTGCCCCGGAGCAGATCCCAAAGAACACAGAAAGCCCCAAACATGTAATGGCGGTTAGACAAGAGGAAATACAGGACACAGACAGAAAATAGTATGAGCAAACGTTGGGGCCCAAACTTCCTAAATAGAAAAGGATAGGAAGGACACTTACTGCAATCCCAAAAAACCCTGAAAAGTACCAACTCTACTAATTACAAAAACACTGAGATCACACGACCTTACCACTAAATTAGTTCTCTGGGTGTAACAAAACTAAACAGCAGCCACTGAAAAAACTGGAAAAGGCAAATGAACAAACAACAGTGGTGAACTAAACTGAGGGAGCACAAGCCCCTGGAGGGGACCCGGCAGACCCCCACAGAAGTGCAGGACAAAATGCAAAAAGCAAGCACAAAAAACTAAAAGAAGAAAATGTCTTATCTGTTAGCAGAAGATGCAGGCACGAAACAGCAAGCTACAAAGTGAACAGGATCAAAGATGAGACCAGAACAATTGATCACTGGCAACCCTGATGGGAGGGAACTCCCTTATTATAAGACCAGTCAGTAACACCTGATCGCCATCTTCACAATCTTCATTGGATAGTTCAGTACTGTTTGTAACCACCAGAGGGAGCTTCTGCTCAGAATTCATTTCTAGCACATTCACAACAGTACCCCCCTTGAGGAGGGGTCACCGAACCCTCATTTGGGCACCAGGTCAGTCAGGATGAGCTTGTGATACACACGGATCAGTTCCTAGCATGGATGTCCGAAGCAAACACCCAAGAATTGTCCTCCTGACCCAATAACCTCTCCACTTAACCAAATACTGGAGTTTCCGTCTATGAAAAACGAGAATCCAATATTTTTCAACCACATACTCCAGATTGCCTCAACCAAACAGGGTCAGGAGGCGCAGCCATAGGAACACTGGCTCGACAAACTTCTTCAATAAGGATTGTGGAACACGTTATGGATCTTAAATGTCCCTGGAAGAAGTAAACGAAGGAAAACAGGATTAAGAATCTCCATGATCTTATAAGGTCCAATGAACCTAGGCTTAAACTTAGGAGATGCAACTCTCATAGGGATATTTCTTGAGGACAACCAGACCAAGTCCCCACTTCAAACGAGGACCATCAGTCCTATGGCCGGTTGGCAAACCGCTGGGCCCTCTCCTGAGAGAGGGACAACCTCTCCACTACCTGGTCCCAAATCTGCTGCATACGCTCCACAACAGAGTCAACACCTGGACAGACAGAAGCCTCCGTCTGTCCCGAAGAAAATCGAGGGTGAAACCCAAAATTGCAGAAAAATGGAGACATCAAAGTGGCAGAGCTAGCCCTATTATTAAGAGCAAACTCGGCCAAAGGCAAAAAAGAGACCCAGTCATCTTGATCAGCAGACAAAGCATCTCAGATAAGTCTCCAATGTCTGGTTTGTTCTCTCAGTTTGTCATTGGTCTGAGGATGAAAGCAGAGGAGAAAGACAATTGAACACCAAGTTTAGAACAAAAAGTCCTCCAAAATCTGGAAACAAACTGGACTCCTCTGTCAGACACAATGTTCTCAGGAATGCCGTGTAACCGAAACCACGTGCTGAAGGAACAAAGGCACCAATTCGGAGGAGGAAGGCAACTTAGGTAATGGCACAAGATGTATCATTTTGGAAAACCTATCACAAATCACCTAGATAACGGTCATTCTCTGAGAAACAGGGAGGTCGGAAATGAAATCTATAGAGATATGGGTCCATGGTCTCTTGGGCACAGGCAAAGGCATCAACAAACCACCAGAGCGAGAGCAAGGCTTGGAGCGAGAGCAAGTCCCACAGGACTGCACAAATTCCCTGACGTCACGAGACAAAGTAGGCACCAAAAGGACCGACTAACCAAGTCTCTAGTACCAAAAATTCCGGGATGACCAGCCAACGCGGAACAATGAATCTCAGACATCACACTCTTTTTCCACCGGTCTGGGACAAACAATTTCCCAATAGGGCAGCGCTCGGGTTTATCCTCCTGACACCCTTCCAGAGCCAGTCTCAAATTGGGCGAGATGGCGGAAAGAACTACACCCTCTTTCAAATAACAGAAGGATCAGATAACTCAGGAGAGTCCGCAAGGAAACTCCTCGAGAGGGCATCCGCCTTAACATTCTTAGTGCCAGGAAGAAAGGAAACCACAAAATTAAAACGTGTGAAAAACAAGGCCCACCTGGCCTGTCTAGGATTAAGTCGCTTGGCTGATTCCAGATAAACCAGATTCTTATGGTCCGTGAGGACCACCACCTGACGTTTGGCTCCCTCCAGCCAATGTCTCCACTCTTCAAAAGCCCAATTCATGGCCAATAACTCCGATTACCCACGTCATAATTACGTTCAGTTGGAGAAAATTTTCGAGAGAAAAAGGCACAAGGGTTACTTTTAGAGGTCTCTGGATCTCTTTGGGACAAAACGGCACCTGCCCCAATTTCAGAGGCAACAACCTCCACCTGAAATGGCAGAGAAACATCAGGCTGCCGTAGAAAAGCAGCAGAAGTGAATCTCTGCTTAAGTTCCTGAAACGCAGAGACTGCCTCAGGAGGCCAATTCACCACATCAGAACCCTTTTTGGTCAAATCAGTCAATGGTTTAACAATAACAGAGAAATTATCAATAAATTTACGATAAAAATTGGCAAAACCCAAGAATCTCTGAAGAGCCTTTAATGAAGTAGGTTGGACCCAATCACAGATGGCCTGAACCTTGACCGGGTCCATTTCAATAACAGATGGGGACAAAATGAATCCCAGAAATGAGATCCTCTGTACGCCAAAAAGACACTTTGATCCCTTCACATACAGAGCATTCTCTCTCAAAATCTGGAACACAGTCCGAACATGTTTCCCATGAGAGTCCCAGTCATTGGAAAAAATCAAGATATCATCCAAATAAACAATCAGAAATTTATCCACAAAATCCCTGAAAATGTCATTCATGAAGGACTGGAAGACGGAAGGAGCATTAGTGAGCCCAAAGGGCATCACTAGGTACTCAAAATGCCACTCTGGGGTATTAAATGCCGTCTTCCATTCATCCCCATGCTTAATGCGAATAAGGTTATACGTCCCCTGAGGTCAAGCTTGGTAAACCAAGAAGCACTTTTCACCTGAAAAACAGGTCAGAAATCAAGGGTAACGGATATTGATATTTCACAGTGATATTGTTCAAGAGACGATAATCAATACACGGCCTTAATGAACCATCCTTTTTGGCCACAAAGAAAAAACCGGCACCAAGGGTGAAGAGGATGGTCTGATATGACCCTTCTCCAATGACTCCTTGATATAAGACCGCATAGCGTCATGTTCAGGTACAGACAAGTTAAAAAGGCGACCTTTAGGGAATTTACTACCAGACACTAATTCAATAGCGCAGTCATAGCTCCTATGGGGGGGCAAGGATGCAGATTTACTTTCGCTAAACACATCAGAAAAATCAGTCAAAAAGTCAGGAACATCCTGAGCTGGGGAGAGGCAGAAAAAAACAGGAGTATTGGCATTAACACATTGGCAGCCCCAACTGGTTACAGACACAGATTTCCAATCCAAACAGGATTATGAGACTGTATCCCAAGGGAAACCTAGAACAATAATGTCATGCAGATTATACAGCACCAAAAATTTGCAACTCTCTGATGATCAGGTTCAACCCTCATTATCACCTGAGTAGAGAACTGGGGTTTATTCTCAGCCAAAGGGGTAGAATCAATCCCCAGTAGGGGAATAGACTTCCGTAGGGGTATCAAGGGAAACCCACAACGTTTAGCAAAATCAAAATCCATCAGGTTAATAGCTGCTCCCGAATCAACAAAAGCCTGAGCAGAAAATGTGGACAGGGAGCAAATCAGGGTAACAGTGAACAGAAATTTAGTCTGAACACTACCCAAGACAACTGAGCGTGCAAAACGTCTTCCCCGCTTAGGGCAGACTGAAATAGCATGAGAGGCGTCACCACAGTAGAAACATAACCCATTGCGTTTTCGAAACTCATGACGCTGTGCCCCAGAAGCCACTCTATCACACTGCATGGGTTCAGAAGCTGGTTCACAAGGCAACACTATTCCACGCATACCTCTACGCTCACGCAAACATCTGTCAATTTGAATCGCTAATGACATAGAATCATTGAGACCAGAGGGAGCAGGGAAACCCACCATAACATCTTTTACATTCTCTGACAGACCCTTCCGAAAAAGGGCTGTCAAAGCATCATCATTCCATTTGGTCAGGACTGCCCACTTTCGGAATTTCTGACAGTATAACTCAGCGTTCTCAAGCCCCTGATTTAATGCCAACAAGGCTTTTTCAGCTTGATCAGTGACATTAGGTTCATCGTACAATAACCCCAGAGCCAGAAAAAATGCATCAACATTACTCAAAACAGGATCCCCAGGTGTCAGGGAAAAAGCCCAATCCTGAGGATCGCCGCGCAGGAGAGAGATGACAATTTGAACCTGCTGTGCTGCGTTCCCTGAGGACTTAGGTTTTAAGGCAAAAAACAACTTACAGATATTTTTGAAATTCAGAAATTTAGGTCGATCCCCTAAAAACAAATCTGGCATGGGGATCCTAGATTCCACAACCGGCAACCCTGCAAGATAGGTAGCAATACTCCGAACTTCAGTGGCAAGCTGATCCACACGGCCAGACAACTGTGCAAACTCCATTGAGAGAAAACAAATCCTCAGCACCCAGAGAAAAAGAGGGGAAAAAAATGCAACAAACAGAAAAAAAAAAAAAAAAAAATCTCTGACAACTCTGACAACTTTTTTTTTTTTTTTTCACACTATTTTTCCCTTCTGTGAGTACCATATAATTTTCAGTTAGGCCGGTGATACTGTTATGATTTGGTAGCTGAGGAGAGAAGGCAAAAACGGCAATACACCAGAGAGGTTGGAATCTACTGGATTGCAGTACCCTGACTAACCACCACAACTAAAGGCAGCCGTGGAGCGTACCTACGTTGGTCCTAGACGCCTCGTCACAGCCTGAGGCTAACTACACCTAAAGATAGAAAGAGGAAAGCTATCTGCCTCGGAGCAGATCCCCAAAGAACATAGAAAGCCCCCAAACATGTAATGGCGGTTAGACAAGAGGAAATACAGACACAGACAGAAAATAGTATGAGCAAACGTTGGGGCCCAATCTTCCTAGAAAGAAAAGGATAGGAAGGACACTTACTGCAATCCAAAAAACCCTAAAAAAATACCAACTCTACTAATTGCAAAAACACCTGAGATCACACGACCTCTACCACCTAAATCAGTTCTCTGGTGTAACAAAACTAAGCCGCAGCCACTGAAAAAACTGGAAAAGGCAAATGAACAAACAACAGTGGCTCCAGAGGAACTGAGAGGAGCACAAGCCCCAGGAGGGGACCTGGCTGACCTCCACAGAAGTGCAGGAAAAAATGCAAAAAGCAAGCACAAAACTAAAAGCAGAAAATATCTTATCTGTTAGCAGAAGATGCAGGCAAGACTCAGAAAGCTTCCAAGTGAACCAGGAACCAAGGTTGAGACAAGAACAATTGATCACCGGCAACCCTGATGGGAGGGAACCTCCCTTATATAAGACCAGTCTGTAACTCCTGATTGCCAATCTTCACAATCTTCATTGAATGGTTCAGTACTGTTTGTAACCACCAGAGGGAGCTTCTGCTCAGAATTCATTTCTAACACATTCACAACACATTTCACTAGGCCAACTGTTGTGAATGTGCTAGAGATGGTTTCTGAGCAGAGGCTCCCTCTGGTGGTTACAGACAGTACTGAACCTTTCAGTGAGGAGTGGCAATCTGGGATCACGGATTGATCTGATATAAGGGAGGTTCCCTCCCATGATGGTTGCCGGTGATCAATTGTTCTTGTCTCAATTGTGGTTCCTGGTTCATTTGGAAGTTTGCTGGAGCCTTGCCTGCATCTCCTGCTTTCAGATAAGATATTTTTTGCTTTTCTTTTTGTGCTTGCTTTTTGCATTGCATTGTTTTCTGCACTTTTGTGGAGGTCAGCCAGGTCCCCTCCTGGGGCCTGAGCTCCTCACAGTTTATCTGCAGCCACTGTTATTTGCTCATTTGCTTTTTCCTGTTTTTTCAGCGGATGCGGCTTGGTTTTTGTTCACACTGAGATCTGATTTAGTGGGTGGCGAGATCGTGTGATCTCAGTATTTTTGTAATCAGAATTGTTGGATTTTTGTAGGGTTTTCTGGGTTGCAGAAAGTAATCTCTCCTGTCCTATCCTATTTAGTCTGCTTGTGGCCCCAGCGTCTGCTCAGTCTATTTTCTGCCTATGTTTGTATTTTCATCTTGTCTAACCGCCATTATATGTTTGGGGGCTTCCTATTTTCTTTGGGGATCTGCTCCGGGGCAGATAGCTTTCATCTTTCTGCCTTTAGGTGTAGTTATCTCTCAGGCTGTGACGAGGTACTGTACAGTACTGTTATGTTTCGGTAGCTGAGGAGGACAGGAACAACAGCAGAGCAGCCGAACACCTGAGATGTTGGTAACTGATGGGTTGCAGATTCCTAAACTAACAACACAACTAGAGGTAGCCGTGGAGCGTTCCTACGTTGATCCTAGACGTATCGTCACAGCCTGAGAGATAACTACACCTAAAGGCAGAAAGATGAAAACTATCTGCCCCGGAGCAGATCCCCAAAGAAAATAGGAAGCCCCCAAACATATAATGGCGGTTAGACAAGATGAAAATACAAACATAGGCATACGATATCGCCACCCACTAAATCAGATCTCAGTGTGAACAAAAACCAAGCGGCAGCCGCTGAAAAAACAGGAACAAGCAAATGAGCAAATAACAGTGGCTGCAGATAAACTGTGAGGCGCTCAGGCCCCAGGAGGGGACCTGGCTGACCTCCACAAAAGTGCAGAAAACAATGCAAAAAGCAAGCACAAAAAGAAAAGCAAAAAATATCTTATCTGAAAGCAGGAGATGCAGGCAAGGCTCCAGCAAACTTCCAAATGAACCAGGAACCACAATTGAGACAAGAACAATTGATCACCGGCAACCATCATGGGAGGGAACCTCCCTTATATCAGACCAATCCGTGATCCCAGATTGCCACTCCTCGCTGAAAGGTTCAGTACTGTCTGTAACCACCAGAGGGAGCCTCTGCTCAGAAACCATCTCTAGCACATTCACAACAGCCAACATTTCGGATTTTAAAATAATTTTTCAAGCTGGTGTTATAAAGTATTCTAATTTACTGAGATAATGACTTTTGGGTTTTCATTGACTGTAAGCCATAATCATCAACATTAACAGAAATAAACACTTGAAATAGATCACTCTGTGTGTAATGACTCTATATAATATATGAGTTTCACTTTTTGTACTAAAGAACTGAAATAAATGAACTTCATGATGATATTCTAATTTTGTGAGAAACACCTGTAGATTGTGTCTGCATTAACATCGATAACAGTAATGTGTGATCTCTGTTTGCGAGCCCAATTTTTTCATGCGTGTATGTTTTCATGCCTTCCCTTGTCTCCTTGTATCTGATCTGGTTTAAATAAAGTGTTATATATTACAGTAATACCTGGGATCAGGGCAGGTTCCAGGTTTTCGTGGGGCCCGGGCGAAAAAGTCTCAGTGGGCCCCTTTAACACATACCACAATTCATGATGCACAGATACGGCAAAAATATAGGTATAGTACAATGCCAAAGATTTCACTTCTTACATTACATTTGTGATATCTATTGTAAATTCTACAATAGATCAGAAATTGGACAGTATAGTCCTCCATTCAGTATTTTGGGCACCACATAGTGCTCCATACAGAATAATGAGCCCCATATATTGTTTCATAAAGAATAATTATAATATTTATAATAAAGAACGCCATATAATGCTCAATACATTATAATGAGCCACATATAATGCTCCATACAGTATAATGAGCCCATATAATGCTCCATACAGTATTATGTGCACCATATATTGCTCCATACAGAATCATGGGCCCCATATTTTGCTCCATACAGAATAATGAGCCCCATATATTATTCCATACAGTATATAATAGGCCCCATATATTGCTCCATACAGAATAATGGACCCCATATAATGCTCCATACTGTATAATGGGCCCCATATATTGCTCCATAAAGAATAACGAGCCCCATGTATTGCTCAATACATAAAGGGGCCCATATAATGTTCCATACAGTATATGATGGACTCCATATAATGCTCCAGTATATGATGGGCCCATATAATGATCCATATATAATTGGCCCCATATATGATGCTCCAGTGCATAATGGGCCCCATATATGATGCTCCAGTGTATAATGGGCCTCATACCAGTGTATGATGGTCCCTATATATAATGCTCCAAACATAAAAAAATTAATATGAAATACTCACCTCTCCTTGCTGCTCTGCTCCGGACTCCTCAGCGTCGCCATCTTCCAGCTCTCTGCACTGTGACTGTTCAGGCAGAGGGCGCACAGATGTGACGTCATAGGGTCCTCTGACCTGAACGTCACAGTCAGAAGACGCCGCAGTGATGGAACGGGGAGAGGTGAGTATCACAAATGACAGGGCCCTGAGCAAGCGGGGGGGCCCACTCATGGGAGTCGGCACTGGCACAGACACCGGGCCCCCATAGTGTGACGATGTCCTTGATGTCGAGTGGGCTCCCAAGCCTGCTCAGTGCCCCGGCACTTGCCTGGGTGCGCCAGGTGCTGACACCGGCCTTGCCTGGGATGTTGAATCGTTTTTCCTTTTCTTTATTCTTACTATAATTAGGTTGAATAAAACTTGTATATATCTTTTGATGAGAAATGTCCAGAGTGAGTGCACATGTAACGGTGAACTCTAGAACTATTTCTCATTACCAAGCGATGAAAATGTATAAGTAACACAGAATTACGCATGAAATATCCTAATGCTGAGCGGAATGGGACACATTGATGAACTGATTTTATGTTCTCCATAAGTCTAATAAGGAATAAAGTAACACACACAAAAAAACAAGTCTAAACACATTAGTATAAGACATTGTGTGCAGACAGAAGAAGAAAACCAGCTCTCCTACATAGCGAGGATGCCTGCGCTACAGCGAGAGCCCGAAAGAGGGCTTATACTAGCATGGAGACATGAAAGGCTTCCGGGCAGTAATTGCAGAGCAGGTTATTTGGCAAAGAACAATGAAACAACAAAAGGAAATCAAGTATTACGGTTGTCAAGTAGCACATCTTATACTGGCCTATATCCAGGAGGTGTGTCTCCATAAGAGTCTATTGAAACAAATATTGGAAGACTGTGTCGTAATCCTGAGCTTAGGTGTGTCCTCCACACTTTATAAATACCTCTCTCATTTACAACTAGCAACACATGTGACACAACAGTGCTACAGAAGACATCTGAGGAGGAAATCTTCAATCCATAAGGTATGCGTGATGAGATAATCTCTACAGTCATTTCCTGATAGCATGACATTGCTTTCGACATGATTTATTATTATTTAAAGGGTTAAATTAAAACAAAACCTGTGTTGTTAGATGTCCAGATAGCTAATCAACCATTTCGGGCCAAGTATGACCCTAAGAGTTGTATTTTTTAATATTGTCCCAACATCAATTGATTTGGACCGCTCATGCAAATTAGGGATGAAAGAAGGTTATGGCCACGTTGACACGTTCAGTATTTTATTTTACATCAGTATTTGTAGCCAAAACCAGAAGAGGAACAATCAGAGGAAAAGTATAATAGAAACACGTCACCACTTCTGTATTTTTCCTGGTTTTGGCTTACAAATACTGATGTAAAATACTGACCAAATACTGAACGGGTGAACGTGGCCTCTATGTGTGCATTCCCGTTGAAATAACAAGTTTGAAACATCTTTTCTTAGATTCCTGTGTTGTTCCTCTTACTATTCCTAGAAATTAAGGAATACGTTGACTGCTGTCTCTACCCAGTCCACCGTTGCCCCATCAGTACTGATTGGGTTGAACTGTGAAGTGACACACTCCGCAGACAAGAGAAATGATACCTCCCAGTTGTATATTTTTATTATGTTTCTAAGAGGAATAACGGAGGATAAAAATGTCTGAAAATTATTATTTCATGAGAAATGTACTAAAGCAGATGAGTCGATAAAGGTAATACTTCTTTAAGTCCGGAACAGGATTGTGAAGTGAGTCATGTCCTTGCGTAATTCCACTTTCCTTTGCTTGAGTCACACTTCAAATAGATGTCAACCAGATTGAATCCCTTGTAAAGTGCACTTCAATGGATTACAATCCTAGCGCACATTGTGAAAGGTGAATTCATTCATTTTCATTCCATGAACTCAACAGCAGCAGATATGAGGCGACACAGCGACAGGTTACAATATTATTGCAATGGGTGGGCTATTATAAATCTGCATGACTTGTGTAGCCCTCACTTAAATCTGTATCAGTAACATTTTAACTCACCAGACTTGTCAGGGTAAAATCCAGTTGATTTGAGACATTGGTGCAATTTGTAATTTGGCCAGCAGTGATTCTCAGAATGAAAGGGCAAAAAAAATTACAAAAAAATAAAGAATGTTCAGCTTAATTTACAACAATAGAAACTTTAGAACAATGATGACCCCTAGAACGATAAATCTATAGAGGCCAAACTTGCGAAAGATCGGAGCTGCGTACCTTTTCCCTAGGAAGAAGTGAAGGGAAACGCGCGTCGGGGTGAGGGGACAAAGCTCCGATCTTTCACAAGTTTGGCCAGTATAATTACCATTCAGGCAATTTATTCAAATCATTTTGTTGCTTCTGGTTTAGCCTTATATATATATATATATATATATATATATATATATATATATAATGACTGCATGTATATTTTTCCATCTAGATACATAGTAAATAATAACAACGACACACATAACAGGACATATGAACGCATTTATTGAAGGTATTGAGGGCATTATTATTTATTGCACTATTAGCACTTTTCATATTGGTGTATCAACAGTAGCCTTTCATTAAATGGACACAGAAGGATAAAAACCAGATCAGCAAATTGAAGAAAAATGGTCAGCTTTAAGTTTTGACATAAAACTGACATGCACATGTGAATAAGAGCCCTTTACTTCAAGAAATCAACGATCGCTTGAGATTACAATTTTAACCAAATTGATCTTTTTTCCATATATTATAACCAGTAGATTGTTTTTATTGGAACTCTCGTGTAAGGTCCCATCCGGCATACTTAAGCATACTAATAATCATCTCTGTAATGTTTCCTTTTCTTCAGCGCTGACATGCAGCTTTTTTTTACTACCATTTATATTAATTATGTCATGTTTTCTATTTTTCATCAGCACCACATCATGAAGCTGAAAAACTTTGCCCTGCTCACTGTGGCGACCCTCCTGATTTTCCAGCTTCTCCTAGTGAAAGGAAATAAACAAAAAGAAGGAAAGAAAGACAGACAGAAAGGGGCAGGTAGAGAGGAAAACCAAAAATCTCCAGCTCGTAATGGAGAAAAACAGAAAGGAGCCAAAGGAGGGAGAGGCTCACTTCAACTTCAAGGAAAATTTGCTAGTAAAGACAAAGCAGAATGCATCTGGTCTGTATCTGGGACTGAGACGGTGGCTCTAAATGTGGAGTGTGCAAAAGGAGAAACAAAAGTATCCTGCGCCTATGGAGGAAACCCTACAGCATGTCCAAACTACGTTGCAAATCAGAAGTCTTACTGGAAGCAAATCACTCGGGCTCTGAGAAAACAGAAGAACCTTTGCCGGGACCAAAAAGCTGTCCTTAAGTCAAAGGAATGCAAGAAAGGCCCACCAGAGGCACACCTAAGTTACCTCCTGCCTGATGTGCCAGTACCAAACCATGAACACAAAGTCCAAGAAGGGTCCAAACCATCAACGAAAGAGGACATTATTGAACCAACACAGGACTGTGTGGAGGATGCAGATGTACTTGAGAAACAAAGATTAGCCAAGGAGTACTGTGGAAACTCATGGAGCTCACTGTGCTCATTCTTCTTCTCAATGGTTCAAGGCAAGAGTTGCTAAGCCAAAATAATTGTTTTGTTGTTAATATTACATTTTCTTCTTTTATTTTATTTTTTTATTGTTATATAAATGTCCTTCTATATTTAAAATTGTAAGTCAAAAGTCTTTTCCAGATTTCTCTGACATGCCTCCATGTTGTACGTTGTATGAAATGAATCAACTATCTGATCCATGGACTGGTAAAAATTAAAAGAACTGATTCATCACTACTGTACTATATATGTAATATTGTTTTTTATGTTTTTCTTTTTTATAAAATAAAGATTTTTTTTTACTATGGTTGGTTAACTTTGTTTGTTATATAAGTATAACACTAGGGGATTGTAAAACTAATTTGTGCATATTCCTAGAGGAGGGACTAGAGGCTGCCATTTCAGCTATCTCTTGGATAGGAAGGGAACACAACTCAGATTAGCAAGAGGAACCTTCCCCATAAAGGATTTGAACGTGAGCCAAGCTGTCTCTGCAGGTGCCACAATTTTACCAAGACAATGGAGAACCGGTATGAGATTCCTGTTCTCCCTTACAATAAATAGCAAGCCTGTATGTACCGTAATGAAAGACCTTGGGGTTCTTGGAGAGATGGGGCCAACCCCTCATTGGTTCTGTCAACTTTTGTTTTGAATGTTAACAATCTGTATTGGATAAAGGTACTGTCACACTAAACGAGATCGCTAATGCGTCACTGATTTTATGATGCAGTAGCGATCTCATTAGCGACGCAGCTGTGTGTGACATGTAGCGGCTATGTGGCCCCTGCTGCGATGTCGCTGATCGCTCATGAACGTTCTGAGCCGTTTTTTGGTCGTTGGTGTCCCGCTGGTGAGCCTGAATCGCTGAGTGTGACACCCTTTATGAACGACTTCACCAGCGTCGCAGGTGGGACTAGGTTTTCCCAACGACCGCAGAGGTCGTTATACAGATCGCTGATGAGTTGTGTTTGGAATCTAACTAGCGATCACATAGCGATCGCACCAGCGATCTCGCCAGGTCGAGTCGTTGTCGTGATCGCTTGTGCGATCGCTAAGTGTGACAGTGCCTTTACTCTCTACGCAAGAACGTCATTGTAAGCAAACAACTGGGAAAGGGGGATTGTCCAGGAGGTTGTAAAGAGAGAAACAAACACCCAAATCTTTTATTAAGAGTTTTATTAACTCTTTCTGGGGAAAATTGGTTAAAAAAAGCAATTCCAGCATTGTACTGCGCTTTATAAATTTTGCGGTGTTCATCATGTAATGTTATATTTATCCTGCACATTGCCACGATTATGGCGACACTAAGGATATTGGTCTTGACATCAAAATGTTCAAGTCAGAAAACTGGTGTAAAACACTTTGAAAAGTCACAATTTTTGCCCAAAGAAGAGTTCTGCAAACATTTTGCAATCTTGGTGTTTAAAAGCCATTTTTGGGCAGCTCCAACAAAATAGTCAGAGCCGGGTAGAAGCCGATGCAGGACAGGGCGTGGCTAGGCCCACCCACCAAATTAATCAATATTGGCCTGAAATGTTAATCCAGTCCCTGAGTGGAATAACATTGGTAGCGAGCCTATGTGCCAAATTTATTAAGTGGCATACACCTTTTAATTAATTTTGCGCATCTTATTCTTGCATGCCCAACGCTAACACTGGAGTTTGAAATGCCAGTCTCAATGAAGTTTTTGTGTTTTTTCACTTTTCTACAAGAAAAACAGTTTTTCTAAAGCTTTTTTTTCACCAACAAAGCAGTGCAAGAGCTGACTTTTTGTAGAATGAATTGAAGTTTTATTGTTACTATTTTGGGGTACATATTACAGCAATTCTGCCACAGTTGCATGTTGCTCCATTTTAAGACCTCGAATTTTCTTTTCTTTTATTGAGCCGTATTAAGGCTTTCTTTTTTGTGCCATTTTGGGGTACAACATTCTGTAAATAACTTTTTATTTTTATTTTTTTTCCAAAAGCATTTTATATGTAAAGAACAGTTTTGGATTTGTTTGTTTTTGAATATACGGTTACATGTTTAATTACTATTTTTTTGATTACTCAAAATTCTAGTACCACTGGGGGATTCTGAACTTTAATAAGCTTGATCGTTCCTATACTATACACTGCAATATTTCTGTATTGCAGTGTATTTTTATTATGCCTGTCAGGAGATCATTGATTTTATCAGACCATGATAGCTTATAGGATAATAGAAAAAATTGGAGTCCGGCTCAACAGGACTGGATTTTCCTTTTCTTTTTCAAAAGAAATTATAGTGCATACAAAAGAAAATTTTCATGGTTGACATGACTGAGTTGACGCGTTTCGACTGCACTAAGCAGTCTTACTCATGACATGCTAGCTTATAAAATTACTAAGATCACAGCCAATGGGGGTCACTGTTAGGCTTTGTGCTGCCGTTGCAGCCCATCAACATAGGGCAAGGGGTGATGGTGGGTAACAGAGGGAGCTCTCTCCCTCTGTCTAATCATCTAGATGTTGCAGTCACTATTGACTATTGCACATCCGCCCTCCATACAGTTGATGGAGTTGTGCAGCTCCTCATCTGAGCACTTCCGCCCCCTTCCAGCACCGGGAAGAGGTGATTGTCAGGAGTGCCGGGTGTTGCACCCCTAACAATGAGATATTGATGACCTATCTTAAGGATAGGTCATCAATGAGTGGAACAGGCTGCCATGAGAGGTGGTGAGTTCTCCTTCAATCGAAGTCTACAAACAGAGGCTGGACAGACATCTGTCTGAGATAGTTTAGCGAATCCTGCATTGAGCAGAAGGTTGGACACGATGACCCTGGAGGTCCCTTCCAACTGTAACATTCTATGATAGGCCATCAGTGTAAAAATCACAGAAAACCCCTTACCTGACCATTTACATAAATCAATATAGACTGATCATGGTCTGACTGGGAGCCATAACCTCTTTATTCAGGTTATTGTGATACAGGACCATTGAGAACATTAGACATGGAGAGGATTTCAAATCAGGAACCTAGACTGAAGGGTGGTCTTCCGTAAAAAGGCCATGCATATTAAGATAAATCCACCAAACAGAGTTTAAAGGAAACATGTCGGCACATTTTTAAACATGGAAGTTGTGGTATGGCTGTGAAAAAGTTTGTCCCTCAATAAAAGTGATAGCTGTTATTTAGAAATTTGATGTGCCAGTCATGAAGAATCTACATAGAAGTTATATGCAAATCAGGTTGGTAGTGCACTGGAGAGTGACAATTGCACTTGGACTTCTTCTTCTGAAGGCACTAACAGGTGCTTGGTGCCCTTCCCGCCTGATTAGTATATCCAGGTATCGTTCCACAAGTAATCTTCAAGACATTGCTGCTTTTGCCAATTCCTGTGGGTGGTCTTTCCCTTTCTTGGGAACATCTTTGACTTTTCTAGATAGTTGAGAAGTGTCACCTATTTCCAACAAGAATGATTTGTAAGACAGCAGCTGTGATGGAAATATATATGTATCTTATTTACATCAGGTAGATCTCACTAGCTTGTCACCGTACTAACCCTATATACCAATATACCAGTATATATTCACAATTAGTGCAGACAAATAATCAGTTGCTTAAGACATGACCCCTGACCCACATAAGTCAGGCTGGTGCAAGAACCAGACAGCTACAAGGTCCTTTCCCAGCCACCAGACGGCAGAAAGAGGAACTAAGTAACAGATGGTCCAAATGCTGGCTGGTTTTAACTGAGATCACAGGAAAGCTGGGACAAGGGTCGTAAATTGTCGAATCAGCCTTTTGTTAAGATAGTTAAAGAAAACAGCATACACTCATATATTCAAACAGCCAATAATCTAGCAGCTTCTAGTTGTATGTTAATTGACTAACCACCCCCTTTTGTAAATGTATAAGACTATGTGATAATAATAAAGTCATCAGTATTGATGGAATGTTATGCTGGCACCTTTGTGTGGACAGTGCTCATTTCCAGAGAGCTCTCAAAAATACTCAGCCTAATTTGGGAACAGCAGAAGCAAACATGGGGATAGATTTATCCTAACCAAATTTCCATAACACAGCCACCTCCATTTGTTTAGCAGAAGATGGAAACTACAAGATGACAAGTGTATCGTCACAATGGCAACAGGGTTTTATGCAGACCGTAATAAGAGCACTACGATAATTGTGTAGAACATTTTACAATTCCTTGGTGTTGAAATTCGTCAACAGATCTTGTTGCTGTAAGTGAACGAATGGCAAGCAAATATATTGCAGGGGACTGAACGGTTGAAATGAGTGTAGTACTTGGACTATCTGTGCACATAAATACTGTAACTTGATAAACACGCACTTCTCCATGTCCTAGTACAACTAAGCACAGAACATTTCTGAGATCACAGTCCCTTTATAGAGTTTATTGGCAGAAACAAATTAACAATAAACCTGTTTTACAGCTTTATATTTCTTTTCTTGTACAATATAAAATTCCTTTTAGTCCAAAAACAAGAAAAAGACCAGAGGTATTGTGCACATGACACAGATATGTACTGAAACTGTCGAGGGCTGCCACGTCTCACAAATAACTCATCTTTACAGTTTCTATATCATCAATTTCAAAAGAATAAAATCAACGTATCTGCTGTGTCTGGTGTAAAAGGGAAGCTGTCACCACATCAAAAGTGCACAGCATTTGCCCTTATTGTATTCCCGCTGATCCCTAGAGTATTCTGTTGTGTTGTTTGCTTGTTTTTTAATTCCACCATACAGTTCCAAAGATATGGGTTGTTTTTTTTCAGTATTACTTTTTATGGTCTTTACCATGTAAAATATCTCCTGAAAAAATAGTTTAGTAAAACTGCTTGTATACTGCATATATGAATTCATGTGTCTTAGGCTAGGTCAATATTTATACTGTGCTCTCTGTTGAGCACTACGTCAGGGTTTCTAATGAAATCTCTAAAAAAAACGTATTCAGACAGATACCCCAACAATTTCATTCACTTGAATGAATCCAGTGGAGTTTGTGTGAACACTGTCTGGCCTCTGTAATGGCTGCAACAAAAGTGTGGCTTGCCTGCTGATGGACCCTGTAAGTGCCATGCTAGTCCTGTGAAGCTCGGTCACAGGATGGGCTTATTTTTATTTATTTTACTCACTTATATAGCACCATTAATATCACAGGACTTTACATCATCATCACTGTCCTCCTTGGGGCTCACAATATAGATTACCTATCAGTGTGTCTTTGGAGTGTGGGAGGAAACCGGAGAACCCGGAGGAAACACACAAAAACACGGGGAGAACATACAAACTCCTTGCAGATGTTGTCCATGGTGGAATTGGCATTGAACCCAGCGATGCAAGGCTGCAATGTTAACCACTGGGTCAACGTGCTGCCCATAAACTTCATAGATGAACCACAATTTTTCTATACACTGTGGATATATATAGTTTAATCAATTTGCAGTTCAAAGGACCCTAAAGAGACAACAAAAACAAAGTAAAAAAAATGTTTTAAAAGTTTTAAAAAGTAAAAAATTATACAAAAATTTTAATCATCCCTCTTCAACAAAAAGTAACAGAAATTACTTGGTAATGTCATTTCCAAAAAAAGTTTGATCTATCAGAATATAAATATATTCAAACCGTATGTTAAACAATTAAAAAGAAAAACAAACCAGAGCTTCAGAATTGTAATATTTTATCATCGCTTTTCCGCCTTGCAAAAAACACAATAAAGAGCGATCGAAATGTCTTACATACCCCAAAATGGTATCACTAACAACATCAGGTCGCAAAAAGCAATCTCCATTGACAAAAGAATAGAGAAAAGTTACAAGGCTCCAAATATGGCAAAAGAAAACCCCAGAATTTCTTTTTGAACAAATTTCAGAAATGTTTTCACTGCGAAAAAACAAAAAAAATGGACAAGTTTGGTATTGCCCTCATCGTACTGATCTGAAGAAACATGATGCCAGCAGGCAGCTCTTTCAAAGACAAATCTAGTAATACTTTTACATTGCCAGTCCGTTCCTCTGTTAGTGAGAAAGCAGCATGAGTCTATATGCAAATGAGGCTCAATTGATTTTGGCATGTGGAAGCACTTCCCAAGCCTCTGTCACTCCGTCTCTATTCCCCACCCCGCGTTGCCTTCTCCTTCTTGACTGACAGCTCCTTTACTATATGACTTCAGGCAAAAGAGCTGTCAATCAAACAGAAGGAACCGCTGCTGGGTGGGGAAAATAGCTGGAGCAACAAAGGCTTGGGAGAAGCACTTCAGATTCATTTGCATAATGATTCAAATGCTGATTTCTCATTAAAGGAGGAAAAGACTGGGTTGGTAAAGATATTGCTGGACTTGTCTTTGAAACAGCTACATGAGCATATAAATGAGCAAAAATAATTAATTTATTATTTTGAGAGGGGGGTGAAGTTCCACTAAAAGATTCAGCTACTTTCACTCCTTGTTTCTTGTCCACAATGGCAAAAACAGGAGAGTTGTCTAAAAAAAATGCTGTTATCACCAAGAACAACCAGTCTAAAGTGTACAAGACTATCTGCAAACTTGGCATCCTGGTTTCAATAGTTCGAAATGTAAAGGCACTGTCACACTTAGCGATCGCACCAGCGATCACGAAAACGACACAACCTGGCGAGATCGCTGGTGCGATCGCTATGTGGTCGCTAGTTAGCTTCCAAACACAAAGATCTCATCAGCGATCTGTATAACGACCTCTGCGGTCATTGGGAAAACCTAGTCCCACCTGCAACGCTGGTAAAGTCGTTCATAAAGGGTGTCACACTCAGCGATTCAGGCTCACCAGCGGGACACCAACGACCAAAAAACGGCTCAGAACGTTCATAAGCGATCAACGACATCTCAGCAGGGGCCACATCGCTGCTACATGTCACACACAGCTGCGTGGCTAATGAGATCGCTACTGCGTTATAAAATCGGTCACTCTTTAGCGATCTCGTTAGCGATCTTGCTTAGTGTGACAGTACCTTAAGTTTGCTATGAATTAAACCTTCCAGATTGCTGTGGAAAGAGGTTAATTTAGATAAAGAGATTACGGAACCTTACATTGGTTCGAAATGTGTCAAAGAAACCACGTACAACAACTAAGGAACTTTAGGCTCAGCTGGCAAATTCTGGGTGATGGGTTCAATGCATACCATGTTCTGCATAGTGCACAAAAAAGGGCCCTATGGCTGAAGGCTATTGGGGAAATCACTGCTTAAAAAAATGTATACAAAGAGCAACTGAATGTCACAAATTGTTACACAGCTGAACTACAATCCTTCTGGGAAAATGTACAGATGGAACCAGACTGGAGCTCTTTGTCTATAATGAAGTGTACCCTACTTGGTGGAGGATCCATAATTTTGCGGGACTGCATAACTGACTGTAGGACTGGAGATTTTAAGGAAGTTACAGGAGCATTGAAACCAGAGTATTTTTAAAGCACCTTAGGGCAAAATGTGATCCCAAGTTTAAGAAAACTAGGTATGAATCCAAGATGATTCCTACAGCACAGAATGCCAAAAACACAAAAACGTAAAACAAGGAAAAAAAATAGTCTAAAACTGGTCAGCAATGTGTACTGATCTCAATCCAATTCAAAATTTGTGGAGCAAACTGAAATATGCTATTGGAAAAAGAAACTCAGCAAACATTCAAGAGCTTGACAGAATTGCAGTGGAAGAAACTAACAGCAGACAGGTGCAAGAAGTTTACATATGGCTACAAAGCACATTTGGATGCTGTCACTGCAGAAGGTTGTGCAAGTATTATGGAAGGGTGCCTTTATTCCTACCATATCATATCCTAATATACTATGTTCCTTCTTTATATATAAAAAAAGAAGAGCAGTACTAAACCTGATGTTTCAGGAATGGCTCTTATCTTTATGAAGGGAAGAACTCCGAATGGGAAAATGGAACACTCTCACAGCGAACTATGTTCTCCAGAAATTAACAATGACAGAACCACAAACTCTGCTGTTTTTTATTAGATCAAGATTACGCCCACCTACCTCCCCTTGGTGAGCTCATATGGGGACTAGTTGCTAGATGTGCTAAGTCTTTTAGAACTTTATGAGATCCCCAACTTTCAGAATATCTTTGCCCCTGGAGGTCCCAGGCGGAAGATATTGTTCTATTTTTCTATTGTATCAAATATTTATTTCATGCAATAAAATGAAAATTCTTTAAAAATCATACAATGTGATTTTCTGTCTCTCACTGCTGATGTACACCGATGATAAAAATTACAGACCTCGCCATTCTTTGTAGGTGGGAAAACTTGCAACATCCATAAGTATTTCATACAAAAAAAATACAATAGAAAAACAGAACTTAACATTTGGTACAGAAACCTTTGTTTGCAATTACATTGGTCACATGTTTCCTGTAGCTCTTGACCAACTTTGCACTCACTGCAGCAGGGATTTTGACTCACTCCTTCATACAGATCTTCTACAGATCTTTCAGGTTTCTGGGCTGCCACTGGACAACAGCAAGCCACAACCCTCCTGCAAGGCCCGTACTGAGGGAAGGCGGTTGTTGACCAAAATCTTGCGATACATGACACCATTCATGCTCCCTTCAATAGGCTGCAGTCGTCCTGTCCCCAATACAGAAAAGCACCCCCAAAAGAATGATGTTTCCCCCACCATGCTTCACAGATGGGATGGTGTCCTTGTGGCTGTACTCATCCTTCTTCTTCTTCCAAACATGGCGATTGGAGTTGATACCAAAAAGTTCAATTTTGGTGTCATCTGACCACATGACCTTCTCCCATGCCTCCTCTGGATCATCTAGATGGTCAATGGCAAACTTCAAATGGGCCTGGACATATGCTGGCGTGAGAAGGGAGACCTTGCCTTCTAATCCATGATGGCGTAGTGTGTCACAAATGGTAATGTTTGAGTTCTCTTTAGGTCATTGACCAGGTACTCCCGTGTAATTCTGGGCTGATTCCTGACATTTTTCAGAATAATCCTTACCACACGATGCGAGATGTTGCATGGAACCTCAGATGGAGAAAGTTTGACATTTTCTAATCATTGTTGATTGTGCCAACAGTCGTTGCCTTCTCACCAAGCTGTATCTTTTTTCTGTGATTTTTTTTAAATTTTGTTGTGTTAGCCACTTCTTACTAAGATGCTTGGTCATTGTCCTGTAGTGCATCCCAGCCTTGTGCAGGTCTGCAATTTTGTCACTGGTGTCCTTAGACAGCTCTTTGGTCTTGGCCATGGTGGAGAGGTTTGATTGTGTGGACAGGTGTCTTTCATACAGGTAACGAGTTCAGACAGGCGCAATTAGTACAGATAATGAATGCAGATTAGGAGGGCTTCTTCAAGAAAATCTAACAGGCCTGTGAGAGCCAGAATTCTTGTTGGTTGGTGGGTGATCAAATATTTATTTCATGCAATAAAATGCAATTTAATTACTTAAAATCATACAATGACAGTCAGCTTTCCTGATCTACATGTCTCACACTGATAATGCCCTCTTTTGTTTAACCCCTTCACCCCCAAGGGTGGTTTGCACGTTAATGACCGGGCCAATTTTTACAATTCTGACCACTGTCTCTTTATGAGGTTATAACTCTGGAACGCTTCAACGGATCTTCGCGATTCTGAGACTGTTTTCTCGTGACATATTGTACTTCACGTTAGAAGTAAAATTTCTTCGATATAACTTGCGTTTATTTTTGAAAAAAACGCAAATATGGCGAAAATTTTTAAAATTTTGCAATTTTCAAACTTTGAATTTTTATTCCCTTAAAACAGAGAAATATGTCGCACAAAATAGTTAATAAATAACATTTCCCACATGTCTACTTTACATCAGCACAATTTTGGAACCAAAATTTTTTTTTGTTAGGAAGTTATAAGGGTTAAAAGTTGACCAGCGATTTCTCATTTTTACAACAAAATTTACAAAGCCATTTTTTTTAGGGACCACCTCTCATTTGAAGTCACTTTGAGGGGTCTATATGGCAGAAAATACCCAAAAGTGACACCATTCTAAAAACTGCACCCCTCAAGGTACTCAAAACCACATTCAAGAAGATTATTAACCCTTCAGGTGCTTCACAGGAACTAAAGCAACGTGGAAGGAAAAAATGAATATTTAACTTTTTAGCCACAAAATGATCTTTTACAAACTTTTTTTTTATTTTCACAAGGGTAAAAGGAGAAAAGGGGCAGATAAGGTTGTTATGCAATTTCTCATGAGTACGCCAATACCCAATATGTGGGGGAAAACCACTGTTTGGGCACACAGCAGAGCTCGTAAGGGAAGGAGCGCCGTTTGACTTTTTCAAACTAAAATTGGCTGGAATTGAGATTGGACGCCATGTGGTGTTTGGAGAGCCCCTGATGCGCCTAAACAGTGGAAACCCTCACAAGTGACACCATTTTGGAAACTAGACCCCCTAAGGTACTTATCTAGATCTGTTGTGAGCACTTTGAACTCCCAAGTGTTTCACAAAAGCTTATAACGCCTGGGTGTGAAAAAAAAAAAAAACAATTTTCCACAAAAATAATTTTTTAGTCCCAAATTTTTGAATTTTCCCAAGGAAATTGGACCCCAAAAGTTGTTGTCCAATTTGTCCTGAGTACGCTGATACCCCATATGTGGGGGGGGGGGGGAACTGTTTGGGTGCACGGCAGGGCTTGGAAAGGAAGTAGTAACGTTTTGGAATGCAGACGTTGATGGGGGTCATGTTCCGTTTGCAGTGCCCCAGATGAGCCTAAACAGTGGAAACCCCCCACAAGTGACCCCATTTTGGAAACTATACCCCCTAAGGAACTTATCTAGATCTTTGGTGAGCACTTTGAACCCCCAAGTGCTTCACACAAGTTATAATGCCCGGGCATGAAAATAAAAAATCCTATTTTTTTCCCACAAAAATTATATTTTAGTCACTAATTTTTTATTTTCTCAAGGGTAACAGGAGAAATTGGACCACATAAGTTGTTGTCCAATTTGTCCTGAGTACGCTGATACCCCATATGTGGGTGGGAACCACTGTTTGGGCGCACGGCAGAGCTCGGAATGGAAGGAGCACCATTTGACTTTTTCCAACCAAAATTGGCTGGAATTGAGATTGGATGCCATGTTGCATGTGGAGAGCCCCTGATGTGCCTAAACAGTGGAAACCCCCCACAAATGACCCCATTTTGGAAACTAGACCCCCTAAGGAACTTTTCTAGATCTTTGGTGAGCAATTTGAACCCCCAAGTGCTTCACACAAGTTTATAACGTAGAGCCGTAAAATTTAAAAATCATATTTTTTCCACAAAAATGATCTTTTCACCCCAATTTTTATTTTTCCAAGGGTAACAAGACTCCAAAAGTCATTGTGCAATTTGTCCTGAGTGCGCTGATACCCCATATATGGGGGTAAACCACTGTTTGGGTGCATGGCAGAGTTTGGAAGGGAAGGAGCGCCGTCTGACTTTTTCAACGCAGAATTGGCTGGACGCCATGTCGTGTTTGGAGAGCTCCTGATCTGCCTAAACAGTGGAAACCCCCATAAATGATGCCATTTTGGAAACTAGACCCCTCAAGGAACTTATCTAGATGTGTGGTGAGAACTTTTAACCCCCAGGTGTTTCACTAAAGTTTATAACGTACAGCCGTAAAATAAAAAATCTTTTTTTTTTTTTACAAAAATGATTTTTTCGTCCCCAATATTTTATTTTCACAAGGGTAACAGAAGAAATTGGAACCCAAAAGTTGTTGTCCAATTTGTCCTGAGTACGCTGATACCCAATATGTGGGAGAAAACTACTGTACGGGCGCACGTCAGGGCTCGGAAGGGAAGTAGTGACGTTTTGGATTGCAGACTTTGATGGAATGGTCTGGGGGCGTCATGTCACATTTGGAGAGCCCCTGATGCACCTATACAGTGGAAACCCCCCACAAGTGACCCCATTTTGGCAAATAGACCCCACAAGGAACTTATCTAGATGTGTGGTGAGCACTTTGAACCCCGAAGTGCTTCACAGAAGTTTATAACGTACAGCCGTAAAAATAAAAAATCTTTTTTTTTTTTACAAAAATGATTTTTTCGCCCCCAATATTTTATTTTCACAAGGGTAACAGAAGAAATTAGAACACAAAAGTTGTTGTCCAATTTGTCCTGAGTACGCTGATACCCAATATGTGGGAGAAAACTACTGTATGGGCGCACGTCAGGGCTCGGAAGGGAGGTAGTGACGTTTTGGATTGCAGACTTTGATGGAATGGTCTGGGGGCGTCATGTCGCATTTGGAGAGCCCCTGATGCGCCTAAACAGTGGAAACCCCCCACAAGTGACCCCATTTTGGAAAATAGACCCCACAAGGAACTTGTCTAGATGTGTGGTGAGCACTTTGAACCCCGAAGTGCTTCACAGAAGTTTATAACGCACAGCCGTAAAAATAAAAAATCCTTTTTTTTTTTGCAAAAATTATTTTTTTGCCCCAGTATTTTATTTTTACAAGGGTAACAGGAGAAATTGGACCCCAAAAGTTGTTGTCCAATTTGTCCTGAGTACGCTGATATCCAATATGTGGGAGAAAACTACTGTATGGGTACACGTCGGGGCTCGGAAGGGAAGTAGTGACGTTTTGGATTGCAGACTTTGATGGAATGGTCTGGGGGCGTCATGTCGCATTTGGAGAGCCCCTGATGCGCCTAAACAGTGGAAATCCCCAACAAGTGACCCCATTTTGGAAAATAGACCCCACAAGGAACTTATCTAGATGTGTGGTGAGCGCTATGAAGCCCCAAGTGCTTCACAGAAGTTTATAATGTACAGCCGTAAAAACAAAAAAATATTTTTTTTTGTACAAAAATGATATTTTCGCCCCCAGTTTTTTATTTTCCCAAGGGTAGCAGAAGAAATAGGACAAATTGCACAATAACTCTTGGGGTCCAGAGTACGCTGATACCCCATATGTGGGGATAAACTACTGTTTGGACGCATGGCAGAGCTGAGAAGTGACTTTTTCAACGCAGAATTGGCTGGAATTGAGATCAGACGCCATGTCACATTTGGAGAGCCCCTGATGTGCCTAAACAGCGGAAACCCCCCAATTCTAACTCCAACCCTAACCCCAACACACCCCTAACCCTAGTCCCAACCCTAACCACAAACCTAACCCTAACACACCCCTAATCCCAACCCTAACCCTAATCCTAACTTTAGCGCCAACCCTAACCCTAACTTTAGCCGCAACCCTAACCCTAACCCTAATGGGAAAATGGAAATAAATACTTTTTTTAAATTTTATTATTTTTCCCTTACTAAGGGGGTGATAAAGGGGGTTTGATTTACTATTTATAGCGGGTTTTTATGATTGGCAGCTGTCACGCTAAAAAACGCTTTTTATTGCAAAAATAGTTTTTGCATCATCACATTTTGAGAGCTATAATTTTTGCATATTTTGGCCCACAGAGTCATGTGAGGTCTTATTTTTTGCGGGACGAGTTGACGTTTTTATTGGTACCATTTTTGAGCACGTGACGTTTTTTGATCGCTTTTTATTTCGATTTTTGGGAGGTTAGAATGAACAAAAATCAGCAATTCATGAATTTCTTTTGGGGGAGGCGTTTATACCGTTCCGCGTGTGGTAAAATTGATAAAGCAGTTTTATTCTTCGGGTCAGTACGATTATGGCGATACCTCATTTATATCATTTTTTCATGTTTTGGCGCTTTTATAGAATAAAAACAATTTTATATAAAAAATAATTATTTTTGCATCGCTTTATTCTACGAGCTATAACTTTTTTATTTTTTCGCTGATGATGCTGTATGACGGCTCGTTTTTTGCGGGACAAGATGACGTTTTCAGCGGTACCATGTTTTTTTATATCGGTCTTTTTGATCGCGCGTTATTCCACTTTTTGTTCGGCGGTATGATGATAAAGCATTGATTTTTTGCTTCGTTTTTTTTTTATTTTTTTAAGGGGTTCACTAAAGGGGTTAACTAGTGGGACAATTTTATAGGGGGGGTCGTTACGGACGCGGCGATACCAAATATGTGTACTTTTATTGTTTTTTTTTTTTTATTTACAGGAAGAAGTGAATTTATTGGGGAATATTTTTTTTTTTTTATCTATTTTGGATTTTTTTTTTACACATGTTTATTTTTACTTTTTTAACTTTTTTACTTTGTCCCAGGGTGGGACATCACAGTATTTTATCAGATCGCTGGTGTGACAGTGTGCACAGCACTCTGTCACACCAGCGATCGCACAGGCATAGATGCAGGCTTCTCAGTGCCTGCTCTCGGCAGGCACTGAGGTAGCCGCCTCCCTCCAGGACCCCGGCACCATCTTGGATCCGGGTCCTGGGAGGGAGGAAGCCCTCAGAACAGCGCGATCACATCGCGCTGCTCTGAGGGTCTCAGGGGGGCGCGCAGGGAGCCCCCACCCTGCGCGATCCTCCCCTGTGCCCCCAGTACACCGCGATCATGTTTGATCGCGGTGTGCAAGGGGTTAATGTGCCGGGAGCGGTCCGTGACCGCTACTGACACACAGTCATGGGTGTCAGCTGTGATAATCAGCTGACACCCGGCGGCGATTAGCTGCGCTCCCCTCAGGAGCGCAGCTGATCGCCTATGACGTACTATCCCGTCCCCGGTCATACGGGCCCAGGTACCATGGACGGGATAGTACGTCCGATGGCAGTAAGGGGTTAAAATAAGCTCTGGAGGTAGATTCTCAGGGAGATCTATGTCCGACCCATAGTTCTTAACAGCTCATTTACATATGAGAAAAATGTTCTCTGCAATAAAGACATCGGATTGCAGATATCAAGGTATCATTTTATTTAACTTTCTATGTCCTCATCATCGGATTCATCATACTGACAGATGCCCTTTAAAGTTCACATTGATTATTCATTTTCATGTCTCGTAACAAATCGGAATGGGCCTGATAAGTATCATGCACAGCTCTCTTGAGTCAGAATTTTACTATCTATAAGGCCGTGTTCACACAAAAATTTTTTTTTGGTGCGAATTCATTCCAAAAACAGCCGTAAAATTCACTGAAAAACGCTTTAAAGATTCCTGCCATTAATTTCAATATTAATCTACTTTGCTGTTAATATGTTCATTTTTTTCAGTTTTTTTTTTGTCTTCAGGTTTTGAAAAATCAGGTGGAAAAAAAAGTGTAATTTCTTTGAATTAATTTTCTACATTTACAGTTACAAAAGGGTCTAAAATATCAAATGCATCATAATTGTGTTTTGTAAGGAAAAGGTTTTAAATACTGACATGTCGGGACTATTAAACTGCCATTGGGAATTTGTGTGATGAGGAAATTTACCTAATACATTACGTAAATGGAAACACGTTAGTACTGGTGCTATCTGGGAGACTTCTGCTGTTCCATGGAATCTAATTAGAAACTACGGAATACATATTACCAAAAGGAATAAATGCAGTTATATTCTCATAAGTAATAAATAAAAAAAAGTTTGGAGACAATATAACACATTCTCTTAATGGCAACCACTTTCTCACACAGGGCCCTGTAGGTTTGGATTTCTTTTTCCCTTAATAATAAAGACCTTCATTTAAAAACTGCATTTTGGCTTTACTTGTGTTATCTTTGTCTAATATTTTAATTTGTTTGATGATCTGAAACATTTAAGAGTAAGAAATATGCAAAAGAATAGGAAATCAGGAAGGGGGCAAACACTATTTCACACAACTGTATGTCTCCTGTAATTACTTTTCAAACTGGCATGGCCATGAGCTTGGTGCACCTGTGGCGCCCCTGAGGGTTCAGTTGCCACAGAGGTATAACCCCACTCTCAGGTAAGGAGGGAGCACCACCCAGGACTCTAACACCTGCACCCAACACAGACTACAGCAGCAGGGCACCCTGGACGTACCCTGAGGGAGGATGGTCTCATCCCAGGCTGGGTAGGAAAGAGTGCATGGGTAGTGGGTGGAGAAAGAAGGAGGGAAGTGAAGCTTTAGAAAGCGGGAAAGTGAGTCTAGTCAGACAGTCTTGGAGGGGACCTGGAGCTAGAAGCAGCTCGGCCCCAGACAGAGGACGTGAGAGAGAGAAGCATAGAGGGAAGCTTCTGGAAGGAAAGAAGGGTTCCTAGGGGCACAGATAGTGAGTGATCCATCCATGGGGCCCGATCCAATTGTGGAGGGACCAGGTCACAGAAGGGATACCAGCCCCTTAGCCTAGTGGAGAACTTTAAGACTCAGCTAGCAAGCCGGAGGCAGGGGCATCTCTTGGTGCCTCAGCTACTGAACCAAAATTATCTTCGCCGAAAAGGTAGCCATATAGGAGCAAGGAAACGCAGAGAAGATGTTATCCGACAGGGTCCGCGGCTACTGGCTTGGGACAATGATTGCGAGGTGTTGGACAGGAAGGAGAGGTGAGTAAGACAACACAGTGAGACGACAGAGAAAGGAACATATTGAAGGGAGTCCTGGAAAGGTGCATCCCAATCTGCCTGGGAGTTTGCTGAGCCCCTCACCTGGAGGACACTGTACCAAGCGGGCATCTGTGCTGTAGCCAGAACTGTGAGTAAAGCTTTGGAAACTGCACCCAGCTGTGTCCTCTAGTTATTCCTGCAACACGCATTCAGCACTGCTACATCTATCCTTTATACCATACCTCTGCCCTGAGACAACAAGCTCTGCCTGTGGAGAGCTATTCCAACTCTGCTGCATCACCACCAGTCTCAGAGGATCTGCACTGCAGCGCTGGTCGCCTCTGACCAGAAACCACAGGTGGCGTCACGAACACTTTACTACAAACTCTATCATCCCCTGTAAATATTCCCCTTTTATTGGATGCCCAGGCCACGGACCGGGTCACTGCTGCTGTGACACATCCCTTTAAGACACCGGCTTGGTACCGAGTATCCCACTGCCCTGGCGGGCGATTCAACTTGGCATCACGAACAGGATACGTAACCCGATATCACCGGGTCCTGTGTGCCAGAGAAACTGTTTATTGTGCCTGAGACTTTGCTTTAAGTTTTGTGCAATTGCCACCATATTTGCACCACGAGGCGCGCAGGGAGTAGAAGGGCGTGCCGTCGTGGGCGGTACCCAGCTAAAGGGCACGAAACAGCATGAACGCCCCCTGCCTTTACTGCTACGTGACCGCATCATGGCCGACAGCCGGAGGGGTCCGCCTCCCGGCCTGGTATGGCAGCACCACCCCTGGAAGGAGGGCGGAAAAAGCTCCAGCAGCGGGAAACAAAGCGGAAGAGAAGGCAGAGCTCCAGGAAGACGCCATGTCGAGCGGTGAGCGGAGGCTTGCTGGGCGCGGGGTGGAAGCAGAATGCTCCCCCGGCCAGGAAGATAGAGGCTCCACTCGGTCATCGGTAGCTAACGTGGTGCTCCTGGAAGGAGGGGTGGAGGAGCTGCAGACGCAACAGCGGTGTCGCAATGGAAGGAGACCGGCGCCGAAGAAATGCAGGTAAAAGGCGACGACATCACTGCTGCAGCCGATGACACACTGGTGGAGCCCCTGACACCCACCAACCCAGTGCACACCAGCGACACAGACACCAGTGGTGGAGTCGATGATCCTGGTGCTATGCAATGTGCCCGTGGACAGGAATGGTCCTGTGCTTGCACAGCCATCAAGTGGTAGCTCCCAGGCACTGCCCTGGAAGCAGCAGAAGCAGTAAAAAGAACAAGTAAGCATGACTGTAAATAGTTAAAAGTTAAAGTTAACCCAGGAGGGTTTTGCAAGTTTATACTGATTTTATAGGATAATATGCAAATTGCCTCTTCAAACAATATAGGATAAGTGAGACTGGGAGATCATGAACAAAGAATGGTCTAAAAACTGTAATGTAAATAGTTTAGCACCGCCTAAGGTGCTCCTTCTTGGTTTCACTTGAAAGCTTGTAGGGTGCGCTGACACCCTATATCACTGCACAACTAACCTCGGAACAAAAACCCGTTTGGCATGGCCGAAGTAGTGGTCCAAAGTGGAGACCAGCCATACCTTGTAGCCCGCCCAAGGCCTACGTTGAGGGTTTGAGACGGGTCCCTCATACTGCACTAAAAAAATACCCCGGATGGGGCTTACAAGAGAAAAGAGAATTTTGTTGAACTTGAATAAAAATGTTTGGTTGCACTTGACCTGAAAGTATTAAATAGCACACGAAGTTTTGATAAATTAATGTGAATATTTTGAAGAAAATTTGATAGCACTTTTATAGTAAAAATTAAAGAAAAGTTTACCCGTAGTAAATTTTAATAAATGTCAAAAGAATGTTCTACAGTATGTAATAATGCCAGTATTATTCATGCTCATGTTGTTTACCTGTTATTTATGCAACGCTTAAGAAAAAGTGCCTCTCATAAAGGGAAGTTTAAATTGTTTTATATTGATATGCATATCCCAAAAATTTTGCATGTTCCTGTAACATTTGCTTACTCTGTTTCAGCCCATGGACGTGCTGTGTTTAACAGGGGGATATGTTGTGCCCCTGAGGGTTCAGTCGCCAGAGGGATTGCACTTCATCCAGAGGTGTGATACCCCACTCTCAGGTAAGGAGGGAGCACCACCCAGAACTCTAACACCTGCACCCAACACAGACTATAGCAGCCGGGCACCCTAGACGTACCCTGAGGGAGGATGGTCTCATCCCAGGCTGGGTAGGAAAGAGTATTCAGACCCCTTTAAATGTTTCACTCTTCGTTTCATTGCAGCCATTTGGTAAATTCAAAAAAGTTATTTTTTTTTCTCATTAATGCACACTCTGCACCCCATCTTTACCAAAAAAAAACATAAAAGTAGAAATTTTTGCAAATTTATTAACCCCTTCATGACCCAGCCTATTTTGACCTTAAAGACCTTGCCATTTTTTGCAATTCTGACCAGTGTCCTTTTATGAGGTAATAACTCAGGAACGCTTCAACGGATCCTATCAATTCTGAGAATGTGTTTTCGTGACATATTGGGCTTCATGTTAGTGGTAAATTTAGGTCGATAATTTTTGTGTTTATTTGTGAAAAAAATGGAAATTTGGCGAAAATTTTGAAAATTTCGCAATTTTCAAATTTTGAATTTTTATTCTGTTAAACCAGAGAGCTATATGACACAAAATAGTTAATAAATAACATTTCCCACATGTCTACTTTACATCAGCACAATTTTTGAAATAAAATTTTTTTTTGTTAGGAAGTTAAAAGGGTTAAAAGTTGACCAGCGATTTCTCATTTTTGCAACAAAATTTACAAAGCCATTTTTTTACGGACCACCTCACATTTGAAGTCATTTTGAGGAGTCTATATGGAAGAAAATACCCAAAAGTGACAACATTATAAAAACTGCACCCCTCAAGCTACTCAAAACTACATTCAAGAAGATTATTAACCCTTCAGGTGCTTCACAGGAACTAAAGCAACGTGGAAGGAAAAAATGGACATTTTAATTTTTCCAACAAAAATTTTCTTTTAGCATCAATTTTTTCATTTTTACATGGGCAACAGGATAAAATGGATCCTAAAATTTGTTGGGCAATTTCTCCTGAGTACACAGATACCTCATATGTGGTCATAAACCACTGTTTAGGCGCACGGCAGGGCTCAGAAGGGAAGGAGCGCCATTTGACTTTTTGAATGGAAAATATGCTGGAATATTTAGCGGTTGCCATGTCGCATTTGGAGAGTCCCTGTGTGCCTAAACATTGGAGCTCCCCCACAAGTGACCCCATTTTGGAAACTAGACCCCCCCAAGGAACTTATCTAGATGCATAGTGAGCACTTTGAACCCCCAGGTGCCTCACAAATTGATCCGTAAAAAAAGAAAGTACTTTTTTTCACAAAAATTTTCTTTTAGCCTCAGTTTTTTCATTTTCACATGGGCAACAGGATAAAATGGATCCTAAAATTTGTTGGGCAATTTCTCCTGAGTACACAGATACCTCATATGTGGTCATAAACCACTGTTTGGGTGCACGGCAGGGCTCAGAAGGGAAGGAGCGCCATTTGACTTTTTGAATGGAAAATATGCTGGAATATTTAACGGTTGCCATGTTGCATTTGGAGAGTCCCTGTGTGCCTAAACATTGGAGCTCCCCCACAAGTGACACCATTTTGGAAACTAGACCCCCCAAGGAACTTATCTAGATGCATGGTGAGCACTTTGAACCCCCAGGTGCTTCACAAATTGATCCGTAAAAAAAAGAAAGTACTTTTTTTTCACAAAAATTTTCTTTTAGCCTCAGTTTTTTCATTTTCACATGGGCAACAGGTTAAAATGGATCCTATAATTTGTTGGACAATTTCTCCTGAGTACATCAATACCTCATATGTGGTCATAAACCACTGTTTGGGTGCACGGCAGGGCCCAGAAGGGAAGGAGCGCCATTTGACTTTTTGAATGGAAAATTAGCTCCAATCGTTAGCGGACACCATGACGCGTTTGGAGAGCCCCTGTGTGCCTAAACAGTGAAAAACCCCACATGTGACACCATTTTGGAAACTAGACCCCTTATGGAACTTATGTAGAAGTGTTGTGAGCACTCTGAACTCCCAAGTGCTTCACAGAAATTTATAATGCAGAGCAGTGAAAATAAAAAAATCATTTTTTTCCTCAAAAATGATTTTTTAGCCCGCTATTTTTTATTTTCACAAGGGTAACAGGAGAAATTGGACCACAAAAGTTGTTGTGCAATTTGTCCTGAGTACACCAATACCCCATATGTGGGGGGGAACCACTGTTTTGGCGCATGGGAGAGCTCAGAAGGGAAGGAGCGCCATTTTGGAATGCAGACTTGATGGAATGTTCTGCGGGCGTCATGTTGCGTTTGCAGAGCCCTGATGTGCCTAAACTGTGGGAACCCGCCCAAGTGACCCCATTTTGGAAACTAGACCACCCAAGGAACTTATCTAGATGTGTAGTGAGCACTTTGAACCCCCAAGTGCTTCACAGAAGTTTATAACCCAGAGCCATGAAAATAAAAAATCATTTTTTTCTCTCAAAAAAATGATATTTTAGCCCACAATTTTTTATTTTCACAAGGGTAGCAGGAGAAATTGGACCCCAAAAGTTGTTGTCCTGTTTTTCCTGAGTACGCTGGTACCCCATATGTGGGGGGAACCACTGTTTGGGCACAAGTCGGGGCTCGGAAGGGAAGTAGTGACGTTTTGTAATACCGACTTGATGGAATGGTCTGCGGGCGTCATGTTACGTTTGCAGAGCCCATGATGTGCCTAAACAGTAGAAACCCCCCGCCAAGTGACCCCATTTGGGAAACTAGATCCCCTAAGGAACTCCTCTAGATGTGTGGTGAACAGTTTGAATCTCTAAGTTCTTCACAGAAGTTTATAACGCAGAGCTGTGAAAATAAAAAATATTTTTTTTTCCACAAACATGATATTTTAGTCCCCAATTTTTTTTCCCTAGGGTAACAGGAGAAATTAGACCCCCAAAGTTGTTGTGCAATTTTTCCTGAGTACGCTGATACCCCATATGTGGGGGTAAACCACTGTTTGGGCACACGTCAGGGTTCGGAATAAAGGGAGCACTGTTTGACTTTTTGAACGCAAAATTTGCAGGAATCAATGATGGCGCCATGTCGCGTTTGGAGACCCCCTGATGTGCCTAAATAGTGGAAACCCCTCAATTCTAACTCCAACCCTAACCCCAACACACCCCTAACAAACAACCCTAACCCCTACACACCCCTAATCCGAACCCTAACCATAACCCTAACCCCAACACACCCCTAAACCTAATCCCAACCATAACCCTAACCACAAGCCTAAACCTAATCCCAACCCTAACCCCAAAACACCCCTACACCCCTAACACTAATCCTAACTCTAACCCTAACCACAAGCCTAACCCTAATCCCAACCCTAACCCTAATTCCAACCCTAACCCTAATTCTAACCGTAACCCTAATTCCAACCCTAACCCAAATTCCAACCCTAAACCTAATTCTAACTGTAACCCTAATTCTAACCCTAATGCTAAAGGCTAGGTTCACATTACGTTTTACCAGCCAGTTCAACACATAGCGTTGACGGGCTGGTAACGGTATAGCATAACGAGATTGCGTTATGCTATACCTGCTAGTGCAGAGGAATCAGCAGATGATTCATCTGCGCTAGCGGTGACGGAGCCCAGACGCTGCAGGCCGCATCCGAGGCTCCGTCACTGAATGATGGCACGTCGCGAACGCATGCCGCTTTACGGCATGCGTCGCGATGCGCCCGCAAATGGCAGTGAGTGGCAGCATTAACGGACTGCGTTACATCGCGTTACACCGCGGTGTAACGCAGTCCGTCTAACGGACTGCCATTACGCGATGTTTATCCAGATTAACCCTAACATAACCCTAACCGTAAGGCTAACCCTAAGGATAACCCTAACCCTAACTGTAATTCTAACCCTAATAGGAAAAAAAATATATATTTTCTACATTTTATTATTTGTCCCTACCTATGGGGTGATAAAGGGGCTTTTATTTACTTTTTTTATTTATTTTGATCACTGTGAGAGTTTATCAGTGATCAAAATAAATGTAGTGAAGCTGCTGGCCAGCGGGCGCACTGCGCATGCGCCCGCCATTTTCCAAGATGGTGGCGCCCATGAAGAGTCCTGGACGGACACCGGGACGGATCGAGGGCGCCAGAAGACCGGGGAGGTGAGGACAACTGAGGGGGGGAGCGGAAGGCGGGGGGCTGCGGACTGGAGCGGAGCGGAGGCAGGAGGAGGGGAGCGGACCGGAGCGCAGGGGAGCATTTAGTGATGGCGGTGACCGATCGCCGCCGCCACTCGGTGTGGGGAGGGTGGGAACTAGGTGTCCAGCCATGGCCGATGCTATTGCAGCATCGGCCATGGCTGGATTGTAATATTTCACCAGATTTCAGTGGTGAAATATTATAGATTGCTCTGATTGGCTGTTTCACTTTTAACAGCCAATCAGAGCGATCGTAGCCATGTGGGGGTTAAGCCACCCCCACTGTGGTGATGCACTAAGGGTCCTGTGCCTGCGGGTCGGGTGACCTTTCGGTGACCCCGGTCACCCGACCCGCAGGAACATGATTTATAGCATGACGCCTACGTTGGCGTCATGGGTCGGGATGCCACTGGTTTTCATGATGCCAACATAGGCGTCATGGGTCGGGAAGGGGTTAAAAAAGAAAACCTGAAATATCACATGGTCATAAGTATTCAGACCCTTTGCTCAGTATTGAGTAGAAGCACCTTTTGAGCTAGTACAGCCATGAGTCTTTTTGGGAATGATGCAACAAGTTTTTCACACCTGGATTTGGGGATCCTCTGCCATTCCAACGCTGGGGGGGCACTATACCCTTATTTCTCGCCGCCATTAAAAAGTGGCGCTGAGGAATAAGTACACTTAACTGCATCTGTTCAAAGGTGTATCGGTGGTCATTAATGAGTTATTGTTAATGTAAGGTTTAAATAATTTTTTATTTTGTGAGATCCAGTGGCGGACGCAGAAGAGGGCCCTTGTGCAAGAATAGCATATGGGCTTCTCTTTGTGTCTGACGGGACCTGTTTGCTAATTTGGAGGTGGTAGTGGCCCCCTTACCTTTTGGGTCCTTGTGCAATGGCACACGTTGCTCTAATGATATGTCCACCTCTGGTTAAATCGGACTAGTTTTTTAAACGACGATACCAAACATGTTTTTTTTATTTATTGTTCAATGGGGAAAATGGAGGTGATTTAAACTCATATGTTTTATTGTTTAAAAGTGGTTTAATTTTTGTAATTTTTTAATCCCCCCGCCCCCCATGGGGACTTGAACCTGTGATTCTTCAATTGCTTACATTATAAGGTCGGGATCACATGGACGTTTTTTGGCGCGATTTTGCTACTAGCGCTCGGCTCAAACTGTGTCAGAGCACGAGAAAAAAATCGTAGCTTGATGCGAGTGCTAATGACACTTGGCTCCTGCTCTGCTGCGAGTATGAGTACAGCGTCAGCGCTCTGATCCTCTCGCAGCACAGGTGCAGAGAAGATGGAAAAATTCATTTCTCCTCTGTTGCCGGCGTGGGCGGGAATCGCACTGCAGGCAGGTGGCTTGTATGGGTGCGTGTCATCCGATTCTTGCAGCCATTTGCAGCATACTGAATCGGAATGAGAATAGGATCGTAGCTGTGCCCTGCCCCATAGATTTACACTGGGCCAAGTACAATCCGATTTTTTCATCGGATAGCACTAGTCTGATTTATTCGCTTGTGAGGGATTTCTGGACACAAGAACTAGACATCACAGGGACATTGGGAGGCGATAGCTAGGCTAATGAAGATCGGAGGCAGAGTTACCTTCCAGGCACCGCATGCCCCATAGCCTGGAAGAACTTAACATTAAGGATTTTTTTTCACAAGAAGGCATCTGATACGAGACACACGAGGAGTACTGTTCTCAGCAGTCTGTAACCTGTCTGCCCATATTATTAAGTCAGATACGTCAAATGTGGTGACAGATTCCCCTTAAGTAAAAGTTTGACACATTTTCATTTTTGTACCACATTCATTATGACCTCTGCGTCATTTTCGTAGTCTTAGGGCCTAATCTAATTCTTTTTTGCATTTTCTCCTTTTTTTGACTAGTGTTTGCTGTTTTTATTCACTCCTTATTTTTCTTTTAATTTGTGCCTTTTTTAAAGACTATTTTATATGTTTGCCTGTTGTTTTTTATGTTCGGCATTGTTGGCTGGGATAGGGGTTTCCAAGTGTTTTTTCGGCTGGGATAGGGGTTTCCAAGTGTTTTTTCGGCTGGGATAGGGGTTTCCAAGTGTTTTTTCGGCTGGGATAGGGGTTTCCAAGTGTTTTTTCGGCTGGGATAGGGGTTTCCAAGTGTTTTTGCGCCTTTCAGAAATTTGGCTTTTTTTTGAGCATATGTATTTCAGGCATATCATTTGCACACAAGATCATGGGGATCATGCAACTTTTGCTCTACGGCCGAGGTCACACGTGCGAGTCTCTCGCATGAACACCCGGTACTGCCGCTGGCAGTAGGACCGGAGCGTGCGGCTGCATGTATTGTGCGGCTGCATGTATTACATGTATTTCTATGCAGCCGCACGCTCCGGTCCTGAGTGCCGGCGGCAGTGCTGGGTGTTCACGCAAGAGACTTGCAGGAGAATAGTGCGAGTTTCTCACGTGTGTGACCCCGGCCTACAAAGTCGTGTACAAGGTTAAAGATGAAACTAAAGAGCATTTTTATAGCGTATGAAGCTCATGAACGTGGGCCATTTTGAAGAATTTGGCGCAAACCATCAATGAACGTCACAAGACAAAAAAAACACCCATCACGACTCGGGCCCTGGGGGTTTTGTTCGCTCAGAGATGTGGTTTTTGATGTCCAGATGTTTTTTGGGAGGGCAAATTCATGATCTGAGACTTTTGGAAAGGTTGTAAACATTTTGTGCAGTAGGACTGGTACTTCAGCCCCTCCGTATACAAAACCCGACCATTATTTTTCTTCTTGTACAATTGGAGACTAAAGTGAAACATTTCAAAGCTTCGTAAAAGGACCGTTCAGCTCTTTACAAAGCAAAAATGGAAAGTTGAATTTGTGCAGTGCGGCCACCTGGGGGAATGGCGGTCACTCAGCTAGCCCCTCTAGGTCACATTAGTCTGGTTGCTATGGGCTTTTCTTGGACCCCATAGCAACAAATCAAAATTCAGCTTTCACTTGTCCCACCAACAAGCCGCGCTGTGATTGGCTACTTCTATGCAGCCTTATTAACCCCTCCATGTGAGACAAGCGTGACTCCTGAGGCTGCCTGTACTGATAGCCTGTCTCACACTACTGTAATGCGGGGTACAGCACACACCGTGTGCAAGGCACACACGACACCTTTGTAGTAGCTATCTGCCCGCTGTATCCAGGACAGCTGACTCATGCTTGTAGAATGGCGCCATCTCCTCTCTGGCCCCGCCCCCTGCTAGTTCTCCAATCACAGCGCAGCTCCTGATATCTCCCCAGCTCGGCCGACCAATGAGCGGTCGCTGCTGCGCTCGGATGTTTCCCGGCCTCACACCTTCATTCATTGACTGGAGAGTTGGCGGAGCAGCTGCCACACACAGGACGGAGCTCCCCGGCACTTCCGCATGCGCCGCTGCCAGAATGCCTCACAGGTGTAGGCGAGACCTGCCCAGCTCCTCACTAACGACACACTGACACCACGTGTAGGACACTGTGCAGAGCTGACACTGCCATGTAGGGAGGCTTCCTGTGCCCGGCAGGAAAGGGGGCGATCACTGCCCCCTCTATAATTGCCAGGTTTAATAATGCTACAGCCATAAGTGTGTCACAACAGCTGTATGGCACAGTCATGTGTCCACGGTGGGGCGCTGTATGGCAGTCATGTCGTGTCTCCACGGTGAGGCGCTGTATGGCACAGTCGTGTCTCCACGGCGTGGCGCTGTATGGCACAGTCATGTCGTGTCTCCACGGTGGGGCGCTGTATGGGACAGTCATGTCGTGTCTCCACGGCGGGGCGCTGTATGGCACAGTCATGTCGTGTCTCCACGGTAGGGCGCTGTATGGGACAGTCGTGTCTTCATGGTGGGGCGCTGTATGGGACAGTCATGTCTCCACGGCGGGGCTCTGTATGGCACAGTTATGTGTCTCCACGGCGGGGCGCTGTATGGCACAGTTGTCGCCACGGTGGGGCACTGTGTGGCACAGTCATGTCGTGTCTCCGCAGCGTGGCGCTGTATGGGACAGTCATGTCGTGTCTCCACGGTGGGGCTCTGTATGGCACAGTCATGTGTCTCCACGGCGGGCGCTGTATGGCACAGTTATGTGTCGCCACGGTGTGGCGCTGTATGGCATAGTCATGTCTCCATGGCAGGGCGCTGTATGGCACAGTCATGTCGTGTCTCCGGCGTGGCGCTGTATGGCACAGTCATGTCGTGTCTCCACGGTGGGGCGCTGTATGGGACAGTCGTGTCTCCACGGTGGGGCGCTGTATGGGACAGTCGTGTCTCCACGGTGGGGCGCTGTATGGGACAGTCGTGTCGTGTCTCCACGGTGGGGCGCTGTATGGGACAGTCATGTCTCCACGGCGGGGCTCTGTATGGCACAGTCATGTGTCTCCACGGCGGGGCTCTGTATGGCACAGTTATGTGTCTCCACGGCGGGGCGCTGTATGGCAGTCATGTCGTGTCTCCACGGTAGGGCGCTGTATGGGACAGTTGTGTCTCCACGGTGGGGCGCTGTATGGGACAGTCATGTCTCCACGGTAGGGCGCTGTATGGGACAGTCGTGTCTTCATGGTGGGGTGCTGTATGGGACAGTCATGTCTCCACGGCGGGGCTCTGTATGGCACAGTTATGTGTCTCCACGGCGGGGCTCTGTATGGCACAGTTATGTGTCTCCATGGCGGGGCGCTATATGGCACAGTTGTCGCCATGGTGTGGCGCTGTATGGCAGTCATTTCGTGTCTCCACGGTGGGGCACTGTATGGGACAGTCGTGTCTCCAAAGTGGGGCGCTGTATGGCACAGTCGTGTTGTGTCTCCACGGTGGGGCGCTGTATGGGACAGTCGTGTCTCCACGGTGGGGCGCTGTGTGGGACAGTCGTGTCTCCACGGTGGGGCGCTGTATGGGACAGTCGTGTTGTGTCTCCACGGTGGGGCGCTGTATGGGACAGTCGTGTCTCCACGGTGGGGTGCTGTATGGGACAGTCGTGTCTCCATGGTGGGGCTCTGTATGGCACAGTCATGTGTCTCCGCGGCGGGGCGCTGTATGGCACAGTTATGTGTCGCCACGGTGTGGCGCTGTATGGCACAGTCATGTGTCTCCGCGGCGTGGCGCTGTATGGCACAGTCATGTCGTGTCTCCATGGTGGGGCGCTGTATGGCAGTCGTGTCTCCACGGCGGGGCGCTGTATGGCAGTCGTGTCTCCACGGCGGGGCGCTGTATGGCACAGTCATGTGTCTCCACGGCGGGGCTCTATATGGCACAGTCATGTGTCTCCACGGCGGGGCGCTGTATGGCACAGTTGTCGCCACGGTGGGGCACTGTATGGCACAGTCATGTCGTGTCTCCGCAGCGTGGTGCTGTATGGGACAGTCATGTCGTGTCTCCACGGTGGGGCTCTGTATGGCACAGTTATGTGTCGCCACGATGTGGCGCTGTATGGCACAGTCATGTCGTGTCTCCATGGCAGGGCGCTGTATGGCACAGTCATGTCGTGTCTCCGGCGTGGCGCTGTATGGCAGTCATGTCGTGTCTCCGCGGCGTGGTGCTGTATGGCACAGTCATGTCGTGTCCCGGCGTGGCGCTGTATGGCAGTCATGTCGTGTCTCCGCGGCGTGGCGCTGTATGGCACAGTCATGTCGTGTCTCCATGGTGGGGCGCTGTATGGCAGTCGTGTCTCCACGGCGGGGCGCTGTATGGCACAGTCATGTGTCTCCACGGCGGGGACGTTATATGGCACAGTCATGTGTCTCCACGGCGGGGCGCTGTATGGCACAGTCATGTGTCTCCACGGCGGGGCGCTGTATGGCACAGTCATGTGTCACCACGGCGTGGCGCTGTATGGCACAGTCATGTTGTGTCTCCACGGCAGGGCGCTGTATGGCACAGTTGTGTCGCCACAGCGTGGCACTGTATGGCACAGTCATGTGGTGTCTCCGCAGCGTGGCGCTGTATGGGACAGTCATGTCGTGCCTCCATGGCGTGGCGCTGTATGGCACAGTCATGTCGTGTCTCCACGGCGTTGGGCTGTATGGCACAGTCATGTCGTGTCTGCACGGCGGGGCGCTGTATGGCACAGTCATGTCGTGTCTCCACGGTGGGGCGCTGTATGGGACAGTCGTGTCTCCACGGTGGGGCGCTGTATGGGACAGTCGTGTCTCCACGGTGGGGCGCTGTATGGGACAGTCGTGTCTCCACGGTGGGGCGCTGTATGGGACAGTCGTGTCTCCACGGTGGGGCGCTGTATGGGACAGTCATGTCGTGTCTCCACGGTGGGGCTCTGTATGGCACAGTCATGTGTCTCCGTGGCGGGGCGCTGTATGGCACAGTCATGTGTCTCCACGGCGGGGCTCTGTATGGCACAGTCATGTGTCTCCACAGCGGGGCTCTGTATGGCACAGTCATGTCGTGTCTGCACGGCGGGGCGCTGTATGGCACAGTCATGTCGTGTCTCCACGGTGGGGCTCTGTATGGCACAGTCATATCGTGTCTCCACGGTGGGGCGCTGTATGGCACAGTCATATCGTGTCTCCACGGTGGGGCGCTGTATGGGACAGTTGTGTCTCCACGGTGGGGCGCTGTATGGGACATTCGTGTTGTTTCCACGGTGGGGCACTGTATGGGACAGTCATGTCTCCACGGCTGGGCGCTGTATGGCACAGTCATGTGTCTCCACGGCGGGGCTCTGTATGGCACAGTCATGTCGTGTCTCCACGGCGGGGCGCTGTATGGCACAGTCATGTCGTGTCTCCACGGTGGGGCTCTGTATGGCACAGTCATGTCGTGTCTCCACGGTGGGGCGCTGTATGGGACAGTCGTGTCTCCACGGTGGGGCGCTGTATGGGACAGTCGTGTCTCCACGGTGGGGCACTGTATGGGACAGTCATGTCTCCACGGCTGGGCGCTGTATGGCACAGTCGTGTGTCTCCACGGCGGGGCTCTGTATGGCACAGTCATGTGTCTCCACGGCGGGGCTCTGTATGGCACAGTCATGTGTCTCCACGGGGGGGCTCTGTATGGCACAGTCATGTCGTGTCTCCACGGTGGGTCTCTGTATGGCACAGTCATGTCGTGTCTCCACGGTGGGGCGCTGTATGGGACAGTCGTGTCTCCACAGTGGGGCGCTGTATGGGACAGTCGTGTTGTGTCTCCACGGTGGGGCACTGTATGGGACAGTCATGTCTCTACGGCTGGGCTCTGTATGGCACAGTCATGTGTCTCCACGGCGGGGCTCTGTATGGCACAGTCATGTGTCTCCACGGGGGGGCGCTGTATGGCACAGTTATGTGTCTTCACGGCGTGGCGCTGTATGGCCCAGTCATGTGTCTCCACGGCGGGGCGCTGTATGGCACAATCATGTGTCTCCACGGCGGGGCGCTATATGGCACAGTCATGTGTATCCACGGCGGGGCGCTGTATGGCATAGTCATGTGTCTCCACGGCGGGGCTCTGTATGGCACAGTCATGTGTCTCCACGGTGGGGCGCTGTATGGCACAGTCATGTGTCACCACGGCGTGGTGCTGTATGGCACAGTAATGTTGTGTCTCCACGGCGTGGCGCTGTATGGCACAGTTTGTGTCGCCACAGCGTGGCACTGTATGGCACAGTCATGTGGTGTCTCCGCAGCGTGGCGCTGTATGGGACAGTCATGTCGTGTCTCCATGGCGTGGCGCTGTATGGCACAGTCATGTCGTGTCTCTACGGCGTTGGGCTGTATGGCACAGTCATGTCGTGTCTGCACGGCGGGTCGCTGTATGGCACAGTCATGTGTCTCCACGGTGGGGCTCTGTATGGCACAGTCATGTCGTGTCTCCACGGTGGGGCGCTGTATGGGACAGTCGTGTCTCCACGGTGGGGCGCTGTATGGGACAGTCGTGTCTCCACGGTGGGGCGCTGTATGGGACAGTCGTGTTGTGTCTCCACGGTGGGGCACTGTATGGGACAGTCATGTCTCCACGGCGGGGCTCTGTATGGCACAGTTATGTGTCTCCACGGCGGGGCGCTGTATGGCACAGTCATGTCGTGTCTCCACGGTGGGGCGCTGTATGGGATAGTCGTGTCTCCACGGTGGGGCGCTGTATGGGACAGTCGTGTCTCCACGGTGGGGCGCTGTATGGGACAGTCGTGTCTCCACGGTGGGGCGCTGTATGGGACAGTCGTGTCTCCACGGTGGGGCGCTGTATGGGACAGTCGTGTCTCCACGGTGGGGCGCTGTATGGGACAGTCATGTCTCCACGGTGGGGCGCTGTATGGGACAGTCGTGTCTCCATGTGGGGCGCTGTATGGGACAGTCATGTCTCCACGGCGGGGGGCTGTATGGCACAGTCATGTCGTATCTCCATGGCAGGGCGCTGTATGGCACAGTCATGTCGTGTCTCCGATGTGGCGCTGTATGGCACAGTCATGTCGTGTCTCCGCGGTTTGGCGCTGTATGGCACAGTCATGTCGTGTCTCCATGGTGGGGCGCTGTATTGCAGTCGTGTCTCCACGGTGGGGCTCTGTATGGCACAGTCATGTGTCTCCACGGCGGGGCTCTGTATGGCACAGTCATGTGTCTCCACGGCTGGGCGCTGTATGGCACAGTCATGTGTCTCCACGGCGGGGCTCTGTATGGCACAGTCATGTGTCTCCACGGGGGGGCGCTGTATGGCACAGTCATGTGTCTTCACGGCGTGGCGCTGTATGGCACAGTCATGTGTCTCCACGGCGGGGCGCTGTATGGCACAATCATGTGTCTCCACGGAGGGGCGCTGTATGGCACAGTCATGTGTCTCCACGGCGGGGCGCTGTATGGCACAGTCATGTGTCTCCACGGCGGGGCGCTGTATGGCACAGTCATGTGTCTCCACGGCGGGGCGCTGTATGGCACAGTCATGTGTCTCCACGGCGGGCGCCTGTATGGCACAGTCATGTGTCTCCACGGCGGGGCGCTGTATGGCACAGTCATGTGTCTCCACGGCGGGGCGCTGTATGGCACAGTCATGTGTCTCCACGGCGGGCGCCGTATGGCACAGTTATGTGTCACCACGGTGTGGCGCTGTTTGGCACAGTCATGTTGTCTCCACGGCGGGGCGCTGTATGGCACAGTTGTGTCGCCACAGCGTGGCACTGTATGGCACAGTCATGTGGTGTCTCCGCAGCGTGGCGCTGTATGTCACAGTCATGTCGTGTCTCCATGGCGTGGCGCTGTATGTCACAGTCATGTCGTGTCTCCACGGCTTTGGGCTGTATGGCACAGTCATGTCGTGTCTGCACGGCGGGGCGCTGTATGGCACAGTCATGTCGTGTCTCCACGGTGGGGCTCTGTATGGCACAGTCATGTCGTGTCTCCACGGTGGGGCGCTGTATGGGACAGTCGTGTCTCCACGGTGGGGCGCTGTATGGGACAGTCGTGTCTCCACGGTGGGGTGCTGTATGGGACAGTCGTGTCGTGTCTCCACGGTGGGGCGCTGTATGGGACAGTCGTGTCGTGTCTCCACGGTGGGGCGCTGTATGGGACAGTCGTGTCGTGTCTCCACGGTGGGGCACTGTATGGGACAGTCATGTCTCCACGGCGGGGCTCTGTATGGCACAGTCATGTGTCTCCACGGCGGGGCTCTGTATGGCACAGTTATGTGTCTCCACGGCGGGGCACTGTATGGCACAGTCATGGCGGGGCGCTGTATGGCACTGTCATGTCGTGTCTCCACGGTGGGGTGCTGTATGGGACATTCGTGTCTCCACGGTGGGGCGTTGTATGGCACAGTCATGTCGTGTCTCCACGGTGGGGCGCTGTATGGGACAGTCGTGTCTCCACGGTGGGGCGCTGTATGGGACAGTCGTGTCTCCACAGTGGGGCGCTGTATGGGACAGTCGTGTCTCCACGGTGGGGCGCTGTATGGGACAGTCGTGTCTCCATGTGGGGCGTTGTATGGGACAGTCATGTCTCCACGGCGGGGGGCTGTATGGCACAGTCATGTTGTCTCCACGGTGTGGCGCTGTATGGCACAGTCATGTTGTGTCTCCACGGTGGGGCTCTGTATGGCACAGTCATGTCGTGTCTCCACGGTGGGGCTCTGTTTGGCACAGTCATGTCGTGTCTCCACGGTGGGGCTCTGTATGGCACAGTTATGTGTCGCCACGGTGTGGCGCTGTACGGCACAGTCATGTCGTGTCTCAACGGTGGGGCTCTGTATGGGACAGTCGTGTCTCCACAGTGGGGCGCTGTATGGCATAGTCGTGTTGTGTCTCCATGGGGGGGCGCTGTATGGCACAGTCATGTCGTGTCTCCACGGTGGGGCGCTGTATGGGACAGTCGTTTCGTGTCTCCACGGTGGGGCTCTGTATGGCACAGTCATGTCGTGTCTCCACGGTGGGGCGCTGTAAGGGACAGTCGTGTCTCCACGGTGGGGCGCTGTATGGGACAGTCGTGTCTCCACGGTGGGGTGCTGTATGGGACAGTCGTGTCGTGTCTCCACGGTGGGGCGCTGTATGGGACAGTCGTGTCGTGTCTCCACAGTGGGGCACTGTATGGGACAGTCATGTCTCCACGGCGGGGCTCTGTATGGCACAGTCATGTGTCTCCACGGCGGGGCTCTGTATGGCACAGTTATGTGTCTCCACGGCGGGGCGCTGTATGGCACAGTCATGGCGGGGCGCTGTATGGCACTGTCATGTCGTGTCTCCACGGTGGGGTGCTGTATGGGACAGTCGTGTCTCCACAGTGGGGCGCTGTATGGCATAGTCGTGTTGTGTCTCCACGGGGGGGCGCTGTATGGCACAGTCATGTCGTGTCTCCACGGTGGGGCGCTGTATGGGACAGTCGTGTCTTCTCGGTGGGGCGCTGTATTGGACAATCGTGTCTCCACGGTGGGGCGCTGTATGGGACAGTCGTGTCTCCACTGTGGGGCGCTGTATGGGACAGTCGTGTCTCCACGGTGGGGCGCTGTATGGGACAGTCTTGTCTCCACGGTGGGGCGCTGTATGGGACAGTCGTGTCTCCATGGTGGGACGCTGTATGGGACAGTCATGTCTCCACGGCGGGGCTCTGTATGGCACAGTTATGTGTCTCCACGGCGGGGCGCTGTATGGCACAGTTGTCGCCACGGTGGGGCACTGTATGGCACAGTCATGTTGTGTCTCCGCAGCGTGGCGCTGTATGGGACAGTCATGTCGTGTCTCCTCGGTGGGGCTCTGTATGGCACAGTCATGTGTCTCCGTGGCGGGGCGCTGTATGGCACAGTCATGTGTCTTCACGGCGGGGCTCTGTATGGCACAGTCATGTGTCTCCACGGCGGGGCTCTGTATGGCACAGTCATGTGTCTCCACAGCGGGGCTTTGTATGGCACAGTCATGTCGTGTCTGCACGGCGGGGCGCTGTATGGCACAGTCATGTCGTGTCTCCCACGGTGGGGCTCTGTATGGCACAGTGATATCGTGTCTCCACGGTGGGGCGCTGTATGGGACAGTCGTGTCTCCACGTGTGGGGCGCTGTATGGGACATTCGTGTTGTTTCCACGGTGGGGCACTGTATGGGACAGTCATGTCTCCACGGCTGGGCGCTGTATGGCACAGTCATGTGTCTCCACGGCGGGGCTCTGTATGGCACAGTCATGTCGTGTCTCCACGGCGGGGCGCTGTATGGCACAGTCATGTCGTGTCTCCACGGTGGGGCTCTGTATGGCACAGTCATGTCGTGTCTCCACGGTGGGGCGCTGTATGGGACAGTCGTGTCTCCACGGTGGGGCGCTGTATGGGACAGTCGTGTCTCCACGGTGGGGCGCTGTATGGGACAGTCATGTTGTGTCTCCACGGTGGGGCACTGTATGGGACAGTCATGTCTCCACGGCGGGGCTCTGTATGGCACAGTCATGTGTCTCCACAGCGGGGCTCTGTATGGCACAGTCATGTCGTGTCTGCACGGCGGGGCGCTGTATGGCACAGTCATGTCGTGTCTCCACGGTGGGGCTCTGTATGGCACAGTCATATCGTGTCTCCACGGTGGGGCGCTGTATGGGACAGTCGTGTCTCCACGGTGGGGCGCTGTATGGGACATTCGTGTCTCCACGGTGGGGCGCTGTATGGGACAGTCGTGTCTCCACGGTGGGGCGCTGTATGGGACAGTCATGTTGTGTCTCCACGGTGGGGCACTGTATGGGACAGTCATGTCTCCACGGCTGGGCGCTGTATGGCACAGTCATGTGTCTCCACGGCGGGGCTCTGTATGGCACAGTCATGTGTCTCCACGGCGGGGCTCTGTATGGCACAGTCATGTGTCTCCACGGGGGGGCTCTGTATGGCACAGTCATGTCGTGTCTCCACGGTGGGGCTCTGTATGGCACAGTCATGTCGTGTCTCCACGGTGGGGCGCTGTATGGGACAGTCGTGTCTCCACGGTGGGGCGCTGTATGGGACAGTCGTGTTGTGTCTCCACGGTGGGGCACTGTATGGGACAGTCATGTCTCTACGGCTGGGCTCTGTATGGCACAGTCATGTGTCTCCACGGCGGGGCTCTGTATGGCACAGTCATGTGTCTCCACGGGGGGGCGCTGTATGGCACAGTTATGTGTCTTCACGGCGTGGCGCTGTATGGCCCAGTCATGTGTCGCCACGGCGGGGCGCTGTATGGCACAATCATGTGTCTCCACGGCGGGGCGCTATATGGCACAGTCATGTGTATCCACGGCGGGGCGCTGTATGGCATAGTCATGTGTCTCCACGGCGGGGCGCTGTATGGCACAGTCATGTGTCACCACGGCGTGGTGCTGTATGGCACAGTCATGTTGTGTCTCCACGGCGTGGCGCTGTATGGCACAGTTGTGTCGCCACAGCGTGGCACTGTATGGCACAGTCATGTGGTGTCTCCGCAGCGTGGCGCTGTATGGGACAGTCATGTCGTGTCTCCATGGCGTGGCGCTGTATGGCACAGTCATGTCGTGTCTCCACGGCGTTGGGCTGTATGGCACAGTCATGTCGTGTCTCCACGGTGGGGCGCTGTATGGGACAGTCGTGTCTCCACGGTGGGGCGCTGTATGGGACAGTCGTGTCTCCACGGTGGGGCGCTGTATGGGACAGTCGTGTCTCCACGGTGGGGCGCTTTATGGGACAGTCGTGTTGTGTCTCCACGGTGGGGCACTGTATGGGACAGTCATGTCTCCACGGCGGGGCTCTGTATGGCACAGTTGTGTCTCCACGGCGGGGCGCTGTATGGCACAGTCATGTCGTGTCTCCACGGTGGGGCGCTGTATGGGACAGTCGTGTCTCCACGGTGGGGCGCTGTATGGGACAGTCGTGTCTCCACGGTGGGGCGCTGTATGGGACAGTCGTGTTTGCACGGTGGGGCGCTGTATGGGACAATCGTGTCTCCACGGTGGGGCGCTGTATGGGACAGTCGTGTCTCCACGATGGGGCGCTGTATGGGACAGTCGTGTCTCACGGTGGGGCGCTGTATGGGACAGTCGTGTCTCCATGTGGGGCGCTGTATGGGACAGTCGTGTCTCCATGTGGGGCGCTGTATGGGACAGTCATGTCTCCACGGCGGGGGGCTGTATGGCACAGTCATGTCGTGTCTCCATGGCAGGGCGCTGTATGGCACAGTCATGTCGTGTCTCCGCGGCGTGGCGCTGTATGGCACAGTCATGTCGTGTCTCCATGGTGGGGCGCTGTATTGCAGTCGTGTCTCCACGGTGGGCCTCTGTATGGCACAGTCATGTGTCTCCACGGCGGGGCTCTGTATGGCACAGTCATGTGTCTCCACGGCTGGGCGCTGTATGGCACAGTCATGTGTCTCCACGGCGGGGCTCTGTATGGCACAGTCATGTGTCTCCACGGGGGGGCGCTGTATGGCACAGTCATGTGTCTTCACGGCGTGGCGCTGTATGGCACAGTCATGTGTCTCCACGGCGGGGCGCTGTATGGCACAATCATGTGTCTCCACGGCGGGGCGCTGTTGTCATGGGTGCATCGCCACGAAGATCGTCGCGATTGCACATTCTGACTTCTCACAGCTGAGCTGCTGTTTCTTTGTGTTTGGTAATGAGAGAGTTAATTTTACCTAGCTCTTTGCTAAGACTAGGTCCAGCCTCGCCCGGCTGCTTTTGATTATGTTCTAATTAGTTTCCTTTATATTCCTGCCAGTCTGGGTGTTAGACGCCGGTGAAAGCATTCATGTAGTCTAGCAGACTGGATCGGTTCTGAGAATATTTAAGCTAAGAGCTTCTTAGTTGTTTTTACTCTTACAGCTTATAGTTTATCTCTGAGACCTTAGGTGTTCCTACTGTGTGTGAGTGTTGTATGTAAGACTTTATTTACTTTATTTCTTGTCTTTCTTGTATGTCTTTCTGTTCATTAACCGTTACCTGTTCATTCCCTTTGGTGGTAATCAGGGTCCTTCTTAGGACTAGATTACAGTTGGCAGGGATTGATAGGAGACAGGGTGTACGCTGGTGGCCTGGACCTCTGTACCTTTAACAGTACCTCCAGGTAGAGGGATTAGTTAGGACCCCAGTTTAGGGTCAGCATAGACCCCGGTCACCCTCTAGCCGGAGACAGCGTATAACGGATTCCGTATTGACCCACTGGATATTCTGTCAGGTAATTCTATGTTATCATATATCTATGCGCATGTTATATAGTATGTTGCCCTTTTGATATAGATTACTGTCATCACATATATATATATCTGCTATACAGCGTGACATTTTCACCGGCCATACTAAAGATTCTCCCCAGCTGTCATGGATCCAGTAGCCCAGCTGGCTCGGCAGTTGCAGGGGTTGTCCATGGAGTTTGCAGACATTAAGTCCAAGGTTTTGTCTCCCCCGGAGCAAACCAGATCTGAACCTAAGGTTGCTCTCCCGGACAGGTTCACTGGTGGGCGGGACAAATTTTTTACTTTCCGGGAGGCATGTAAATTGTACTTTCGGCTGCGGCCTCGGTCATCTGGGAGTGAAGAGCAGAGGGTGGGAATTGTTATCTCACTCTTACAAGGGGACCCTCAATCTTGGGCGTTCTCTATTCCTCCAGGCTCCCCAGATCTCCAGTCAGTGGATCGATTTTTTACTGCCCTGGGTCTGGTATATGATGATCCGGATCGAGTTTCCCTTGCTGAAACAAAGTTACGTAAAATACGGCAAGGAAATCGTCCAGCGGAGGAATATTCTTCTGAGTTCCGTAGATGGGCAACAGATACTCAGTGGAATGACCCAGCTCTTAGGAGCCAGTTTTGTCAAGGGTTGTCTGACAAATTAAAGGATGTGTTGGCTCAGTATGATTCTCCCCCGTCACTGGAGGCCGCTATGGCCCTCGCTATTCGCATTGATAGACGAATTCGGGGAAGACGCGAGGTAACTCCGCCTCCCGTGATGACTCCACCTACTACTAAAGTCCCTTATACTGAGGTTCCCCTGGTCTGTTCTGAGGAACCCATGCAGTTGGGAGGGACATCTTTTTGTAGGAGGGAATCGGCGGTGCGCCGCAATACTAGAAGGTGTTTCTTTTGGCGGGAGAGAGGGACATTTTGTTGGGGGGTGTCCATCCCGGGCCTCTTTGAGCAAAGGAGTTAACCTGGGAGTGTGTATTTCGTCCCCAAATCCCTCTCAGTTTCTCGTGCCTGCGGAGGTGGTGATTGGTACTAGAACTGAGAGATTTCTGTTTTTCTTGATAGTGGGTCCGGGGCTAATCTGGTGGACGCTCGGTTTGCCCAGGCGCATGGTATGCAACTGAGTGTATTGGCCAAACCGGTCCCTATAGTCTCTATTGATTCTAGACCTCTCGGTCAAGGTAGCTTGGTACAAGCTGTTCATAACATAGATCTTCGAGTAGGGGCAATACATAAAGAGCAATTGTCTTGTTATGTGTTGGAGGGTCTACCTACTCCTATTGTGTTGGGACTTCCTTGGTTGGCTAAACATAACCCAGTGATTGATTGGCAATCCAGAAAGATAAGCCAGTGGGGTGAATTTTGCAGGAATAACTGCATGAGCACGGTCATCGGTGCGGTTGTGCCTAGGACTTTGTCTCCTTTTCTGGAGGACTTTGGGGAGATGTTCTCAGAGGAGGGGTGTAAAGAGTTACCTCCTCATCGCGCATATGACTGCTCAATAAAGTTGCTTCCTGATGCCTTATCTCGTACTTTCCCAGGGGCCGGGAAGACGGATGATCCGGTTCCTATTCCTCAGGAGGGAGTTGTAGTGTCAGCTGTATGCTCTGAGCTTGAGGGGGAGGTATTGGGGGCTCAGGGGGACGCCCCTGTGGGACTTCCAGGGAGACTGATAGTTCCAGATCGGTTAAGACTGAAGGTTACGGGGAACCGTTACAAACGGATGGCTGATAGGGGGAGAGTTTCTGGTCTAGATCTGAAGGTGAACGATCTGGTTTGGTTGTCTACCAGGAATATAAAACTTAAAGTTTCCTCCTGGAGGTTGGGTCCCAGATTCATCGGGCCGTACAGGATCAGTTCCATAATTAATCCTGTGGCATTTCGTCTGGACCTCCCTCCTACGTTTAAAATTCATAATGTGTTTCACAAGTCATTACTTAAAAAGTATGTGGCACCAGTCATACCGTCACCTCTACCTCCTCCTTCAGTGGTGGTCAATGATAACGTGGAATTTCATGGGTCGAAAATCATTGACTCACGTCTCAGTCGCCGATCCCCTCAGTACTTAGTTCATTGGAGGGGGTATGGTCCTGAGGAGAGGACGTGGGTCCCTGCGTCTGATGCTAACGCAGATCGATTGGTTCGGACCTTTCACACAACTTACCCGGACAGACCTGGTCATGAGGGTCCGGAGGCCCCTCGTAGAAGGTGGGGTACTGTCATGGGTGCATCGCCACGAAGATCGTCGCGATTGCACATTCTGACTTCTCACAGCTGAGCTGCTGTTTCTTTGTGTTTGGTAATGAGAGAGTTAATTTTACCTAGCTCTTTGCTAAGACTAGGTCCAGCCTCGCCCGGCTGCTTTTGATTATGTTCTAATTAGTTTCCTTTATATTCCTGCCAGTCTGGGTGTTAGACGCCGGTGAAAGCATTCATGTAGTCTAGCAGACTGGATCGGTTCTGAGAATATTTAAGCTAAGAGCTTCTTAGTTGTTTTTACTCTTACAGCTTATAGTTTATCTCTGAGACCTTAGGTGTTCCTACTGTGTGTGAGTGTTGTATGTAAGACTTTATTTACTTTATTTCTTGTCTTTCTTGTATGTCTTTCTGTTCATTAACCGTTACCTGTTCATTCCCTTTGGTGGTAATCAGGGTCCTTCTTAGGACTAGATTACAGTTGGCAGGGATTGATAGGAGACAGGGTGTACGCTGGTGGCCTGGACCTCTGTACCTTTAACAGTACCTCCAGGTAGAGGGATTAGTTAGGACCCCAGTTTAGGGTCAGCATAGACCCCGGTCACCCTCTAGCCGGAGACAGCGTATAACGGATTCCGTATTGACCCACTGGATATTCTGTCAGGTAATTCTATGTTATCATATATCTATGCGCATGTTATATAGTATGTTGCCCTTTTGATATAGATTACTGTCATCACATATATATATATATATCTGCTATACAGCGTGACAGCTGTATGGCACAGTCATGTGTCTCCACGGCGGGGCGCTGTATGGCACAGTCATGTGTCTCCACGGCGGGGCGCTGTATGGCACAGTCATGTGTCTCCACGGCGGGGCGCTGTATGGCACAGTCATGTGTCTCCACGGCGGGGCGCTGTATGGCACAGTCATGTGTCTCCACGGCGGGGCGCTGTATGGCACAGTTATGTGTCACCACGGTGTGGCGCTGTATGGCACAGTCATGTTGTGTCTCCACGGCGGGGCGCTGTATGGCACAGTTGTGTCGCCACAGCGTGGCACTGTATGGCACAGTCATGTGGTGTCTCCGCAGCGTGGCGCTGTATGGGACAGTCATGTCGTGTCTCCATGGCGTGGCGCTGTATGTCACAGTCATGTCGTGTCTCCACGGCTTTGGGCTGTATGGCACAGTCATGTCGTGTCTGCACGGCGGGGCGCTGTATGGCACAGTCATGTCGTGTCTCCACGGTGGGGCTCTGTATGGCACAGTCATGTCGTGTCTCCACGGTGGGGCGCTGTATGGGACAGTCGTGTCTCCACGGTGGGGCGCTGTATGGGACAGTCGTGTCTCCACGGTGGGGTGCTGTATGGGACAATCGTGTCGTGTCTCCACGGTGGGGCGCTGTATGGGACAGTCGTGTCGTGTCTCCACGGTGGGGCACTGTATGGGACAGTCATGTCTCCACGGCGGGGCTCTGTATGGCACAGTCATGTGTCTCCACGGCGGGGCTCTGTATGGCACAGTTATGTGTCTCCACGGCGGGGCGCTGTATGGCACAGTCATGTCGTGTCTCCACGGTGGGGTGCTGTATGGGACATTCGTGTCTCCACGGTGGGGCGTTGTATGGCACAGTCATGTCGTGTCTCCACGGTGGGGCGCTGTATGGGACAGTCGTGTCTCCACGGTGGGGTGCTGTATGGGACAGTCGTGTCTCCACAGTGGGGCGCTGTATGGGACAGTCGTGTCTCCACGGTGGGGCGCTGTATGGGACAGTCGTGTCTCCATGTGGGGTGCTGTATGGGACAGTCATGTCTCCACGGCGGGGGGCTGTATGGCACAGTCATGTTGTGTCTCCACGGTGTGGCGCTGTATGGCACAGTCATGTTGTGTCTCCACGGTGGGGCTCTGTATGGCACAGTCATGTCGTGTCTCCACGGTGGGGCTCTGTATGGCACAGTCATGTCGTGTCTCCACGGTGGGGCTCTGTATGGCACAGTTATGTGTCGCCACGGTGTGGCGCTGTATGGCACAGTCATGTCGTGTCTCAACGGTGGGGCGCTGTATGGGACAGTCGTGTCTCCACAGTGGGGCGCTGTATGGCACAGTCGTGTTGTGTCTCCACGGGGGGGCGCTGTATGGGACAGTCGTGTCGTGTCTCCACGGTGGGGCGCTGTATTGGACAGTCGTGTCTCCACGGTGGGGCGCTGTATGGGACAGTCGTGTCTCCACAGTGGGGCGCTGTGTGGGACAGTCGTGTCGTGTCTCGATGGCGGGGAGCTGTATGGGACAGTCGTGTCTCCGTGACGGGGCAGTGTATGGGACCGTCGCATCATGTCTCCACGGCGGGGCGTTGTATGGGACAGGGGATTGGATAAGATGACCCTTGAGGTCCCTTCCTCCTCTAACAGTCTATGATTCCACATCTATCAAATTTGATTTTAAAATGACACAATAAAGAATTCATTAGATTTTGGATCTAGTTGCTTCACCCCCTTGCAGGGTGGGAAAACTTCCATTACATCATCTGCAAACAGCAGAACTTAGCGAGTCGTCTCCAAGAATTATATCTTCAGGATGGTGAGCAGTACAGGGGCTCTGTATGGCACAGTCATTTGTCTCCACGGTGGGGCGCTGTATGGCACAGTTATGTGTCGCCACGGTGGGGCGCTGTATGGCACAGTCATGTCGTGTCTCCGCAGCATGGCGCTGTATGGGACAGTCATGTCGTGTCTCCACGGCGTGGCGCTGTATGGCACAGTCATGTTGTGTCTCCATGGCGTGGCGCTGTATGGCACAGTCATGTTGTGTCTCCACGGCGTGGCGCTGTATGGCACAGTCATGTCGTGTCTCCATGGTGGGGCTCTGTATGGCACAGTCATGTGTCTCCACGGCTGGGCGCTGTATGGCACAGTTATGTGTTGCCACGGTGTGGCGCTGTATGGCACAGTCATGTCGTGTCTCCACGGTGGGGCGCTGTATGCGACAGTCGTGTCTCCACAGTGGGGCGCTGTATGGCACAGTCGTGTCGTGTCTCCACTGTGGGGCGCTGTATGGGACAGTCGTGTCGTGTCTCCACGGTGGGGCGCTGTATGGGACAGTCGTGTCTCCACGGTGGGGCGCTGTATGGGACATTCGTGTCGTGTCTCGATGGCAAGGAGCTGTATGGGACAGTCGTGTCTCCATGGCGGGGCAGTGTATGGGACCTTCGCATCATGTCTCCATGGCGGGGCGTTGTATGGGACAGGGGGTTGGATAAGATGACCCTTGAGGTCCCTTCCTCCTCTAACAGTCTATGATTCCACATCTATCAAATTTGATTTTAAAATGACACAATAAAGAATTCATTAGATTTTGGATCTAGTTGCTTCACCCCCTTGCAGGGTGGGAAAACTTCCATTACATCATCTGCAAACAGCAGAACTTAGCGAGTCGTCTCCAAGAATTATATCTTCAGGATGGTGAGCAGTACAGGGGCTCTGTATGGCACAGTCATTTGTCTCCACGGTGGGGCGCTGTATGGCACAGTTATGTGTCGCCACGGTGGGGCGCTGTATGGCACAGTCATGTCGTGTCTCCGCAGCGTGGCGCTGTATGGGACAGTCATGTCGTGTCTCCACGGCGTGGCGCTGTATGGCACAGTCATGTTGTGTCTCCACGGCGTGGCGCTGTATGGCACAGTCATGTTGTGTCTCCACGGCGTGGCGCTGTATGGCACAGTCATGTCGTGTCTCCACGGTGGGGCTCTGTATGGCACAGTCATGTGTCTCCACGGCGGGGCGCTGTATGGCACAGTTATGTGTTGCCACGGTGTGGCGCTGTATGGCACAGTCATGTCGTGTCTCCACGGTGGGGCGCTGTATGCGACAGTCGTGTCTCCACAGTGGGGCGCTGTATGGCACAGTCGTGTCGTGTCTCCACTGTGGGGCGCTGTATGGGACAGTCGTGTCGTGTCTCCACGGTGGGGCGCTGTATGGGACAGTCGTGTCTCCACGGTGGGGCGCTGTATGGGACATTCGTGTCGTGTCTCGATGGCAAGGAGCTGTATGGGACAGTCGTGTCTCCATGGCGGGGCAGTGTATGGGACCTTCGCATCATGTCTCCATGGCGGGGCGTTGTATGGGACAGGGGGTTGGATAAGATGACCCTTGAGGTCCCTTCCTACTTTAACAGTCTATGATTCCACATCTATCACATTGGATTTTAAAATCACACAATAAAGAATTCGTTAGATTTTGGATCTAGTTGCTTCACCCCTTGCAGGGTGGGAAAACTTCCATTGCATCATCTGCAAACAGCAGAACTTAGCGAGTCGTCTCCAAGAATTATATCTTCAGGATGGTGAGCAGAGATAAGTTATTTTTCATATACTGTGGAGTGAACTCTTAGAGGTTGGTACCCTTAGCCCTGCGATATTGGTTTACCTGCTATCCATTACCTTAGTTTAACCTTGGGTCCCGTAAGTAAACATAAAGCATTAATTTGAGATGAGGACATAATTTTGCTGGACCCTGGTCTAACAGCTAGATCAATATTCTGGGCCCTGGACGGGAGCCCTGCAAACCCCCTCCTACCTGCTGCCATCTGCTACCACTCAATTACCGCATCCAGTGAGAACTTGTGGCTGCATCACGCTGCAACGATGATGATACACGAGGCCGGCTAATCACAAGAAGAGCTGCGAATGCTGTCAGAAGGCATTTGAAACACGCCTGTCCAGTGGTGAAGCAATATAGTAAAAGCAATAAGTCAATTGTCCATGAAAAAGCTCCCATACATGTGATGGGGTCTAACAGGAGTTGTTTTTTTTCACAGTTATGATCCACCATCCTGCATATAATTTGAGCAGGTATTAGAAATAGATAGAGTACCTCAATTGTCCTGAGCAGCATATTCAGGATGTCTTACATCACTTATGCCCAAGTCGTGATGCATTTTGGCCCAGTTAATTCCATCTCCATCAGGAGATATGCAGCATGCTGAAATGCACACCAGATAATATCTCCACTTCAGAGCATTATGATTCGTTTTACTTTCAGAAATTCTGCTTGCAACGCCTGTAGTAGATGAACCCTGGAATTGGGTGCATCAGTTTTGGACGCATTTGATATAAGACTTGCCAGACATGTAAAAGCTTTGCCTCTGCGGCATCAGAAGCACAGCGGGTCTGAAGCTGGCATGGTTTTGGAGCTAACAGCGCTCTTCAGCAGTTGCATCTAGCCTCTAGACTTCGGAGTGGTCAAAAAACATGTCCGAGTCCTCGCGTCTGCATGTATAGAGGGGGCTGCAGCGAGCGAAGATACGTGGAAGCCCCACATGACTGCATTGGAGCCGGGGGAGGGGTTTTCAGGGAAGAGTTTTTGAATTGTGAAGTGGTGATTGGGGGACGGGTGAGAGGGGGCGGAATAGGGGCGTTGTTAGGGGCGTTTTGTGGGAAAAGTGCGGGAAAGGCGCCAATCTGGATAGAAATCTGAGGAGAGAAGAAGCATGTCAGCGAGCAGATCTGTGGCTTACGTGATGGACCGGTTAAGAGAGGCGGCACGCTCCAGGAGGGGCGGTTGGTTGGAGGAGCAGCTGTCCTCCATCCTAGGGACCTCCGGGCTGCAGGCGGTGAGCAGCAGGGGTAGAAGGACCAGGCCCCAGAATGATTGTCCCCTGAAGTGGTGGCACGCGGCAGGCACAGGCAGAGGAGCCCTTCCGGGGACCCTGCGGAGGGGTGCGGTGGTATGGTTGCTCGCCGCCGTGCCTGCTCCGGCAGGAATCCTAGGAGCCGGTCTGCTGGCGTGGGTCGGCGGAGCCAGGGCGACGAACAGGCTGGAACAGGAGCGCGGCCTACAAGGCGCAGACTGCGCGAGACGATAGGAGCGCCGGGATCGGAAGTACAGGCCGCGGGACCGGAAGTTAGGCCTGGGCAGCCGAGTCGGGCCACGGATGGCGGCAGACCCGACCAGCGAGACGGAACATCAGCTTCCCGGTGGTCAGAGCGGAGGGCCGCGAGCACGGCGGCGCAGCGTGCGCAGGGTGAGGAGCAGGCCGCACCGCTACAGCGGCCTGCAAAACGAGCAGCACGGGCCCGCTGCAGTGTAGGCGGGATGGCCGACCCGCGGCGGGGCTCAGGCACCCACGCGGCAGGAGGCAGCGGAGCTGGGGACACTGGGGGTGCGGGTGCACCACGGGCAGCATCAATGTCGGGCACCCAGCCGGGTGCGAGGCCGGAGGACGAGCGAAGGAGATGCAGCAGGCGGAGAAGTGCGGGCTGGCAGGCGCCTGGGGACCAGGTGATGCCAGGCTCAGATCTAAGGAGAGCGACAGGCAGCAACCGGGCGCCGGCTGGCAGGTTGCACGGGGGCGTGGCAGGCCGGAGGGTAGGCGCAGGGGTGCGGTCCCGGTCTAGATTTCGTGCAGAAGAAAGGCAATTTTCATCGGCACCGGTCCCCCCTGATGACGAGGAGGTCAGGTGCGCGGGCCTGGAACCAAGAAGCGGCGAGGAGCAGGACGGATTGAGGCGGCTGGATTCCGGATTGTCGGCTGGCGGGGACAAGCACCCGCACAGCTTGGTGAGCAGGACTCTATTGTTTGACGCCCACAGGGGCAGTGGGGCAGGGAATGACAGGAGGCCAGACGCCGGGGTTGAGGAGAATGCAGCCGGGGGCCCCCGGGGGGAGTAGCGATGGGGATTTACACGAGGTGTTGCGGGGTATGACGCAGGTTTTGAAAAATGCAGCGGTTGGAAAGCGGGGTTGCAGGCGCGGGTAGGGTTACGCCGGTGGTGGCATGGTCATCGGGACTGGTCTTCGGGTCGATGGTGGGTAGTGTCAGTTCGGTGCAGATGGAGGAGGTGCGGGGTCAGGGTGTGTCGATGTCGGTGCAGATGGAGAAGGAAAAGGGATAAGATTAAGTTGGACGATCGCGCAAAAGGGGAAGTTTATGTTTGTTTCGAGGGGCCGTTGAGGGCTCATCTAAAAAAAGAGGTAAAAGAAAAAATTTGGCGCAACGAATATGTGGAGATATTCTCCTTGTTGCCCTTGGAAAAGTTTAACTTGGACAAAGGGAAGAAGGATGATAGTAAAAAAGAGGAGGAGGAGAAGTGGCCGTGGAGGTTGATTCCGCAAACATTCGTTAATTGGTTGCAATCTTTTGCAATTTTGGCTAGCGTGGTCGGGGAGAAGGCCCCGGAGAATTGTTCTGGTTTATTTTGTTATCTGGATGCCATTGGCGAAGCTCATAGGACGTATGGGGGAATGGCGTGGTTGCGATACGATGAGCAATTCAGGCAGAGGAAGGCGGTGAGGCCTGAGATTAAATGGGATCAGAAAGATATCGGGTTATGGTTGAAGGTTATGGCCCCTGTTAGGTATGGGCAGTCCTTTCAGGGTGGGGGAGAAGGCAGCAGCCAGCAGTCAGGAAAGGGAAGTAGCGGGCAAGGGACGCAAGGCACAAAAGAAAAAACAGGCAGTTGCTGGCAGTTTAATGACGGCCAGTGCAAATACGGGAGTACCTGTAAGTTTAAACACGAGTGCTCCTTTTGCGGCGGAAGTTCCCACGGAGCGTCAAAGTGTTTTAAAAAGGCAAAAGGAAAGTCGGCGTTGGTCGCCGGAAAAGGGGGAGATGCCAGTGAGGCTTCAAGGGATGGCCCCCTTTCTAGATAGGTATCCTGACCGGGATGGGGCTGAGGTCATTAGGAGTAGTTTTGCGGAAGGTTTTAGAATTCCAGCTCCTAGTCATACGGTCCCATTTTCTATAAAAAAAATTGAGGTCGGCGTATTTGCACGCGGACGTTGTTGGTGCTAAACTGTTGAAGGAGGTTGAATTGGGTAGGATGGCGGGCCTGTTCGTTTCTTTGCCGGTGGTCGGGACTATCGTTTCCCCGTTGGGGGTCATTCTCAAAAAAGAGGCGAACAAGTTCAGGCTGATTCAGCATTTGTCCTACCCGGAGGGGTGTTCCGTTAATGATGGCATATCAGAAGAATTATGCTCGTGGAGTATACGTCTTTTGATACGGCGATAAGGTGGGTTAGGAAGTATGGTGCGGGGGCTTTGTTGGCAAAGACCGATATCGAATCTGCGTTTCGGTTGCTGCCTGTTCACCCGGACAGCATTCCGTTGTTGGGCTGTTTTTGGGATGGGGGGTTTTATTTGGACAGATGTTTGCCGATGGGTTGCGCGATCTCGTGTTCGTTATTCAAGAAGTTCAGTACGTTTTTGGAATGGGTGGTTCGGGACGTTGCCGGGGTTCAATCCGTGATTCACTATCTGGACGATTTTTTGTTTATTGGTCCGGCGGAGTCTTTGTTGTGCAGAAATATTTTAGCTGCTATGGAATGGGTGGCTGGTCTTTTTGGTGTACCGTTGGCAGGGGAAAAAACTGAAGGCCCGTCGACTTCGTTGAGTTTTCTCGGGATCTTGATTGACTCTGAGAGGATGGAGTGTAGGTTGCCTGAAGATAAATTGTTTCTTATTAAACAAGAGGTGGACAGGGTTCGAAAACTGCGCAAAGTGACGTTGAAAGAGTTGCAGTCGTTATTGGGGAGATTAAATTTTGCATGTAGAATCATTCCTATGGGCAGGATTTTTTGTCGTAGGCTGGCTAGCGTGACTGCGGGGGTGCAAGCACCGCATCATTTTATTCGGTTGAGGAAGGAGCACAGGGACGATCTAGCAGTGTGGCAGAGTTTTTTGTCACATTACAACGGGCGGTCTTTGATTCAGCAGGAGGTCATGAGTAATTTCGAATGCGAGATCTACACGGATGCGGCTGGCGGAGTTGGGTATGGGGCATTTTGCAAAGGAAGGTGGAATGTTGGAAGGTGGCCAGAGGAGTGGCAAAAAAGGGGTTGGACTAGGAATTTGGCGTTGTTGGTGTTGTTCCCAATAGTTGTGGCAGTGTTCATTTGGGGAGAGTCGTTTAGGGATAAGAAGGTGCGTTTTCACTGTGATAATATGAGTGTGGTCGGAATAATTAACACTTTGTCAGCGTCATCTCCCCTGGTGATTAAGTTGGTGCGGGAGCTGATTTTCCGTTGCCTGGAGCTGAATGCCTGGGTGTCTGCTGTGCATGTTCCAGGTGTGGAAAATTCTATAGCGGATTCTTTGTCTTGTTTGCAGTGGGAGAGGTTCCGGGACCTGGCGACAGATGCGGAGGAAACAGGAACGGAATGCCCTTCTCATTTGTGGTGAGTGGTTTTGGACGAGCAGGACAATTAATTTGTGAGTCGGTGACTGGCCGGACTTGGGCGTCTTATGCGGAATCGTGGGGTTTTTGGCAAGATTGGTTGTCACAATGGGGAACAGTCGTATCGGATAAGGGTAGGGTACAGGCTTTGTTCATTTTGGTAGGGGAATTGGCAGACAGGGATTGGTCAGTTTCAAGGATCAATAAATTCATGGCGGGTTTGGCTTTTGGTTTCCGGTTACAAGGCTGTGTGGATGTTACAAAGAATTTTTTAGTAAAACAAGCGTTGAAAGGGGTACAGAGGGGAAAAAAACGGCACGGATAAGCGTAGACCGATCACGTTCGACATGTTGGAACGCCTGGGCGGGGTATTGTACCGAATTTGTTGCTCTGAATTTGAGGTGGCGTTGTTTCAATTGGCCTTTTCTTTGGCGTTTTTTGGGGCATTGAGGATAGGTGAGCTGGTGTCCGAGAGCAGGGGCAGAATGGGGGGTGTTATGATTTGGTAGCTGAGGAGAGCAGGCAAAAACGGCAATACACCAGAGAGGTTGGAATCTACTGGATTGCAGTACCCTGACTAACCACCACAACTAAAGGCAGCCGTGGAGTGTTCCTACGTTGGTCCTAGACTCCTCGTCACAGCCTGAGAGGTTAACTACACCTAAAGATAGAAAGAGGAAAGCTATCTGCCCCGGAGCAGATCCCCAAAGAACATAGGAAGCCCCCAAACATGTAATGGCGGTTAGACAAGAGGAAATACAGACACAGACAGAAAATAGTATGAGCAAACGTTGGGGCCCAATCTGCCTAGACAGAAAAGGATAGGAAGGACACTTACTGCAATCCAAAAAACCCTAAAAAATACCAACGCTACTAATTGCTAAAACACCTGAGATCACATGACCTCTACCACCTAAATTAGTTCTCTGGTGTAACAAACCTATGCCGCAGCCACTGAAAAAACTGGAAAAGGCAAATGAACAAATAACAGTGGCTCCAGAAGAACTGAGAGGAGCCCAAGCCCCCGGGGGGGGAACCTGGCTAACCTCACAGAAATGCAGAGAAATATGCAAATGGTAAGCACAAAAACAAAAAACAGAAAATATCTTATCTGAGAGCAGGAGAAGAGGCAAGACTCAGTAAGCTTCCAAGTGAACCAGGAACCACAGTTGAGACAAGAACAATTGATCACCGGCAACCATGATGGGAGGGAACCTCCCTTATATAAGACCAGTCTGTAACTCCTGATTGCCAATCCTCATTGAATGGTTCAGTACTGTTTGTAACCACCAGAGAGAGCTTCTGCTCAGAATTCATTTCTAACACATTCACAACAGTACCCCCCCTTGAGGAGGGGTCACCGAACCCTCATTTGGGCAACCAGGTCGATCAGGATGAGCTCTGTGATACGCACGGATCAGTCTCCTAGCATGGATGTCCGAAGCAAACACCCAAGAATTGTCCTCCTGACCATAACCTCTCCACTTAACCAATTACTGGAGTTTCCGTCTAGAAAAACGAGAATCCAATATTTTCTCAACCACATACTCCAGATTGCCCTCAACCAAAACAGGGTCAGGAGGCGCAGCCATAGGAACCACTGGCTCGACAAACCTCTTCAATAAGGACTTGTGGAACACGTTATGGATCTAAAATGTCCCTGGAAGAAGTAAACGAAAGGAAACAGGATTAAGAATCTCCATGATCTTATAAGGTCCAATGAACCTAGGCTTAAAGTTAGGAGATGCAACTCTCATAGGGATATTTCTTGAGGACAACCAGACCAAGTCCCCCACTTCAAACCGAGGACCATCAGTCCTATGCCGGTTGGCAAACCGCTGGGCCCTCTCCTGAGAGAGGGACAACCTCTCCACTACCTGGTCCCAAATCTGTTGCATACGCTCCACAACAGAGTCAACACCTGGACAGACAGAAGCTTCCGTCTGTCCCGAAGAAAATCGAGGGTGAAACCCAAAATTGCAGAAAAATGGAGACATCAAAGTGGCAGAGCTAGCCATATTATTAAGAGCAAACTCAGCCAAAGGCAAAAAAGAGACCCACTCATCTTGATCAGCAGACACAAAGCATCTCAGATAAGTCTCCAATGTCTGGTTTGTTCTCTCAGTTTGTCCATTGGTCTGAGGATGAAAAGCCGAGGAGAAAGACAATTGAACACCAAGTTTAGAACAAAAAGTCCTCCAAAATCTGGAAACAAACTGGACTCCTCTGTCAGAAACAATGTTCTCAGGAATGCCGTGTAACCGAACCACGTGTTGAAGGAACAAAGGCACCAATTTGGAGGAGGAAGGCAACTTAGGTAATGGCACAAGATGTATCATTTTGGAAAACCTATCACAAATCACCCAGATAACGGTCATTCTCTGAGAAACAGGGAGGTCAGAAATGAAATCCATAGAGATATGGGTCCATGGTCTCTTGGGCACAGGCAATGGCATCAACAAACCAATAGAGCGAGAGCAAGGCTTGGAGCGAGAGCAAGTCCCGCAGGACTGCACAAATTCCCTGACGTCACGAGACAAAGTAGTCCACCAAAAGGACCGACTCACCAAGTCTCTGGTACCAAAAATTCCGGGATGACCGGCCAACGCGGAACAATGAATCTCAGACATCACACTCTTTTTCCACCACTCTGGGACAAACAATTTCCCAATAGGGCAGCGCTCGTGTTTATCCTCCTGACACCCTTCCAGAGCCAGTCTCAAATTGGGCGAGATGGTGGAAAGAACTACACCCTCTTTCAAAATAACAGCAGGATCAGATAACTCAGGAGAGTCCGCAAGGAAACTCCTCGAGAGGGCATCCGCCTTAACATTCTTAGTGCCAGGAAGAAAGGAAACCACAAAATTAAAACGTGTGAAAAACAAGGCCCACCTGGCCTGTCTAGGATTAAGTCGCTTGGCTGATTCCAGATAAACCAGATTCTTATGGTCCGTGAGGACCACCACCTGATGTTTGGCTCCCTCCAGCCAATGTCTCCACTCTTCAAAAGCCCACTTCATGGCCAATAACTCCCGATTACCCACGTCATAATTACGTTCAGTTGGAGAAAATTTTCGAGAGAAAAAGGCACAAGGGTTACTTTTAGAGGTCTCTGGATCTCTTTGGGACAAAACGGCACCTGCCCCAATTTCAGAGGCATCAACCTCCACCTCAAATGGCAGAGAAACATCAGGCTGCCGTAGAACAGGAGCAGAAGTGAATCTCTGCTTAAGTTCCTGAAACGCAGAGACTACCTCAGAAGGCCAATTCACCACATCAGAACCCTTTTTGGTCAAATCAGTCAATGGTTTAACAATAACAGAGAAATTACCAATAAATTTATGATAAAAATTGGCAAAAACCCAAGAATCTCTGAAGAGCCTTTAATGAAGTAGGTTGGACCCAATCACAGATGGCCTGAACCTTGACCGGGTCCATTTCAATAACAGATGGGGACAAAATGAATCCCAGAAATGAGATCCTCTGTACGCCAAAAAGACACTTTGATCCCTTCACATACAGAGCATTCTCTCTCAAAATCTGGAACACAGTCCGAACATGTTTCACATGAGAGTCCCAGTCATTGGAAAAAATCAAGATATCATCCAAATAAACAATCAGAAATTTATCCACAAAATCCCTGAAAATGTCATTCATGAAGGACTGGAAGACGGAAGGAGCATTAGTGAGCCCAAAGGGCATCACTAGGTACTCAAAATGCCCCTCTGGGGTATTAAACGCCGTCTTCCATTCATCCCCGTGCTTAATGCGAATAAGGTTATACGCCCCCCTGAGGTCAAGCTTGGTAAACCAAGTAGCACTTTTCACCCTGGAAAACAGGTCAGAAATCAAGGGTAACGGATATTGATATTTCACAGTGATATTGTTCAAGAGACGATAATCAATACACGGCCTTAATGAACCATCCTTTTTAGCCACAAAGAAAAAACCGGCACCCAAGGGTGAAGAGGATGGTCTGATATGACCCTTCTCCAATGACTCCTTGATATAAGACCGCATAGCGTCATGTTCAGGTACAGACAAGTTAAAAAGGTGACCTTTAGGGAATTTACTACCAGGCACTAATTCAATAGCGCAGTCATAGCTCCTATGGGGGGGCAAGGATGCAGATTTACTTTCGCTAAACACATCAGAAAAATCAGTCAAAAAGTCAGGAACATCCTGAGCCTGGGGAGAGGCAGAAAAAACAGGAGTGTTGGCATTAACACATTGGCAGCCCCAACTGGTTACAGACACAGATTTCCAATCCAAAACAGGATTATGAGACTGTAACCAAGGGAAACCTAGTACAATAATGTCATGCAGATTATACAGCACCAAAAATTTGCAACTCTCCTGATGATCAGGTTTAACCCTCATTATCACCTGAGTAGAGAGCTGGGGTTTATTCTCAGCCAAAGGGGTAGAATCAATCCCCAGTAGGGGAATAGACTACCGTAGGGGTATCAAGGGAAACCCACAACGTTTAGCAAAATCAAAATCCATCAGGTTAATAGCTGCTCCCGAATCAACAAAAGCCTGAGCAGAAAATGTGGACAGGGAGCAAATCAGGGTAACAGTCAACAGAAATTTAGTCTGAACACTACCCAAGACAACTGAGCGTGCAAAACGTCTTCCCCGCTTAGGGCAGACTGAAATAGCATGAGAGGCGTCTCCACAGTAGAAACATAACCCATTGCGTTTTTGAAACTCATGACGCTGTGCCCCAGAAGCCACTCTATCACACTGCATGGGTTCAGAAGCTGGTTCACAAGGCAACACTATTCCACGCATACCTCTACGCTCACGCAAACGTCTGTCAATTTGAATCGCTAATAACATAGAATCATTGAGACCAGAGGGACCAGGGAAACCCACCATAACATCTTTTACATTCTCTGACAGACCCTTCCGAAAAAGGGCTGCCAAAGCATCATCATTCCATTTGGTCAGGACTGCCCACTTTCGGAATTTCTGACAGTACAAGTCAGCGTCCTCAAGCCCCTGATTTAATGCCAACAAGGTTTTTTCAGCTTGATCAGTGACATTAGGTTCATCGTACAATAACCCCAGAGCCAGAAAAAATGCATCAACATTACTCAAAACAGGGTCCCCAGGTGTCAGGGAAAAAGCCCAATCCTGAGGATCGCCGCGCAGGAGAGAGATGACAATTTGAACCTGCTGTGCTGCGTTCCCTGAGGACTTAGGTTTTAAGGCAAAAAACAACTTACAGTTATTTTTGAAATTCAGAAATTTAGCTCGATCCCCCAAAAATAAATCTGGCATGGGGATCCTAGGTTCCACAACCGGCAACCCTGCAAGATAGGTAGCAATACTCCGAACTTCAGTGGCAAGCTGATCCCACACGGCCAGACAACTGTGCAAACTCCATTGAGAGAAAAAAAAATCCTCCTCAGCACCCAGAGAAAAAGAGGGAAAAAATGCAACAAACAGAAAAAAAAAAAAATTCTGACAACTTCCCTTTTTCTTTTTCTTTTTACTATTTTTCCCTTCTGTTGAGTACCATATAATTTTCAGTTTGGGCCGGTGATACTGTTATGATTTGGTAGCTGAGGAGAGCAGGCAAAAATGGCAATACACCAGAGAGGTTGGAATCTCACTGGATTGCAGTACCCTGACTAACCACCACAACTAAAGGCAGCCGTGGAGCGTTCCTACGTTGGTCCTAGACGCCTCGTCACAGCCTGAGAGGTTAACTACACCTAAAGATAGAAAGAGGAAAGCTATCTGCCCCGGAGCAGATCCCCAAAGAACATAGGAAGCCCCCAAACATGTAATGGTGGTTAGACAAGAGGAAATAGACACAGACAGAAAATAGTATGAGCAAACGTTGGGGCCCAATCTGCCTAGACAGAAAAGGATAGGAAGGACACTTACTGCAATCCAAAAAACCCTAAAAAATACCAACGCTACTAATTGCAAAAACACCTGAGATCACACAACCTCTACCACCTAAATTAGTTCTCTGGTGTAACAAAACTAAGCCGCAGCCACTGAAAAAACTAGAAAAGGCAAATGAACAAATAACAGTGGCTCAAGAAGAACTGAGAGGAGCCCAAGCCCCCCGGGGGGGTGGGGGAACCTGGCTAACCTCACAGAAATGCAGAGAAATATGCAAATGGTAAGCACAAAAACAAAAAACAGAAAATATCTGAGAGCAGGAGAAGAGGCAAGACTCAGCAAGCTTCCAAGTGAACCAGGAACCACAGTTGAGACAAGAACAATTGATCACCGGCAACCATGATGGGAGGGAACCTCCCTTATATAAGACCAGTCTGTAACTCCTGATTGCCAATCCTCATTGAATGGTTCAGTACTGTTTGTAACCACCAGAGAGAGCTTCTGCTCAGAATTCATTTCTAACACATTCACAACAGGGGGTCTGATGGCCGAGGATGTGGAACTGCATCGAGGCGGTCTAAGTTTTTGGATTAGACGGTCTAAGACCGATCAATTAGGTAATGTGAAAAGAGTGGTGCTTGGGAGGGTTGTAGGGTCTGCTATGTGCCCACGTAGATGTTTGACTCAGTATTGGCTCGTATGGACGGGCAGGTCAGGGCCATTGCTGTGTCATAGCGACGGGTCGTTCTTGTCACGTTTTCAGTTTGTAGCTATCCTTAAGAAGGGTTTGGGGGAATTGGGTGTTTCCGCTGACATATATGGTTCTCACTCTCTTCGTATCGGGGCGGCGTCAGAAGCGCATATGCGGGTTTGGGGCCGGAGGCGATTCGCCGTATTGGGAGATGGAGCTCGAACAGGTATTTAAGTTATGTCCGTTATTGATGCATGCAATGCTTGGTTTATAGAGGGGTTATGTTTTGTCAATTGTTTGTATTTTGCAGATGAACCTTTCTTAGCCTGGATTTTTGGCCATTCGTTTGTCCATTGGGGGGCGTTACGGGCCGATGTGAGGCCGGACGGCAGGCAGCTGGGATTCAGTAGACAGCAGGTGGTCGTGCGTTGGTTGGGTTTCAGGGGAATGATTTGGTCTAAAGTTTTGGGTGAATTCGCTAGGGCGGTACGGTGCTATAGGGCACCCGAAGTTTGGGTGGTGCACATGGGCGGGAACGATTTGGGAGTGAAGCCGGTTAGGGAACTTATTAGGGATATCCGCTTTGATTTTTTGCGTTTATGGACTTCGTTTCCTGGCGTCTTGACTGTTTTGTCAGATATAGTTCCGAGACAAAAGTGGAGGGGAGTCAGGTCGTTAAAAGGGATCAACAGGGCTAGGGTTAAGCTAAACAGGATGGTATCGAGCTTTGTCTCCAGAAACGGGGGTATCAGCGTGGGCGGTAACAAGGTAAGAAAATCCCACCTAGTCGCCATATACGGTCATGTTGCTGTTAGACAGCAGCAACACATGCAGGGATTGTTTGTTAGGCAATCCCTGCTTGTGTTACGGCTAAAGAATAGCAGGCGTGAGAACTCGGAACATTTTATTCGAGCACGCCAAAGTCACTCGGTTAGCACACAAGCATGTTCGGATAACAACTTATCTGACAATGTTCGCTCATCACTATAACTTACGTCGTATGTTGTGTCCCTGCCAATGATGAGGGCTTGTAAGCAGAGTCCGCAACTTTCCCCACACATGACGGCTGATTTAATCAGCCATCATGTGCCTCTAGCATCTGCGGGTGGAGCGCTGCTGTTAACCTGTTAAATCCCGCCGTTAATCTCCGCCGACAGTGGCGTGCATCTTTCCGCACTCCCATCGGTGCGCTCGTGTCACGATCTCAGGACGCTGACGGATTGTCATGACAGCTGGGGTCTGCTGAAGACTCCCTTGCCTGTCATTATGATCCTCCTGTTTTGAAAGTCAGCCCGTGGCTGGCATTTATAGGAGATCATGATTTTAGATATACATAGCAGTGCTGATGCACTTCTATGTATAGCAGAAGCGATCGGATGAGTGTAGATTCATATTAAATCCTGTAAAAAGTGGGGTGAAAAAAATGTAAAAATATGTAAAAAATCAGAAAAGATCACCTTACCCCCTTTTGCCCCATTTAAATTAAAACCATGAAAAAAAATACCCATATTTGATATTGTTGCGTTCTTAAAAGTCTGATATATCAAATAAATGAATCTTTTTGGTTAAACGGCGTAAAGAGAAAAAAAATGACAGAATTAAGCAGCATCGGAATAAGATAAATTTTAATCTTATCTACTCCAACATGTTATCAGTAAAAAGGTCAGCTAAGGCCTCTTTCACACTTCCGTTGTGTGACGTCCGCCGAGAGAGAGAGAGACCCCGGACACTGTTTTCTGCATTTTACTATGGTTTTCAATAGAGGCGACGGATCCGCAGGCGGATTGCGTCAAAAACGGATGCTGGCGGATCCGCCGCCCATAGGCGGCCATTGTACAAGATGGCGGATGCGGCGGATCCGACGTTGTCCGCCATTTTGGCGGTCAAAAAAAACGTTGCATTGGACGTTTTTTTGAAATGACGGACGCCAATTTTTTGGCGGATCCATCCAAAAACGGACCTAACGGACGACCATCCGTCAAAATCCGTCACTAATGCAAGTCTATGGGAAAAAAACGGATCCGCCAAAAAAAAATGGCGGATACGTTTTTTTCACATTTTGACGGATTTTGACTGACGTCGCACGACTGAAGTGTGAAAGAGGCCTAAGGCTACTTTCACACTTGTGTTTTTTAGCGCTGCGTATCGAGCGCACATGAAACGCATGAAAAATCCGCGTGCAAACGCGTGTAATCGCTGCGATATTTTGCAGTCGAATAGTGCGCATTGCTTTGGAAAAATGCAGCGATTGTAAGCGATTGTATGCGATTTAAAGCGTTTTTGTATGCGTTTGCGTTTTTTCTGGGCAAAACACATGATGAAAATCCTTGAAAAATATTTAGAGTTGAGAGTCCTCAGTGAAAATCCTTGAAAAAATTCTTGCAACAGAACCCACCAATGGGACACCAGTGGGCGTGTCTCATTGAAAATCTTTATATAGAGCCTGTTCACAGCCCTATTTTACATTTGCTTGCATTTGCCTTGATGAACATGGATCAGCTTATGCAGACTTTCTTCTTCAACCTTGATGTGGACATGGCTATGGCACAGTCTTATGCCGTTGCTTGCCATGAACAAAGGAAGAGAGATAGACAGCGGAGACGGCAGCGGCGGCGTTTGTGGGTACATCCCATTGTAGAACTCCGGGAGAGCCGTGGAGCGTATCACACCCTCTACAGTGAGCTGCAGTCAAACCCGGAGAAATTTAACGACTACACCCGGATGTCACAACAATCCTTCATGGATTTACTTGCTTGGGTACAACAATTAATAAGGAGACAGGACACCCAGCTCCATCGGGCGATTCCTCCAGAGGAAAGACTCCTGGTGACATTACGGTATGTATTATTATTGATAAACAAATGCCTGCATCATTGTATTACTAATGCCATGTACTATTACAAAGATAACAGAATTATTGTTCTGCCAGCTAGTAAACAAAGACCTGCATAATTATTTTTATGCCATTTTTTTGTTTATTAATGTTTTACAAAAACATATGTGTCGACCCGCCACCACAATTGTGGGTTACCAGGGCAATGGGGTACTCAGAGCCGAGCCCGTAGAAGTCTATGGGGATTTTGTCACAGGTAGCTGTGGCTCGGTCTGTGGCCCGGGCGGTCTGGCGTATGTTGTTGTTGGGAATATTTACAGGGGATAACTATATACAGTTCGTGACGCCACCTGTAGTATTCTGGTAATGAGTACCAGCGCTGCTGTAGATCTCTGAGGGGATGGTGAGGCAGCTAGATGACGGGTCCCCTACAGGTGGGACTCTTCCCTCAGGTCGGTAGTTAGGTAGGGATTGTGCAGGCATGCAGTAATAACTCAGTCTCACACAGTCAAAGTCTTTCCATACCTTTACTTGCAGAATGGTAAAGCAGGTCCCAGGGAGGCTGATGGGGTTGATGGAGGATGAGCTTTGAGGCAAACGGTTAAGCAAGTTAGGGGCCTCCTTTAACTCCAATGAAGCTGAGTACGACCAGCCTGAAGCGTAGTCCTCTCTATGATTCCAGCTTATCTTTAGCTGTTCTGCCCGATCAGTGTTGTGGTTGGAGCCTTTTTGTGAGAAAGATGATTTCCTATATTGTCGTGCACTGACTCACGGTCCTCACTTCCCTCTGACCCCAGTTACGTACTGACTATTTGGGCTTATCCGCCGCGACCTAGGGTCCGGTAGATTTCTAGTTATCTTATCACCTTGCTTGAAACAAAGATGATCCTTCGGTCCCCAGTAACCGGTAGATTCGTGCAGGTATTCTTCACCTATAGCACTTCCTTGCTTTCTTCCACTTTTGCCCTTCGACTTGCTCAGTTCTCAGGAGATATTTCAGCCTGTTTCCAGTGGGGCACAGCTTTGACTAGGCTCGGGTACGTTAAAGTACCTATACTAGACTCCACGATTTGAAGCTGAAGATAGAGCAGAGTCCCTAAGACGTCTTGTCTCTCCTCAGTCTGGACACACTCTCCTACTGACACTCCCTTCCACACCCCTACTGGGCGTGTTCGAAGGTACATGATGACATGAAGAACACTTAACCTTTACCTCTCCACTCATCCTCCTGGTATTGTGTACCAGGGCTACACATTCCCCCATGGTAAACGACAGCACTCCCGGGCTGTGAAATACAAAAGACAGAAAAATTTTGTTTATGCAATAACATTTGGAACAATAACATCTTCCCATCCGGGAGGTAAGAATACTTTGAACGTTACAAACTTTATAGAAAAATACAAGTAATATTCAATAAATAAATTTACAAGATACTTGTGAAGGACCCGCACCAAACCTTCAACGTGGGTCCTGGGTGGGCTGCAGGACATCCAAATGCAGACCTCACTCAGTGCCACACCACACGGGTTTTTGGTTCAGAGGTGAGTCAAGGTTTCATGTGAAACCATTAAGAAGGCACTTTAGTGCAACTATTTACAGGATACAGTTTTTGGGCTGGCTCAGTCCTCAGCCTCTGAGTCCATTGTTAAACGAAGACATAATAGAGAAAAAACACATTTATATATATAGACTTTTCACAATATATTTACATCAGTTCGTTATAACTATTGCTGATATCTAATGGGTAATTTCCCCTTTGTGATTCTCTCTGACCTACGTGGTGTAGTTTCAGGTAAATCAATTTGCGATCTGTCTGCACTATGAAACGGTAAACCATAGAACTGCCTTAATCTTTCCATGGATCTGGCAAGTGTACTGATGGCTGGGCGGTGTGAGTCAGCTTCACCAGGGGATCCCATAGTATGGGCGCTGCTACAGATGATCCATCTTGAGGTTCTACAGGTTGAGGTGTTGCTGGAAGGGGTAACTCCTGAGCGGGTTCAACTGGCACTACAGGCACAACTGGAGGTAAAACGTCCTCTTGTGGCTTATAAAACTGCAACACTGGAATTATCACAGCATCTCCCAGTCGGGGCCAATCCGCAGGAAAATCTCCCAGATCGGTGTGTAGGACCTCTTCCTTTCTTTCTCTTTGATTGAAGACAGGGTTCTTGTCGCAACGTTTCAAGGGTTCCGGACATAGTTTCAAATGGTCTCTAGACACAGTGGTTATTGTTTTTCCTCCGTCTTTACTGACGACACAAACTTTTCCGTTGTCATATTTAGAATCTTGTATGACGTAGGGTTCTTGCTCCCACTGATTATCCAGTTTATGCATCTTTCTTTTTCTTTTTAATACTACCTCTCCAGGCATCAGAGGCTTGGCAGGAGCATTTCGGTTGTAAACATCTTCCTGTTTCTCCCGTGCCTTATTAAGACTTTCCTCTACACAGATTTGTACTCTTCTGTATTGCTCTTGCCGATTGACGTCCCAGTTCTCAACAGCGTCGTCTGCCTCCGGTTCTACCACTCCAAGTTCTAGGTCCATTGGTAGTTTTCCAGGCCTTGCTCTCATCAGATAGGCTGGAGTGCAGTTAGTTGAGCTTACAGGTATATGATTATACAAATCAACCAAATCAGGTAGTAAATCCGGCCATCGATTCCTGTCTTCCAACGGTATGGATCTCAACAAGTCAAGGACAATATGGTTCATCTTTTCACAAAGACCGTTGGTTTGAGGGTGATATGGTGTTGTTCTTATTTTCTTGCACCCGTACATATGACAGAATTCCTTGAATAAATCGGCTTCAAAAGCAGGTCCCTGATCGGTTAAGACTTGCTCGGGATACCCATGCGGTCTGCAGAAGCTTGCTTGAAAGGTCTTCGCTGCCGTCACTGCAGTCTGGTCTTTCACTGGAACGACTACCAGAAATCTGGAGTAATGGTCCACCATGGTCAAGGCGTATGAGTATCCAGATCTACTCGGTGACAGTTTGACGTGGTCCAGGGCCACAATCTCCAGGGGACGAGTCGTCCGGATAGGTTGCAGGGGGGCCTTCTGACTTCTGTAGTCCTTTCTTCTGAGACCACAGGGTCCACAGTTCCGACACCACCTCTCGATGGAGCTGCGCATCCCTACCCAGTAGAACCGGCATCTCAACAGGGTCTCCAGCTTCCTCCAGCCAAAGTGTCCTGCTTGATCGTGGTACGCTTCCAACACCATTGGGACGTCTGTCTTTGGGACCACTATTTGCCAGACCATTTCATGGGTTCTGGGGTTGACGTATCTTCTGCACAACTTCTCACGGTACAGGAACAACCTGCTTCTCTCATTCCACAGGAGCTTGGCGGGCATAGGTGCATCCTTTTCCAAAGAGGAGCCTTCTTGCTTTAACAACTCCTTGATGTGGCTGACCACTGGATCACTGTCCTGAGTCTCTTTCCAGCTGTGATGGGGTAAAGGATTTAATGTTGCACCATTTTGCTTTCTGTGGACTTGATGCTCGTGGACTACCCCATTTCGATGGAACGCGGGTAGCTCAATTTCTTCCAGGTCGTCCGATTCTTCTTCCGTATCAGAGTCATGCGGCATTCGGGACAACGCATCAGCATTAGCATTCTTTCGACCTGCCCGGTACTTGATAGTAAACTGGTAATTGGACAACCGAGCCATCCATCGCTGCTCCATGGCGCCCAGCTTGGCGGTTTCCAGGTGCGTTAACGGGTTGTTGTCTGTAAACGCAGTGAACTTATTGGAGGCCAGATAGTGCTTAAATCTTTCAGTAATGGCCCAGACCAGCGCCAGAAACTCTAGCTTGAAGCTGCTATAATTTTCCGGATTCCTTTCAGTTGGCCTGAGTTTTCTGCTAGCATATGCGATGACTTTTTCTTGTCCATTCTGCGTCTGACTGAGAACGGCTCCCAACCCTTCATTACTGGCGTCGGTGTACAACAGGAACGGTTGACTGTAATCAGGATAGGTTAAGATTTCATCACCTGTAAGGATCTCTTTCATCTTTTGGAATGCTTCAGCCTGTTCTTTCCCCCAGTTAAAGGGAGGGTTTCTGCTCTTTAAGGATTGTCCTACCAGGAGGTCCTGCAAAGGAGCTGCCTTCTTCGTGTAATCTTTCACGAATCTCCTATAGTAACCCGTTAGTCCCAGGAACTGTCGCACTTCCTTAAGGTTCTTCGGCTCCGGCCACTTCTGGATGGCAGTGACTTTCTCTGGGTCCGGCGCTACTCCTTCCGAACTGACGATGTGCCCCAAGTATTGTACCTTCTGCTTGAGTAGATGGCATTTTGAGGGTTTCAACTTCATCCCGTACCTGGACAGGGACTCAAACACTTCTGCCAGGTGCTTCAGATGGTCCTCATATGTCTTGGAATACACGATAACGTCGTCTAGGTATAGCAGCACGGTTTCAAAATTGAGATGTCCCAGACAGTTTTCCATCACTCTCTGAAATGTTCCTGGGGCACTACTGAGCCCAAACGGCATTCTGTCGAACTCACAGAGCCCCATTGGGGTGGTGAAAGCCGTTTTCTCACGATCCTCCTCAGCCACAGCCACTTGCCAGTAACCACTAGTCAGATCAAGGGTAGAAAAGTAGTTAGCCGTTTTCAGAGCAGCTAATGATTCCTCTATACGTGGTAACGGGTATGCATCCTTGTGTGTTATGCGGTTCACCTGCCTGTAATCCACACACATTCTCATACTACCATCTTTCTTTTTAACCAGAACTAGAGGGGCTGCCCAGGGACTACAACTATCCCTTATCACCCCAGCTTTCTTCATATCATTTAACATTTCTTTAGCTTTCTGATAGTGAGCTGGAGGTATGGGCCTATACCGCTCTTTGATGGGAGGATGACTGCCAGTAGGGATATGATGTTGTACTCCCTTAATGATCCCAAAATCAAGTGGATTTTTGCTAAACACTTGGGCGTACTCTTGCACCACCCGTAATACCCTTGCTTCTGGTGAGCGGGAGTGGTGTCCGTCCCAACATGGAGCTGCTGACACCATTCCGCCACCTGAGTTGCTGGGTCATTGTCCTCCTCTATTTGACAGGAGTCTAAGGACTCAGCCGGGAGAATGGAATTATTGTCGACAGCATGAAGTTTAGCAATGGTTGCATAACGGGGTAAATTTACCTCATCATCTCCCCAATTGAGAAGCCGTACAGGTACTCTCCCATTCACCACTTCTACTACTCCTCTAGCAGTCATAAGTGTAGGTCTATGCTCTGAATGGTGGGGTTCTACTACAGCTTGGTAATTCTGTCCTCTCAGACCTATGGCTGCCCTGCACCAAATGATCATTTCACTCATTGGGGGTATCACAATAGGATTCGAGTCAGTGACCCGTACATTACCAATTTCGCCGTCGGTAAGCTTCGCTTGTTGCTGACACACCAGGGCCCGGATCTCTCTTTGGATGACTCCTCTCTGCCTTGGTCGGGCAATCTCAGCGAGCTGTTGGAGCAAGAACACTACTTCTTCCAAACAATTACCAATAACATTAGTACCCAATATTATATTTAGACCATTCTCCTCATTTACAGTCTTCACTACCAGAAGTCCCTGGTCTTTCAACTCCTCTCTTCCCACCTTTACATCTACACATTTTGTTCCAAGTACTTCTACAGGAAGACCATTAGAAGCATACACGGTAAAGTCAAGGCTCGGGGGTTTAAGATCGTCCATTGACCAGTACTTGGTATATAGGGCATCAGGTATAAGAGTGACTTGAGACCCAGTGTCTAGCAATGCTGGAACAGCAATCCCATCTAAAATAATGGACAGGTAGGGTCGCCCGCCCACATACCTGCGGTTCCAGTCTAGGGGGCCTGGCGGGTATTCTCCTGGGTGTTGGCCCTTGGACCCAGGTTCTGCCCGTTTAAAGGACACTGTGGAGACAAATGACCTTTTCGGTTGCAGCGAAAACAGACGATCTCTCGACGAGAAGGGTGTTGATCAGAGGTTGCTCCTGGGGGTGGCGTTGTCCTCCTCCGGGGGGGCGACGTCTTCTTTCTTCTCCGGTGCATCCACGGGACGTCTTCTGGGCAGTCCGCTAGCAAGATTTTTCCTTCCTCTCCTTTCCGCAGTTGCAGGGCACTCATAACAGCAGCCAGATTTTTAGTCAGCTGGCGCACCTCTGAGCGCAGACAGTCCAATTCACTAGGAGATGTCACCTGCGCTTTGGCTTCAGCCACTAGCGGGGAACAGGGGGTTACTGCCGGTTCCGGAGTGACTTCACCCTGATGATGTTGGGTGGCCACCTCAGGTTTGCCCAGGGGCCGCAGCCCTTTTATTGCCATGTCCTTTAGGGCATCAAAGGTAGCATCCGGATGATCTAAGGACCACCAATTTACAGTTCTGCGTTCCTCTGGGGATCTCAATCCCTGTATAAACTGTTCTTTCAACATCTTATTCTCATGGAGAGCATTTAAATTGTTAACTTGCTTGAGTGCTTTCAGGGCTCCTTGCAATCGGCAAGCATAGTCCCGGATGCTGTCACCTGGCTGTTGTGAACAGTGATAGAAGGCCATCCGGAGATCCGTTTCTGTGCGGTCTTCAAATATGGCATTTAGTTTAAGGAAAATCGCAGGTACCGACTCCAGATCAACGGTATCCCAAGTCTCCACTTCCCTCTCAGCAGCGCCAGTTAACTGCCCTATTAACACAGCAGCTTTTTGTTTCTCAGGCATGGAGTACATTTCCAATAGGCTGCTTAACTTCCGCTTGAAGCCTGATAATGTGCCTGGCTCACCGCTGTACTGGGGAAGCCATTTCGCCCCAGGCATATATGGAAGCGTTAGTGGCATGATCGGGACTACCGGACTAGGTGCTGGGCCTGCGCCTCCATCTGGCGCTACAATACCAGACGGTGCGGGATTAAGCCCTCCGGCCGGGGCCGCACTGTCAGCCTGTTGTTGTGACATCTTAGCGCCCCCTTGGTTAAACGGAGCCTACCGGTTTCAGACGCTGCTTCTTCACAGGCACCGCAGTGGGAATAGGACCTTCGTCGCAGGCGCTCTGATGTCAGAGCGTTCACTTCCTGTCGCAGGACCTTCCGATGAGTCAGAGCCGGGGGCGTGTCCAAGACTTTGCGCGCTCTTACAGGTACGCCCACCTTCTTCTCCAGCGCCTGAGGGCGCGAATATGGCGGCAAAATGGCGGATTTTAGCGCCAAACAACAGCAACAGTCTTTTTCACTCAAACAGTTACATAGGCACGCAGGGCTCGCAATTCTGCGAGTTTCGTATCCTGTTCGTGACGCCAAGTAGTTGTGTCGACCCGCCACCACAATTGTGGGTTACCAGGGCAATGGGGTACTCAGAGCCGAGCCCGTAGAAGTCTATGGGGATTTTGTCACAGGTAGCTGTGGCTCGGTCTGTGGCCCGGGCGGTCTGGCGTATGTTGTTGTTGGGAATATTTACAGGGGATAACTATATACAGTTCGTGACGCCACCTGTAGTATTCTGGTAATGAGTACCAGCGCTGCTGTAGATCTCTGAGGGGATGGTGAGGCAGCTAGATGACGGGTCCCCTACAGGTGGGACTCTTCCCTCAGGTCGGTAGTTAGGTAGGGATTGTGCAGGCATGCAGTAATAACTCAGTCTCACACAGTCAAAGTCTTTCCATACCTTTACTTGCAGAATGGTAAAGCAGGTCCCAGGGAGGCTGATGGGGTTGATGGAGGATGAGCTTTGAGGCAAACGGTTTAAGCAAGTTAGGGGCCTCCTTTAACTCCAATGAAGCTGAGTACGACCAGCCTGAAGCGTAGTCCTCTCTATGATTCCAGCTTATCTTTAGCTGTTCTGCCCGATCAGTGTTGTGGTTGGAGCCTTTTTGTGAGAAAGATGATTTCCTATATTGTCGTGCACTGACTCACGGTCCTCACTTCCCTCTGACCCCAGTTACGTACTGACTATTTGGGCTTATCCGCCGCGACCTAGGGTCCGGTAGATTTCTAGTTATCTTATCACCTTGCTTGAAACAAAGATGATCCTTCGGTCCCCAGTAACCGGTAGATTCGTGCAGGTATTCTTCACCTATAGCACTTCCTTGCTTTCTTCCACTTTTGCCCTTCGACTTGCTCAGTTCTCAGGAGATATTTCAGCCTGTTTCCAGTGGGGCACAGCTTTGACTAGGCTCGGGTACGTTAAAGTACCTATACTAGACTCCACGATTTGAAGCTGAAGATAGAGCAGAGTCCCTAAGACGTCTTGTCTCTCCTCAGTCTGGACACACTCTCCTACTGACACTCCCTTCCACACCCCTACTGGGCGTGTTCGAAGGTACATGATGACATGAAGAACACTTAACCTTTACCTCTCCACTCATCCTCCTGGTATTGTGTACCAGGGCTACACATTTATACAATAATAATTTTTTTGTTCTTTCTATAGATTCCTTGCTACTGGAGAGAGCCTCTCTTCACTTCACTTCCAGTACCGGATTGGTATCTCCACGTTGTCAGGAATTGTTGTTGACACCTGCCGGGCATTGTGGACTGTTCTCTGTCCGGAATTTATGCCCCTGCCCACCACCGAAAAGTGGCTAGAAATAGCAGAAAAATTCTGGACAACATGCAATTTCCCCAACTCTTTGGGAGCAGTTGATGGGAAACACATCCGCATCATCAAACCTAAAAGAACAGGCTCGGAGTACTACAATTACAAGAAGTACTATTCTACAGTTCTTATGGCCATTGCAGATGCAGACTGTATGTTTGTTGCGGTGGACATTGGGGCATTTGGCCGTGGGAATGACTCACAGGCGTTTAAGAACTCGGACATGGGACGGAGGTTGTATGGAAACCAGTTTAATTTCCCCATGCCACGGCCTCTTCCCCACACCGAAGGTCCAGCAATGCCATTTGTAATGGTTGGGGATGAGGCATTCCAGATGAGCCAACACCTACTTAAACCCTACTCCAGCCGGGACTTGGACCACAACAAAAAAATTTTCAATTACAGGCTGACCAGGGCAAGAAGAACTGTAGAGTGTGCCTTCGGTATACTGGTTTCCAGGTGGCGCATTCTGGGCACAGCCATTCATCTGAAAGTGCAAACAGTGGATGAAGTTGTGAAGGCCTGTGTGGTGCTACATAACTTTGTAATGGCAAAAGAGCACCCAAACTTTGAACTTGATGATGCAGCTCCTAACCCATTGCCTGAGTTCACTCAGCACCCTCTCAGGTCTTCTGTTGAAGTAGGGCAAATGAGAGACCAATTTGCGGCCTACTTCATCTCAGATGTAGGACGGGTGGATTGGCAAGAACAAATGGTGTAAATTAATGTTCTTGTCTGTATGTTAATCAATTTTTTTTTTTATTTAAATAAAATGCCTCTGTTTATACCTGTACCATGTGCAGTCTGTTTTTAAATTAAAAAACAATTATGAAATGGCCAGGTTACCAGTGAATTCATGATGCATATTTTTGGGTGCATCATGAATTTATTTGTAATCCTGACTAGGTAGTTAAATATACATGTACACAAGTTGTATGACCTTTATTTAACACAACAATTATTTGTGTCACTGTGACTTGATTTGGAACGCAGAGATAATAAAGATTATACATCTTGTTCTATACCAATGCCTGGTGGCATGCTGAAGTGGTGATGCACCAAATAACGCATCGTCACTTCAGAATCTATCAGGCCTGGGCAGGTGAGTACACATGACTTCTAAACAGCAGCATCGCTACAGTATGCTTCAAATTAATGCAGACTGAAGCAACGCTGCTGGTTAAAACTCATGTCTATTCACCTGGCCAGGTGTGATAGTAATGATACAAGGTCAGGGTATTGTACATATAAAGTGTATTTTCACCATCATCTCCTCTGTTTCTTCAACACACACTGAATAGAGGATGTGCTCAATTACAAGCTATATCTAGAATCCCTGGCCTTCTATCACAAAGTGAAATAATGTCAAAAACACACCACACTCATTTAATTTTTTAGTATATCTGGCAAGGTTAAATAGATATGCCTTGCACTCAACACCATCCTCTATTCAGTCTGTGCAATATTAGCAGACAGACAGACTGTTGGTGCAAAAAAAGGAATATATTTGTGTTTTGGACTAAACATATCTCCATGAAGTACACAAACTTGTGTCATTCCTGTAGTTATGTGTAGTCAAAAACGCAAAGTGTACATCGCAGTGTGTGTACGTCGCAGTGTGTAGGTGGCAAAATAAACACAAAGCAAACCAAAATTACTAAAAGAAGATTGGCACATTTATTTTGTACAACAGGAAAACAACATTTGAATTGGCAATGATTTTTTGGATTACATTTGTATAGATCACATTATAATTTTTTTTTATTAAAAAAATAAAATATTTCTATTCACACAAAGGTTTTTGATAGATCACATTAGTACAATTTGTGTCCAACATGAGCATGGTATTGTCACTGCCCCAGAAGTAATAGAAAAATCAGATTAGTACAATGTTTGTACAAGATGCAATTGGTAGTCACTGCCCCAGTAGTAAATAGAAAAAACAGATTAGTACAATGTTTGTCCAAGATGCAATTGGTAGTCACTGCCCCAGTAGTAATAGAAAAAACAGATTAGTACAATGTTTGTCCAAGATGCAATTGGTAGTCACTGCCCCAGTAGTAATAGAAAAAACAGATTAGTACAATGTTTGTACAAGATGCAATTGGTAGTCACTGCCCCAGTAGTAATAGAAAAAACAATGTTTGTCCAAGATGCAATTGGTAGTCACTGCCCCAGTAGTAATAGAAAAAACAGATTAGTACAATGTTTGTACAAGATGAAATTGGTAGTCACTGCCCCAGTAGTAAATAGAAAAAACAGATTAGTACAATGTTTGTACAAGATGCAATTGGTAGTCACTGCCCCAGTAGTAAATAAGAAAAAAACAGATTAGTACAATGTTTGTACAAGATGAAATTGGTAGTCACTGCCCCAGTAGTAAATAGAAAAAACAGATTAGTACAATGTTTGTACAAGATGCAATTGGTAGTCACTGCCCCAGTAGTAATATAAAAAACAGATTAGTACAATGTTTGTACAAGATGAAATTGGTAGTCACTGCCCCAGTAGTAAATAGAAAAAACAGATTAGTACAATGTTCGTACAAGATGAAATTGGTAGTCACTGCCCCAGTAGTAAATAGAAAAAACAGATTAGTACAATGTTTGTCCAAGATGAAATTGGTAGTCACTGCCCTAGTAGTAATATAAAAAACAGATTAGTACAATGTTTGTACAAGATGAAATTGGTAGTCACTGCCCCAGTAGTAAATAGAAAAAACAGATTAGTACAATGTTTGTACAAGATGAAATTGGTAGTCACTGCCCCAGTAGTAAATAGAAAAAACAGATTAGTACAATGTTTGTCCAAGATGAAATTGGTAGTCACTGCCCCAGTAGTAATATAAAAAACAGATTAGTACAATGTTTGTACAAGATGAAATTGGTAGTCACTGCCTCAGTAGTAATAGAAAAAACAGATTATTACAATGTGTGTACAAGATGCCATATGTATCGTCACTGCCACAGAAGTTGTATAGAAATGTGCTTTTTTATTACCAATTTTTATTGCTACTGACGTTTTGGTGGTGATTTCGATAATCTGGGGGTGTGCAGAGATGAAGAGCGGCTGGAAACCGATGAAGGGGTTCGAGGGGAAGGGGCAACAAAAGTAGTGGGTGAAGGAAGATCACACATCAAATGAGAGGCACTTTGAGACACATTAGGAGGAGAGGGTGGATGGACAAACAAAGATTTTTTATTTTTCTTCTTGGAGACAGGAGTACCATGCATGGACCGACTTCTCTTTGTCCGCCTTGAGCTGGTTGACCTTGGCCTTGAATAAAAAAAGACTGAATGTGGGTCACCGCTCTCATGCTCGGTGGTGGCAGTGACGGTGGAAGTGTTGGCAGTGCTCGGAGTAACAAAAGGGTTGGCGGTGTTCCAAGGAGAAGTGGGTGCCCTTGAAATGGCTTGTTGCTGACTGGTGGCGGTACTCATAGGATCAGTGGGTGCTGTAGCGGGAAATTGTTGACTGGTGGCGGTACTCCTAGAAGGAGAAGTGGGTGCCCTTGAAATGGTTTGTTGCTGACTGGTGACGGTACTCATAGGATGAGTGGGTGCTGTGGCGGGAAATTGTTGACTGGTGGCGGTACTCCTAGAAGAAGTGGGTGTGTTGCGCTAGCTTGAGTCCATGACTGTGGACCAGTGTCTGTGGGGGTGTTGCTCCACACAGGAGCAGCGCTTGACATGGTGGTGGCGACGGTGGAGTGTCCAACAGTACTCGGACTTGTGGTGGTGTATTGGTGACTCGGAATGCTGGTGGCCGTGCAGTGGTATGCAGCAGAAGTCGGTAGTGATGTGTGGCGAATCAGTGGTGGCACTGTTGGATATGCAACCACTGACTGCTGCACGTACCGATTCTGCTGCATCTGCTGCAAGTAAGCAGTGCTGCAGGCCTGCATCACACTCAGCTGTTGCTCAGGAGTAAGGTGTTCCGCCATGCCCCGTTCTATTTTACTGAAAAAATGGTGCGCTGGTCTGTTGAGGTCGGCCTCCAGGCGATCAAGACGCTGTTCGACACTGTTGAAACGGTGATCCATGTGGGTAAAACCACGTTCCATCAGTGAAAAACCGCTTCCAACTCTGCCTCCAAGCGTCTTGATATTGCCTTGAAAGGACTCGCTCAAGTGAACAAACTCGGGCAAGACATTCCTCTCCATGGCCCTCTGCCGCTGCCGGGAAGTGCCCGCAAAACCAGTGGCAGAGACCTGGGAGAGGGGAACACCTGATGGACCAGCTTCCTGGTCACCAGCTGTCTGTGTTGCTGACCTGCAAGTTGCTTCCAGGCTGTCGGATGGCTGGGACGAGTCCAAGGTTGTCCGAGGAAGGACCGCTTCAGGGACAGGCTGCATGGTGCTGCTCCAGGTGCTGTGGAAAGAAAAACAAAACATTACTATAATGCATGAACAAGAAGCATCAGCTGTAGAAAAGAAAATAAAGAAAAAAATTAAAAAAAAATTAAAAAAAAAACAAAAAACTTACGCTCTGCTAGCAAGGACCGGTCTCAGGAACGCCAACTCGCGATAACAACGATATTTATTTCTGGGCCTTGCTGCAGAACCACTGCGAACCTGTCCCTCTGATCGAACATCAGTGTTGAAGCGGTCCTTCATCGAGCGCCATCGTGTGCGGATTTTGTTCACTGTTGATCAAAAAAAAAAAAAAAATATTTATACAATGGAGTCTGTGCAAAATCACTCTCAACACACATACCTAAATGAAAATTTAAAACTGAATGCAGCATTATAAAAAGCTCAAGAATCCACATGTCATTGACTGTTGAACCATTTTGCACTGTTGGGTTTGCTGGCAGAATATATCTGCCAGTAAACCCATCAGTGGCCTCAGGAACAACACTGAGTGCAGCATAAAAACAAACACTAGAATGCAGAACACATTGCAATAGTATACACAGGGCAGTCAGTGTTGAACCAGAGGGCACTGTTAGGTTTACTGGCAGAATATATCTGCCAGTAAACCCATCAGTGGCCTCAGGAACAACACTGAGTGCAGCATAAAAACAAACACTAGAATGCAGAACACATTGCAATAGTATACACAGGGCAGTCAGTGTTGAACCAGAGGGCACTGTTGGGTTTACTGGCAGAATATATCTGCCAGTAAACCCATCAGTGGCCTCAGGAACAACACTGAGTGCAGCATAAAAACAAACACTAGAATGCAGAACACATTGCAATAGTATACACAGGGCAGTCAGTGTTGAACCAGAGGGCACTGTTGGGTTTACTGGCAGAATATATCTGCCAGTAAACCCATCAGTGGCCTCAAGAACAACACTGAGTGCAGCATAAAAACAAACACTAGAATGCAGAACACATTGCAATAGTATACACAGGGCAGTCAGTGTTGAACCAGAGGGCACTGTTGGGTTTACTGGCAGAATATATCTGCCAGTAAACCCATCAGTGGCCTCAGGAACAACACTGAGTGCAGCATAAAAACAAACACTAGAATGCAGAACACATTGCAATAGTATACACAGGGCAGTCTGTGTTGAACCAGACGGCACTGTTGGGTTTACTGGCAGAATATATCTGCCAGTAAACCCATCAGTGGCCTCAAGAACAACACTGAGTGCAGCATAAAAACAAACACTAGAATGCAGAACACATTGCAATAGTATACACAGGGCAGTCAGTGTTGAACCAGAGGGCACTGTTGGGTTTACTGGCAGAATATATCTGCCAGTAAACCCATCAGTGGCCTCAAGAACAACACTGAGTGCAGCATAAAAACAAACACTAGAATGCAGAACACATTGCAATAGTATACACAGGGCAGTCAGTGTTGAAACAGAGGGCACTGTTGGGTTTACTGGCAGAATATATCTGCCAGTAAACCCATCAGTGGCCTCAGGAACAACACTGAGTGCAGCATTACAGAGAATGAAAATACTTACTAAACGCCTTTTTGAGGTTTGGAGAGGCGCTGTCCCAGCCATCCATCAACGCTGCGGCCACCTCGTTCCATAGCCGCCGGGTCACCACATTGTCCTTGTACTGCGGATCACGGCTGTCCCACAACGGGACACGCTCATGGACCTGGCAGATGAGGGCCTCATTATCCACATACAGGTCGTCGTCCCGTTGTGGAACCTAGAAGAAACAAAATAAAAATTACAATCTTGTATTTTTTTTTACAAAGAAAAGAACAACAGGAGTAGAAAAGAAATAGACATTCAAAGGCTATATACTTACATTCCGTCTCGCCACCAGGACTTGACTCGGCTGCTCCTGCTCCTGCTGAGACTCCTCAATGCCCGTGTCCGACGATGATGTCTGAAAAAGGAAAACAAATTTTAGCCATTTGTAGATTCAGCAGCTATACTTACCCAAAGGCAGGAAGATACTCACATCATGCTCTGCTTCGGCCAGTTCTTGACGGGATGGTGAATATTCTGATCCAGAAGACATGCTGCAAAAAAAAAAAAAATTACATGAGCACATATTACATTATAAGGACAGCCTGTCATTTTTTTAAAGAATACTCACATTCTTGCACTTTGGATCGGTCTTGAGTCCAGGCACAGTGTCTCCAGGCAATATCAAGGCTGTTGTGGTCCAAGATGGATCTTGCAGTCTCAAGGTACAGTCTCCAGGCTGTGTGGTATTGTGCACACTGTTTGCAGGCCTTTTTATAGGGATCCAGGCTGTATCTTCAGGTCTTATCAGCATGCAGTCTCCAGGCAGTCTGAGTAGGGGTCTGTGTGGCACTGACACCTTCCTAATCTATACTCATTTTATCTAGACTCCTCAGAAACAATGTATCTTGTCTAGGGGGTAATTTGACAAGTGTCTAGACATTGTTTAACAAAAAATCGGGTGCGCCCACATAGACGGCAATGATATTTTTGTGCGCATAGCGTGCGCGCACTTGCGCACGCGCATTTTTAAATTGTTGTGATGAAAAAAAAAATGCAACATGTAGCGTCTAGCACGTCTGGGCGCACACCTGGAAAATGCGCTGCGCAAGCAAAACGCTAATGAGCGCGTGCAAGCGCAAGACACTGCGCCCACCATGTTAATGATAGGGGAACATTGCGCATGCGACCAATAGCGCACGATACGCAGCGCTAAAAAACGCAAGTGTGAAAGTAGCCTAAGTTCTCAAAAAGTAAGTCCTCACACTGCCCCATATCCCAAAAAGTGAAAATGTAACTCGGAAAATGGCGACACAAGCAAAATTTATTTTCCTTACAATTTTCAGAAATGTTTTCACCTCTTGAATAAAAAGCTATACATGTTTTTGGTGTCTGCGTACTTGTACTGACCTGCAAAATAACACTGCCTGATCAGTTTTACCATATAGTGAACATAGTAAAAAAAAAAAATAATAAATTGCACTTTTTTCAATTTCAACGCACTGGGAAATTTTTTCACTCTTTGGTCGAATGAATGGTGTCATTGAAAAGTACAAATAATGCTCTCAGTGTGAAAAACAAGATAATCTTGTAGTCATGATACCTTTTAATGGCTAACAAAAATAAAATAAATGATGTTACAAAGCAAAATTTCAGGACATCTTAGGTCCTTTCCTCAGGCATGGTATAACAAAGTTTTTTCTTTTAATCAAAAGTACAACTCATCCCATAAAACAGGGATGTCAAAGTCAAACACACCGAGGGCCAAAAAAAAAAATTTGCTACAAGCCGAGGGCCGGACTGACGCCGGCCCTGCTACCGGTGCATTGTGGGAAATGTAGTGTTGGTTCCAGGGCCGGCTCCAGGTTTTTATGGGCCCCGGGCGAAAGAGCCTCAGTGGGCCCCTTTAACACAGACCACGATTCATGATGCACAGATACAGCAGAGAAATATGGGTACAGTACAATGCCAAATACTTCTCTTCTTCCATTACATGAGTGATATCTATTGTAAATTGTACAATAGCTCAAAAACCGCCAAATCCTCACAGCGCACAGTACAGACTGGACAGTACAGTCCTCCATACAATATTATGGGCACCACAGTCTCCCCCTCATCACCCATATAATACCCCATGCAGGATGTCACCCCCCATATAATGCTCCATACAGAATACTGGACCCAATATAATGCTCCATACAGGATACTGGACCCAATATAATGCTCCATACAGGATACTGGTCCCCATATAATGCTCCATACAGGATACTGGCCCCCATATAATGCTCCATACAAAATATGGAGCTCTCCTCTGCTCTGTACTGCGTTCTGCACTGTTACAGCTCAGGAAAGGGCGCTGTGGAAAGACTCCCCATTATCATCATCATTGCCTCCCCATCATCATCATGGCCTCCCCATTATCATCAATGCCTGCCCATCATCATCATCTCCTCCCCATCATCATCAATGCCTGCCCATTATCATCAATGCCTGCCCATTATCATCATCTTCTCCCCATCATCATCAATGCCTCCCCATTATCAGCAATGCCTGCCCATCATCATCTCCTCCCCATCATCATCAATGTCTGCCCATCATCATCTCCCCATCATCAATGCCTGCCCATTATCATCATCTTCTCCCCATCATCATCAATGCCTCCCCATTATCAGCAATGCCTGCCCATCATCATCTCCCCATCATCAATGCCTCCCCATTATCAGCAATGCCTGCCATCATCACACACAGACAGCACACAAGCACTCTCTCACATACATACATACACATACACACACACACATACATACACACACAAAGCACCGCACTACATACACACACAGAGACACACACACAGAGACGTCTTACCTGTTCAGCGTCCCCGCGCTCTGTGCCACAGCCGGCCGCTGAATGATGACATCATTCAGCGGCCGGCTGTGAGAGGAAGCGCCGGCGCCCCCTGGAGCCCGGAGCTGCGGCAGCGGAGGCACGGGAGAGGTAAGTATTGTTGCCAGCTGCTGCCGGGGCCCTGAGCAGGCGGGGGGGGCCCAGTGGCGGCGCTGACACCGCTCTCCTCCGCTAACGGGCGCGGGGGTGCCAGACTGCGAGTGGGCCCCCCCGCCTGCTCAGGGCCCCGCCTGCCAGGGGGCCATAGATAATCAATTCGCGAGCCGGATCTGGCCCGCGGGCCTTGACTTTGACATATGGGCCATAAAAAGAGAAGCCCTCAAATGGTTATCCACTGAGCTGCAGGAAAAAAGACGGACGGCACCACTTGTACTGTTGGAGCCTTATGCTGTCGGTATCACACCATGTTGTAGACCTTGCCTCATGATCTCGGGTGGTTATCCAAGAAACAACAATGTAGTCAAATTCCAACAAAAAGAAGTCAGATAGCACTCACCGATCTTGTGAAGAAAATCCGCTCTTTTGATGATAAAATAGCATGTTGGCCGGGGGAGTGAGGAAAGGAGTGGGCACAAACTTGACGACGGCCATTTCGCGCCGGCTAGCGCTTCTACGGGGAGCGCTAGTCGGCGCGAAACGGCCGTCCTCAAATGGTTATATTGAGGAAAAGTAAAAAAATGATGGCTCTTGGAAGAAGGGGAGGAAAAACGAGAAATAAACAACATGGCCATATCGTGAAGGGGTAAATGAGTTATCCACAGTATATTTACACATGCGTGGCTCAGTCTTTGAGACATATGCTGCTGCCAGACACAAGGTTCTCTCACTTTACCTTTTTTTTAAGAAACAAAACTGGATTCATTTGGTTTAAACAGACTTTCCTGTTGGTTGAACATTAATAGCGCAACCTTTGTAAACTTTCACACCATTTCTCTCATGGCTGAGTCACATTTCAGTAGCAAGTAGATCTTAAGATCCCCCAGAGTCACAACATTAGAGCTTCATATTTTGAAAATTACCAACCATGCCCCAAGGGTTTGCTTACATCACGATTCAACAGAAGCAAGTACAGGAAATATTTCTACTGTACACTAAAGGGCCATATATAAACATTTTTTGGTAAGTCTCTAAAGAAGGGACAGACCAAAATGCTAACGTGCGTTATCCCTTTAAACTGGTCAGGCTGTGGTTCTAGAGCACAGTTGATGTATACACACTGTACATGACGCATCACATTCTGTTGTTACCTCCGCTGTGTTGGTGTATTGGTTTCTGCACTTTTGATCTTTTGTATAGTGACATGTCTGTGATTACAGACTCGCATGGCATTTAAGATTCACATTGGAGTTTGTTTACTGATCGTCTCATAGGTGAAATAGCTGTGAGCGGAATATGACTAATGTATGAAATATGAGATTCACTGTGATATTGATTCTAGGGCTATTCCCATCACATATGTAGCTTTTGTAAATCCCAAAGAAGAGAATGGAGGAAGACGGCCACATCTCTGAGCATTGCATGCCACAGTCACCTGTTGTGAACGTGTTGGAGACGACTTCGGAGCTGAGGTTCCTTCTGGTGGTTGCTGAGGGTATTGAACCTATGTTGAACAGCAAAAGTCCACCACTTGCAATGGATGAATGGTTATCAGGGGGGACAGACTGGCCTGATATAAGTGAGCTGACCTCCCATGATCCTCACCGTTGATCAATTGTTACTTCCTGGTCTAGGTTGGAAATCAGCTTGCTTTTCTGCTGTCTCCTGCTATCATTCAGATAAGTTACTTTCTGTTTTTTTTCTGTGGTTTGATTTTCCTTGTTTTTTGCTGCCTTGCTTTTGAATTCAGCCGGGTCCCCTATGGGGGCTTGTGCTGGCCTCTGTTCTCTTTTTGTGTTTGTTCATTTTCTCAGTTCTTGTGATTTTTTTACTGCTGGGTAGCTGCGTGTTCACACCAGAGATCTGATATAGGTGGTCGAGACCGTGTGGTCTCAGCATTTTTGGAATCAAAAAACCACCCAAGTGCATAGAAGATGGATAGGGGAATGCCAGGCCACCAGAAGAAACCAATGAATCAACTATCACCAGGCAATGGATCAATGATATAAATTCTTTATTCAAAAAAATACAATATTGCACAGAGTAAAAAATCAATAATACATATTAAAAAGAGGGAAACTACCGTATATACCCATGTATAAGCCGAGATTTTCAGCCCATTTTTTAGGGCTGAAAGTCCCCCTCTCGGCTTATACGCGGGTCATATACGGGGGTCGGCGGGGGAGGGGGAGCGGGGTGTCGGATCATACTCACCCCTCAGCCGGCGCGGTCTCTGCAGCCCCCTGCTTCTCCCATGATCTCCGGCTCCTTCCTGCAGCGGTCACATGGCACCGCTCATTAAAGTCATGAATATGCACATATTCATGACTTTAATGAGCGGTAGCACGTGACCGCTGTAGGAAGGAAGTGCTGCGGAGAGCGCCGGGAGAAGAGGAGAGGCTGCAGGGACGCGCGGCGGAGGGGTGAGTATAGTGATATTTACCTGTCCCTCGGTCCACAGCAGCGCACTGCTCCCTCGGTCTGACTCCTCTGTGTGTAAATGATCAGGCAGAGGGCGCAATGACGTCGTTAGTGCGCGCCCCGCCCCCTGCCAGATCAGTCACACACAGAGGAGTCAGACCGAGGGAGCAGTGCGCTGCAGTGGACCGAGGGACAGGTAAATATCTCAGGTGCCGGGGTCCTGAGCGAGCGGTGACACCCCCGCCTGCTCAGGACACCGGCACCTGGCCCCCAGCGACGAGAGGTGAGTATGTCTTTTTTTTTGCAGCAGCAGCAGCATATGAGGCCTATACTATGGGGCATAATTGTGCAGCATATGGGGCATAATATGGAGCATATGGGGGCATAATATGGAGCATATGTGGGCATAATCTGGAGCATATGGGGGCATAATATGGAGCATATGGGGGCAAAAGCTGTGGAACATATGGGGCATAATCTGGAGCATATGGGGGCATAAACTGTGGAACATATGGGGCATAATCTGGAGCATATGGGGGCATATTATAGAGCATATGGAGGCATAAGCTGTGGAACATATGGGGCATAATCTGGAGCATATGGGGGCATAATATGGGGCATATGGGGGCATAATATGGAGCATATGGGGCATAAACTGTGGAACATATGGGGCATAATCTGGAGCATATGGGGGCATAATATGGAGCATATGGGGCATAATCTGGAACATATGGGGCATAATCTGGAGCATATGGGGGCATAATATGGAACATATGGGGGCATAATATGGAGCATATGGGGGCATAATCTGTGGAACATATGGGGCATAATCTGGAGCATATGGGGGCATAATCTGTGGAACATATGGGGCATAATCTGGAGCATATGGGGGCATAATCTGTGGAGCATATTGGGCATAATCTGTGGAGCATATGGGGGCATAATCTGTGGAGCATCATATGGGGGCATAATCATTTTTCACCCTAGGCTTATACGCGAGTCAATAAGTTTTCCCATTTTTTTGTGGCAAAATTAGGGGGGTCGGCTTATACACGGGTCGGCTTATACATGAGTATATACGGTACATCAAATAGCCAAATAGTGGGACCATATATTCAATAATCAGGTAAAGTAATTACCGCATGTGGTAATAAATATCACATTAGCAGTAAATCAAAATATCTGTACCTAGGGCAGCACATTCAAAAATACATAATGAGCATGTATAAAATTATTCTTGTGAATAATAACCAGGGAAAAACATACTCCTACAGAAAAAACTAAATAAAAAACACCATATGTGTAAAAACCAACACAATTCAAATACAATATATATAAAAAAAATATATAAAATTGAACAAAGCCCAATGCATAATATGTGAGGTTTATATAACACAACAATGGTGACATACAATAGTGCAAGCAAAATGACTGGCTAATAACCAGTCAATACCAGTGAAGAATCACCTGTGATTAAAATAATCTGCTGCTATGGCATCTGATAAACGAATATACCTGAAGGCCCAATGGCGTTGCTGTTGCCACCGCAGATGCGCCCCGACACGCGTTTCGGAATCACTTCCTTCGTCAGGGAGATGGTGAGCATAAGAACCGCCGTCCTTATATAACGCTAACAATGATAAGGCACTGGATACCACGGCGCATGCGCGGCCGGCGCAACCCGGAAGTCCCATCACACCCGGCGTCACATGACCAGACGTAGCCAGGTAACCCGGCGCGTCAGGCCACGTATAGACGCCGTTGCCATGCGACAACACAGGCAAGCCGGCCGGACATGCGCACATCACACCGCCCAATCAGTGCCCTCGCAACTTGTAATAACAGGTCTGGATAACCAAAACTGAGACAAACCAAGTCTCTTGGCAGCACCCAATAATAGTTTATATTAAATACCTAAGCCGCCATGCCATATGTGCCGTCCCTAGAGCATATAATTGATGGCATTTACATATGCATGACATAATAAGTGTTGATAAGAACACAAATACCACGTGTACCGTCCCCAATCCATATATTAGGTGACAATAATATGTACATTAAATAACAGCTAACAACAAGTACACTGTAAAATAGGCATATTATACAGCCACGAATGAGAAGTATCCATATTATGTTCAGGTGCTGACACCTCCAGACAATCCAGACGAATCGCAATTCATAATCAAGTTTTCATAATTCCGCATAAATTGAGCAAGGACATGTGGAGACTATAAAGTGAAAATAAAACACAATTAAAAACAATAAAAAAACTCACAGAAAAGGTACAAAAGAAAGACTCTCATTGAGGCCAAATGGAGAAACAGTGTTTAAAGTCCAAATCCATTTGGCCTCGAGTTGTGCAAGGCGCTTACTAACATTGCCACCCCTAATGTTGGTGGCAAGCATGTCTATCCCCGAGACCCTCCACTTGGTAGAGTTACAATCGTGATATATTTTTAAAGTGTCTCGGGATAGTTTTTAAGGAGGAAATATCCTCAACATCCTTCGCCGCCTTGATCCCTAGCACATGCTCATGCACGCTCACCTTCAACTGTCTTGTAGTGAGACCAATGTAGATGAGAGCACATGGGCATGTCGCAAAGTAGATGACAGCTGTGGACGTACAGGAGATACTATGCCTGATTTCAAACTCCCGAGATTTATCAAAATTTGTGAACTTAGTTGCTTTGGTGATGTTAGAACACGCCACACATGAGCCACATGGTTTACACCCATGGCTCAAAGTGTTTTTAGTCAAGATTTCTTGATTATAATGACTCTTGACAAGGTTATCACCAATATTAGGTGATCTCCTGAACGTGATATAAGGTCTGTCACCTATAAATTTTGATATGATGGGGTCGGTATGCAAAATACTCCAATGTTTAACCAGACAGGATCGCAGCAAATCACTCTGACCATTAAACTGCGTAATGAAACGTACCACATTAGATTGTTTTCTTGGTGGGTTCATATACAGGGCATTATGGCGAGTATCATGTCTCGCCCTATAAAATGCCCTTTTAATGGATCTCTTGCTGTACCCTCGATCAGAAAATCTTAGCTTCAGCAATTCAGCCTGTCTGACAAAATCTTCCTTAACCGAGCAAATACGCCTTAGGCGCAAAAACTGGCCTACAGGGATGGAGTTTTTTGGAATCAGAAGTGTTGGAGTTTTGCTGGGTTGCAGACAGTATTCTCTCCTGTGCTGTCCTATCTAGACAGTTTTGGGCCCCAGCGTTTGCTCATTCTATTTTCTGTCTGCGTTCGTGTTTTCATCTTGTCTAACCGCCATTATATGTTTGGGGACTTCCTATTCCTTTGGGACTCTACTCCGGGGCAGTTAGCTTTCCTCTTTCCATCTTCAGGGGTAGCTAATCTCTCCGACTGTGACGAGGCGTCTAGGGCACCGTAGGAACGTCCCACGGCTGCTTCTAGTTGTGCGGTTAGTTTAGGGGTCTGCAACCTATTAGATCCCAACCTCTCTGGTGTTTGGCTGCCTTTGCGGTTTTTTGCTCCTGCCCTCCTCAGCTACCAAATCATAACAGTCACCCCATCAGGTGGCACAGAGGGCACAGGAGCCCTATTTTTATCCTAGGCGTTGGCAGATCACGTGGCATAGGAATTCATAGCGCCAGAAATCTCTGAGCAGTGCTAGAGCAGTTTAAGCTCTCTGTAGTTTTCTTTTATTTTGGAAGTCATTTGCAATTTAAGATCACAGCCTTTGAAAGGAGATGGACATGCTGCCCATGTTACTCCTTGAAGAAAGTATATTGTTGTAATATGTACTGTGATGTATAATGTGAATTGTGATCTGCATTGAAGGTGTTAGTAATATTGATAGTGTGTGTAGTTTGACAATATTGTGAGCAGTGTGGCATTCTGGGGTGTCCCTGAAGTGAGAGGAGACCGAAAGAAATAGGTAGTGAGATCCGGAGCAGAAGTGACTAAGAGACAGTGTGATCTACCAAAGATGGGTCCTGGGAGAGGACGCCTAGCAGAAAGGCCCAGAGTTTATAACTCTAGAAGGTAAGGGACCTAGATAGGACTGAGTACGTGAGATGAATAGGTTGTCTCAGGTGGAAGTTAGTGCGTCAGCACTAGAGAAGATGAGGACCGGCCATACTGGCACCCTGACGGGAAAGAAGATATGGAACCGCAGGTCGAGTAAAGGACTCTTGCTAAGCAGGACTGTAGAGTCGATCTGGGCTGTGGTGGAGTAGTGAGAAGCAGTGGAGACAGTAGACAAGTAGAGAGAATAAAGAGAAAAGGTGAATATAGAGATAAAGAAGGAAGGAAACTGTGTGTTCAATATGCTCTGAGTTTTAAATGAAATGTTCATAAGACTTTGAACCGGCTACCTCCTGCATATATTCCCTATCAAGTTCCCATTCAGTAAAAGTTGATTTTTGACTGGTGGTCTCCCTCATTGAACTTTGAGGGTCTGTGCACACGTTGCGGAATCTGCTGCGGATCCGCCGCTGCAGATCCGCAGCAGAACTGCAAGGGATGTACAGTGCCATTATATTCAATGGAAATAAAAAATACGCAGTGCACATGCTGCAGATTTTTCCGTGCGGATTTGGTGCGGATTTAAATCTGCAGCATGTGACTTCTTTTGTGCAGTTCCGCAGCGTTTTGAGACCTGCTCTAAATAGAAATCCGCAGGTATCAAAACGCAGGGGAAATCCGCACAAAAAACGTGGCAAATCCGCAGGTAAAACGCAGGTTATTTTACCTGTGGATATAGCAAAATCTGCGCGAAAAATTCCACAGCAGATTCTGCAAAGTCTGCACATACCCTGAAAGACCTGGTCCTGGCAAACCAGCAACTTTGGTTACAAGCAGCACGCACAGGCAGAGCTCCTTCACAGTACAAATCCACACACCCAGCCAGGACCCTTACCTTCATGTAACGTACCAGGGTGCAATAGACAAGTACCCTGCGCCACGTTACACATTCACGAATGCAATCTCATCGGAAACTACTTATAGCAGAAGATTATTTTGCAGAACAGGAGTGGCTTAACGTAATGTTGCCAAAGAAACCAAACGTCTCAACCGATGCTGATGTAGCTTCTGCTGGCATTATACAACAAGCAATTATACTGGTATTTCTTATGCAATAGTCATTGCTAAGTTGTCAGGTGTGGCATTTTGGCGGTAGATGTTGATTTTTTTTATATAGTGAGCAAATTATATGTAAAAAAATATTTAGACTTGAGAGTCCTCAGTGGTTGATACCTTTTAATGGCTAACTGAAAAGATGGTAACAAATTGCAAGCTTTCGAGACTACGCAGGTCTCTTCATCAGGCGTAGTCTCGAAAGCTTGCAATTTGTTACCATCTTTTCAGTTAGCCATTAAAAGGTATCAACCACTGAGGACTCTCAAGTCTAAATATTTTTCTATCTACTGGCTAACACGGTACGAAGATACACATCTTTCCTATATCAAATTATATGTGTAATTATTAGCACTGTTAGAAACCAATTATGTGGATCTTTGAAGACATCTGTGATGTTTTTAAAGGGGCCATGATTCTTCAAAAGTAGGCAAAGAGGAGAGAATGTTTCTGTAAAAACTGTTCCCAGCCAGTCTTGCGGTGACCACTGCAGCCAATCACTGAGCTCAGCGGTTTCATACCATACACGCAGCCATCACCGCTGATAACAGTGATAGGTTGCGGTGGTCTAGTGAATGACGGACAGGATGTTATCACCGAAGAGCCAGCTGGGAGTATGAGAAGGGTGGCAATGATTCAGATCTCCTTTTTTTTTTTTTTATTACCACAATTACAAATAATACAAATATAACCTAAAAAATGAAAAGAAAACATCAGGGGATTGTGGAATATAACTGATAATTGATTGCCACCTAGCGACTCCTTTCTTAACTAAACCCTAACTTTTATATTACAAGCTTATCAATTCCTTCCTCTTGTATCCAACGTCCAAATGTACAATTCTCAATGCACAAGTGGCTGGGTGTCTTTTGAGGTCCCAGTTACTTCGGAAACCTGACCCATGGCCATGTAGACAGCCACCCCCTCATCCAGGCCCTGGTGCTTCTTGTCATTGCCTGTTCTGTTGTTCCTAGAAACTGTGGTCTAATAGAGTACAGACGGATGCTCCATGGTTTTTCGAAAAGTCCCTAAAATACCAATTTTAATAGGCCAATTACTGTACAGGGCAGGTCTTCCTGCTAATAACACTGTGATTATCGCCATGTTTGGACTTGCTTTATGAATTAGAGTAAAGGAAACGTTTAGACCTATACCCACACGTAGTCCAACTTCTTTACAAACAGTCAAATATTTGCAGTGCTCTCATGTGCATAAGACACCAGCATTTCCCTTGTATAATTCACAACTATAAGCATTTGAGTTATTGATAGTGTCACTGTTCTTTACAGTGAAATGGATTACTTTAGAAATGCTAGTTTTGCACTATTTGGATAATGAGTATTTGAGTAATGCAGCCTAAAAATTATACATTGTCTGCTTCATTACTCCCCATGTAGATAGGGAATGTGCTACTGGCAATGTGCAAACTGTATATGGAGCAAAACATTCTAAGGTCTCGCTCACAAGAGCGTATAACCCGGACGAGGGCAATCGCATAGAAAAAGGGATTGCACTCAGACGAATGTTATTCAGTGAGGTAGAGCACTTCTGAATTTTTATTTTTTTTAAAAGCTGTATTCGGCATGAGAAAAAAAATCGCAGCTTGCTGAGATTTCACTCTAAAAACGGGTGAGTGCAAGAAAAAATTCGGACAATCAATACGGCATCCGATTTTTACTGATACATTGCAATTCTGTACATAGGAAAAGATTAATAGCTTCTGAGTAAAAATGGATTGCATACTGATAGCACACGGATGACAAGGTATAAAAAAATTGTCCCACTCTCCTGGATGAGACTCTAATTATATGATTGATTCACAGGTCAACAAAAAAATATTTTTTTTCTGGTGCCAAAGATATTTTAATGAATTTGGGGTATTTTTGGGGTGCTGATTCTGAATATGCAATCAGTTTTGCCAGATTGGCTCTAGTTTTTGAGATTTTTGGTATCTTATTTATAGCACGTGTTGGTAAATGCGACGCATCATCTCATTAATTTCTTTAGATTAGTACTTGAACTGAGCAGTTCTCAATATAGTTTTGTGTTAATTAGTGTTCTAGAAGTTTGTTCATAGCTTGATTTTTACACTAACTTTATGTTGCTGTCTGTTTTCCAATGAAAAGCATGAACTCATCAAGAAGAAGTTGCCTTAACGATTCAGACTCATTCTGTTACATTTGTGGTGAATATACACTGCCAAAACATAGAAGAAACATAACATACTTCGTAAAAAAAGTGTATTTGGCCTATTTTGGGGTTATGCTTGGGGACCAAGACAAGTTTTGGGCACCACACATAGTGTGCAAAGCATGTATCGAATTATTACGAAAATGGAGCAAAGGACAAAGAAAAAGCTTCAAATTTGGTGTTCCAATGGTGTGGAGCGAGCAAAAAAATCATCATGATGACTGTTATTTCTGTGCAGTGCAAGTGCAAGGATTCAATAAGCTTAAGAAACGAAAATGGGAGTATCCTAACATGGAATCTGCAAGAAGTCCTGTCACTCATTGTGAAGATGTGCCTGTACCTGTGTTTACCATGTTACCTGACCTTCCCCCACCTGATGATGATGAAATGCAGGGTATGGAGCTAAGCATTAGTTCTGGAAGTGAACCAGAATATGAAGGAAGTTTCAGAACACCTACGCAATTTACCCAAGGAGAGCTCAGCGATCTAATAAGAGACCTCAACCTCTCAAAAAGTGCATCCGAACTTTTAGCTTCCAGGCTAAGTGCGAAAAATTGTCTGACGCCTGGAACTAAAATTACATCTTACAGGACCAGAGAAGAAGCACTTCTTAAATTTTTCTGTGAAGATGACCTACTTGTATATTGTAAGGATATTCCTGGCCTGATGCTGCAAATGGGTTTACAAGTATATCGTCCTGAAGACTAGAGGCTTTTCATAGATAGTTCTAAAAGGAGTTTGAAATGTGTTTTGTTGAACAATGGCAATCAGTGTGCATCTCTTCCAGTAGCTCACTCAACTAAACTTGCAGAACAATACAAAAATGTCAAAATGGTTTTGGAGAAACTGTGCTACCATGAACATTCGTGGCTGATATGTGTTGATTTAAAAATGGTCAACTTTTTATTTGGACAGCAAAGTGGATACACAAAGTATCCTTGCTTCATCTGCATGTGGGATAGTAGAGCAAAACATCAGCACTGGGAGAAAGTGAATTGGCCTCCAAGGGACACCTTGACAGTAGGAGCATCAAACATAGTGAACGAACCTTTGGTGGACAGGGAAAAAATCATTCTACCACCACTTCACATAAAGTTAGGATTAATGAAGCAGTTCGTCAAGGCATTAGACAAAGATGGTAATTGCTTCATGTACATCTGCAGATCTTTCCCTGGTCTTAGTAGCAAAAAACTGAAGGCAGGAATCTTTGATGGTCCTCAAATTCGGAAACTCATTAAAGATTCAAATTTTCCTAAGGAAATGAATGACATGGAAGCTGCTGCATGGTGTAGTTTTGTGTTGGTAGTGAAGAACTTCTTGGGAAATAAAAAGGCAGACAATTATGAAGAACTGGTACAAAACATGCTATTGAGATTTAGAAATCTGGGTGTACACATGAGCATTAAATTGCATTATCTTCACAGTCACTTGGACAGATTTCCAGAAAATCTTGGAGATTTTAGCGAAGAACAAGGGGAGAGATTTCATCAGGATATTATGGTGATGGAGGAAAGGTACCAAGGCAGATGGGACAGACATATGATGGCTGATTACTGCTGGAATCTACAGCGTGACTGCCCGAAAAGCTCACATAGAAGAAAATCATATAAAAAGCGCTTTTCCAGAGATTAAATGTCTCCTATCTTTCATGTCTTGTTCATTTTTGAAGATTACTTTCTAAAACTAGTTAAAATAAACTATAATCAACATTTACTTTGTTTAATTTATAGTATTCATGACAATATCAATAAAGTTAATGCGCGTGTAGCAAATTACGTCATTTTTTTACACATTTTACAGAAAATATCAAGAACTAGAGCCAATCTAGCAAAACTGATGACATATTCAGAATCAGCACCCCAAAGTTACCCTAAATTCGTTGAAATATCTTTGGCACCAAAAATGCTGTTGATTATCATTCGTCAGGTCCTTTTAAATGAGCCTGGTTTTCGAGGATTTAGTTTCTTCAGCCTTTCAGCTTGCAGCAGGTTAAAATAATAACAAGAGCTGTTACCCTTTGTCACTGCTGCAGTCTTTGTTGACTAGCTGCAGAGGTGAGGTCATGACCGCTGCTCTCTACATTGTCACTATGTCACTTGCAGCCTGTAAGCAAAGACTGGAGCAGCAGAGGGTTGAGTTACAGGCCTTTTTATTATTTCAACCTAGTGAAAAGCAATTGGCTGAAGAAACTTATTCCTGGAAAACCCCTTTAAACTTGTTATATCGCCAATCGGTGTCTTTACTGAGCAGTTCTCCACTCTGACTCAGACAGGGATTTCTAGCAGGAGATCCCCTCTATAATGTTATGCCTTAAAGAAGCACTCCCATCAAAGTTTTTATCCTCTTAATATATTGCAGCCATCATAGAGGAGACAGGGAAAGGATTCAGAAGGATCTAGACAAGATTGAACAATGGATAGCGAGTAATAGAATGGTATTTAACAGTGAGAAATGCAAGATTCCACATCTAGGCAAGAAAAGTGAAAATTACATCTACAGAATGGGAGGAACAGAACTAAGCAACAGCACGTGTGAAAAAGAGTTGGGTATACTAATAGATCACAGACTGCACATGAGTCAACAGTGTAATGCAGCAGCAAAAAAAGGCAAACACAGTTCTGGGATGTATTAAGAGAAGCATATAGTCTAGTTCACATGAAGTAATTATCCCCCTCTACTCCTTGTTCAGGCCTCGTCTGGAATGCTGTGTCCAGTTCTGGACACCATATTTTAAAAAATACATTGAAAAACTGGAGCAAGTTCAGAGAAGAGCTACCAGGATGGTGAGCGGACTGCAAAGTATGTCCTACGAGGAACGGTTAAAAGATCTGGGAATGTTTGGCTTGCAGAAAAGAAGGCTAAGAGGAGATTTAATATCTGTCTACAAATATCTGAATGGCTGTCACAGTGTAGAGGGATCATCATTCTCATTTTCACGTGGAAACAAGGGAAGCAATGGAATGAAACTGAAAGGGAGAAGAAAGAGATTAGATATTAGAAAAAGCTTTTAGACATTGTGATCAATAAGTGTAGCAGGCTGCTACAAGAGGTGGTGAGTTCTCCTTCAATGGAAGTCTTCAAACAGAGGCTGGACAGACATCTGTCTGAGATGGTTTAGTGCAGTGGTGGTGAATCTATGGCACATGTGTCAGATTGGGCACACAGCCCTCCCTGTGGGCATGCGCGCCATCGCCGTTCCGTCGCATCAGTGGACCGGGGCCAGCGGGTGAGGAGCCTGGTGACGCCAACACCTAGTTCAGCTTTGTCTATGTCCTCGGACACACATCCAGCTTAAGTGTATTGCAGCGCACGAACTTGCTGGGTCCTTGTGCCGCAATACACGCTGCTGGCCAATCAGAGGCCTGCAGCTGACGTCAGAGAACACGCGACTGGGTTCATGGCAGTGATGTCATACACCCCCCGTGGCTTAGACGCTGAAATCAGCTGCCAGCTTCAGAGGACGATGTGGCTCCCCAGGGGGAGGGGAAGGAAGGTGAGTAGCAGTGTTTGTTTTTGTTTTTTTTTCATTCCATGCATTGAACAGCGGTGCCAACAGTATGGGGGCGCATATAAAATGATGGGAGACAAATACCAGGATGGGGGCGCATATACAATGATGGGGAACATATACCAGGATGAGGGCGCATATGCAATGATGGGAGACAAATACCAGGATGGGGGCGCATATACAATGATGGGGAACATATACCAGGATGAGGGCGCATATGCAATGATGGGATGACATTTACAAGGATTGGGGCATGTATACCAGGATGAAGGGCATATACAAGGATGGGGCAGCATATACCAGGATGGGGGCATATACCAGAATGATGGGCATATACCAGGAAGGTGGAGCATATTCCAGGATGGGGAAGCATATACCAGGATGGGGGCATATACAAGGATGGGGGAAGCATATACCAGAATGAAGGCATATACCAGGAAGGTGGAGCATATTCCAGGGTGGGGAAGCATATACCAGATGGGGTATATACAAGGATGGGGGAAGCATATACCAGAATGAAGGGCATATACCAGGATGGTGGAACATATACCAGGATGGGGAGCATATAGCAGGATGGTGGCATATACATGTATTGGGGGAGCATATACAAGGATGGAGGAGCATATAGATGGGGCATATACGGATGGTGGCATATACATAGGGATGGGGAGAGCATATACAAAGATGGGGGAACATATACCAAGATGGCGAGGGACAATGTACAGAATGGTAGGGAGGGCATATACCAGGATAGGAATCATATTCCTTTATATCTGCAGTGTGATACCCCTGCTCCTGTCTGTGGTTGCTCTCTTCTGCCTCCACCTGCACTCTGCTGCCCTCACTTTCTCTCTATGAGTTGTTTTTTCTAAACTAAAACCTCAGTATACAGGTTAAACTGCCCTGTTGGCACTTTGCGATAAGTAAGTAGGTTGTGAGTTGCAAGTTTGGGCACTCAGTCTCTAAAAGGTTCGCCATCACTGGTTTAGTGAATCCTGTGCTGCATTGAGCAGGGGGGTGGACATGACCCTTGAGGTCCCTTCCAACTCTGACATTCTATGATTCTATGATATTATATAACGTTGTGTACTTACAGTTGCTCATTTTGCCTTTCTAACCAGCTAATTTCTCTGTTTTCCCTGCTCTATGTAAAAACATGAAGTCTCTTATCCCTGCATTTATCATTCTCTTCTTCAGTTCCTGACCCAGCTGCTCCTTCCTCCTGCTGCCAGGGACTTTTGCCGTGACTTTTGACACAAACAGGGAAAATAGTCCTTCTGTTGCTACATAGAGGTTAGAAAGATTCATCTAGTCAGTTTTTAATCGCGTGATATCATACACCCAATGGAAAAGGGAAGAATTTGCTGGGTAAAAAGGCAAAATGAGCAATTGTAAGTACACAGTGTCATATAATATGATGGCTGCAATATATGAGGATAAAAATGTTGAGTGGAGGAGGAGGAGTGCTTCTTTAACATACAAATAGTTCAATTCAACTAATACAAAAAAATTTTTTTCCCAATTCAGCTCAAAATGGCACTTTACTGACTACTGCAGACCCATGGGAGTAGTTATTCAACCCCTTCATAGTAAACATCTTTAGTACTTAGTAGAGCCCCTTTGGTTGTTATTACATCCTGGAAATGTGATGCATACATGGACAACATCTTCTGGCAGCGTTCCTAAAGAATCTTAGCCTAGATGTTATTGTTAAAATTCAACATCTCCTCAGTAGACCTTGGGACGCTGACGCATAGCAGAAGGGAAGATAAGAAAAGAATGTTCCTTCTTTTGAGATAATACTTTCCTCCCCCCCCCCGAGTTGAAGAGACGCTCTGTGCTAGGAGCTAAACAGGGGCTAAAGGCAAGGATGGAGAGTTCAGTTAGAAATCAGTATGTTACGTGTTTAGTGATAAGTTGTATTTACTGCCATATATGGTAATTCCGCTTCCTGCTTCAGGGGTGTATATAAATCCCTTTGTTAGCAATAAACCGCAGAGCTTATTGACGCATACTTTTGTCTGTGTCTTATTCTCTCTGGTACCACATTCTGAGGAGGAAAGGGTTAACGAGATAACAGCGACGACAGCCTGGCGCCCGAACAGGGACCTGAGTTATTCTATTCTGAGGAAGCCCGACCGGTCCGGAGACGTGGGATGAGCGGAGCTTTCTGTTGGTGATATACATACAGCGCTGAGGTAAGAATACTTATTATATTCTACCTAAAATCTATATCACTGTATAGTGGACTCCCTCCTCCCCGAGCGGTCGGCTTTCCAGGTAAATCACAGGTATTCCTGGCTCAGGTCCCTTTGAACCAGTAGACCTTCAGATTAATTGTCAGTCCTGCCTTTCCTCCTTTGAAAAATGACAGTATGGATCCAATGATTGTGTTGTGGTTTTGTCTTGGTGTCTGTGTGATCGGATTGTTTATTTGGTTGGCGTACAAATCTTGGAAAGCGAGCAGTGGAATGGTTCAGAAACCTTTGTGGCCCATTGTCTAAGTGACAGAGTCTTGGTGACAGAGTCTTGGTGACAAAATTGTCTTGTTGACAAGAGAATCTCTTCTAGGTGAGGAGATACAAAAATGGGGAACCAAAACACCAAGGAAGGTGTTACTGCCAAAGATTTAGTTGTGCGCAGAGAAGGAAAGCAAGCTTTGATAGGCATTGACAAAGTATTGTGTAAAGCAGGCATGAGTGAAAACGGAGAATTGAACAGTGATAAATGGAAAAGGTTCTTTAACTCACATCATGGATGGTTGAGAGACAAAGGACTGTTGAAAACAGTGAACCTGTGGATGAGTGCGTGTAATTACTTAGAGGGAAAGACTGAAGAATTGGGTAACGGACATTACAGACTGACAAAAACAGGGATGACTGATTTACCCTCCTGTTTGCCCCCTACGTTACCTCCACCCCAGTATCAGACCTTCCCACAGACTTCCCACGAACCAAACTGTTGGGTCTGCCCCAGGTGTGGACAGCAAAATCCCCTGACGGTAGATGTCTGTGTAAGTTGCGGTGGACCCAGACCTCCCCCGGCCAATTTATTTCCAATGAGGACAGTAGTGGTACCTGGTACCCCGGGTGCTGCGGGAGGCGAGGAGGGCGGACCAGCTCCAGGCGCCCCCCGGACAGCAGTGTTATACAGACCATGGAGCCCTTCAGAGCAGTTGGCTCTAATAACGCAACTCCCGGACCCTTCACAGTCACCAATGGGGTTCGCTAGAATGTTAGCTACAATGCAGGATACGTATAAAGCAACTAGACAGGATCTGGAAGCACTTATAAAAGGGAAATTAGCAGATGAAGCTAGATACGATAGACTGATAGATGAGACATACAAGTGTTATGTTGGTAGGAACGGACCTGATAATGCAGAAGTCAATGACGCAGCAGCAGGGGTTCTGTTTACAGAAGCGTTGAAAAAAGCATGTAAAGATAGACAGGCAGAGAAAGAGATTACACTAGAAGACAGAGTTCAGGGAAAGGAAGAAGAGCGAAAAGATTATTTCTGGGCTCTAAGAAAAACTTGGGTGGAAATGGGTTTTGTCCCAGAAAACAAGACTAGTGAGAGAGTACTAGCAAGTGCATATATGAATGGGTTAAAAAAAGGAAGTGGCAGAAAAAGTGAAAGTAAGTAGACCTGATTGGAGATAAGTAAAAGCAGAGGATCTAGCCAGAATAGCACAAGGGGCACAACATGATTTAGCGCAGGCAAAAAGAGGAGCAAGGATACATGCTGTAGGTACTCGTCCTGCAAACAACAGGGAGGGGAGACGTGTGCCAGGAGGTGGACAGAAGTTGTGCTACGGATGCAAGAAACCAGGACATTTCAGGAGGGATTGCAGAACTAATCCATATCCAGCCTGTCCAACTAATCCATATGCAAATGACCCGCCTGCAAGAGGCCCCCAAGACCAATTAGGGCCGCTCCCATAGGATGATGGTAGCTTGCACATGAACCCCCTTGTCTCCTTACCCCCCACTCCTAATTGCACAGTGCAGGTGAACCTACCAGGGGGACATGAGGTTGAGTTCCAAGTGGACACGGGGGCAGACAATTCAGTAATTACAGAAGAGGACTGGCCATTTGGGAAAAAGTGATTTCTCCCACCGTGTTATATACTCCTTACAACTCTCCATCTATCCTGCTCCCTGTCACTAAAAAGATTCCCCTGCAAATTCAAGGAACCACTGTACACACACAGTTAATGGTATCACCACGGGGTCAATGTAATCTTTTAGGAAGTGATGTGTTGTCGCAATTGCAAGCACATATTGAGTATCATCCTGATGGAACTGTCACTATGACACCGGGATTGAAGCCGAGCACTCTTTGTAAAATCATGTCGCTAGACGTTGCTAGTATAGAGGACACAAATGAATTTCCTTCAATGTTAGAAGGTGTGATACCGCATGATTTCTGGGCTTCAGATAAAACAGATGTGGGCAGATTAAGGGTGCAGCCAGTCATGGTCAAATTAAAGCCAGGTGCAATCCTGCCCCAACAGAGACAGTATCCTCTTAGTTCAGCTCAAGAGTCAGCTATAGCTCAGCAGATACAGAAACTGGTAGCAAGTGGTGTTTTAGTTATTATTATTATTATAGATTTTTATAGCGCCATTTATTCCATGGCGCTTTACATGTGAAGAGGGGCAAATATAGACAAGTACAGTAAACATAAGCAATACAAGGCACACACAAGTACAGAAGGAGAGAGGACCCTGCCCGCAAGGGCTCACAGTCTACAGGGATGGGTGAGGATACACTAGGAGAGGGAAGAGCTGATCGTGCGGTGGTTCAGTAGACTGATGATCACTGCAGGTTGTAGGCTTGTCGGAAGAGGTGGGTCTTCAGGTTCTTTTTGAAGGTTTCCATGGTAGGCGCGAGTCTGATGTGTTGGGGAAGAGAGTTCCAGAGTATGGGAGAGGCACGGGAGAAGCTTTGTATGCGGTTGTGGGAAGAAGAGATAAGAGGGGAGTAGAGGAGGAGATCTTGAGAGGATCGAAGGTTGCGTGTGGGTATGTACCGGGAGACCATGTCACAGATGTATGGAGGAGACAGATTGTGGATGGCTTTGTAGGTCATGGTTAGGGTTTTGAACTGGAGCCTCTGAACGATAGGAAGGCAATGAAGGGCTTGGCAGAGAGGAGAGGCTGGGGAATAGCGGGGAGACAAGTGTATTAGTCGTGCAGCAGAGTGCAGGATGGATTGGAGTGGTGCCAGAGTGCTAGAGGGAAGGCCAGAGAGTAGGAGGTTGCAGTAGTCGAGGCGGGAGATGATGAGGGCATGCACTAGTGTTTTTGTACTTTCATGGTCAAGGAATGCACGGATCCGGGAAATATTTTTGAGTTTGAGACGGCAGGAGGAGGCTAGGGTTTGGACATGTGGCTTGAGAGAGAGGGCAGAGTCGAGGATCACTCCGAGGCACCGAGCGTGCGGGACTGGGGAAAGTGAGCGGCCATTGATGTTAATAGACAGGTCTGGAGGGGGGTAGAGTGAGATGGGGGAAAGATGATAAATTCTGTTTTGTCCATGTTCAGTTTTAGAAAGCGAGCAGAGAAGAAAGCCGAAATAGCAGACAGACATTGTGGGATTTTGGTCAGTAAGGAGGTGAGGTCAGGTCCAGATAGGTAGATCTGCGTGTCGTCGGCGTAGAGATGATACTGAAGTCCATGGGATTCTATGAGCTGTCCCAGGCCGAGGGTGTAGATGGAGAAGAGTAGGGGTCCAAGAACTGTTAGTTAAGACCCAGTCCCCTTGTAACACCCCTCTGTTCCCAGTTAAAAAGAAAACAGCACCGGGGCAGCCAGCAGCGTACAGAATGGTTCATGATCTCCGGCTAGTGAACAAAGCTACAGAGCTCCTCACACCAGTTGTTCCAAATCCTCACACCCTTCTGTCTCAGATCCCGGCTAGTGCTCTTTGTTTTTCAGTGATTGACTTGGCAAACGCATTTTTTAGTGTTCCATTGCACCCTGACTGCCAGTATTTGTTTGCTTTTACATTTCAAGGGAATCAGTATACGTGGACTGTTTTGCCCCAGGGTGCCCAAAATTCACCCACTATGTATACTGCCAGTCTGCAAGAGATACTGGAAAGATGGAAAATGCCAAAAGTAGTTGTTCTGCAATATGTTGATGACTTACTGATTTGTGCCCCCTCCAGGAAACAGTGTCGCACTGCAACGATATCACTCATGTTGTTTCTGTACCAAGCTGGATGTAAAGCGTCAAAGGATAAACTGCAATTTTGTAAATCTTCAGTTATCTTTTTGGGACATTGCATTACACCAGGGGCGCGACATCTGACCAGCGCTCACAAAGAAGCTGTACAGAATTTTCCTATGCCTGTTAATGTTGCCGCTCTTAGGACATTTCTTGGACTGGTTTCCTACTGCAGGCAGTGGATACATGCTGTATCAATCCTCATGCAGCCTCTCTATGACTGTATCACCATTGTGCCTTTTAAACTAACTCCTGAAGGTATAGACTGTTTTTATTCTCTCAAAAACAGGATTGTGGCAGCTCCAGCGCTAGGAACCCCCAACTATGAACTACCATTTACCCTGTATCTCCACGAACAGCAGGGACACGCGGCAGGGGTATTGACTCAGTTACATGGTGACAATCAAAGGCCTGTAGCCTATTTCAGTGGAAGACTAGATGCAATGGCTAGAGGTGCCCCGTCCTGTGTACGGGCAGTACATGCTGTAGGACTATTGCTCCACAAATCGTCAGACATCGTGCTTGATCATCCACTGACAGTACTTACACCTCATGATGTATATACCATACTGAACCAGGTGCAACCGGCACACCTTTCAGCTGCACGTCACCTTCGATTGCAATGTACACTTTTAATGCCTCCAAATGTTTCTTTGCAGAGATGTACCACACTTAATCCTGCCACGTTGTTACCTCTCTCGGATCTAAAGGAGGGGTCAGGTACGGTATTGTACAAAGAAGATCCAAGAGAGGAGATTCCTCATGACTGTGTTCAGCTTATGGCACAGGAAACAGCAGGCCTACCCACAGTGTTTGAAACTGAAAGACCTAATGCTGATTTTGAATTTTTTGTAGTTGGATCTCGCCACCAAGATGACTCAGGTACCTTCCACACTGGGTATGCCATCGTCTCCCTGAATGCAGTAATCAAAGCAGAACCAATGCTCCCACATCAGTCGGCCCAGGAGGCTGAACTTAAGGCTCTGACCGAGGCCTGTAAGATAGCTGAAGGTAGAATTGTTAACATCTACACAGATTCTAGATACGCATTCGGTATAGCTCATGATTTTGGTCCAATTTGGAAATCTAGAGGATTCCTGACGGCAGCAGGACATCCCATTAAAAATGCTGACGCAGTCCAGCAGTTAATTGATGCATTACAATTACCAAAAGAGGTAGCTGTCATAAAAGTTAAAGCACATACCAGATGCACTGATCAGGTGAGTATAGGAAACGCAATGGCCGATGCAGCAGCAAAAACAGCAGCCAGTAGACCACTCCAAGGGGTAACGATGCACCAGGTAAGCGCTCCCAAAAATCCCTTTGTGTCGGAGGATGCCTTATCCCAGATGCAGGCTCAGGTGCGCAAGGAGGAAGTAGAAAAGTGGGAAAAAGGTGCATGTCTGAATGAAGCAAATGGGGTATGGGGAAGAGGGATACGTTGATGCCTTCCAAGGGCGTTGTACCCTGCGGTCGCCCAGATGTTACATGGGCCAACCCACCAGTCCAAAACTGCTGTAATGAGCGTGATGCAGAAGCATTGGGTGGCACCAGGCTTTTCCACCTGTATAGAAGGTTTGATCCAGGGATGCATGGTATGTGCTACACATAATCATGGAAGGGTAGTCAAGACACCACCCAAACACACCCCTCGGCCCCTCTATCCTTTCCAGAGACTGCAGATTGATTATATTCAGCTGCCAAAATCAGGATCATGGGACTACGTGTTGGTCTGTATTGATTTATTCTCAGGATGGCCGGAGGCCTTCCCGATTGCCAAGGCTACGGCTGCAGCAACCGCAAAGAAGCTGCTTGCGGAGGTGGTGTGCAGGTATGGAGTACCAGAGGTGATCGAAAGTGACAGAGGTACACATTTCACAGGTGAAATAATGAATGAAGTCTTGACAGCTCTGGGAATTCAACAAGCTTTTCATACCCCATATCATTCACAAAGCAGTGGAAAAGTAGAAAGACTAAATGGGACATTGAAGTTAAAAATCCAAAAGGCCATGGCTGAAACAGGGAAATCTTGGCCTGAATGTTTACCATTAGCCCTATACTCACTAAGGTACACTCCAAATAGAAAAACTGGACTTTCTCCGTATGAAGTACTATTTGGCAAAGTGCCTAGCTTAGGATGTTTCTTTCCCCAAGCACTGGAGATGAGTAACCATGTATTAAGCTCATATGTAAGGGATTTGCATAAAAGACTTAAGAAAGTACATGATAATGTCTTCAGTTCTCTTCCAGATCCGAACCAGGATCCTGGGAGTCACAGCCTGCAGCCCGGAGACTGGGTAGTCATTAAAAGACACGTGAGAAAGAGTCTGGATCCGAGATTTGACGGACCTTTTCAAGTTCTACTGACGACAAGTACCGCAGTCAAGCTACAAGGCAAGGAAACTTGGATCCACGCATCGCATTGTAAGAAGATCCTTGGAGAGCCTCCAGAAGAGGAATGATGCTACTAATGACATTTGCTTGCATCCTTGCAGTAACGGATGCTTGGAACAGACTTAGCCATGTAGATGGTGATGATAACAGGTTCATTAGACACCACTTAGCTTTAGTGGATGGACTGAAAGAACAAAACCAACCTGTTGCAAACTGTTGGATTTGTACACACGCGCCGGTGACATCCACCAGTCTACCATTTCTTGCAGTCCCAGTCTCGTGGGAAGAAATTAACTCTTGGGGTAACTGCTCAGATACATTAAGCAACAATGCCACTCAAAAACTTTGGAACACTACGGTAGGAATACCGGTAGTGGGTTTGACTGATTTTCCATGGTGGCAGGGAAATCTAACAGGACAGATAATTCCAAGACAGTATCTATTTTTTAAAGGTGGGGCATGGGTACCCAGAAATAGAACTAGCATAACCTTTTTGGGAGAAATACCGACACAAGGGTTAAAGATAAGTTTTGGGGTCACTACAGGAAGCTTAGATGCTTTCAAACCCTCCCTATTAGAACGATATCTACACACTGATAAATGGGAAAATAATGTTTTCTTTGAGAATGGAAATGATGAAACTTGTGCTAACAAACCAGGTAACCTGAGGTGTAATAAAGATGAAGGGTATCAGAAGAACACTCCCACCTGCGGAGAACCTACCACAGGATACTGTTCCCCACTAGGACAAAAGCCCGGATGGTGCATGATGAGTAATATTTCAAAGTTTATAGATTTGGCACACCGATTAGTATTACAGCATTCAGCTATATGGAACCTTCCACCAACAATGTATTGGGTATGTGGGGACAAGGCATTTAAGTGGCTTCCAGTAGGAGTCACCGGGAAATGCACCCTAGCTAGATTGACACCAGCCACCTATCTCATCACTCCAGACAGATTAAACCCATTGTATATTCCAAAATATACACTACATAAACGATCTGCAGACAATAGACCTCGCCCAAATGGGAGACCACACATAGTGGAGATTGGGATAGCAAATAAATTTTTCAGTGCATTATTTATCTACCCTATGATAACTCAGACGTGGGATAAGTTGGTAGAATCCACAGATTACCTAGATGATCAAATATGGGATATTTTAGATATCATGAATGGGTCCCTTGCAGTACAGAACCAGCTAATTATTGTTACTAACCAACATACCCTCGTGTTAGATTACCTGACTGCAGCTCAAGGAGGGATGTGCCAGATTATTGGACCTGCATGTTGTCATTATATTGATAATTCTAGTATTTTAACCCTTAAACATAAGCTAGAGGATGTCATAAAGTTAAGGAAACTATATGATGAGGCAAATCTGAAGAATCAAGATTCATGGTGGGCAAATACTTTCTCCTTTCTTAACCCCGCAAATTGGTTCAAAGGCATAGGGGGATGGCTGACTGGGATAATACAAGTTGGCCTACAGGTTTTATTGATATGTCTTGCTATCTATTTAGTTTTTAAAATTTTGTTGATGTGTATTAAACGATGTACTAGGACACAGAGGAGGTATGAAGATGTATATTGATCAAATGAAGGAGCAAAAGGAGGGGATGTTAGAATTAAAATTCAACATCTCTTCAGTAGACCTTGGGACGCTGACGCTGATGCATAGCAGAAGGGAAGATAAGAAAAGAATGTTCCTTCTTTTGAGATAATACTTTCCTCCCCCCCTGAGTTGAAGAGACGCTCTGTGCTAGGAGCTAAACAGGGCTAAAGGCAAGGATGGAGAGTTCGGTTAAAAATCAGTATGTTACGTGTTTAGTGATAAGTTGTATTTACTGCCATATATGGTAATTCCGCTTCCTGCTTCAGGGGTGTAATAAATCCCTTTGTTAGCAATAATCCGCAGAGCTTATTGACGCATACTTTTGTCTGTGTCTTATTCTCTCTGGTACCACATTCCGAGGAGGAAAGGGTTAACGAGATAACAGCGACGACATATTCTTTATGGACAATGGCCTCCAGGTCACTGATATTCTTGGATTTGTGTGCTGTAACCGACTTCTTCAAATCCTATCAAAGATTTTTTTTATTGGGTTTAAGTGAACAAATTGTAATGGCAAATCCAGAATCTTCATGGACTTTTTCTGTAACAAATCGTTGGTAGACTTTGAGCTATACTTGGGACTATCATCCAGTTGGAAGGTCTAATGACACCCAAATGATTGAATCCACCTTGTCCTACAGTGCGTAATTTTTCAGTGCCAGAGGAAGCAAACCAGCCGCTGGGAGGCATTATCCTAAGTTTTAAGTTAGGATGTAATAGAAGAATGTATAATTATTTAACACAGCAATACTTTGTGGGAATGAACAATCTGCTGGAAATGTTTGCACAACCTGGAGTGTCTGCATCTCTGCATCATACTGCTGCTATGAAGGAGTGTCTGCTAGGACATACTATGATATACAGTGGGTACGGAAAGTATTCAGACCCCTTTAAATTTTTCACTCTTTGTTTCATTGCAGCCATTTGGTAAATTCAAAAAAGTTCATTTTTTTCTCATTAATACATAGTAACAGTTATTAAGGTTGAAGGAAGACTTTAAGTCCATCTAGTTCAACCCATATCCTATCCTAACCTGCCCTAACATGTTGATCCAGAGGAAGGCAAAAAAAACCCATGTGGCAACAGTAAGCTTCACACTGGGGAAAAAAATTCCTTCCTGACTCCACATACGGCAATCAGACTAGCTCCCTGGATCAACGCTGTATCTAGGAAACTAGTGAATATAGCCTGTAATATTATACTTTTCAAGAAAGGCATCCAGTCCCTTCTTAAATTTTAGTAGGGAATCACTCATTACAACATTAGACGGCAGAGAGTTCCATAGTCTCACTGCTCTTACAGTAAAGAATCTGCGTCTGTGATTATGACTAAACCTTCTTTCCTCCAGACGTAGAGGATGCCCCTTGTCCCCGTCACAGGTCTAAGAGGAAAAAGATCATTAGAAAGTTCTTTGTACTGTCCCCTCATATATTTATAAATTGTAATAAGATCACCCCTAAGCCTTCGTTTTTCCAAACTAAATAACCCCAAGTGTAATAACCTGTCTTGGTATTGCAGACCCCCCAGTTCTCTAATAACCTTGGTCGCTCTTCTCTGCACCTGCTCCAGTTCAGCTATGTCCTTCTTATATACCAGAGACCAGAACTGTACACAGTATTCTAAGTGTGGTCGCACTAGTGACTTGTATAGAGGTAATATTATGTCCTCCTCATGAGCATCTATGGCTCTTTTAATGCATCCCATTATTTTATTTGCCTTGGCAGCAGCTGCCTGACATTGGCCACTAAATGTGAGTTTGTCGTCCACCCATACAACCAGGTCTTTTTCAGTGACAGTTTTGCCCAGTGTTTTACAATTAAGCACATAATTATACATCTTGTTAGTTCTACCCAAGTGCATGACCTTACATTTATTCCCATTAAAGCTAATGGGGATAAATGTAACTGTATGGTAATAACATGATATCACAGTCACTACAGGTATAGTCCAATATCAATGAAGGTACAAACAGTGTCTTAACTGTATGGTAATAGTGCACATAGTGATGTCACAGTGACTACAGGTATAGTCCAAAATCAATGAAGGTACAAACAGTGTCGTAACTGTATGGTAATAGTGCACATAGTGATGTCACAGTCACTACAGGTATAGTCCAATATCAATGAAGGTACAAACAGTGTTGTAACTGTATGGTAATAGTGCACATAGTGATGTCACAGTCACTACAGGTATAGGCCAATATCAAAGAAGGTACAAACAGTGATGTAACAGTACAAGCATAATGCACATAGTGATGTCATTACATAGCAGTATTGCATATAGTAGTGTCACAAGAAAGACAATAAAATCACTGAAGCTTATCACATGAATCATGCACACAGTGATGTCACAGTGGTGTAATGAGCATAATGCAATCCAATATAGGAATAAAAGGAACAGTGCTGTATCTGTATGATAATCATGCACATAGTGATGTCACAGTATAGACACAAAACACTCTGACATTATGGTACAAGAATTATAGTGAAGAGACATTTTCACAACTGCCACCTACTGTAGTTATCTTCCTGAAAGTGAATGGAAAGATGTGTAACTTCGTACCGTGTTTGCCAGTAGATCGAAAAATATTTAGAATTGAGAGTTCTCAGTAGTTGATACCTTTTAATGGCTAACTGAAAAGATGGTAACAAATTGCAAGCTTTCGAGACTACTCAGGTCTCTTCATCAGGCAAAGACTAATGCAAAATCTGAAGAATCACATATTTATACACAACACAGCACAGAAACAATGCAATAGGTAAGACAAGTGACGTGAAGCAGAACTGTCATTTTGGGAGATAGAGATGAACATAAATATTGGAACAGTTCATAGATAAAGAGTGTGAAAGTTTTATTGCCCTCTGATTGGGGTCTGGTATTGTGTTGTTTTGTCCCCAGAAGGTCTTAGGAGCAAATTCCTTAATTGATGTAAAAAGACATAAATCCATGCGATACATTCATTCCAGCACTGAGTGTGTCAAAGGTCATCATAAGTTTATATTCCCAAACTTTTCTGTCTCTCTCAGATTTAAATTTAGCTTTTAATACAAGTAATTTCATGTCCATCATACTATGACCAGGGATACAAAAGTGTTTGGCCACAGGTAGATCCATTTTTTTTTCTCTTATTGTGTGGCAATGAGAATTCATCCTTTTTCTCAGTTTTTGCCCTGTCTCCCCCAACATACAGACCCCCAGTTGGACAGTTGGATCTTTATCTTGTCCGTGGTCATTATAGATGGACAGGTTTTACATTCTTTCTGGTTGCAAGGAAAGGTTCCTGCAGCTGTTGGGGAGGACAGGGAGCTTCTGACAATGATGCTTCTTAGATTTGGGGGCTGCCTAAAACACAGCAGTGGGGGTCTGGAAATATGGATTGTAATCGGGCATCTTTTTGTAGTAAAGGTTGTAGTTTCCGTGCAGCTCCTCTTAGCACTTCCAGATTTGGATTGTAGGTGACCACTAGAGGCACCCGGTTATTTTCTTCTTTAGCTTTGTAATGTAGCAGGTGATTCCTTGGTATTCTGGTGGCTCTTATATATGGTTGTATCTGATGGCTTGGCTGTAGACAATAGAGTTTTTTATGTGTTTTGGATGGAAACTGTCCCATTTAAGGTATGTTGGACGGTCGATTGGCTTCTGATACAGGGATGTCTCTATTTCATTGTTCTTTAGCTTAGTGATGGTGTCTAAAAAGTTAATTTCAGTGCTGGAGTAGTTGAGTGTTAAGTTGATGGTGGGATGAAATTGATTAAACTCTTTGTGGAATGTTTTTAGCTGATGTTCAGACTCCGTCCAGATGATTAAGATATCATCAATGTAGCGGTAGTAGGCCCAAGGCCTGATGGGACATGAGGACAAAAAGTCGCTTTCAAGCTTGGCCATGAAAAGATTTGCATACTGTGGAGCCATTTTACTTCCCATAGCTGTGCCAGTCTCCTGAAGATAGATCTTGTCGTCAAATTCAAAGTAATTGTGGGTGAGGATGAATTTTGTGAGTTTCACCACAGAATCAGCATCATTCTCTGTGTTTTCCATGAAGACTTTGCAGGCATTTAATCCATCCTGGTGTGGGATATTAGAGTACAAAGATTCCACATCCATGGTGGCCAGGATGGTTCCTTCTGGTAGGGGACCTATTGCCGCTAGTTTATTCAATAGGTCAGTTGTGTCCTGAATGTAGCTGGGTGTATCCTTTACCAGGGGTTTAAGAATACCCTCTACCCATCCAGATACCTGCTCAGTAAGGGTGTCCACACATGAAATAATCGGCCTCCCTGGATTTCCAGCTTTGTGGATTTTGGGAAGCATGTAGAATGTCCCTATTCTTGGACTCTCTGGTATCATGTCATCTGCTCTTATGGATTTATCAGGCAGACAAGATACCAACTTGCTTAGTTCCTTGTAAAAGTCTTGTGTAGGATCTGACTCCAATTTTCTGTAGTAGCGTGAGTCCATCAGTTGTCTGTTTGCTTCCTCCATGTAGTCTGATGTGTTCATCATGACTATTGCACCTCCCTTGTCAGCAGGTTTAATGATGATTTCTTTGTTGGTTTTCAGAGACCGTATGGCCTTTCTCTGCTGGGCACTGATGTTGGATGCTTGTTTCCTGTTAGTGTCTATGATGGTGGATTTTATCAAATGTCTAAATGAGTCACCTACAATCCAAATCTGGAAGTGCTAAGAGGAGCTGCACAGAAACTACAACCTTTACTACAAAAAGATGCCCAATTACAATCCATATTTCCAGACCTCCCACTACTGTGTTTTAGGCAGCCCCCAAATCTAAGAAGCATCATTGTCAGAAGCTCCCTGTCCTCCCCAACAGCTGCAGGAACCTTTCCTTGCAACCAGAAGAAATGTAAAACCTGTCCATCTATAATGACCACGGACAAGATAAAGATCCCCAACTCACATCAGGACTAGTGATGAGCCACCCCTGAAGTGTTCGAGTTCGGTTCGGTTCGCCGAACAGCCGTATGTTCGAGTAACTGTTCGTCGAACTGTTCGTCGAACACGTCGCGCACTGTTAAAACCAATGGCAGGCAAACAAAATCACATAGAAACACATAGAAAACACATAGAAAACACTTCAAAGGTGTCCAAAAGCTGACAATAAATATATATATTTTTTATAGTTCATACACTTCTACATAGTATAATAGCCGCTAATTCAGTTGCCGGCTTTTGTGAAATTACAGACCCGACATGAAATGACACATGGTTTACATACAGTTAACCATGTCATTTCATGTAGTTTGATCTATAGTTTTCACTAACAATTACATGAGTGTATGTGTGCAAAATTTCACACATGTAGGGGTTAATTAAAGGTGTAAATTCGTTGAAAAAAAATGCGTGGGCTTCCGCGCTATTTTCTTAACCAAACAGACAAAGCCAGCGAGTGGGGGCAGATAATAATAGCCGAGGTAGGGTGCATTTATTTAGTGCCCCCCCTGGCTACTAACATCTGCCCCCAACCACCCCAGAAAAGGCAAATCTATAATTAGATTCGCCTTTCTGGCACTTTGCCGGTCTATTCCCATTGTCCTGTAGCGGTGGCGAATGGGTTAATAATGGGTTAAAGCCACCTAGCTATTGAAAGGTGACTTTAAGCCAGGTTAATAATTGAGAGTTGTCAATTTGACAACTCTCAATTATTAATCCTATTGAAGTAAATAAAAAAAACACAGACACATTAGGAATAAATAATTTTAATGAAATAAAAACACATTTTTTTGACCATCTTTTATTTTACTGCTAATCCTCGATTCCCTTGTTCTCCTGAAATAAAAATAAAATAATAAAGCAACATTATTCTTACCTATCCGACGCACAGTCAGGTCCCCCGGTGTAATCCTTCTGAAAGGATCAACGTTTACTGCAGGGACTGCAGCTAATGCTGCCAGCCTCGCAGTAAACCCCCGAATGAATCATCTCTTCTCCCAGCTGATAGGAGAGGAAGTGATTAGTGTGGAAAGCTTAATTGATTGCTTCCCACTTTCACTTCAGGTCAGCCGGGGACACCGCACAGCATCAATGACGTCAGAGGGAATCCCGGCTGACCTGAAGTGAACTGATTAGCAAAAATAGGGGATCCCCTCGAAAAAAAAATGGCGTGGGGTCCCCCTATTTTTGTTAACCAGCCAGATGAAGCAGACTACTGAGACATGGTATTTAAGGCTGTTAAGGATCCAATATCCATGAACCTTGCAAGCCTGATAACACCAGGCTACAGCAGTCTGTTTATCTTGGTTGGTTAACAAAAATAAGGGATCCGCTCGAAAAAAAAAATGGTGTGGGGTCCCCCTATTTTTGTTAACCAGCCAAGTAAAAAGCAGACTGCTGCAACCTGGTATTAAAAGACTGTCAAGGCCCATGGATTTTGGACCTCAACAGCCTTAAAATACCAGCCTGCAGCAGCCCCAATATGTATGAATAAATCCCCAACAGTGTCACCAGCAAAGCACCCCCACATCATCACACCACCTCCTCCATGCTTCACGGTGGGAACCAGGCATGTAGAGTCCATCCGTTCACCTTTTCTGCGTGCAAAGCAGTAATCAAAGCAAAAGGTGGCTACTTTGAAGAACCTAGAATATAAGACATATTTTCAGTTGTTTCACACTTTTTTGTAAAGTGTAATGTATAATTCCACATGTGTTAATTCATAGTTTTGATGCCTTCAGTGTGATTCTACAATTTTCATAGTCATGAAAATACAGAAAAATCTTTGAATGAGAAGGTGTGTCCAAACTTTTGGTCTGTACTGTATATGTAGTGTTTTGTGAGCTGTCAGTGTGATTTTACAGTAGCTGGGGATGAATTACCGGCTTTTCAAAGGACACCGGTGCGTAGGGCCTGTGCACACGTTGCGGATTTGCCTGGGGATTTTTCCTCGCCGAATCCGCACCTCTTGGCAGAAAACGAATGTCCTTTTCTGACGCGGTTTTGATGCGGTTTTTCATGCTTTTTTTCTCATGCGTTTTTGACAGCTAAATAAAGATATGTTATTTAACAAAAAAAAAGATTTGTGATGTCATTTCTTGTCCAACCTCCTCTTTTACATTTGTCCAACCCACACTCCATTACACACACACAGATAGAGATAGAATGATAGATAATAGATACCAGAAGTTAGATAGATAGATAGAAAATACATAGATAGAAAATACATAGATAGATAGATAATAGATAGTTAGAAATATATATAGAAAGATAGATATATAGATAGACAGAAAGATATATAGGTAGATAAAATAGTACATAAATAAAGACACACGCGCGCGCACACACACAAAATTTTAACGCAATATAGCTAATAAACAAAAAAATAGGAAAAAAAATGGCAATTTTCTGCACCAGAGGGTGAAAGCCGACAGCCGGGGCCAATATTTCTAGCCTGGGAAGGGGTTAATACCTATGGATCTTCCCAGGCTATGAATATCAGCCCGCAGCTAGCCTTCACTGGCTATTAAAATAGGGGGACCCCCCCAAAAAAAAATGACGTGGGGTCCCCCTATAATTTATAGCCAGAAAGGCTAGGCAGACAGCTGCGGGCTGATATTCATAGCCTAGGAAGGGGCCATGGATATTGGCGCACCCTCCTGGCTAAAAATACCAGCACCCAGCCGCCCCAGAATTGGCGCATCTGTACGATGCGCCAATTCCGTTACTTAGCCCCTCTCTTCCCACTCCCCTATAGCGGTGGGATATGAGTAATAAGGGGTTAATATCACCTTGCTATTATAAGGTGATATTAAGCCCGGTTAATAATAGAGAGGCGTCAATAAGACGCCTATCCATTATTAATCTTATATTAATAAAGGGTTAAAAAAAAAACCACACACACAAGAATAAATTATTTTAATGAAATAAAACACAAGACGGTTTTCATATCTTTATTATACGCTCAGATCCAAGCGACGCCCTCGATCTCCTGTAAAAAAATGTAAAAAAAATAAAACAACCGTATACTCCCTGTCCGACGCAGTCCAATAAATAACGAGTGTCCCACGACGGTCTCCCCTATAGAACAGTGACATCAGGTGATGCCACTGTTCTGTAGTGCCTCCCAGTGATACACTGACAGGAGACAATGGCTCCTGCTGTGCATCACTGAGGTTACCTGAGTTCATTGTCTCACTTTATGGCAATGCTGCGTGGGAATTTTCTCACCCAGCATTGCCGTGAGAAAATGAACGGAAGTGACGTCATTCTCTCCCGGTGGCAGAGCGGTACACAGATCGATGGCGTCGGGGAATAGGTGAGTATGTGCTCAATGTTATGTGTTGTATGTCATTGTATGTTTTGTATGTCATGTATGTGTTTTTTTTTTTTTACATTCAGCACATTAGCCGGATGATGGGACTACTACTCTCCCATCATTGGCTAATGTGTCAGTCACTGTCACTGTAGCAGGCATAGCCGGATGGGACTTGTAGTCCCATCCGACGATGCCTGCATACGCGGAGACACACACACAGCCCCGCACACCACCGCACATACTCAGCCCCGCACACCGCCGCACATCCACCGATCACGCGGACACCGGCACACAATCTCACATAACGACGCTGCAGCGATCCTGCTGGCGATGCGACCAGATAAGGATTGTTGCTGCGTCGCTATGTGATCGCTGTTAAGCTGCCAAACAGGCAGATCTCAGCAGCGATCAGGACAGCGAGTACACCGGTAACAAGCGACACACGTCACCTAGTTACCGGCTGTGTACGTTGGATACCAGCCCGCTGATGCAGGGAGCTGGTAGCCAAGGTACACGTCTGGTTTCCAGGCGCTGCGCGGTGCCTGGAAACCCACTGTGTATCTTGGTTACCAGCTCCCCTGCAGCAGCGCGCTGGTATCCAACGTACACATGGGGTTTCCAAGCACAGCCCCACGCCTGGAAACCCGACGTGTACCTTGATTACCAGCTGATCGCTGGTCTCCTGCCTGCCACACGCAGCGGGAGACCAGCGATCAAAAATGATTTTATGAAAAAATCCAGTCACGATTTAGGTGCACGAACAGTATCGAACATTACCTCGAACAGCTGGATTTTTTCCAAATCGTTCGGGTTCGCCGAACAGCTCGAACACCGCCCAAAACAGCTTGAATTTGAGATTGGCGAACAGTTCTAGTTGAACACCGCTCATCTCTAATCAGGACTACAAGATCCCAGGTACTTTCAGCTGCATCACATCTAATGTGGTGTACCTAATTATTTGTACGAAATGTCCAATTGGGGGTCTGTATGTGGGGGAGACAGGGCAAAAACTGAGAACAAGGATGAATTCTCATCGCCACACAATAAGAGAAAAAAGAATGGATCTACCTGTGGCCAAACACTTTTGTATTCCCGGTCATAGCATGATGGACATGAAATTACTTGTATTAAAAGCTAAATTTAAATCTGAGAGAGACAGAAAAGTTTGGGAATATAAGCTGATGACGACCTTTGACACACACAGTGCTGGAATGAATGTATCACATGGATTTATGTCTTTTTACATCAATTAAGGAATTTGCTCCAAAACAACACAATACCAGACCCCAATCAGAGGGCAATAAAACTTTCACACTCTTTATCTATGAACTGTTCCAATATTTATGTTCATCTCTATCTCCCAAAATGACAGTTCTGCTTCACGTCACTTGTCTTACCTATTGCATTGTTTCTGTGCTGTGTTGTGTATAAATATGTGATTCTTCAGATGTTGTATTAGTCTATGCCTGATGAGGAGACCTGAGTAGTCTCGAAAGCTTGCAATTTGTTACCATCTTTTCAGGTAGCCATTAACCCCTTAAGGACAGAGCCATTTTGCAGCTTAATGACCGGGCCAATTTTTACAATTCTGACCACTGTCACTTTATGAGGTTATAACTCTGGAACGCTTTAACGAATCCCGCTGATTCTGAGATTGTTTTTTCGTGACATATTGTACTTCACGTTAGTGGTAAAATTTCTTTGATATGACTTGTGTTTATTTATGAAAAAAACGGAAATATGGCGAAAATTTTGAAAATTTAACAATTTTCAAACTTTAAATTTTTATGCCCTTAAATCAGAGAGATATGTCACACAAATTTCTTAATAAATAACATTTCCCACATGTCTACTTTACATCAGCATAATTTTGGGACCAAAATTTTTTTTTGTTACGAAGTTATAAGGGTTAAAAGTTGACCAGCGATTTCTCATTTTTACAACACCATTTTTTTTTTAGGGACCACATCACATTTGAAGTCACTTTGAGGGGTCTATATGATAGAAAATACCCAAAAGTGACACCATTCTAAAAACTGCACCCCTCAAGGTGCTCAAAACCACATTCAAGAAGTTTATTAACCCTTCAAGTGCTTCACAGGAGCTGAAGCAATGTGGAAGGAAAAAATTGACATTTAACTTTTTTTGCAAAAGCTTTACTTCGGAACCAAGTTTTTTTATTTTCACAAGTGTTAAAAGAAAAAATGAACCACAAAATTTGTTGTGCAATTTCTTCTGAATACTTCGATACCCCATATGTGGGGGTAAACCACTTTTTGGGCGCGTGGCAGAGGTCGCAATCGAAGGAGCGCCGTTTGACTTTTTCAACGCAGAATTGGCTGAATGCCATGTCGCGTTTAGATAGCCCCTGATGTGCCTAAACAGTGGAAACACCCCACAAGTGACCCCATTTTGGATACAAGACCCCTTAAGGAACTTATCTAGATGTGTGGTGAGAACTTTGAACCTCCAAGTGCTTCACACAAGTTTATAACCTAGAGCCGTGAAAAAAAAAAAAAATTTTTTTCCACAAAAATGATCTTTTCACCCCAATTTTTAATTTCCCAAGGGTAATAAGACCACAAAAGTTTTTGTGCAATTTGTCCTGAGCATGCTGATACCCCATATGTGGGGGTAAACCACTTTTTGGGCGCACGGCAGAGGTCGCAAGGGAAGGAGCGCTGTTTGACTTTTTCAACGCAGAATTGGCTGGATGCCATGTCGCGTTTAGAGAGCCCTTGATGTGCCTAAACAGTGGAAACCCCCAACAAGTGACCCCATTTTGGAAACTAGACCCCCTAAGGAACTTATCTAGATGTGTGGTGAGCACTTTGAACCTCCAAGTGATTCACACAAGTTTATAACGTAGAGCCGTGAAAATAAAAAATCATATTTTTTCCACAAAAATGATCTTTTCACCCCAATTTTTATTTTCCCAAGGGTAACAAGACCCCAAAAGTTTTTGTGCAATTTGTCCTGAGCATGCCGATACCCCATATGTTGGGGTAAACCACTTTTTGGGCGCACGGCAGAGGTCGCAAGGGAAGGAGCTCCGTTTGACTTTTTCAACGCGGAATTGGCTGGACGCCATGTCGCATTTGTAGAGGCCCTGATGTGTCTAAACAGTGGAAACCCCCCACAAGTGACCCCATTTTGGAAACTAGACCCCCTAAGGAACTTATCTAGATGTGTGGTGAGCACTTTGAAGCCCCAAGTGCTTCACAGAAGTTTATAACGCCCGGGCGTGAAAATAAAAAATCATATTTTTTCCACAAACCTGATCGTTTAGTCCCCAATTTTTTATTTTCACAAGGGTAACAGGAGAAATTGGACAACAAAAGTTGTTGTACAATTTGTCCTGAGTATGCTGATACCCCATATATGGGGGGGGACCACTGTTTGGGCGCACGGCAGGGCTTGGAATGGAAGCAGCACCGTTTGACTTTTTCAAACCAAAATTGGCTGGAATTGAGATTGGACACCATGTCGCGTTTGGAGAGCCCCTGATGCGCCTAAACAGTGGAAACCCCCCACAAGTAACACCATTTTGGAAACTAGACCACCTATGGAACTTATCTAGATCCGCTGTGAGCACTTTGAACCCCCAAGTGTTTCACAAAAGTTTATAATGCCTGGGTGTGAAAAAAAAAAAAAAACAATTTTCCACAAAAATGATTTTTTAGTCCCAAATTTTTGATTTTTCACAAGGAAATTGGACCCCAAAAGTTGTTGTCCAATTTGTCCTGAGTACGCTGATACCAAATATGTGGGGGGGGGAAACTGTTTTGGCGCACAGCAGGGCTTGAAAAGGAAGTAATAACGTTTTGGAATGCAGACGTTGGTGGGGGTCATGTTCCGTTTGCAGTGCCCCAGATGAGCCTAAACAGTGGAAAACCCTCACAAGTGACCCCATTTTGGAAACTAGACCCCATAAGGAAATTATCTAGATCTGTGGTGAGCACTTTGAACCTCCAAGTGTTTCACAAAAGTTTATAATGCCTGGGTGTGAAAAAAAAAAATCAATTTTCCACAAAAATGATTTTTTAGTCCCAAATTTTTGATTTTTCACAAGGAAATTGGACCCCAAAAGTTGTTGTCCAATTTGTCCTGAGTACGCTGATACCAAATATGTGGGGGGGGGAACTGTTTTGGCGCACAGCAGGGCTTGGAAAGGAAGTAATAACGTTTTGGAATGCAGACGTTGGTGGGGGTCATGTTCCGTTTGCAGTGCCCCAGATGAGCCTAAACAGTGGAAACCCCCCACAAGTGACCCCATTTTGGAAACTAGACCCCTTAAGGAGCTTATCTAGATGTGTGGTGAGCACTTTGAACCCCCTAGTGTTTCACAGAAATTTATAAACGCAGAGCCGTGAAAATGAAAAATCATTTTTTTTCTCAAAAATGATTTTTTTAGCCAGCTATTTTTTATTTTCCCAAGGGTAATCGGAGAAATTAGAACCCCAAAATTGGTGTGCAATTTGTCCTGAGTACGCTGATACCCCATATGTTGGGGTAAACCACTGTTTGGGCGCACGGCAGGGCTCGGAAGGGAGGGAGCGCCATTTGACTTTTTGAACGCCACATCGTGTTTGGAGACCCCCTGATGTGCCTAAATAGTGGAAATCCCTCAATTCTAGCTCCAACCCTAATCCCAACACACCCCTAACCCTAATCCCAACCCTAATCCTAACCTAAATCCCAACCCTAATTCCAACCCTAATTGTAACCCTAACCTTAATTATAACCTTAATTATAACCCTAACCCTAATTGTAACCCTAACCCTAATTCTAACCCTAATTATAACCCTAACCCTAAGGCTAGGTTCATTTTGCGTTTTACCAGCCCTGTCAACACATAGCGTTGACGGGCTGGTAATAGTATAGCATAACGCGATCGCATTATGCTATACCTGCTAGCGCAGAGGAATCAGCAGATGATTCATCTGCGCTAGCGGTGACGGAGCCCAAACGCTGCAGCCCGCGTCTGAGGCTCCGTCACTGAATGATGGCACGTCGCAAACGCATGCCGCTTTACGGCATGCGTCGCGATGCGCCCTCAAATGGGGGTGAATGGCAGCGTTAACGGACTGCGTTACACCGCGTTATACCGCGGTGTAACGCAGTCCGTCTAACGGACTGCCATAACGCAGTATGAACCCAGCCTAACCCTAACGCTAATTATAACCCTTACCCTAAGGCTGCTTTCACACTTCCGGCGGGCACCTGTCGGCGCCCCCGGCATTTTGCCGCAGCGCCGCATCAGAAAACCTGATGCGCCGCCGGCGGCCGCATGCGGTTTTTTGCCGGTTGGTTTCTGATGCCCGGAGACATCAGAAACCATCCGGCAAAAACAAAAAACGTTACATGCAGCGTTTTGTCCGGCCGCCGCAATGTACATTTGCGCCGCATCCGGACAAAACCGCATGCAACGCATTGACATGCGGCGCCATCCGGCGCTAATGCAAGTCAATGCAAAAAAAAACGCATGCGGCGCATCAGATTTTCTGATGCGGCGCTGCGGCTAAATGCCGGGGGCGCCGTCAGGCGCACACCGGATGTGTGAAACCAGCCTAATGCTAACCCTAACCCTAATTATAACCTTAACCCTAATTATAACCCTAACCCTAATTATAACCCTAACCCTAACAGAAAAATGAAAATAAATATAATTTCTACTTTTTATTATATGTCCCTAACTAAGGGGGTGATAAATGGGGGGGTTATGTACTGTTTTTTTATTTTGATCACTGTGATAGTTTATCACAGTGATCAAAATGTACTTTTATGAGAATGAATGAAAAAAAATTTGAATCTGCCGCCAAAGCAGATCGGCGGGCGCACTGCGCATGCGCCCGCCATTTTTTTTTTTGCAGGGAGAAGAAGCCGGGATCCTGGGGCCTTGAGGAGGACGGAGGACACCGGTAAGTATATGGGGGGGGCGATCGGGGGACCGGGGGACCCTCATTTTCTCCCCTCTGATGTGCGATCACATCAGAGGGGAGAGAAATCTTTTTTTTTTTTTGCGATCGCGGCTATGCTTGCATAGCCGCGATCGCAACACCGGGATCGGTGAATACCGACCCGGATCATGTTCTCTGGGGTCTCGGCTACCCCCGGTAGCCGAGACCCCAGAGAATATTTGCCCATCCCCCCACCAGCACAGCGGCACATAGCGGCGGGCGCACTGGGCATGCGCCCGCCATTGTCTTAACGGCGCCGGCACCGGGGGACACCGGAGGGCCCGGGGCCACATGGATCTTATTGGGGGCCACATGGGGGTCCTGGGGACCCTTTTTCTCTGTCCTCTGATGTCCGATGACATCAGAGGACAGAGAAATTAAATGGCACAACTTTTTTTTTTTTTTGCGGTCGCCGTTATAGGGTTAATAACGGCGATCGCAACATCGGTGTCGGTAAAAACCGACCCGATTCATGTTCTCTGGGGTCTCGGCTAACCCCGGTAGCCGAGACCCCGGAGAAAATGCGCCTCTGGGGGGCGCTATTCACTTTTTCCACAGCGCCGTTAATTAACGGCGCTGTGGTTTAAGTACCCTTAATGACCGCCGTTAAAAGGCGTATCGGCGGTCGTTAAGGGGTTAAAGGGAATCTGTCAGCCTAAATTGGCGGGATATTTAAATGATGGCAGTCAGGTCAGATGGGCGGTGTTTTGGGTACTTGCCTTAACATGTTGTTCGCCGCTGTCTCCATTATTTCTGGAATTGTAGTCATTGCCCTCCATATAACGCGCCTATGCATTGCAATCTGCGGGCAAAGCATACTGCGCGTGCGCAATTCAAGATTGCAATGCGCAGGCGCGTTATATGAAGGGCAACGACTACAATTCCCAGAAATAATGGAGACAGCGGCGAACAACATGTTAAGGCAAGTACCCAAAACACCGCTCATCTGACCTGACTGCCATCATTTAAATATCCCGCCAATTTAGGGTGACAGATTCCCTTTAAAAGGTATCAACCACTGAAAGTGAATGGACACCTTGTACTGAACCTTCAATTGCAAGAAGTGGTGCATGTAAGTTTTTTCCTCTCGAGTTAGCTAATTTTCATATATTTTTCCCATAAAGCAAAGCCAATAATGCTCTATATTCTGGTGGAGTCTTTAACCCTTCACACCATGGGCGATTTCCATTTTTTCGTTTTTGTTTTTTCCTCCTCTTGTAAGAGCCGTATTTTTTTATTTTTCCGTTCTCTCTGCCGTGTTAGTTCTTGTTTTTTGTAGGACGAGTTTTACTTCTTAATGACACCATTTATTTTATCATATGATGTGCTGGAAAGCAGGAAAAAATTCCAAGTGCATTCTTTTTTTTTAACTTCCACAATTGTTTTTCTGTTTACCATGTTTAGTATACAGTAAGGGCCCCGTCTCACATAGCGACACACCAGCGATCCCGACAACGATCAGGATCACTGGTGTCGCTACATGATCGCTGCTGAGCTGCCAAATAGGCAGCGATCAGGACAGCGACACTGCTGGTAACGTCGCCTAGTTACCCGCAGTGTACGTTGGATACCAGCCCGCTGATGCAGGGAGCTGGTAACCAAGGTACACATCGGGTTTCCAGGCACTGCGCGGTGCCTGGAAACCCGATGTGTACATTGGTTACCAGCTCCCCTGCAGCAGCGAGCTGGTATCCAACGTACACATCGGGTTTCCAGGCACAGCCCCGCGCTTGGAAACCCGATGTGTACCTTGGTTACCAGCTGATCGCTGGTCTCCTGCCTGTCACACGCAGCGATGCGTTCTGGCCAGCGGGAGACCAGCGATCAAAAAAAAGTCCAGGCATTTCTGACACGACCAGCGATTCACAGCAGGGGCCTGATCGCTGGTACGTGTAAGACATAGCGAGATCGCTGCTGAGATCACTGTTTAGCAGCGATCTCGCTATGTGAGATGGGGCCTTAAAACAGACCTGGCAATATGATTCCCCAGTTAAGTAAGATTCTGTAGATACCAAACATGTACGAGTTTGCTGACGTTTTTACTGATCCCATTTTGGGGTAGATTTGATGTTTTGATCGCCTCCTATTGCATTTTATTGCAGTGTTACGGCGGCCAAAAAAATTTAATTCTAGGGTTTTCATTATTTTCTCATTACACTGTATACCTATCGGATTAATTTTGTTCTATATTCTGATAGATCGAACGTTTATGAACGCAGTGATACCAAAGGCGTATTTTTTTATTGCTTTATTTTAAATAGGACAAAAGGAGGTGAGTTGAACTTTCATAGTTTTTTTTTAATTTTTTTTCATATTTTTCCCAAACTTTTGTTAACTTTTTACTTGAGAGTGCGATTGTCCGATCGCTTGTGCTATTCATAGCAGTCCTATGCATCAGCACTGCTACATAAGGCGAAAATCACAGAATCCTATGCTCTGGCTTACAAGCACGGAGGTCTTCATCAGACCCCCAGCTGTCATAACAACCCACGGCACCTCGCGTTCACTTCACCGGCGCGACGATGGGAGTTTGTAATGATGCACCTGCCTGCCGACTAGCAATAAATGCCAATGTCACAGATTGACAGCGGCACTTATCAGGTTAACAGCTGCAGGCGGAGCTCCGCTTCACCCGCTGCTTTTAGAGGCAGATAATGGCTGAATATTTCAACCATCATCTGCTGGGAAAGATGCAGGCTCGCATCAAAGCCAGCGACAAAACATATGACGTAACATTACGCCATATGTCTGGAAGGGCTTAAAGGGATTGTCTACTATTTTTTGTAAAGACAACCACCCAGCATTGTCTAAAACTAATCTGTATCTAACTATCAATCCCCCGCCGCTCCTCTTGTACTACTACCCTAGGATAACACATACAAAAATGTCATTATGCTAGACCTAATGAGCTGTCACTGATCAGTATGCATGGAGGTGCCTGATACCCCTTTCCCTATAGAATTAAACATGCACACTTCCCAATCCGAGCATGCATGTACAGGAGAGTTGGTAGCGCCAGCTGTTAAGTTTGTAAAAATGTTTCACAACAGAATTACAGATTAAAAGAAAGAACAGTCACTGCCAAATAAAACATATTAGTTCCCTGGCACATCCCCATGCAAGATGTTACTAGCTACATGTAACCCACAAGAACGTCTTTACACTATTTACACAAACCACAACAACATTACTGACATTAAGAGTTTAGCATTATTACATGTTAGTTTAGCTTGTCTCGAGAGTTTCAAGGAGTCTTTCTGATGGAATTTTACAAGTGCCATAATAAATACTGACTGCAAATACTAATCCACACCAAAAAATGAACCTGAATGAGCTGAAGCTCGATACACACTGCTCACTTAAATGACGCATCGGATCTTTGTCCTTGTACGTATGAAAGGAAATTCCAGGAGTTAACCTATATTGTCACTGACAAAAGAGGAATCTATAGTTGGTTCCGAAACATGTCTGGCATAGAAATTGCTATAACTACATCTTATCTTATCTAGGACATCAAGTAGTTCTAAAAAATCAGTTTCCGGAAAATGGAAAAGTGGCGCAGAATAGTACCGTGATTGCTGAAAACACACAGGATGCCAGGTTTTAATACCGATTGGGCCCTAACAGTCTGCTAATTGGAGTTTAACTTCCTTGGTTTTGTGCAGTGTTGATCATATTTTAGCAATTCCACCACAATTTTTTTCAGCTTCTTCTAACTTGTAGAGCACGTGTATCATCACATGTGCAACAACACCAATCAGGAGTGGTGATTTCCAGGACTCCAAGAAACCACAGACAAATATGTGTAGAAGGGTGAGGGGCATGTGTGTACCATTACCAAATATTTATTTTAATAATCTAAACACTTTTCTAATACACTTCAATGAAAAATTCCCTACCATTTCTTCTCTACTCTAACTTCTAGTCTGTGGTTTTATTTTCGGACTTCCAATGATGATTTTTGTGAGTCTCTCATGTGCTGGGAATTCTCAAATAGATCATCATGAAGGGGTTAGGGCTGCTGTCACTCCCAATGCTTTCTTTTCTGCCCTGAAACAAATACTCATCAGGGAGTGATGCTGCGATCACCACAGCTTCTTTCACCGCCGTCCCCTGATGATGTCATGTATCGGTAACAGTTTTAGAGAAGTGACTGCAGCTTCTATCATGTCACTTCTTCTGTTCCCTCGAGGCATGATAGCGCGACCAGGAGACAATGATGGGAGTTGTATTCAGCAGCAGCCGTGTCCCTCCTGTGTAAAATAAAGAATTAAATAAAAAAAATATGGTGTGGGCTCCTGGGCAATTTTCATAACCAGCAGAGGGAAAGCCCATGGTTGGGGACTAATGTAAATAATCTGGGAAAAGGGCAATATGTCAAAAGGTTCCCAGGCTATTAACAACAGCTCACAGCTATTTGCTTAACCTTTCCTGGTGAATTTACTGGAGACCCCAGAAAAAAATGACGTGTCCCCCCTATAAATTCAAACCAGCAAAGGCTAAACAGACAGATGTGGGTTGATAATAATAGCCTGGGAAGGGGCCAAAGATATTGTCCCCCCACACCCAGAATACCAACATGTCAGTATTCCGGGTTTTCTAGGTAACTTTGTCAATGATTTTGCCCTTTGTTAAAATGGAGTTTGCTGTTTTGTGTGCCCTACTTCCTGTTCGTTTGTTTAAAACCCGGCTCAGGTGCTGGCTTCACTGCTGGAATATTCTGCTTCCGTTTCCCTGCAACCCAGCTGCTTTGTTCCTCACAGATCTTTTGTGTATTTACCAGGAGAGTGCATAACCTTATCTTCAGGTGTTTCTCAGCCACAGCAGTTTCTACCCATGGCTCTGGACATTCTCTGCATATGTAAGTTGCACAAAGTACTGTGTTATCACTAAACTGTTGACTTGGGAATTTAACCCTTGGTTCACTCCATCTGATAAGAACTGTGTTTCTGAACTGTTGCTGTTTAACCCTTCGTGCATTACCTCTGGTGAGAGCTGTTGGAACTGTTACCGGAATCTTACTGACATATGAACTTGTTGTTGGACTTCACTGAATTAAGCCACAACTGAGATTAACTTGTTCCTGGACCTCCCTGTGTTTTCTGCATACCTGGATCTGACTCTTCACACACCAGCAGTGTGTAAATCCAGCCACGTTACCTGTGCATCAGACTTACCTTGTGGTCACATTTGTGTGAGGACTCCGTCGTAAGAACTTTACCACCCTCGCTATAGAGGTTCAAGGACTTATATATCCGGATTCATATAACTGGACTTGTGTATATATATATGGACTCATTGCATGTCACTACGGGTTGTTTGAATATTGTTTTTGGGTGTTTTGCTGTTTCACAAATACATTATTTGCATTCAAAGAAACCCGTCTCTGATTGTTCATTGCCCCACGCTATCAGAATCCTCGAGTTCCTACAATAGTATTACAGGATATTCCAGCCTAAAAAAGAGGATTCTGCTGGGGCAATGACGGAGACACGGGCAGACAAACTGTTCACCATAGTTAACTCCTTGCAGCAGGAGGTGGCGGCTGCACTCAATCAGATTAGAGACTTGGAGTCTCGGGTTAACCACAATGCACAGGGGTTTGGTCAGGCTCTCCAAGATCTACGTTCTAGGTTAGGAGTCCTGGAGGCCTTACCTACTGAGCCTACCTCATCCACCAGTATGCCCAAATTGCCTCCATTCCGTTTTAATGGTGACCGAAGTCAATTCCGTGGGTTTGTTAATCAATGTATATTATTTTTTGATGTACATGCCTCCTACTACCGGTCTGATAGATCTAAGGTTCTATGTATTATTATGTTGTTGACATCACGTGCACTGGCTTGGGCAAATCCTATGGTTGAAAGTCATGATACCCGTCTAAATAATTTGGATAATTTTCTGGCAGCCATGGCGCAAATGTTCGACGATCCCAACCGCCGTGCTACCGCTGAATCTGCCTTGCTTTCCTTACGCCAGGGGAAACGGTCAGTCATAGAATATGTTACTGAATTTAAAAGGTTAGTGGTGGACACCCAGTGGGATAACAATGCTTTATTACCAATCTTTAGAAAAGGTTTGTCAAATGCAATCTCAAGGATGAGCTAGCTCGTTCAGAGTCTCCACAGGAGTTTGAATTGTTTATACAGCACTGTGTACGTATTGATATCCGTTTAACTGAACGCAGACAAGAAAAATGGGCCGCTGTAAATCGCATTACTAATTACTCTCTTCCGTCCAGGGAAACCACAGGCAAAAACCCGCGAGAGGCTGAGGAGGTGCCTATGCAGGTGGACTCACTGCAGAGACGTGAGAATAATGAACGCCGCGAACACCGTCTCCGTGAGCGCTTATGTTTCTATTGTGGTCAATCGGACCATTTCCTCATCAATTGTCCTAAATGTCCTAGGCGACCCAACAAGGTGTTGGCGGTAGTAGGGATTATGATAACACAGACGCTGAGTCTGAAGTTTCGGAAACCAGTCTACATCTAGATGCGGTTTTCCCCCCAATACTGATGCCGACTTCCCCTAAAGATCAAGGGGAGAAATATTCACATTGTTCTCTTCCTATACAGATTCAGTGGGAGGAACAGTGGATATCAAGTTCTGCCATGATAGACTCTGGAGCAGGTGGGAATTTCATGGATTCTTCTTTTGCAGAGGAACATGGTATAAAGACACAACTAAGAGCTTCACCAATCACTATGGAAACGGTGGATGGTTCCCCATTAGTTTCTGGACCAGTAGATCGGGAGACAGTGCCTCTGGAGTGTAAGATGGAACCAGACCATCAAGAAACACTTTCATTCATGTTAATATCTTCTCCTCATTTTCCTGTAATTTTAGGAATTCCCTGGTTACGGTCACAAAATCCAATCATCACTTGGGAAACCAAGGAGATAACCTTTCTCCCGAAGTGCAGTTCTACCATCAGTCCAACTGTGGCGGCTCCAGTTACCCAGAACTTGGAAGAGGTGATACAGGTACCTACTCTCCCTCTGATTTATCAGGAATTCTCAGACATTTGTGATAAAAGGAAGGCAGATCAACTTCCCCCACATAGACCGTATGACTGCCCCATAGAATTGCTTCCTGGAGCAGCGATTCCTTTCGGCCATGTTTACCCGTTGGCGGCTCCGGAATTAAAATCTTTACGAGAGTATATAGATGAGAATTTAGCCAAGGGGTTTATCCGACCATCTTCTTCACCAGCGGGAGCTCCAATATTCTTTGTAAAGAAGAAGGATGGTACTCTAAGACCCTGCATTGACTACCGGGAGTTAAATAAGGTAACCATTCGTAACAGGTACCCGTTGCCCCTAATTCCAGAATTGTTGGAAAGAGTTCGCCAGGCCAAAGTATTTACCAAATTAGATCTTCGTGGGGCATATAATTTACTCCGTATACGGCCCGGAGACGAATGGAAGACAGCTTTTAGATGCCGGTATGGACATTTTGAATATTTGGTGATGCCATTCGGACTCTGTAACGCTCCTGCTGCTTTTCAACATTTAGCCAACGACATTTTCAGGGATTTATTGGACCAATATGTGGTAATTTACCTTGATGACATCTTAATCTTTTCTGACTCCTTACAGGAACATCAGGAACATGTCAAGACCGTACTTAGACGTTTGAGAGATAATCATTTGTACATCAAACTCGAAAAGTGTGAGTTCCATTGTTCTGAAATTCAATTTTTGGGCTATGTTATCTCGCCTCAGGGATTGAATATGGAGTCCAGCAAGATCCAGGCAATCTTGGACTGGCCGGTACCAGGAAACATTAAGGAGGTACAACGATTCATTGGCTTTGCTAACTTTTATAGACGGTTTATCCGAAATTTTTCAGAAATTGTCCGTCCCATCACTCTCCTCACCAAGAAGGGGAAGAAGTTTGAATGGTCTTCGCAAGCTCAGGAAGCCTTTGATCGCCTGAAGGGTTGTTTTACCACGGCTCCAATATTGATGCATCCGGATCCTGCACAGCCTTTTATCGTGGAGGTGGACGCATCTGACTGTGCATTGGGAGCTATCCTCTCACAACGTACCGGAGACAAAGGTTTGCTGCACCCGTGTGCCTTCTTCTCTCGTAGGTTATCTTCTGCAGAACTGAACTATGATGTGGCAGATAAGGAACTTTTGGCAATTATTTCTGCCTTTAAGGAATGGAGACACCATTTGCAGGGGCAACTCAGCAGGTAGTAGTACTCACGGATCATCGCAATTTGGAATTCCTTAAGTCTGCCAGGTGTCTTTCTCCTCGACAAGCTAGGTGGAGTTTGTTCTTGAACCAGTTTAATTTTATTATTTCGTACCGCCCAGGTTCACGTAATGGGAAAGCTGACGCATTATCCCGAATCCATACCGTGGATTCCGTGCCTGGGACCCCGTCGAAGACCATCTTGTCGGAGGCCAATTTCGTTGGAGTGCTCCGGAACCGGGACTTGTGGCAGGAGATCAAGCTGGCCTATGACGGTGACGTATTTCTTGCAGCTCCACCTGACAATGTGAATCTTGTCCTTCGGAATGGTGTGTGACTTAGAGATCGATGTATTTATGTCCCAGAGGCTGTAAGACTTCGAGTTCTCAAATTGGTCCACGACTCTAAATTGGCTGGTCATAGGGGGGTACAGAAGACGCAGGAATTGTTAACTCGCTTTTTTTGGTGGCCTACCTGCTTGAAGGATGTGAATGACTATGTCCGCTCTTGTGAAGTTTGTGCCCGGTACAAGGTTCCTCGCGTTTCACCTACTGGTCTTCTTAAACCGCTACCTGTACCGTCTCGCCCTTGGGGGTCTATTTCGATGGACTTTATTGTGGAGTTACCCACCTCTGGTGGTAAAAATACTATTTTGGTGGTAGTAGATCGTTTAACGAAAGCTGCTCATTTCATTCCGTGTGCTGGTCTTCCCTCAGCTACAGAGACAGTAGATCTAGTTATCCAGAACATTTTCCGGCTGCATGGGGTACCAGATGACATCATTTCTGACCGGGGAATACAATTTACCTCTAGATTTTGGAAAGGATTTTGTTCTGCGCTCCACATTAATGTTTGCTTGTCTTCTGCATACCATCCTCAGACCAACGGGCAGACCGAACGGACAAATCAAACCTTGGAGCAATATCTACGCTGTTACGTCAGTCATTTGCAGGACGATTGGCTGAAGCTACTTCCTCTAGCGGAATTTTCGTACAACAACTCCCAAAGCAGTTCCACGAAGGTAACGCCTTTTTTTGCCAACCTGGGTTATCATCCAAGTATTTTGCCTAGGTCTCCGGTTACGATTTCGGTACCAGCGGTTGAAGACAGAGTGACGGCGTTGCAACGTAATCTTGAAGTTTTGAAGGACTCCCTGACCACAGCACAGGAGCGTTACAAAAAGTCGGCCGATAGATTCCGGAAACCAGCACCAATGTATAAGGTAGGAGACTCAGTTTGGTTGTCCACCAAGAATCTAAAATTGGGTGTTCCTTCGCAGAAACTGGGACAGAAATTCATCGGTCCATTCAAGATCACTGGGATTGTGAGCTCTGTTGCCTGTCGGTTGAAGCTACCACGGACTTTAAAGGTACACCCAGTATTTCATGTTTCCTTATTAAAACCAGTCTCTCCTAACACGTTTCAGGGACGTATCGTACCTCCCCCTCCACCAGTGTTGGTTGATGGCGAAGAACAATTCGTGGTACAGGATATTGTTAATTCGAGACTTCATAGAAACCGGCTTCAGTATCTAGTTAGATGGCAAGGTTACTCTCCTGAAAATGATTCTTGGGAACCAGTAAGTAACATCAATGCGCCTCTGAAGATTGCTCAGTTTCATCGGAGATACCCGGACAGGCCTGGTCCAGGACCGTCCGGAGGCCGTCTTTAGGGGGGGAGTAATGTCAGTATTCCGGGTTTTCTAGGTAACTTTGTCAATGATTTTGCCCTTTGTTAAAATGGAGTTTGCTGTTTTGTGTGCCCTACTTCCTGTTCGTTTGTTTAAAACCCGGCTCAGGTGCTGGCTTCACTGCTGGAATATTCTGCTTCCGTTTCCCTGCAACCCAGCTGCTTTGTTCCTCACAGATCTTTTGTGTATTTACCAGGAGAGTGCATAACCTTATCTTCAGGTGTTTCTCAGCCACAGCAGTTTCTACCCAAGGCTCTGGACATTCTCTGCATATGTAAAGGTACTGCCACACTAAGCAATCCCGCTAGCGATCTCGTTAGCGTTGCATACTAATGAGATCGCTAGCGGGATTGTTTCTATATCGCTAAATGCTGCCGCATTTAGCGATATAGTTAACGACGCTATCGCCGTTAGCGATCTTCTTAACGACTTTAGCGGTACAAAAGTACCGCTAAATCGCTAAGAAAAGGTGCCACACAGCGATAAGATACTTACCCAGCGGGAGCGCCAGCGATGAAATAGGGTCCGGAACGATTCCAGCGACGAGCGAGATCACAGCAGGAAGCTCGTCGCTGGAAGCTGCCGCACTGAACAATATCGCTAACGGATCGCTAAATAGTGACGTTTTTTAGCGATCCCGTTAGCGATATTGTTTAGTGTGGCATACCCTTAAGTTGCACAAAGTACTGTGTTATCACTAAACTGTTGACTTGGGAATTTAACCCTTGGTTCACTCCATCTGATAAGAACTGTGTTTCTGAACTGTTGCTGTTTAACCCTTCGTGCATTACCTCTGGTGAGAGCTGTTGGAACTGTTACCGGAATCTTACTGACATATGAACTTGTTGTTGGACTTCACTGAATTAAGCCACAACTGAGATTAACTTGTTCCTGGACCTCCCTGTGTTTTCTGCATACCTGGATCTGACTCTTCACACACCAGCAGTGTGTAAATCCAGCCACGTTACCTGTGCATCAGACTTACCTTGTGGTCACATTTGTGTGAGGACTCCGTCGTAAGAACTTTACCACCCTCGCTATAGAGGTTCAAGGACTTATATATCCGGATTCATATAACTGGACTTGTGTATATATATATGGACTCATTGCATGTCACTACGGGTTGTTTGAATATTGTTTTTGGGTGTTTTGCTGTTTCACAAATACATTATTTGCATTCAAAGAAACCCGTCTCTGATTGTTCATTGCCCCACGCTATCAGAATCCTCGAGTTCCTACAATAGTATTACACAACATCAGCTCTCAGCACCCCAGAAATGGCGCATTCATAAGACACCCTCATTACTAACTCATAGAAATCATTGAAATAAACACACAGCATGAATGAAATCCTTTATTTGAAATAAAACAAAGCACCCTGTTTAACACATTTATTGAAAAATGAAAAGCAAAGTTATACTCACCTTACACCTAATCTATTGAAGCCCATGTGTTCTGTAAAAGACAGAAAATAATAAACAACCATTTTACTTACCTTACGTCTAATCCACCAATGCCCATGCCCCCTGTAAAAAAACAAAAATAATAAATAACCATATCCCTCACCTGTCCAAAGTGAACATAAGCAATAGAGTCCCACGCCGTAATCTATTTCTGCGACATCTGGTTTACAACCTGAATAGTACCATGATGCGACCGTTCAGGATGAATAAGATGAAACAAGGAGCTGCTGCAAGTGCAGCTTCAGTGATGAGCTTTGACGTTATAGAGGTCACCGCCGGCCCAGTTAAAGTACGTTCCCAGTGAGCCGAGACGATGAACTGTGGTGACCTCAATGAGCATTTTCACATGGTGCTCTTAGTTCATCATCCAGGTTCACAGTGACATGAGTCTGAGAACGCACCTTCAGGTGAGGGATATAGTTGTTTATTATGTTTGTTTTTTTACAGGTGACATGGGCATAGGTGGATTAGATGTAAGGGAGTATAATGATTGTTTATTGTTTCCTGTCTTTTACAGAGGACAGGGGCTTCAATGGATTAGGCATAAAGTGAGTATAACTTTGTTTTTTTTTTTTAACCCCTTAGCGACCAAGGGTATTTTTGGTTTTGCATTTTCATTTTTTGCTCCCCTTCTTCCAGAGCCATAACATTTTTATTTTTTGGTCAAAATGGCCATGTGAGGGCTTGTTTATTGCGGGATGAGTTGTACTTTTGAACGAAACCATTGATTTCACCATGTCATGATCTCAAAAATGGGAAAAAAATTCCAAGTGCGGTGAAATTGCAAAAAGTGCAATCCCACACTTGTTTTTTGTTTGGCTTTTTTACTAGGTTCACTAAATGCTAAAGTTGACCTGCTGCTATGATTCTCCGGGTCATTACAAGTTCATAGACACCAAACATGTCTAGGTTCTTTTTATCTAAGTAGTGAGAAAAAATTCCAAAGTTTGTAAAAAAAGAAAAATAAAGTTACCATTTTCCGAGACTCCTAGCGTCTCCATTTTTCGAGATCTGGGGCTGGGTGAGGGCTTATTTTTTTGTGTGGCAATCTGACGTTTTAATTATACCATTTTGGTGTAGTTATGATCTTTTGATCGCCCGTTATTGCATTTTATTGCAATGTTGCAGCTACCAAAAAAACGTAATTCTGGAGTTTCGATGCTAAAACTGACCTGCCATTATGATTCTCCAGGTCATTACGAGTTCATAGACACCAAACATGTCTAGGTTCTTTTTATCTAAGTCAGGGGTGGGGAACCTCAGGCCCTCGGGCCATTTACGGCCCTCGATGACCTTTTATCTGGCCCCCGGGCAGATTCTCAGGGACCGCAGTGCTTTGACAGGGGGCTGTATTTTGATTGCCACCAGCTCATTAATTTCTTCTTGCTCTGTGAACACACACACGCAGTGTTCACTACTGAACACTGAAGGGAATGCAATGAATGATTACGTCCATTGCATTGGTGTCAGGATGTACTTTGTGGGCGGAATTTGTATGAAGGATGGTATAAATATCCAAATGGCCCTTGGCAGAAAAAAGATTCCCCACCCCTGATCTAAGTGGTGAAAAAAAAATTACCAACTTTGTTAAAAAAATAAAAATTGCGCCATTTTCCAATACCTGTAGCATCTCAACTTTTTGTGATCTCGGGTTGGGTGAAGGCTTATTTTTTGCGTACCAAGCTGACATTTTTAACCCCTTCACCCCAAGGGTGGTTTGCACGTTAATGACCGGGCCAATTTTTACAATTCTGACCACTGTCTCTTTATGAGGTTATAACTCTGGAACGCTTCAACGGATCTTCGCGATTCTGAGATTGTTTTCTCGTGACATATTGTACTTCATGTTAGTGGTAAAATTTCTTCGATATAACTTGCGTTTATTTTTGAAAAAAACGCAAATATGGCGAAAATTTTAAAAATTTTGCAATTTTCAAACTTTGAATTTTTTTTCCCTTAAAACAGAGAAATATGTCACACAAAATAGTTAATAAATAACATTTCCCACATGTCTACTTTACATCAGCACAATTTTGGAACCAAAATTTTTCTTTGTTAGGAAATTAGAAGGGTTGAAAGTTGACCAGTGATTTCTCATTTTTACAACAAAATTTACAAAGCCATTTTTTTAGGGACCACCTCACATTTGAAGTCACTTTGACGGGTCTATATGGCAGAAAATACCCAAAAGTGACACCATTATAAAAACTGCACCCCTCAAGGTACTCAAAACTACATTCAAGAAGTTTATTAACCCTTCAGGTGCTTCACAGGAGCTGAAGCAACGTGGCTGGAAAAAATTAATATTTAACTTTTTAGCCACAAAAATGATCTTTTACAAACTTTTTTTTATTTTCACAAGGGTAAAAGGAGAAAATGGACAGATAAAGTTGTTGTGCAATTTCTCCTGAGTACGCCAATACCCCATATGTGGGGGAAAACCACTGTTTGGGCACACGGCAGAGCTCGTAAGGGAAGGAGCGCCGTTTGACTTTTTCAAACTAAAATTGGCTGGAATTGAGATTGGACGCCATGTCGTGTTTGGAGAGCCCCTGATACGCCTAAACAGTGGAAACCCCCCACAAGTGACACCATTTTGGAAACTAGACCCCCTAAGGAACTTATCTAGATCTGTTGTGAGCACTTTGAACCCCAAAGTGTTTCACAAAAGTTTATAATGCCTGGGTGTGAAAAAAAAACAAAACAATTTTCCACAAAAATGATTTTTTAGTCCCAAATTTTTGATTTTTCCCAAGGAAATTGGACCCCAAAACTTGTTGTCCAATTTGTCCTGAGTACGCTGATACCCCATATGTGGGGGGGGAAACTGTTTGGGCGCACGGCAGGGCTTGGAAAAGAAGCAGTAACGTTTTGGAATGCAAACATTGATGGGGGTCATGTTCCGTTTGTAGTGCCCCAGATGAGCCTAAACAGTGGAAACCCCCCACAAGTGACCCAATTTTGGAAGCTAGACCCCCTAAGGAACTTATCTAGATCTTTGGTGAGCACTTTGAACCCCCAAGTGCTTCACACAAGTTTATAATGCCCGGGCATGAAAATAAAAAATCCTATTTTTTTCCCACAAAAATTATCTCTTAGTCACTAATTTTTTATTTTCCCATAGGTAACAGGAGAAATTGGACCACAAAATGTGTTGTCCAATTTGTCCTGAGTACGCTGATACCCCATATGTGGGGGGGAACCACTGTTTGGGCGCATGGCAGAGCTCGGAATGGAAGGAGCACTATTTGACTTTTTCCAACCAAAATTGGCTGGAATTGAGATTGGACGCCATGTTGCATTTGGAGAGCCCCTGATGTGCCTAAACAGTGGAAACCCCCCACAAGTGACCCCATTTGGGAAACTAGACCCCCTAAGGAACTTATCTAGATCTTTGGTGAGCAATTTGAACCCCCAAGTGCTTCACACAAGTTTATAACGTAGAGCCGTAAAATTAAAAAATTATATTTTTTCCACAAAATTGATCTTTTCACCCCAATTTTTATTTTCCCAAGGGAAACAAGACTCCAAAAGTTATTGTGCAATTTGTCGTGAGTGCGCTGATACCCCATATGTGGGGGTAAACCACTGTTTGGGTGCATGGCAGAGTTTGGAAGGGAAGGAGCGCCGTTTGACTTTTTCAACGCAGAATTGGCTGGATGCCATGTCGTGTTTGGAGAGCTCCTGATCTGCCTAAACAGTGGAAACCCCCCACAAATGACACCATTTTGGAAACTAGACCCCTCAAGGAACTTATCTAGATGTGTGGTGAGCACTTTGAACCCCAAAGTGCTTCACAGAAGTTTATAACGTACAGCCGTAAAATAAAAAAATTCTTTTTTTTTTTTACAAAAATGATTTTTTAGCCCCCAATATTTTATTTTCACAAGGGTAACAGGAGAAATTGGACCCCAAAAGTTGTTGTCCAATTTGTCCTGAGTATGCTGATACCCAATATATGGGAGTAAACTACTGTATGGGCGCACGTCGGGGCTCGGAAGGGAAGTAGTGACGTTTTGGATTGCAGACTTTGATGGAATGGTCTGGGGGAGTCATGTCGCATTTGGAGAGCCCCTGATGTGCCTAAACAGTGGAAACCCCCCACAAGTGACCCCATTTTGGAAAATAGACCCCACAAGGAACTTATCTAGATGTGTGGTGAGCACTTTGAACCCCGAAGTGCTTCACAGAAGTTTATAACGTACAGCCGTAAAAATAAAAAATCCTTTTTTTTTTTACAAAAATGATTTTTTCGCCCCCAATATTTTATTTTCACAAGGGTAACAGGAGAAATTGGACCCCAAAAGTTGTTGTCCAATTTGTCCTGAGTACGCTGATACCCAATATGTGGGAGAAAACTACTGTATGGGCACACGTCGGGGCTCGGAAGGGAAGTAGTGACGTTTTGGATTGCAGACTTTGATGGAATGGTCTGGGGGCGTCATGTCGCATTTGGAGAACCCCTGATGCGCCTAAACAGTGGAAACCCCCCACAAGTGACCCCATTTTGGAAAATAGACCCCACAAGGAACTTATCTAGATGTGTGGTGAGCACTTTGAACCCCGAAGTGCTTCACAGAAGTTTATAACGTACAGCCGTAAAAATAAAAAATCCTTTTTTTTTTTACAAAAATGATTTTTTCGCCCCCAATATTTTATTTTCACAAGGGTAACAGGAGAAATTGGACCCAAAAGTTGTTGTCCAAATTGTCCTGAGTACGCTGATACCCAATATGTGGGAGAAAACTACTGTATGGGCACACGTCGGGGCTCGGAAGGGAAGTAGTGACGTTTTGGATTGCAGACTTTGATGGAATGGTCTGGGGGCATCATGTCGCATTTGGAGAGCCCCTGATGCGCCTAAACAGTGGAAACCCCCCACAAGTGACCCCATTTTGGAAAATAGACCCCACAAGGAACTTATCTAGAAGTGTGGTGAGCGCTATGAAGCCCCAAGTACTTCACAGAAGTTTTATAACATACAGCCGTAAAAACAAAAAAATCATTTTTTTTTTTACAAAAATGATTTTGTCGCCCCCAGTTTTTTATTTTCCCAACGGTAACAGGAGAAATAGGCCAAATTGCACAATAACTCTTGGGGTCCAGAGTATGCTGATACCCCATATGTGGGGTAAACTACTGTTTGGGCGCATGGCAGAGCTCAGAAGTGAAGGAGCACCATTTGACTTTTTCAACGCAGAATTGGCTGGAATTGAGATCAGACGCCATGTCACATTTCGAGAGCTCCTGATGTGCCTAAACAGCAGAAACCCCCCAATTCTAACTCCAACCCTAACCCCAAACACCAATAACCCTAGTCCCAACCCTAACCACAAACCTAACCCTAACACCCATAACCCTAATCCCAACCCTAATCCTAACGTTAGCGCCAACCCTAACCCTAATACTAACGTTAGCGCCAACCCTAACCCTAACTTTAGCCGCAACCCTAACCCTAACGGGAAAATGGAAATAAATACATTTTTTTAATTTTATTATTTTTCCCTAACTAAGGGGGTGATAAAGGGGGGTTTGATTTACTATTTATAGCGGGTTTTTGTGATTGGCAGCTGTCACGCTAAAAGACGCTTTTTATTGCAAAAATAGTTTTTTGCATCACCACATTTTGAGAGCTATAATTTTTGCATATTTTGGCCCACAGAGTCATGTGAGGTCTTATTTTTTGCGGGACGAGTTGACGTTTTTATTTGTACCATTTTTGAGCACGTGACGTTTTTTGATCGCTTTTTATTTCGATTTTTGGGTGGTTAGAATGAACAAAAATCAGCAATTCATGAATTTCTTTTGGGGGAGGCGTTTATACCGTTCCGCGTGTGGTAAAATTGATAAAGCAGTTTTATTCTTCGGGTCAGTACGATTACGGCGATACCTCATTTATATCATTTTTTTAGGTTTTGGCGCTTTTATAGAATGAAAACAATTTTATATAAAAAATCATTATTTTTGCATCGCTTTATTCTGCGAGCTACAACTTTTTTATTTTTTCGCTCATGATGCTGTGTGACGGCTCGTTTTTTGCGGGACAAGATGACGTTTTCAGTGGTACCATGTTTATTTATATCGGTCTTTTTGATCGCGTGTTATTTCACTTTTTGTTCGGCGGTATGATGATAAAGCATTGATTTTTTGCTTCGTTTTTTTTTTTTTTTTTTTTTTAGGGGTTCACTAAAGGGGTTAACTAGTGGGACAGTTTTATAGGGGGGGTCGTTACGGACGCGGCGATACCAAATATGTGTACTTTTATTGTTTTGTTTTTTTTATTTACAGGAAAAAATGAATTTATTGGGGAATATTTTTTTTTTTTTTTATGATTTTTTTTTACACTTTTTATTTTTACTTTTTTTACTTTTTTACTTTGTCCCAGGGTGGGACATCACTGTATTTTAGCAGATCGCTGGTGTGACAGTGTGCACAGCACTCTGTCACACCAGCGATCGCTCTGGCACTGCTGCAGGCTTCCCCAGCGCCTGCTCTCAGCAGGCACTGAGGAAGCCGCCTCCCTGCAGGACCCCGGCGCCATCTTGGATCCGGGGACCTGGAGGGAGGACGGACCCTCGGAACAGCGCGACACATCGCGCTGCTCTGAGGGTCTCAGGGGAGCGCGCAGGGAGCCCCCTGCCTGCGCGATCCTCCCCTGTGCCCCGGGTACACCGCGATCATGTTTGATCGCGGTGTGCCAAGGGTTAATGTGCCGGGAGCGGTCCGTGACCGCTCCTGACACACAGTCACGGGTGTCAGCTGTGATAATCAGCTGACACCCGGCGGCGATCAGCTGCGCTCCCCACGGGAGCGCAGCTGATCGCCCATGACGTACTATTCCGTCCATGGGAATTAGGTCCAGGGTCACATGGACGGAATAGTACGTCTGATGGCAGAGAGGGGTTAATGATACCATTTTGGTGCAGATACAATCTTTTGTTCGCCTGTTACTGCATTTTAATGCAATGCCGCAGTGACCAAAAAAACCATAATTCTGAAGTTTCAATTTTTTTTCTTGCTACGCCGTTTACCGATTGTATTAATTCTTTTTACACTGCTCAAAAAAATAAAGGGAACACTCAAATAACACATCCTAGATCTAAATGAGTGAAATATTCTCATTGAATACTTTGTTCTGTACAAAGTTGAATGTGCTGTCAACAAAATCACACAAAAATCATCAATGGAAATCAAATTTTTGAACCAATGGAGGCCTGGATTTGGAGAGACCCCCAAAATGAAAGTGGAAACAAGTCTAAATGAAAATCAAAACAAGACAAAATTAAAGTGGAAACAAGTCAAAATGATGCTCAGTATTGTGTGTGGCCTCCACGTGCCTGTATGACCTCCCTACAATGCCTGGGCATGCTCCTGATGAGGTTGCGGACATTGTCCTCAGGGATCTCCTCCCAGACCAGGACTAAAGCATCCATCAACTCCTGGACAGTCTGTGGTGCAACGTGACGTTGGTGGATGGAGCGAGACATGCTGTTCCAGATGTGCTCAATTGGATTCAGGTCTGGGGAATGGGCGGGCCAGTCCATAGCTTTATTGCCTTCATCTTGCAGGAACTGCTGACACACTCCAGCCACATGAGGTCTGGCATTGTCCTGCATTAGGAGGAACCCAGGGCCAACAGCACCAGCATATGGTCTCACAAGGGGTCTGAGATCTCATCTCGGTACCTAATGGCAGTCAGACTACTTCTGGCGGGCACATGGAGGGCTGTGTGGCCCTCCAAAGAAATGCCACCCCACACCATTACTGACCCACTGCCAAACCGGTCATGCTGAAGGATGTTGCAGGCAGCAGATCAGTCTCCACGGCATCTTCAGACTCTTTCACGTCTGTCATATGTGCTGAGTGTGAACCTGCTGCCTGCAACATCCCCAGACCTGAATCCGATTGAGCACATCTGGGACAGCATGTCTCGCTCCATCCACCAACGTCACGTTGCACTGCAGACTGTCCAGGTGTTGACGGATGCTTTTGTCCAGGTCTGGGAGGAGATCCCTCAGGAGAACATCCGCAACCTCATTAGGAGCATGCCCAGGTGTTGTAGGGAGGTCATACAGGCACGTGGAGGCCACACACAATACTGAGCATCATTTTGACTTGTTTCCACTTTAATTCTGTCTTGTTTTGATTTGCATTTAGACTTGTTTCCACTTTCATTTTGGGGTCTCTCCAAATCCAGGCCTCCATTGGATCAAAAATTTGATTTCCATTGATGATTTTTGTGTGATTATGTTGACAGCACATTCAACTTTGTACAGAACAAAGTATTTAATGAGAATATTTCATTCATTTAGATCTAGGATGTGCTATTTGAGTGTTCCCTCTATTTTTTGAGCGATTCTGAACGTGGCATTGCCAAATATGTGTATATATGATTTTTTTTCTTGTTTTATTTTGAATGGGGCGAAAGGGGGTGATTTGAACTTTTAAATTTTTTAATATTTTTAAAAACATTTTTTTTTTACTTTTTACTTGCTTCAATAGTCTCCATGGAAGACTTGAAGCTAAAGTTGTCCGATCGCCTCTGCTACATAGAGCAGGGCTGCAGCCCTGTTCTATATAGCAGATATGCTCACTTGCTATGAGCGCCGACAGCTCATAGCGATCCAGCAGTGACAACCACAGGGGTCTCCTGCTGACCCCAGGATGTCATGCCAACCCATCGGCGACCCGCGGTCATGTGACACGGTCACCAATGGGAGGAGGTAATGACACGTTTTCTGCGCATGCAAATGCCGCTGTCAGCGTTTGACAGCGGCATTTAACATGTTAACAGCTGGGGGTGAATCGCGATTCCATCCGCGGCTGTTCCGGGCACATGTAAGCTGATCAGATCAGCTGTCATGTGCCGGAAATGGGGTAGGCGTCCAATGACGGACTCTGTCATTGAACGTTAAGGAGTTAAATAAATGTGGATAACAAAGTGTTTTGTTTTATTTCAAATAAAGGTTTTTATTCTTGCTGTGTTTATTTCCATACTTATCCAGTGCACGGTTGTGCTTTTCCCCTCTTCTCCGTCACAGGAGCTTTGCATGCTGTTCTTCTTGTGCGCCGTTACCAGCCCATACTCTGATTATCAGCACTTTGTTCTGAGGAAGGCCATTATGGCCGAAACGTTAATTGAACACTACATCACATGTCTATGCTCTACTAATGGACTTAATTTTTGAATACATTTGTTGCATTTGATATCTGGAGTGCGAAAATTCTTTTTCTATATTTTACTGAGTGGATTCGTATTTTTGTGCACCCAGTCTATGTGGAGTGTGCCGCTTATCCTTCTTTTTACTATGGGGTGGGTAATGGGGATGTCTTATAGACGCCTTTCCATTACTGACCCCAAGGCTTGATGTTACCTGACAATACAAAGGTGATAGAATTTCCTGTCTTTATATGCTCTTTGAAACCTGGTCTCACCGTGTCACAGCAGACCTTCTGCACAGCAGATCTGACCTTTGTGGTTTCTCAGGCTCACTGCCCTGAACTCGCCTCACATTTGAAGGATACTATTTTCTCTTTTTATTCATCAAAATTGTTTATTTAGCTTGTTTTATGAATGAATAATGCTTAGTTTATGGAAATAAGTAAGGTTTTTAGAAAAAAAGAGGGTGGCCTCTGAGGCAGATTGCACCCTAACACGTAATCTCTTGCTTCAAATTCTCTTAGAAATGGCCAGTAAAATGTCTGATTTATCTAACCCCCTTCGTGTTGAATGAATGAAGAATCTGCTGTTAAATGATGATGAGGGAGACCCCACACTGAGTGAAGATTTAAGCCCCCGTGTCACACAGCGATCTCGTTAGCGAGATCGGTGCTGAGTCACTAGTTTTGTGACGCAGCAGCGAGCTCACCAGCGATATCGCTGTGTGTGACATTCAGCGACGGTCAGCCTCCCTGCCGGGTATCGCTGATCGTCGCTGAAAGGCCAGGACATTTTTTTGATCGCTGGTCTCCCGCTGACAGGCACGCATCGCTGCATGTGACAGGCGGGAGACCAGCGATCCGCTGGTAACCAAGGTACACAGCGGGTTGCCAGGCGCAGGGCTGTGCCTAGAAACCCGCTGTGTACCTTGGATACCAGCTCCCTGATGCAGGGAGCTGGTAACCAAGGTACACAGCGGGTTTCCAGGCACCGCGCAGCGCTTGGAAACCCGACGTGTACCTTGGTTACCAGCTCCCTGCATCAGGGCGCTGGTATCCAACGTACACTGCGGGTAACTAAGCGATGTTACCCGCAGTGTCACTGTGCTGATCGCTGCCTGAGCTGCCTGTTTGGCAGCTCAGCAGCGATCATGTAGCGACACACCAGTGATCCTGATCGTTGTCGGGATCGCTGGTGTATCGCTATCTGAGACCCGGGCTTTAGGGAAGGGCAGTGTTATCATGGCAAGAGCATCGGGCTGTGAAGCGGGCGGAAGGCTGTGAAGCTGGCTGGACTGCAGGCTGTGTTATCATGGCGTTGGGAGCTGCGGGCTGTTAAATGTGTGGCAGGTGCTGTGTGCTGTGATAGAGTCACATTTCATCTCAAGATGATGTGGAAGAATGTAAAAGTGATTCAGGAACAGCGCAAGAAGGTGGAGACTGATACAAATGAACAGGGCCGCCATCAGGGCATTACTGCTCTGACTGGCGCATGGGGCCCGATGGGTCTCATCTGCACATCGGACACCAGCGGCAGGCTTCTGCTGGGGCAGTAACTGAACCTGCATCCGATACGCAGGTTCAGTTAAACTCTATTGCCGTGTGGGAGCACGGCAATAGTAAAAAGCCGCCAGCCAATCGGAGGCTGGCAGCTGACGTCAGAGCGCACGTCGCCGGCGTATAACGTCATTGTCATTCGCTGGCGAGTACGTGCTTGAAATGCCCGAATGGAGCATCGCCGCAGGGATGCTTAAGGTAAGGATAACGTTTTTTGATTTTTTTGTAATTTATTTATTGAAAGTGGCCCGAGGCAGAATAGAGACATGGGGCAGGATGGGAGACACGGGGGCAGGATGGGAGACGGGACAGAATGGAAACACGGGCAGAATGGAGACACGGTGGCAGAATGAAGACACGGGGCAGGATGAGAGACATGGGGGCAGGATGGGAGATACGGGGCAGAATCGAGACATGAGGCAGGATGGGAGACACGGGCAGAATCGAGACACAGGGGCAGGATGGGAGACACAGGGGCAGAATGGATATACAGGGGCAGGATGGAGACACGGGGGCAGGATGGAGACGCGAGGGCAGGATGGAGACACGTGCAGAATGGAGACACGGGGCAGGATGGAGACACGTGCAGAATGAAGACACGGGGCAGAATGGAGACATGGGGCAGGATGGAGACATGGGGCAGGATGGAGACATGGGGCAGGATGGGAGACACGGGGCAGGATGGGAGACACGGGGCAGAATCGAGACGCGGGGCAGAATCGAGACGCGGGGCAGGATGGGAGACACGGGGGCAGGATGGGAGATACGGGACAGAATCGAGACATGAGGCAGGATGGGAGACACGGGCAGAATCGAGACACAGGGGCAGGATGGGAGACACAGGGGCAGAATGGATATACAGGGGCAGGATGGAGACACGGGGCAGGATGGAGACGCGAGGGCAGGATGGAGACACGGGCAGAATGGAGACACGGGGCAGGATGGAGACACGTGCAGAATGAAGACACGGGGCAGAATGGAGACATGGGGCAGGATGGAGACATGGGGCAGGATGGGAGACACGGGGCAGGATGGGAGACACGGGGCAGAATTGAGACGCGGGGCAGGATGGGAGACGGGGCAGAATGGAAACACGGGCAGAATGGAGACACGGGGCAAAATGGAGACAAGGGGCAGAATGAAGACACGGGGCAGAATGGAGACATGGGGCAGGATGGAGACATGGGGCAGGATGGGAGACACGGGGCAGGATGGGAGACACGGGGCAGAATCGAGACGCGGGGCAGGATGGGAGACGGGGCAGAATGGAAACACGGGCAGAATGGAGACACGGGGCAAAATGGAGACAAGGGGCAGAATGAAGACACGGGGCAGGATGGGAGACACGGGGCAGAATGGAGACACGAGGCAGAATGGAGATGGAGGGCAGAATGGAGACGCAAGGGCAGGATGGGAGACACGGGCAGAATGGAGACACGGGAAGGATGGGAGACATGGCAGAATCAAGACATGGGGCAGCATGGAGACTCGGGGCAAACTGGAGACACGGGGCAGGATGGGAGACATGGGGCAGGATGGGAGACATGGGGGAAGGATGGGAGACAGGGGGCAGAATCGAGACACGGGGCAGAAACGAGACACGGAGAAGAATGGAGACACGGGCAGGATGGAGACAGGGCAGAATGGAGATACGGGGGCAGGATGGAGATGCGGGGGCAGGATGGGAGACGCGGGGGCAGGATGGGAGACATGGGGGCAGGATGGGAGACATAGGGACAGAATGGAGACACGGGGCAGGATGGGAGACATGGGGGCAGAATCGTGACACAGGGAAGGATGGGAGATGGGGGAGAATGGAAACAAGGGCAGAATGGAGACACGGGGACCAGAATGAATGGAGACACGGGGCAGGATGGGAGACACGGGGGCAGGATGGGAGACACAGGGCAGAATAGAGACACGGGGACAGGATGGGAGACGCGGGGGGCAGGATGGGAGACATGGGGGCAGGATGGGAGACACAGGGACAGAATGGAGACGCGGGGCAGGATGGGAGACATGGGGCAGAATCGAGACACCGGGAAGGATGGGAGATGGGGGCAGAATGGAGACACGGGGGCCAGAATGAATGGAGACATGGGGCAGGATAGGACAAACGGGGCAGAATAGAGACACGGGGGCAGGATGGGAGACACGGGGCAGAATGGAGACACGGGGCAGAATGGAGACACGGGGCAGAATGGAGACACGGGCAGGATGGGAAACACGAGGGCAGGATGGGTGACACGGTGCAGAATGGAGACACGGGGCAGGATGGAGATGGGGGCAGGATGGGAGACACGGGGCTGAATGGAGGCACGGGCAGAATGGAGACACGTGCAGGATGGAGACACGGGCAGGATGGGAAACACAGAGGCAGGATGGGAGACACGGGTAGAATGGAGACACGGGGAACGATGGAGACACGGGGCAGGATGGAGACACAGGGCAGGATGGAGATATGGGGCAGGATGGAGACATGGGGCATGATGGAGACATGGGGCAGAATGGAGACACGGGGCCAGAATGGAGACACGGAGCAGGATGGGAGACGCGGGGGCAGGATGGGAGACACAGGAACAGGATGGGAGACACGAGTAGAATGGAGACACGGGGAACGATGGAGACACGGGGAACGATGGAGACACGGGGCAGGATGGAGACATGGGGCAGGATGGAGACACGAGGGCCAAAATGGAGACACGGGGCAGAATGGAGACACAGGGGCAGGATGGGAGACACGGGGCAGGATGGGAGACACGGGGGCAGGATTGGAGACATGGGGCAGAATCAAGACATGAGGCAGGATGGGAGACGGGGCAGAATGGAAACACGGGCAGGGTGGAGACATGGAGCAGGATGGGAGACACTGGGGCAGGATGGGAGACATGGGCAGAATCGAGACATGAGGCAGGATGGGAGACGGGGGCAGAATGGAAATATGGGCAGAATGGAGACACGGGGCAGGATTGGAGACACGGGGGAAGAATGGAGATGCAGAGGCAGGATGGGAGACACAGGGGCAGAATGGAGATACGGGGGAAGGATGGGAGACATGACAGAATCGAGACACGGGGCAGGATGGGAGACGGGACAGAATGGAAACAAGGGCAGAATGGAGACTCTGCAAAATGGGGGCAGGATGAGAAACACGGGGCAGAATCGAGACACGGGGAAGAATGGAGACACAGGGGCAGGATGGAGACACGGGGCAGGATGGAGACACGGGGACAGGATGGGAGACGCGGGGGGCAGGATGGGAGACATGGGGGAAGGATGGGAGACACAGGGACAGAATGGAGACGCGGGGCAGGATGGGAGACATGGGGCAGAATCGAGACACCAGGAAGGATGGGAGATGGGGGCAGAATGGAGACACGGGGGCCAGAATGAATGGAGACATGGGGCAGGATGGGAGACACGGGGGCAGGATGGGAGACACGGGGCAGAATAGAGACACGGGGCAGGATGGTAGACACGGGGCAGAATGGAGACACGGGGGCAGAATGGAGACACGGGCAGGATGGGAAACACGAGGGCAGGATGGGTGACACGGTGCAGAATGGAGACATGGGGCAGGATGGAGACGGGGGCAGGATGGGAGACACGGGGCTGAATGGAGACACGGGGCAGAATGGAGGCACGGGGCAGAATGGAGACACGGGCAGGATGGAGACACGGGCAGGATGGGAAACACGGAGGCAGGATGGGAGACACGGGCAGAATGGAGACACGGGGAACGATGGAGACACGGGGCAGGATGGAGACACGGAGCAGGATGGAGACATGGGGCAGGATGGAGACATGGGGCAGGATGGAGACATGGGGCAGGATGGAGACATGGGGCATGATGGAGACATGGGGCAGAATGGAGACACGGGGGCCAGAATGGAGACACGGAGCAGGATGGGAGACACAGGAACAGGATGGGAGACACGGGCAGAATGGAGACACGGGGAACGATGGAGACACGGGGCAGGATGGAGACACGGGGCAGGATGGAGACACAGGGTCAGGATGGGAGACACAGGGGCATAATGGAGACACGGGGAAGGATGGAGACATGGGGCAGAATGGAGACACAGAGCAGGATGGGAGACACGGGGCAGGATGGGAGACATGGGGTAGAATCAAGACATGAGGCAGGATGGGAGACGGGGCAGAATGGAAACACGGGCAGGGTGGAGACATGGAGCAGGATGGGAGACACGGGGCAGGATGGGAGACACGGAGGCAGGATGGAAACATGGGCAGAATGGAGACACGGGGCAGGATTGGAGACACGGGGAAGAATGGAGATGCAGAGGCAGGATGGGAGACACAGGGGCAGAATGGAGATACGGGGGAAGGATGGGAGACATGACAGAATCGAGACACGGGGCAGGATGGGAGACGGGACCGAATGGAAACAAGGGCAGAATGGAGACTCTGCAAAATGGGGGCAGGATGAGAAACACGGGGCAGAATCGAGACACGGGGAAGAATGGAGACACAGGGGCAGGATGGAGACACGGGGCAGGATGGAGACACGGGGCAGGATGGAGACACGGGGACAGGATGGGAGACGCGGGGGCAGGATGGGAGACATGGGGGAAGGATGGGAGACACAGGGACAGAATGGAGACGCGGGGCAGGATGGGAGACATGGGGCAGAATCGAGACACCGGGAAGGATGGGAGATGGGGGCAGAATGGAGACACGGGGCCAGAATGAATGGAGACATGGGGCAGGATGGGAGACACGGGGCAGGATGGGAGACACGGGGCAGAATAGAGACACGGGGCAGGATGGTAGACACGGGGCAGAATGGAGACACGGGGCAGAATGGAGACACGGGCAGGATGGGAAACACGAGGGCAGGATGGGTGACACGGTGCAGAATGGAGACATGGGGCAGGATGGAGACGGGGGCAGGATGGGAGACACGGGGCTGAATGGAGACACGGGCAGAATGGAGGCACGGGGCAGAATGGAGACACGGGCAGGATGGAGACACGGGCAGGATGGGAAACACGGAGGCAGGATGGGAGACACGGGCAGAATGGAGACACGGGGAACGATGGAGACACGGAGCAGGATGGAGACATGGGGCAGGATGGAGACATGGGGCATGATGGAGACATGGGGCAGAATGGAGACACGGGGGCCAGAATGGAGACACGGAGCAGGATGGGAGACACAGGAACAGGATGGGAGACACGGGCAGAATGGAGACACGGGGAACGATGGAGACACGGGGCAGGATGGAGACACGGGGCAGGATGGAGACACGAGGGCCAAAATGGAGACACAGGGTCAGGATGGGAGACACAGGGGCATAATGGAGACACGGGGAAGGATGGAGACACAGAGCAGGATGGGAGACACGGGGCAGGATGGGAGACACGGGGGCAGGATGGGAGACATGGGGTAGAATCAAGACATGAGGCAGGATGGGAGACGGGGCAGAATGGAAACACGGGCAGGGTGGAGACATGGAGCAGGATGGGAGACACGGGGCAGGATGGGAGACACGGAGGCAGGATGGAAACATGGGCAGAATGGAGACACGGGGCAGGATTGGAGACACGGGGAAGAATGGAGATGCAGAGGCAGGATGGGAGACACAGGGCAGAATGGAGATACGGGGGAAGGATGGGAGACATGACAGAATCGAGACACGGGGCAGGATGGGAGACGGGACAGAATGGAAACAAGGGCAGAATGGAGACTCGTCAAAATGGGGGCAGGATGGGAAACACGGGGCAGAATCGAGACACGGGGAAGAATGGAGACACAGGAGCAGGATGGAGACACGGGGCAGGATGGAGACACGGGGCGGAATAGAGACATGGGGCAGGATGGAGACGCGGGGCAGGATGGGAGACACGGGGGCAGGATGGGAGACACAGGGACAAAATGGAGACAAGGGGCAGGATGGGAGACACGGGGCAGAATCGAGACACGGGGCAGGATGGGAGATGGGGCAGAATGGAAACAAGGGCAGAATGGAGACACGGGGGCCAGAATGGAGACACGGGCAGGATGGGAGACATGGGGGCAGGATGGGAGACTCGAGGCAGAATGGAGACACGAGGGCCAGAATGGAGACACGGGGCAGGATGGGAGGCACGGGGCAGAATGGAGACACGGGGCAGAATGGAGACAAGGCCAGGATGTGAGACAGTGCAGAATGGAAACACGGAGCAGAATGGAGACATGGGGCAGAATGGAGACACGGAGGCCAGAATGGAGGCACTGGGCAGGATGGGAGACTCGGGGCAGAATGGAGACACGGAGGCCAGAATGGAGACACGGGGCAGGATGGGAGACACGGGGCAGGATTGGAGACACGGGGCAGAATCGAGACACGGGCAGAATGGAGACACAGGGGAAGGATGGGAGACACAGGGGCAGAATGGAGACACAGGGCAGAATGGAGACACAGGGCAGAATGGAGACACAAGGGCAGGATGGAGACACGGGGCAGGATGGGAGACATGGGGGCAGGATGGGAGACACAGGGACAGAATTGAGATACGGGGCAGGATGGAGACATGGGGCAGGATGGGAGACACGGGGCAGGATGGGAGACATGGGAGCAGGATGGGAGACATGGGGCAGAATCGAGACACAGGGCAGGATGGGAGATGGGGTAGAATGGAGACACACGGCAGAACGAAAACATGGGGCAGGATGGGAGACACGGGCAGAATGGAGACACGGGGCAGAATGGAGACACAGGGCAGAATGGAGACACGGGCAGGATGGGAGACACAGGGGCAAAATGGAGACAAGGGGCAGGATGGGAGACACGAGGCAGAATCGAGACACGGGGCAGGATGGGAGATGGGGCAGAATGGAAACAAGGGCAGAATGGAGACACGGGGGCCAGAATGGAGACACGGGCAGGATGGGAGACATGGGGGCAGGATGGGAGACTCAGGGCAGAATGGAGACACGAGGGCCAGAATGGAGACACGGGGCAGGATGGGAGGCACGGTGCAGAATGGAGACACGGGGCAGAATGGAGACACGGGCAGGATGTGAGACACAGTGCAGAATGGAAACACGGAGCAGGATGGAGACATGGGGCAGAATGGAGACACGGAGGCCAGAATGGAGGCACGGGGCAGGATGGAGACACGGGGCAGGATTGGAGACACGTGGCAGAATAGAGACACGGGGCAGAATGGAGACACAGGGGCAGAATGGGAGACACAGGGGCAGAATGGAGACACAGGGGCAGAATGGAGACACAGGGCAGAATGGAGACACAAGGGCAGGATGGAGACACGGGGCAGGATGGGAGACATGGGGGCAGGATGGGAGACACAGGGACAGAATTGAGACACGGGGCAGGATGGAGATATGGGGCAGGATGGGAGACACGGGGCAGGATGGGAGACATGGGAGCAGGATGGAAGACATGGGGCAGAATCGAGACACAGGGCAGGATGGGAGATGGGGTAGAATGGAGACACGGGGCAGAACGAAAACATGGGGCAGGATGGGAGACACGGGGCAGAATGGAGACACGGGGCAGAATGGAGACACGGGGCAGAATGGAGACACAGGGGCAGGATGGGAGACACTGGGGCAGGATGGGAGACAGTGCAGAATGGAGACACGGGGGCCAGAATGGAGACACGGGATAGGATGGGAGACATGGAGACAGGATGGGAGACACTGTGCAGAATGGAGACATGGGGCAGGATGGGAGACACGGTGCAGAATGGAGACATGGGGCAGGATGGAGACACGGGGGCAGAATGGAGATAGGGGGCAGAATGGAGACACGGGGGCCAGAATGGAGACACGGGGCTGGATGGAAGACACGGGGGCAGGATGGAAGACATGGTGCAGAATGGAGACATGGGGCAGGATGGAGACACGGGGCCAGAATGGAGACACGGGGCAGAATGGAAGACACGGGGCAGGATGGAGACATGGGGCAGAATGGAGACACGGGGGCCAGAATGGAGACGCGGGGTAGGATGGGAGACATGGGGACAGGATGGGAGACACGGTGCAGAATGGAGACATGGGGCAGGATGGGAGACACGGTGCAGAATGGAGACATGGGGCAGGATGGAGACACGGGGGGCAGAATGGAGATAGGGGGCAGAATGGAGACACGGGGCAGAATGGAGACACGGGCAGGATGTGAGACACAGTGCAGAATGGAAACACGGAGCAGGATGGAGACATGGGGCAGAATGGAGACACGGAGGCCAGAATGGAGGCACGGGGCAGGATGGGAGACACGGGGGCAGGATTGGAGACACGTGGCAGAATCGAGACACGGGGGCAGAATGGAGACACAGGGGCAGGATGGGAGACACAGGGGCAGAATGGAGACACAGGGCAGAATGGAGACACAGGGCAGAATGGAGACACAAGGGCAGGATGGAGACACGGGGGCAGGATGGGAGACATGGGGGCAGGATGGGAGACACAGGGACAGAATTGAGACACGGGGCAGGATGGAGATATGGGGCAGGATGGGAGACACGGGGCAGGATGAGAGACATGGGAGCAGGATGGAAGACATGGGGCAGAATCGAGACACAGGGCAGGATGGGAGATGGGGTAGAATGGAGACACGGGGCAGAACGAAAACATGGGGCAGGATGGGAGACACGGGGCAGAATGGAGACACGGGGCAGAATGGAGACACGGGGCAGAATGGAGACACAGGGGCAGGATGGGAGACACTGGGGCAGGATGGGAGACAGTGCAGAATGGAGACACGGGGGCCAGAATGGAGACACGGGATAGGATGGGAGACATGGAGACAGGATGGGAGACACTGTGCAGAATGGAGACATGGGGCAGGATGGGAGACACGGTGCAGAATGGAGACATGGGGCAGGATGGAGACACGGGGGGCAGAATGGAGATAGGGGGCAGAATGGAGACACGGGGGCCAGAATGGAGACACGGGGCTGGATGGAAGACACGGGGGCAGGATGGAAGACATGGTGCAGAATGGAGACATGGGGCAGGATGGAGACATGGGGCAGGATGGAGACACGGGGCCAGAATGGAGACACGGGGCAGAATGGAAGACACGGGGCAGGATGGAGACATGGGGCAGAATGGAGACACGGGGGCCAGAATGGAGACGCAGGGTAGGATGGGAGACATGGGGACAGGATGGGAGACACGGTGCAGAATGGAGACATGGGGCAGGATGGGAGACACGGGGGGCAGAATGGAGACACGGGGGCCAGAATGGAAACACGGGGCTGGATGGAAGACACGGGGCAGGATTGAAGACATGGTGCAGAATGGAAGACACAGGGCAGGATGGGAGACATGGGGCAGAATGGAGACACGGGGGCAGAATGGAGACAAGGGGCAGAATGGAGATACAGGCAGGGTGGAGACACGGGGGCAGAATGGAGACGTGGGGCAGGATGGGAGACATGGGGCAAAATGGAGACACGGGGCAGGATGGAGATGTGGGGGCAGGATGGAGACATGGGGCAGAATGGAGACGCGGGGGCCAGAATGGAGACACGGGCAGGATGGGAGACACGGGGACAGGATGTAAACACATAGTGCAGAATGGAGACACGGTGCAGGATGGAGATACGGGGCAAGATGGAGACAGATGGGACAGAAATAAGGAGTAGGATGGAGACACAGGGGCAGGATGGAGACAGATGAGGCAGGAATATGGGGCAGGATGGAGACAGATGGGGCAGGATGGAGACACAGGGGGGCTGGATGGAGACAGATGGGGCAGCATAATGGGGCAGGATGGAGACAGATGGGGCAGGATGGAGACACAGGGGTTGGGATGGAGACACAGGGGGCAGGATGGAAACAGATGGGGCAGGATCAGGGCACAGATGGGGCAGGATGGAGACAGATGCAGCAGGATGGGACACCACATGGGCAAAGAATGGATACTCATGAGGGCAGGATGGGAGAATATATAGGGGCCAGGATGGGAGAACATATGGCTGGAGCCAGGAATGAGACACACGGGGGCCAGGATGGGGATATTATTACAATCTGGGCTAATTAAGGGATGATATTACTGCAGTGATGTATTTATTTTATTTTTTGAGGATTCTATTTTAAATGGGGAAGGTGGTCCTGTGCAGAGTGACCCTATGTCGCCTTTTTTCTTCATCTGGTGTAGTTTAGAAGTTGGGAAAAAATTAAGTAATGTGTCCTGCAAGCGGAGCTCTAGATAACTGTTATTTCCTGCATAGATGAGCCCTGGCTGGAAGAAGTAATGGCGGTTTGTGCTGGATGAAGATGAAAAGCTAAGATGAAGAACTTCACCTAGAGACGTCACTGGTGAGTCAGTGTGTTATCTGTACACTGACACAATACACTATATACAGCGGTCCTGTGTACAATGTCACCAGTGATCACTGTATTACCTTTACACTGACACTATAAACAGAGCTCATGTGTATGTCATTGATCACTGTATAACTTGTACAATATATACAGCGCTCGTGTGTGTAATGTCACTGTTGATCACTGTATTACCTGTACACTGATACTGTATACAGAGCTCCTGTGTATAATATCACCGGTAATCACTGTATTACCTGTACACAGACACTGCATACTAAGTACAGATCTGTGTATAATGGCACTTATGGTTATATTAGTATTGTGTTTTTTTGTATTAATGATCAGTATTGTAGTATTCAGTCACTACGTGGTGGTAATATGTTGTCCAGCCATGGTGTGGCAGTATTTGTTCCTTGTATGTGCTATTATTTGGTCATTATGTGATGGTAATATGTGGTCTGGATATGGTGTGGCGGTATTTTTTCCTTGTATGTGGTATTATAGGTCACTATGTGCTGGTAAAATGGTGTTTGGTCATGGTGCGGTGGTATTTGTCCCTTGTGTGTGGTATTATAGGTCACTATGTGGTGGTAATATGTGGTCTGTACATGGTGTGATGGTATTTGTTCCTTGTATGTGATATTATTGGTCATTTAAAAAATTTAAAAATAAATAAAAACATACCTAAATTGTATAGGATATTTTAACAAATGTTTAATAGAGTAGAGTAGGGCCCGGCTTGTCGTGGTGGCGGCTTAAAAAAATCTTTTGGCCAAAACAAAAGCTGCCAGATGTATGTGTGATCTGGTGATAGGAACTGGTAATGTGTGATTGGTGACAAGTGGACTTTTTCCAAGTGGGACTGTGGACAGTTGGATGGGTGGAGGCGGGGCTGGGGTGGAGCCTTGGCGGAGTCTCAAGGGGGCCCCAAAATTTTGCGAGTACGGGGCCCTGAAATTCCTAGTGGCAGCCCTGCAAATGAATGATATACAAATATGACCTATTATTTGGGCAGTGATAAAAAGATCAAGTGGAGCAAACATCATAGGGAATCGCACAACATTCTCATGTTCTCATAGTTTTCAGGAAACTATTGTTAGATGCACAAACCATTATATTGCCACCATCAAAGACAAATTCTCCAGATAGAGAGACATCAGACCAAAGATGAAGCTGTACTCAGAGCTTTCATTGGCTCGTTGCACCTAGGTGGCGCACATGGAGCGAATCGTCAAAGTATGGAGGAACTTTGGGGAAAAGAAGGTGACGGCATTTAAAAATGTAGCCTTGTAATGAATCTCAAACAATTCCAGACCCTGATCCGTTGCCTTCGTTTCGATGAATGAAGCCAAAGAAAAGGTCCTGAGCGGCTTGCTGCAATTCATGGCATGTTTCATAAATTTGTACAGTAAAGACAATAGCCCCAAGGGGATAGGGACTGCTGAAAGCTGCTGACCAAAAAAACGGGTCCTGTGTATGGCCAGATGAAGGTAGTTTGCATTGGACATAACCAGTAAGACCAGTCTTATGTTACAGACTTGTAGGTGTAGCCTCAAATATTGGAAATTTATTTTGGGTTGACTGTCAAATAAAGAAGCTGAGCATCAAATTCCTATCCTTGTTGCATTGGTATCTCCTGGTTAAGTAATACTATCAGCATATCAATAGACCCATGTATAACAGCGCCAATATATATATGTATGGATAACACGCAGTATTATCCTTATATGTCACATGCCATCTAGTGGACAAACTAAATATTGCAACAAATTTACTAGTGCTATACAGAATAAAACTCTGTCACCCTCTAGTGGTCATAGCTGTTTATTACAATAATATTCTCAGGAAACAATAATATCACTATTTGCAGTTAGACCTTGGTTTATTAGCTCATTGACTACAAACATTACTTAAAATATTTACAGCCCAAAGTATTGTCAGTCAATATTCCAGCTCTGATTCTTCATGCAGAAGGGAGCCATGGTTTTGCTGAAGTTAGTCTGTGTTGCTGATTTTTTTTTTTGTTAACCAATTATTCCTTAAATACTTTAAAAAGTTTCCAAGCTCATTATATCAGGTAAAAAAACAGCAGGAAAATAATTTGTATTTTATGTAACACTTAGCCAATTGCACATTTTAGGTTACTGGTAGTCGCAGCGATTGCAGGCGGCGTGATGGGGGCTCTCGGAGCATTGCAGAGCTTGGACCGGCCTGTTGATTACAAGAGATAAAATGCAGAGTATAATTATTGGGAAAAAATGACATATTAAAGGATGATTCACCTTAAATCCCACAGAATATAGCAGTGGAGATACTTGATAAAGTAGTGATTGTGCAGGCAGGAGGAGTGGAGTCTGCCCTACATTACAAGCAGGCCCATATGCACGGTGTCACCGGGACAGCAATCTTCCCCAACTCTTATCTTGTCCGAACATTTATTTATTTTCAAGAAGAGACAAAAGTGGTTTCTCTCCTCTGAGCACTATAGGATTGGGTGTTTTAAATGGACTCTTATCTCCATCAACATCATCTGTGGGAGGAGAAATGGGAGACCCTCGTACACATCCATTGGTGAGCCGGTCCTGCAGCGGGTTCTCATCAGTTTAATATATGTGGGGCCTTTAGATGTCTGTCACCCAATCATTTAAAGAGTCGTTGCATTAAAATAATATTCATGCTCTTTCCTTAGCATAAGTCATCAATATTAGATCAGAAGGGGGGTGCAACAGGAGTGGGACCCCCACCAGAACAACTGATTGGTGGGGGTGCCAGGTGTCAGACCCCTACAGGTCTGATATTGATGACATATTCTAGGGAAGGATTATCAGCCCTTTACGCAACAGCTCTTCCTCCTGACCTCCTTGTACATATGCATGCTTGGCCAAGTGTGCACGTCTTCTCAATGGGGAACGGGAATAAATGGCTTCTAGACAGGTCCTATCTGCAGTGATAGCAAAGATCAGGCTGTGAAATCCATCATGTCTGATCCTTCTTCTTCCAACATTCACTGTCAATGCAGAGTCAACATGCCACCATGCACAACAGGTAATTGGTCAGGAACTGACCCAATATACATCACCCAGGTCTACTTTTCCCATCAAATATAAATTAATCTGCAATGGAAGCTCCAGATAGAACCTAATAATTACTATTTTTCCAGAGTGATAATCAGATGACATTACTGCCTGATGACATTAATTCCCGATGATATTACTGCCTGATGACATTAATTCCCGATGATATTACTGCCTGATGACATTACTGCTTGATGATATTACTGCCTGGTGACATTAATTCCCAATGATACTGTATTACTGCCTGGTGACATTACTGACAGACGACATTACTGCCTTTTTGACATTACTGCCCAATGACATTACTGCCTAGTGACATTACTTCCCGATGATATTACTGCTTGGTGATATTATTGAGAGATGACATTACTGCCTGGTGACATTACTGCCTGATGATATTACTGCCCAATGACATTACTGCCTGGTGACATTATTTCCCGATGACATTACTGCCCGGTGACATTACTGCCTGGTGATATTACTGCCTGGTGACTTTACTGCCCGATGATATTACTGCCTGGTGACATTACTGCCTGATGATATTACTGCCTGGTGACATTACTGCCTGGTGACATTACTGCCTGGTGATATTACTGCCTGGTGACTTTACTGCCCGATGATATTATGGCCTGGTGACATTACTGCCTGGTGACATTACTACCTGGTGACATTCCTTTCAGATGACATTACTTCCCGATGATATTACTGCTTGGTGATATTATTGAGAGATGACATTACTGCCTGGTGACATTACTGCCTGATGATATTACTGCCCAATGACATTACTGCCTGGTGACATTATTTCCCGATGACATTACTGCCCGGTGACATTACTGCCTGGTGATATTACTGCCTGGTGACTTTACTGCCCGATGATATTACTGCCTGGTGACATTACTGCCTGATGATATTACTGCCTGGTGACATTACTGCCTGGTGACATTACTGCCTGGTGATATTACTGCCTGGTGACTTTACTGCCCGATGATATTATGGCCTGGTGACATTACTGCCTGGTGACATTACTACCTGGTGACATTCCTTTCAGATGACATTACTTCCCGATGATATTACTGCTTGGTGATATTATTGAGAGATGACATTACTGCCTGGTGACATTACTGCCTGATGATATTACTGCCCAATGACATTACTGCCTGGTGACATTATTTCCCGATGACATTACTGCCCGGTGACATTACTGCCTGGTGATATTACTGCCTGGTGACTTTACTGCCCGATGATATTACTGCCTGGTGACATTACTGCCTGGTGATATTACTGCCTGGTGACATTACTGCCTGATGATATTACTGCCTGGTGACATTACTGCCTGATGATATTACTGCCTGGTGACATTACTGCCCGATGATATTACTGCCTGGTGACATTACTGCCTGATGATATTACTGCCTGGTGACATTACTGCCTGGTGACATTACTGCCTGGTGATATTACTGCCTGGTGACTTTACTGCCCGATGATATTACGGCCTGGTGACATTACTGCCTGTGACATTACTGCCTGGTGACATTACTGCCTGGTGACATTCCTTTCAGATGACATTACTGTCTGGTCATATTACTGACGCTAAAATAATTTTTTTTTGAAAAAAAATTATCCAAAAAACATTAGAAAATCACTGAGAAAAGATGGAGAGATGCTTACCTGCCTTTGGCTCAAGACAATTGCTCTATCAGGGTGCAGTGGACCCAACTAATTATGGCTACAACACAGGTGCAGCGATACCAGTATAACAATCACTTTCAGCCTACCAAGCCATGGGGGTGATTGTTTAGTATACTAGTGCACACAGAAAAGGTTCCAATCTGTGCAGCATAATTCACACAAGTAATGCAGAGCATCCGGCTTACAGCCTGTTACAAACGCCCATAATTTTAGATCAGGCAGGCTGCCCAGTGCCTCCAAAATGCATCCTGTGTGAACAGAAGCCACAGCAACAGAGCCATATGGGACCACTGCACCCTGAAAAAATAGATAATGTGCACAAAAACATATCAATATATGTTAGGTATTAGTTGACATTATGGCCACAATACGTAAGCTTGCAATCCACTTCACGGATCCTTACACTTGCAAGTCTTAACGCTAAAAATCAAAAAATCACTGACACTAGAAGAATTTTTTTTTTTTTTTTTTGTTATATTGGGATTGCTGCACCTGTGTTGTTGCCATAGTTACTTTCAGATGACATTACTGCCTGGTGACACTACTGCCCGATGACATTACTGCCTGGTGACACTACTGCCCGATGAGATTACTGCCTGGTGGCATTAGTGCCCGATGACATTACTGCCCAATGATATTACTGCCCGATGACACGACTGCCTGGTGATATTACTGCCTAGTGACATTACTTTCAGATGACATTACTGCCTGGTGACATTACTTTCAGATGACATTACTGCCTGGTGACATTAATGCCCAATGAAATTACTGCCCGATGAAATTACTGCCCGCTGACATTACTGCCCGATGACACTACTGCCCGAAGACACTACTGCCTGGTGACATTACTGCCCGATGACACTACTGCCTGGTGACATTACTGCCTGATGAAATTACTGCCCGCTGACATTACTGCCCGATGACACGACTGCCTGGTGACACTACTGCCCGATGACACTACTGCCTGGTAACATTACTGCCCGATGAAATTACTGCCCGCTGACATTACTGCCCGATGACACGACTGCCTGGTGACATTACTGCCCGATGACACGACTGCCTGGTGACATTACTGCCCGATGACACTACTGCCTGGTGACATTACTGCCCGATGACACGACTGCCTGGTGACATTACTGCCCGATGAGATTACTGCCTGGTGACATTACTGCCCGATGACACTACTGCCTGGTGACACTACTGCCTGGTGACATTACTGCCCGATGACACTACTGCCCGATGACACTACTGCCTGGTGACATTACTGCCCGATGACACGACTGCCTGGTGACATTACTGCCCGATGACACTACTGCCTGGTGACATTACTGCCCGATGATATTACTGCCTGGTGACATTACTGCCTGATGATATTACTGCCTGGTGACATTACTGCCTGGTGACATTACTGCCTGGTGATATTACTGCCTGGTGACTTTACTGCCCGATGATATTACGGCCTGGTGACATTACTGCCTGTGACATTACTGCCTGGTGACATTACTGCCTGGTGACATTCCTTTCAGATGACATTACTGTCTGGTCATATTACTGACGCTAAAATAATTTTTTTTGAAAAAAAATTATCCAAAAAACATTAGAAAATCACTGAGAAAAGATGGAGAGATGCTTACCTGCCTTTGGCTCAAGACAATTGCTCTATCAGGGTGCAGTGGACCCAACTAATTATGGCTACAACACAGGTGCAGCGATACCAGTATAAGGGTGAGTTTCCACGGTCAGGAAACGCTGCGTGTTTGGCGCTGTGCGCTGGCGCAGCGCCAAACACGCAGCGTCCAGATGTTACAGCATAGTGGAGGGGATTTCAAGAAATCCCGTCTCCACTATGCGTAACAATACGCAGGTGGCAAACCTGCGTAAACGGACATGCGGCGCGTCTTTTTAGACCGCAGCATGTCCTCGCGTATTGCGGCGACGGTGCGTCGCCGCAACAGAATTAACACAGGGCTATGTAGCCCTGCGCTCTTTCCGGAGGTGTTCCGGAGGTGTCCTGAACACCTCCGGAAAGATCGCGCGTCATAAAGGGGGCGGGGCTTAGACTGAGCGGAATTTCCGCTCCGTCAAAAGCGCTATGGTTCCGGACCGTGGAACCATAGCCTAACAATCACTTTCAGCCTACCAAGCCATGGGGGTGATTGTTTAGTATACTAGTGCACATAGAAAAGGTTCCAATCTGTGCAGCATAATTCACACAAGTAATGCAGAGCATCCGGCTTACAGCCTGTTACAAACGCCCATAATTTTAGATCAGGCAGGCTGCCCAGTGCCTCCAAAATGCATCCTGTGTGAACAGAAGCCACAGCAACAGAGCCATATGGGACCACTGCACCCTGAAAAATAGATAATGTGCACAAAAACATATCAATATCTGTAAGGTATTAGTTGACATTATGGCCACAATACGTAAGCTTGCAATCCACTTCACGGATCCTTACACTTGCAAGTCTTAACGCTAAAAATCAAAAAATCACTGACACTAGAAGAATTTTTTTTTTTTTTTTTTTGTTATATTGGGATTGCTGCACCTGTGTTGTTGCCATAGTTACTTTCAGATGACATTACTGCCTGGTGACACTACTGCCCGATGACATTACTGCCTGGTGACACTACTGCCCGATGAGATTACTGCCTGGTGGCATTAGTGCCCGATGACATTACTGCCCAATGATATTACTGCCCGATGACACGACTGCCTGGTGATATTACTGCCTAGTGACATTACTTTCAGATGACATTACTGCCTGGTGACATTACTTTCAGATGACATTACTGCCTGGTGACATTAATGCCCAATGAAATTACTGCCCGATGAAATTACTGCCCGCTGACATTACTGCCCGATGACACTACTGCCCGAAGACACTACTGCCTGGTGACATTACTGCCCGATGACACTACTGCCTGGTGACATTACTGCCTGATGAAATTACTGCCCGCTGACATTACTGCCCGATGACACGACTGCCTGGTGACACTACTGCCCGATGACACTACTGCCTGGTGACATTACTGCCCGATGAAATTACTGCCCGCTGACATTACTGCCCGATGACACGACTGCCTGGTGACATTACTGCCCGATGACACGACTGCCTGGTGACATTACTGCCCGATGACACGACTGCCTGGTGACATTACTGCCCGATGAGATTACTGCCTGGTGACATTACTGCCCGATGACACTACTGCCTGGTGACACTACTGCCTGGTGACATTACTGCCCGATGACACTACTGCCCGATGACACTACTGCCTGGTGACATTACTGCCCGATGACACGACTGCCTGGTGACATTACTGCCCGATGACACTACTGCCTGGTGACATTACTGCCCGATGACACGACTGCCTGGTAACACTACTGCCCGATGAGATTACTGCCTGGTGACATTAGTGCCCGATGACATTACTGCCCAATGATATTACTGCCCGATGACATGACTGCCTGGTGACACTACTGCCCGATGACATTACTGCCTGGTGACACTACTGCCCGATGAGATTACTGCCTGGTGGCATTAGTGCCCGATGACATTACTGCCCAATGATATTACTGCCCGATGACACGACTGCCTGGTGATATTAATTTCAGATGAACTTACTGCCTGGTGACATTAATGCCCGATGAAATTACTGCCCGCTGACATTACTGCCAATGACACTACTGCCCGATGACACTACTGCCTGGTGACATTACTGCCCGATGACACTACTGCCTGGTGACATTACTGCCTGATGAAATTACTGCCCGCTGACATTACTGCCCGATGACCAAACTGCCTGGTGACATTACTGCCCGATGACACAACTGCCTGGTGACACTACTGCCGGTGACACTATGCCTGGTGACATTACTGCCCGATGAATTACTGCCCGCTGACATTACTGCCCGATGACACGACTGCCTGGTGACATTACTGCCCGATGACACGACTGCCTGGTGACATTACTGCCCGATGACACTACTGCTTGGTGACATTACTGCCCGATGACACGACTGCCTGGTGACACTACTGCCCGATGAGATTATTGCCTGGTGACACTACTGCCCGATGAGATTACTGCCTGGTGACATTAGTGCCCAATGACATTACTGCCAATGATATTACTGCCCGATGACACGACTGCCTGGTGATATTACTGCCTAGTGACATTACTTTCAGATGACATTACTGCCTGGTGACATTAATGCCCGATGAAATTACTGCCGATGAAATTACTGCCCGCTGACATTACTGCCCGATGACACTACTGCCCGATGACACTACTGCCTGGTGACATTACTGCCCGATGACACTACTGCCTGGTGGTGACATTACTGCCCGATGACACTACTGCCTGGTGACATTACTGCCCGATGACACTACTGCCTGTGACATTACTGCCCGTTGACACTACTGCCTGGTGACATTAGTGCCCGATGACATTACTGCCCAATGATATTACTGCCCGATGACACGACTGCCTGGTGACATTAATGCCCGATGAAATTACTGCCCGATGAAATTACTGCCCGCTGACATTACTGCCCGATGACACGACTGCCTGGTGACATTACTGCCCGATGACACTACTGCCTGGTGACATTACTGCCCGATGACACTACTGCCTGGTGACATTACTGCCCGATGACACTACTGCCTGGTGACATTACTGCCCAATGACACGACTGCCTGGTGACACTACTGCCCGATGAGATTACTGCCTGGTGACATTAGTGCCCGATGACATTACTGCCCAATGATATTACTGCCCGATGACACTACTGCCTGGTGACATTACTGCCCGATGACACTACTGCCTGGTGACATTACTGCCGATGACACTACTGCCTGGTGACACTACTGCCCGATGAGATTAGTGCCTGGTGACATTAGTGCCGATGAAATTACTGCCCAATGATATTACTGCCCGATGACACTACTGCCTGGTGACATTACTGCCCGATGACACTACTGCCTGGTGACACTACTGCCTGATGAATTACTGCCTGGTGACATTAGTGCCGATGACATTACTGCCCAATGATATTACTGCCCGATGACACGACTGCCTGGTGACATTAATGCCCGCTGACATTACTGCCCGATGACACGACTGCCTGGTGACATTACTGCCCGATGACACGACTGCCTGGTGACATTACTGCCCGATGACACGACTGTCTGGTGACATTACTGCCCGACGACACTACTGCCTGGTGACATTACTTTCAGATGACACTACTGCCTGGTGACATTACTGCCCGATGACACTACTGCCTGGTGACATTACTGCCCGATGACACTACTGCCTGGTGACATTACTGCCCGATGACACTACTGCCTGGTGACATTACTGCCCGATGACACGACTGCCTGGTGACATTACTGCCGATGACACTACTGCCTGGTGACACTACTGCCCGATGAGATTACTGCCTGGTGACATTAGTGCCCGATGACATTACTGCCCAATGATATTACTGCCCGATGACACTACTGCCTGGTGACATTACTGCCGATGACACTACTGCCTGGTGACCATACTGCCCGATGAGATTACTGCCTGGTGACATTAGTGCCCGATGACATTACTGCCCAATGATATTACTGCCCGATGACACGACTGCCTGGTGACATTAATGCCCGATGAAATTACTGCCCGATGAAATTACTGCCGCTGACATTACTGCCCGATGACACGACTGCCTGGTGACATTACTGCCCGATGACACTACTGCCTGGTGACATTACTGCCCGATGACACTACTGCCTGGTGACATTACTGCCCGATGACACTACTGCCTGGTGACACTACTGCCCGATGAGATTACTGCCTGGTGACATTAGTGCCCGATGACATTACTGCCCAATGATATTACTGCCCGATGACACTACTGCCTGGTGACATTACTGCCCGATGACACTACTGCCTGGTGACACTACTGCCCGATGAGATTACTGCCTGGTGACATTAGTGCCCGATGACATTACTGCCCAATGATATTACTGCCCGATGACACGACTGCCTGGTGACATTAATGCCCGCTGACATTACTGCCCGATGACACGACTGCCTGGTGACATTACTGCCCGATGACACGACTGCCTGGTGACATTACTGCCCGATGACACGACTGTCTGGTGACATTACTGCCCGATGACACTACTGCCTGGTGACATTACTTTCAGATGACACTACTGCCTGGTGACATTACTGCCCGATGACACTACTGCCTGGTGACATTACTGCCCGATGACACTACTGCCTGGTGACATTACTGCCCGATGACACTACTGCCTGGTGACATTACTGCCCGATGACACTACTGCCTGGTGACATTACTTTCAGATGACACTACTGCCTGGTGACATTACTGCCCGATGACACTACTGCCTGGTGACATTACTGCCCGATGACACTACTGCCTGGTGACATTACTGCCCGATGACACTACTGCCTGGTGACATTACTGCCCGATGACACTACTGCCTGGTGACATTACTGCCCGATGACACTACTGCCTGGTGACATTACTGCCCGATGACACTACTGCCTGGTGACATTACTTTCAGATGACACTACTGCCTGGTGACATTACTGCCCGATGACACTACTGCCTGGTGACATTACTTTCAGATGACACTACTGCCTGGTGACATTACTGCCCGATGACACTACTGCCTGGTGACATTACTGCCCGATGACACTACTGCCTGGTGACATTACTGCCCGATGAAACTACTGCCTGGTGACATTACTGCCCGATGACACTACTGCCTGGTGATATTACTGCCCGATGACACTACTGCCTGGTGACATTACTTTCAGATGACACTACTGCCTGGTGACATTACTGCCCGATGACACTACTGCCTGGTGACATTACTTTCAGATGACACTACTGCCTGGTGACATTACTGCCCGATGACACTACTGCCTGGTGACATTACTGCCCGATGACACTACTGCCTGCCATTTACCCATTTGGAATAACTTACCTGTAGTTGTCGATGCAGGAATATTTCAGCTTGTGCTTCTCAATATAATTTTGCAGCTCCAGTAAGGATTTGCTGTTACAGGAATTTCTGAAATAAACGTTGTGTTTTACTGTGTAGACTTCTATAGAAAAGGCATCATACAGAGATGTTACAGTACAAAGCGTGCGATACAGGTAATGTGTGGTGTCAGCAAGGCCTTACAGACACAATCCTATGTCCACTAGTTGGGCTTAGTCTGTGTCAGCCCTTATCTACATGCATGTCACTTCACAAACACTAAGGTTTTCAATATTAGAGTTAGGACTGTCCCAATTACGGTCACCGTGAAGAGGCGGGATGGCTGTCGCATATTTTTTTCTCAAAAAACTTGTTAACTAAGTACCGCATATTATTTTTATGCACTATGTTATTTATTTATTTACTGTGGGGTATTTAATCATTATGTTTCTGTCTTTGGATTTTGTATGCCCATTGTAGGGGTTCACTCTCTCTGATAGGCATTAGGTCTTAGGTAGCGTTCACACAGGCAATGTGGTTTTGGTCCAAACACGTTCAGTTTTTATTGCCTTCCACAAGTTACACAGCGCAAGAGGCTGGTACCAGCAGCAGTTTCCATATTGAGACACTCATCACTTGGGTGTCCCAATATGGCGGTTGGTGAACTTCCGCCGCTTGGAATTATGGAATCTGGAAACATCTGGACGGAACAGGATGTGAAGACATTACAAGGTAAGTATATTATATATATATATTTGTCATGATCCCAGTGCAGGGTTGACCTGCACGCTAGGGGTTAAGGTTTTGATCCCAGTGCAAGCTCTTACCTGCACACCTGGGGCTTATTATTGTGGCCTCTCCTTGGTTCGGGGAGAGCTTCTTATAGCCCTAGGAAGCTCCAATCCCTGTCAGTTATACTTTCGCCCTTGGCAGAGTGTGTTGACCCCTGAGTGTGTTTGTGCTGTGTTCTGGTTTGCCTGATACTTTGGTTTTGACTCGGTCTGATCTCTGGATACTGCTTGTTGGATTCTGTTTCTGTACCTTCGCTGTCTGTTTGGTTTTGACCTCTGCCTGGCCCCGACTATCCATTCTGTCTCATCCTTTGTACTGTACTGTCTTCTCGTGCTTTGACCTTGGCTTGTTCAGATTTACGTCTCTGTCTGTGCCCCTGGGTAACTTTGTCCCGTAGTTACCTTTCTAGGAGTTTTCCCTCAGCTTCTAGCTCCCTGGAGCTGAAGCCACGCCCCTCAACTGTCAGGTGATTCAGGCCCTGAAACCATCTCTCTCCTGCCTTGCTCACCCTGCGTTCCTAGGAGCCTGAAGCTTTCTTCTGCACTCGTCTTCCGGGAGATTGCACTGGTGAATTCTCTTGCAATCCTCACCGTGATATATATATATTATATATATATATATATATATATATATATATATATATATATATAACACACACACACAGTTTTCCAAGTGACATGCACGATGGGTATGGTGGTCTGTGGCCCCTGCTGTTCTACCTTATGCTCCTTTGTATTGCTGTGGTGACTGTTGCTTATGCGCCTGCTTCAATGGCTGTATAAAACATATTGTTATCAGTCTAGTTGGGAAGCTTATTTTGCCATCCCATGCACATATACGGAGTTGATTATTAACTTATATCTATGGCTTTTATTACCCCAACTACTAGATTGTTTCTCCTTGTCAGCAGCAAACATTCTGTTTTTTTTTACTTCTGGTTATACACTGCCATCTTGTGGTAAACATTGAAATTGCAGGGTATACATTCAGGTGTTTTGCCATCCTATGCTACTAATACCGTCATGTATTTTATTTTAAATGTATTAGTAAACATGTGTTTATTATCTTGGATATTTGCCCTGCATATCCTTCTCCTGAAATGTTCTAGTAGTTATGGGTACATGGTATAGGTGTCATAAATAGTATATACATTATATATACACACGTGATTAAACTGATTGCAATCTTCATATCTGTCCATGTTCAGTACTTACTTGTCCTCTCCTTGAATGTCATCAATTACCCAGACCCTCACTTCAGAAATTGTGCTTGGGTCCATATTGGGGATTTCCACAGTCCTTAGAATACTGGAAGATTAAAAAAAAGTGATCATAGTGAAACATCTCTGCATCTACATGACAGCAGCTCATCACGTGAGCAATCAGATGCACTGTCCAAAATAGAAAAAACCCCACTAAGCAGGCGGTCCCCAACTTATGGACACCCAACATACGTACAGCCCCTAGTTACAAACGTCGGGTGCTAAATGAAAAAACCTAAACCTCGTACTAACCTCACCGCTGGACTCTACAGCCGCTGTCCTGTTCTTTCAGCCATTGTGCTCCGAGTCTCCGACATCTTCACTATAGGATAGGACTTCAAACCGCGTCCAGGTCAGACCTCACCGTGCACCATAAAGTAACGTCATCAGTGCAACCTTGTGACATGCACCGAGCTCCAGCCTGGACACTGCTGGAAGCCCTTGTCTATGGTGTAGAAGTCAGAGATGCGATGCCCGACGACCAAAAGAAGAGGACAGGATGGCTAGGTGGGTATTAGTTAAAAGAAAAAAAAATACTGATATCTCTGGCTTTTCCACTGCTCACTGTCCGAGCCTCTTCTTTCCACATTTCATGCGCCATATTTCCAGCCTTTTCACTATAGACTAAGACTGCTGGCCACATCCACGTCCCGGAGATAACTGTGCAGCGTTGACGTTGCGACCTTACGAGGCTCTATAACCTCAGAGGCCTGGACGTGGCCGGAAGTCCTGGTCTATGAGGAAGAGGCCGGAGATGCGGCGTGTAACAATGGAAAGATGAGGACTGGATGGAAGGTGGTGAGCAGCAGGGTGGTCAAAACAGTCAGCGGTGGGGCGAGTATCATTATTTTTCCCGTCAATGTTCCACCTTACATTCTAACTTGTAGCCTGGTGACTGCCTGTATTAACCATCCCTGGTGCTACCATTACGCAGATTTTCCTGTCCTCTGATCTTTGTACCCCTGAAAGATATATATGTGACAAAACCTCCTCGCATAAGGCCAAGAGTGCAAAAAGTTACTGAGGACGAGAGAAGTGCTGCCATAAGAGCATCAGGGAAGATGATAATACAGCCGCAAATTATGGCTCAATGCATATTTGGATAATATTTGGCACATTTTTTAAAAAAAAAATAACTAGCCTTCCACAGCCCAACACACTTACTAGTTTATGTTAGAAAATGCACACCAGCCTTTTTTACACCTAGATTATATACTTTTTTAACCAAATCTATCTAGATTTGAGGCTTTAGTTCTGTATTTAATGCAATAAATTATAATATAATAATTATAATTGCTACTTATGTCTTGACTTCTATTTTTAAATGTCATGGTCCACAGAGAAAAGTATGCAATACCTTTCTTTCCGGGCTATATCACCATCTGCCGAGCCATTTAACATCACATTTACCAATCCACATGATGCTCGAGCAAACTGAGGAAATAAAGCAGATAATTCATGCACATGTATGTATGTACACTGCGCAAAAAAATAAAGGGAACACTGACATACCACATCCTAGATAACAATGAATGGAATATTCCAGTTGCAAATCTTTATTCATTACATGGCGGTATACATTGAGAACAATAAAACATAGAAATGATCAATGTAAATCAAAATTAATATCCTACACAAAGGTCTGGATTTGGAATGATAGTCAAAATCAAAGTGGAAAATCAAATGGCCGGCTGAGCCAACTTCAATGAAAATGCCTCAAAACAAGGAAATGATGCTCAGTAGTGTGTGTGGCCTCCATGTGCCTGTATGACCTCTCTACAACGCCTGGGAATGGTTCTAATGAGGTCCTATTGTTGATGTCCTCCTGAGGGATCTCCTCCCTGACCTGGTTTAAAGCATCAATTGACTCCTGGACAGTCTGTGGTACAACGTGGCATTGGCGGATGGAACGAGACATAATGTCCCAGATGTGCTCAATTGGATTCAGGTCTGGGGAACGGGCAGGCCAGTCCATAGCTTCAATGCCTTCATCTTGCAGGAACTGCTGACACACTCCATCCACATGAGGCCTAGCATTGTCCTGCATTAGGAGGAACCCAGGGCCCAGTGCACCAACATATGGTCTCACAATGGGTCTGAGGATCTCATCCCAGTACTTAACCCCTTAGTGGCAGAGCCAATTTGATACTTAATGACCAAGCTAATTTTTACAATTCTGACCACTTTCACTTTATGAGCTTATAGCGCTAGAACACTTCAACTTATCCCACTGATTCTGAGCTTGTTTTTTCGTGACATATTGTACTTCATGGTAGTGGTAAAATTTCTTCGATATAACTTGCGTTTATGAAAAAATCTAAAATTTGGCAAAAATTTTGAAAATTTTTTCACTTTTCAAACTTTTAATTTTTGTACCCGTAAATCAGAGAGTGGTGTCACACAAAATAGTTAATAAATAACATTTCCCACATGTCATCTTTACATCAGTACAAATTTGGAAACATGATTTTTTTTGTTAGGATGTTATAAGGGTTAAAAGTTGACCAGCGATTTCTCATTTTTCCAACAAAATTTACAAAACCATTTTTTTAGTGACCACCTCACATTTGAAGTGAGTTTGGGGGGTCAACAGGAAATACCCAAAATTGACACCATTCTAAAAAATGCACCCCTCAAGGTGCGCAAAACTACATTGAAGAAGTTTATTAACCCTCCAGGTGCTTCACGAGAGCTAAAGCAATGTGGAAGGAAAAAATGAACATTTGACTTTTTTCACAAAAAATTAACTTTGGAACCAAACCAATTTTTTTTATTTTCACAAGAGTATCATGGAGAAAATGGACCACAAAATTTGTTGTGCAATTTCTCCTGAGTACGCCAATACCCTATATGTGGGGGAAAGCCACTGTTTGGGTGCATGGCAGGGCTCAGAGGAAGGGAGCACCGTTTGACTTTTTGAAAAAGGAGGTAATCCAGCTCTTTGTTCCTTTAAAATCCATCATTTATTGAAGCAATACTTTAAAATCCAGCATCATATCGTACAGCATAAGTGTCACCAGCTTCCCCAGGGATCCGTAAGAAAAATTGGCTGAAATCAATAGTGCCACCATGTCACGTTTGGAGACCCCCGATGTACCTAAACAGTGGAACCCCCCGATTCTAACTCCAACCCTACCCCAACACACCCCTACCACTAATCCCAACCCTAACCATAACCCTAACCACAACCCTAACCCCAACACACCCCTAATCCCAACCCTGACCGTAATCCCAACCATAACCACAACCCTAACCCTAGCTCAACCCTAACTTTTGCCCAACCCTAATCCTAGCCCCAACCCCAACCCTAACTTTAGCCCAACCCTAACTTTAGCCCAACCCTAGCCCCAACCCTAATCCTAACTTTAGCCCAACTCTAACCCTAATTAAAAAATGGAAAAAATATATATTTTTTTATTTTATAACTTTTACCTAACTAAGAGGATGATAAAGGGGTTTGATTTACTATTTTTTTAATTTTTGTTACTGTGATTGGGTCTATCACAGTGATCAAAATGAATCAATAGGAAAATTTCCTATTGTTGCCGGGTGCCGGCCGGCAGATCTAGGAGGGCGCACTGCGCATGCGCCCGCCATTTTCTTCCCGGAAGAAGACTCAGGTGGCCCGGGGGACTTCATGGAGGGTTGCAGGGACTCCGGAGATACTGGGAGGGAATCGAGGGACTCCATTTCTCTCCTCTGATGTGCGATCACATCAGAGGAGAGAGAAATTAAATGTGAAATCAGACTTTTTTTTTATGCGGTCGACCACAACTGTGGGGTCGGTGAAAACCCAATTCATGTTCTCTGGGGTCTCAGCTACCCCCGGTAGTTGAGACAATGGAGATATTCCGATCCTTGGGGGCACTATACACTTATTTCTCAGCGCCATTAAAAAGCGGCGCTGAGGCACAAGTACCCTTAATTGCCACCGTTAGAAGGAAACGGTGGTTGTTAAGGGGTTAATGGCAGTCAGGGTACCTGTGGCTAGCACATGTAGGGCTGTGCAGCTATCCAAATAAATGCCTCTCTACACCATTACTGACCCATTGCCAAACCGGTCGAGCTGGAGGATGTCGCAGGCAGCAGATCACTTTCCACGGCGTCTCCAGACTCTGTCACATCTGTCACATCTGTCACATGTGCTCAGTGTGAACCTCTTATTCATGATGAGCTCAGGGTCACAATGTCAAATCTGCCAATCTTGGTGCTATCTGGAAAATACCAATCGCCCTGCATGTTGTTGGATTGTAAGCACAACACCCACTTGTGGATATCGGGCCCTCATACCCCACTCATGGACCCTGTTTCTGACAGTTCAAGCTGACACATTTATGTTAGTAGCCTGCTGAAGGTCATTTTGCAGCGCTCTGGCACTGCTCCTACTTGCACAAAGGAGCAGGTAGGAGTCCTACTGCTGGGCTGTTGCCCTCTTACTGCCCCCTCCACTTCTCCTGGTGTACTGGCCTGTCTCCTGGTATCTACTCCATGCTTTGGACACTGTGCTGACAGACACAGCTACCCTGCACAGGTTTATTTCACAGAAGTGTGATTGACTTGGAGTTGCATTGTGTTGTTTAAGTGTTCCCTTTATTTTTTGTGCAGTATATGTGCTCCCTGCCAGGCTATATTGTATCTGAAACAGTGTAGGTAATGAACAATTGCCGGATGATTGCCATCCATTATGGCCAATGCAGACATTGTCGAGTCCCTGTACCTATTAATTGCAGGGGTTGTCCGACACAGAAAAAAAAAAAGTAGACATGGATGATTTTAAAATAAAAAATGGAGACATACTCACTATCTGTAGCAACAGCAGAATTAGCGCAGGCTGCTCTGTAAGCCTGCGCCAGCTCTAAAGGTGTTGTGTGCTGAAGCCTGTGATTGGCTGCAGCGGTTTAGGTGATTAGAAGAGCGCATCATTGGATGCTTCTCTGGTGACATGCTGGATCCACGGTGCCACCATGCGATGGCACTACACTGAATGTGAACATTTCCCTCTCAGGATACAAATGACCACTCAGTGTCAACACATCAGGATTGTTATTAGTTTATCGTCAGAATCTTGATTGTAACTTACCGCTGCAGATGTCATCTTCCAGAATGAGGAAATGGAGTTCTGTTCACATTCGTTCCAGGCAGGACAAAACTTAAAGTTCATTCCTAAAAAATACACATTTATCAAGATTTTACTGAATAGATTGTAACCTGCTAGAATATAACTTTATGTTGTCTTTACAGTCTGATATCTTGACAATTAATCCAATAAGTAGAAATGATCATGGCATTCCAAATATGGAAATATTGGGTTTATGTATATAAACATGTGTAGCAATGATTGATTCCAAATTGCATAAGTTCAGTGCAACATCCCAGGACTTTTGTCCTGTACATATTACCAAAGAGCCACAAAAATATTGGGAACCCCCTCATAGGTAGACAGATTGGAGCAGCCACTGAGTCTATGTTCACCCCATGTAATACTATTGTAGGAACTCGAGGATTCTGATAGCGTGGGGCAATGAACAATCAGAGACGGGTTTCTTTGAATGCAAATAATGTATTTGTGAAACAGAAAAACCCCCAAAAACAATATTCAAACAACCCGTAGTGACATGCAATGAGTCCATATATATATACACAAGTCCAGTTATAGGAATCCGGATATATAAGTCCTTGAACCTCTATAGCGAGGGTGGTAAAGTTCTTACGACGGAGTCCTCACACAAATGTGACCACAAGGTAAGTCTGATGCACAAGTTACGTGGCTGGATTTACACACTGCTGGTGTGTGAAGAGTCAGATCCAGGTATGCAGAAAACACAGGGAGGTCCAGGAACAAGTTAATCTCAGTTGTGGCTTAATTCAGTGAAGTCCAACAACAAGTTCATAAGTCAGTAAGGTTCCAGTAATAGTTCCAACAGCTCTCACCAGAGGTAATGCACAAAGGGTTAAACAGCAACAGTTCAGAAACACAGTTCTTATAAGATGGAGTGAACCAAGGGTTAAATTCCCAAGTCAACAGTTTAGTGACAACACAGTATGTGCAACTTACATATGCAGAGAATGTCCAGAGCCATGGGTAGAAACTGCTGTGGCAGAGAAACACCTGAAGATAACCTGGTTATGCACTTCCCTGGTAAATACACAATGATCTGTGAGGAACAAGCAGCTGGGTTGCAGGGAAACAGAAGCAGAATATTCCAGCAGTGAAGCCAGCACCTGAGCCGGGTTTTAAACAAACGAACAGGAAGTAGGGCACAGAAAACAGCAAACTCCATTTTAACAAAGGGCAAAATCATTGACAAAGTTACCTAGAAAACCCGGAATACTGACATTACTCCCCCCCCTAAAGACGGCCTCCGGACGGTCCTGGACCAGGCCTGTCCGGGTATCTCCGATGAAACTGAGCAATCTTCAGAGGCGCATTGATGTTACTTACTGGTTCCCAAGAATCATTTTCAGGAGAGTAACCTTGCCATCTAACTAGATACTGAAGCCGGTTTCTATGAAGTCTCGAATTAACAATATCCTGTACCACGAATTGTTCTTCGCCATCAACCAACACTGGTGGAGGGGAGGTACGATACGTCCCTGAAATGTGTTAGGAGAGACTGGTTTTAATAAAGAAACATGAAATACTGGGTGTACCTTTAAAGTCCGTGGTAGCTTCAACCGACAGGCAACAGAGCTCACAATCCCCGTGATCTTGAATGGACCGATGAATTTCTGTCCCAGTTTCTGCGAAGGAACACCCAATTTTAGATTCTTAGTGGACAACCAAACTGAGTCTCCTACCTTATACATAGGTGCTGGTTTCCGGAATCTATCGGCCGACTTTTTGTAACGCTCCTGTGCTGTGGTCAGGGAGTCCTTCAAAACCTCAAGATTACGTTGCAACGCCGTCACTCTGTCTTCAACCGCTGGTACCGAAATCGTAACCGGAGACCTAGGCAAAATATTTGGATGATAACCCAGGTTGGCAAAAAAAGGCGTTACCTTCGTGGAACTGCTTTGGGAGTTGTTGTACGAAAATTCCGCTAGAGGAAGTAGCTTCAGCCAATCGTCCTGCAAATGGCTGACGTAACAGCGTAGATATTGCTCCAAAGTTTGATTTGTCCGTTCGGTCTGCCCGTTGGTCTGAGGATGGTATGCAGAAGACAAGCAAACATTAATGTGGAGCGCAGAACAAAATCCTTTCCAAAATCTAGAGGTAAATTGTATTCCCCGGTCAGAAATGATGTCATCTGGTACCCCATGCAGCCGGAAAATGTTCTGGATAACTAGATCTACTGTCTCTGTAGCTGAGGGAAGACCAGCACACGGAATGAAATGAGCAGCTTTCGTTAAACGATCTACTACCACCAAAATAGTATTTTTACCACCAGAGGTGGGTAACTCCACAATAAAGTCCATCGAAATAGACCCCCAAGGGCGAGACGGTACAGGTAGCGGTTTAAGAAGACCAGTAGGTGAAACACGAGGAACCTTGTACCGGGCACAAACTTCACAAGAGCGGACATAGTCATTCACATCCTTCAAGCAGGTAGGCCACCAAAAAAAACGAGTTAACAATTCCTGCGTCTTCTGTACCCCCCTATGACCAGCCAATTTAGAGTCGTGAACCAATCTGAGAACTCGAAGTCTTACAGCCTCTGGGACATAAATACATCGATCTCTAAGCCACACACCATTCCGAAGGACAAGATTCACATTGTCAGGTGGAGCTGCAAGAAATACGTCACCGTCATAGGCCAGCTTGATCTCCTGCCACAAGTCCCGGTTCCGGAGCACTCCAACGAAATTGGCCTCCGACAAGATGGTCTTCGACGGGGTCCCAGGCACGGAATCCACGGTATGGATTCGGGATAATGCGTCAGCTTTCCCATTATGTGAACCTGGGCGGTACGAAATAATAAAATTAAACTGGTTCAAGAACAAACTCCACCTAGCTTGTCGAGGAGAAAGACACCTGGCAGACTTAAGGAATTCCAAATTGCGATGATCCGTGAGTACTACTACCTGCTGAGTTGCCCCCTGCAAATGGTGTCTCCATTCCTTAAAGGCAGAAATAATTGCCAAAAGTTCCTTATCTGCCACATCATAGTTCAGTTCTGCAGAAGATAACCTACGAGAGAAGAAGGCACACGGGTGCAGCAAACCTTTGTCTCCAGTACGTTGTGAGAGGATAGCTCCCAATGCACAGTCAGACGCGTCCACCTCCACGATAAAAGGCTGTGCAGGATCCGGATGCATCAATATTGGAGCTGTGGTAAAACAACCCTTCAGGCGATCAAAGGCTTCCTGAGCTTGCGAAGACCATTCAAACTTCTTCCCCTTCTTGGTGAGGAGAGTGATGGGACGGACAATTTCTGAAAAATTTCGGATAAACCGTCTATAAAAGTTAGCAAAGCCAATGAATCGTTGTACCTCCTTAATGTTTCCTGGTACCGGCCAGTCCAAGATTGCCTGGATCTTGCTGGACTCCATATTCAATCCCTGAGGCGAGATAACATAGCCCAAAAATTGAATTTCAGAACAATGGAACTCACACTTTTCGAGTTTGATGTACAAATGATTATCTCTCAAACGTCTAAGTACGGTCTTGACATGTTCCTGATGTTCCTGTAAGGAGTCAGAAAAGATTAAGATGTCATCAAGGTAAATTACCACATATTGGTCCAATAAATCCCTGAAAATGTCGTTGGCTAAATGTTGAAAAGCAGCAGGAGCGTTACAGAGTCCGAATGGCATCACCAAATATTCAAAATGTCCATACCGGCATCTAAAAGCTGTCTTCCATTCGTCTCCGGGCCGTATACGGAGTAAATTATATGCCCCACGAAGATCTAATTTGGTAAATACTTTGGCCTGGCGAACTCTTTCCAACAATTCTGGAATTAGGGGCAACGGGTACCTGTTACGAATGGTTACCTTATTTAACTCCCGGTAGTCAATGCAGGGTCTTAGAGTACCATCCTTCTTCTTTACAAAGAATATTGGAGCTCCCGCTGGTGAAGAAGATGGTCGGATAAACCCCTTGGCTAAATTCTCATCTATATACTCTCGTAAAGATTTTAATTCCGGAGCCGCCAACGGGTAAACATGGCCGAAAGGAATCGCTGCTCCAGGAAGCAATTCTATGGGGCAGTCATACGGTCTATGTGGGGGAAGTTGATCTGCCTTCCTTTTATCACAAATGTCTGAGAATTCCTGATAAATCAGAGGGAGAGTAGGTACCTGTATCACCTCTTCCAAGTTCTGGGTAACTGGAGCCGCTACAGTTGGACTGATGGTAGAACTGCACTTCGGGAGAAAGGTTATCTCCTTGGTTTCCCAATTGATGATTGGATTTTGTGACCGTAACCAGGGAATTCCTAAAATTACAGGAAAATGAGGAGAAGATATTAACATGAATGAAAGTGTTTCTTGATGGTCTGGTTCCATCTTACACTCCAGAGGCACTGTCTCCCGATCTACTGGTCCAGAAACTAATGGGGAACCATCCACCGTTTCCATAGTAATTGGTGAAGCTCTTAGTTGTGTCTTTATACCATGTTCCTCTGCAAAAGAAGAATCCATGAAATTCCCACCTGCTCCAGAGTCTATCATGGCAGAACTTGATATCCACTGTTCCTCCCACTGAATCTGTATAGGAAGAGAACAATGTGAATATTTCTCCCCTTGATCTTTAGGGGAAGTCGGCATCAGTATTGGGGGAAAAACCGCATCTAGATGTAGACTGGTTTCTGAAACTTCAGACTCAGCATCTGTGTTATCATAATCCCCTACTACCGCCAACACCTTGTTGGGTCGCCTAGGACATTTAGGACAATTGATGAGGAAATGGTCCGATTGACCACAATAGAAACATAAGCGCTCACGGAAACGGTGTTCGCGGCGTTCATTATTCTCACGTCTCTGCAGAGAGTCCACCTGCATAGGCACCTCCTCAGCCTCTCGCGGGTTTTTGCCTGTGGTTTCCCTGGACGGAAGAGAGTAATTAGTAATGCGATTTACAGCGGCCCATTTTTCTTGTCTGCGTTCAGTTAAACGGATATCAATACGTACACAGTGCTGTATAAACAATTCAAACTCCTGTGGAGACTCTGAACGAGCTAGCTCATCCTTGATTACATTTGACAAACCTTTTCTAAAGATTGGTAATAAAGCATTGTTTTCCCACTGGGTGTCCACCACTAACCTTTTAAATTCAGTAACATATTCTATGACTGACCGTTTCCCCTGGCGTAAGGAAAGCAAGGCAGATTCAGCGGTAGCACGGCGGTTGGGATCGTCGAACATTTGCGCCATGGCTGCCAGAAAATTGTCCAAATTATTTAGACGGGTATCATGACTTTCAACCATAGGATTTGCCCAAGCCAGTGCACGTGATGTCAACAACATAATAATACATAGAACCTTAGATCTATCAGACCGGTAGTAAGAGGCATGTACATCAAAAAATAATATACATTGATTAACAAACCCACGGAATTGACTTCGGTCACCATTAAAACGGAATGGAGGCAATTTGGGCATACTGGTGGATGAGGTTGGCTCAGTAGGTAAGGCCTCCAGGACTCCTAACCTAGAACGTAGATCTTGGAGAGCCTGACCAAACCCCTGTGCATTGTGGTTAACCCGAGACTCCAAGTCTCTAATTTGATTGAGTGCAGCCGACACCTCCTGCTGCAAGGAGTTAACTATGGTGAACAGTTTGTCTGCCCGTGTCTCCGTCATTGCCCCAGCAGAATCCTCTTTTTTAGGCTGGAATATCCTGTAATACTATTGTAGGAACTCGAGGATTCTGATAGCGTGGGGCAATGAACAATCAGAGACGGGTTTCTTTGAATGCAAATAATGTATTTGTGAAACAGAAAAACCCCCAAAAACAATATTCAAACAACCCGTAGTGACATGCAATGAGTCCATATATATATACACAAGTCCAGTTATAGGAATCCGGATATATAAGTCCTTGAACCTCTATAGCGAGGGTGGTAAAGTTCTTACGACGGAGTCCTCACACAAATGTGACCACAAGGTAAGTCTGATGCACAAGTTACGTGGCTGGATTTACACACTGCTGGTGTGTGAAGAGTCAGATCCAGGTATGCAGAAAACACAGGAGGTCCAGGAACAAGTTAATCTCAGTTGTGGCTTAATTCAGTGAAGTCCAACAACAAGTTCATAAGTCAGTAAGGTTCCAGTAATAGTTCCAACAGCTCTCACCAGAGGTAATGCACAAAGGGTTAAACAGCAACAGTTCAGAAACACAGTTCTTATAAGATGGAGTGAACCAAGGGTTAAATTCCCAAGTCAACAGTTTAGTGACAACACAGTATGTGCAACTTACATATGCAGAGAATGTCCAGAGCCATGGGTAGAAACTGCTGTGGCAGAGAAACACCTGAAGATAACCTGGTTATGCACTTCCCTGGTAAATACACAATGATCTGTGAGGAACAAGCAGCTGGGTTGCAGGGAAACAGAAGCAGAATATTCCAGCAGTGAAGCCAGCACCTGAGCCGGGTTTTAAACAAACGAACAGGAAGTAGGGCACAGAAAACAGCAAACTCCATTTTAACAAAGGGCAAAATCATTGACAAAGTTACCTAGAAAACCCGGAATACTGACACCCCATCAGTTACTTAACTAAAGCTGCCAAAGCTAAGACTTAGAGATGCCAAATAATGTATCAATAAATTAAGAAAAGTTGAATTACCAGATGAGTGCTATTTTTTTTTTCTTTAGGATAAAGGTTATGTCCAATGTAAAGGCACCGCTGTGGGGGCTAACATTGCACCTGCCTATGCAAACATTTTCATGGCACATTTTTGAGAGACAAGTCTGCGAGTATCTGGATGCCAAGTACAGGATCTAGTTTGTCACTGTGAAACTATTGTTATATTTGTATGAGTTACTATTTATTTGAGACCATTTAATGATTGCTACTTTATATGTTGAAAGATAGTTATGTATGATGTATAGCTCAGTGGTGACATTATTTCTAACCCTCAATTATCAATAGATAATTACCTGGTCTAAAGGTTTTCCCACACCACGTAAGACCATTGAACACGAAGCCCAGGAACGTGTCTTCTAGCGTGATGAAATTTTCTGTGGCTTTTGTGTAACGGTGAACAAGCTCATTAGTCCTGCTCCACAGAAGAGTCTGCAAAGATACAAAACATTTACGTAGTCATTACGGCTACTTATCAGTAAGTGGTATAATACCATGTGGGCAAGTAGCTTTATTTACTTGTTTTTTCCACACTATGCAATGGGAAAGAGTATAATATCCCCCTAGAAAGATGACCATTCTCATGGAATTACTGGTCTAAGGAATACAAGTGACTCCATAAAATAGTGCATGGTGGTCATTAGTGGTACTGCAATTATTTCCACATTTATTAAATGGGTTGTCCAGGATAAACTTAGTTCCTTGTAGACACGCAGACATATAAAAAAAATGAACTGAGCCGTTAGCTGTCAGTATCTAGTGACTTTTTGTTGTTGCAGATTTCCTGTAGCATTTATGCACCTGTTATATAAAAAAAAACTCAAACAAAAAAAAACAAAAAATGCAAGTAACCTAATTTACTTAAGTTTTTTTTTGTGTTTTTGAATCTGTGATTTTTGCCTATTTTTGCTATGTCATGTTTTATATAAAGCCGCTTTGTTGTTGATACTTCCTAGTATTTGGCTTTGTCAAAACTTTATTAATATAGTCATGAGTAGATTACAGGCATCTTTAGTGTTTGTTTTTCCTCAGCGGAAACTCACTATGTATTTCTGACCTGCAGATTTTTTGCATCTAATGCAATTCTATAGTGAAAATCTTGTCATAAAACTTGTACACGGCAGGTCATAGAATCAAAGAATGTTAAGAGTTGGAAGGGACCTCCAGGGTCATCGTGTCCAACCCCCTGCTCAATGCAAGATTCACTAAACCATCTCAGACAGATGTCTGTCCAGCCTCTGAAGACTTCCATTGAAGGAGAACTCACCAACTCCCGTGGCAGCCTGTTCCACTTATTGATCATCCTTTCTGTCAATTTTTTTTTCTAATATCTAATCTGTATCTTCTCCCTTTCAGTTTCATTTCATTGCTTCTAAATGAACATCACGGTTGAGCGCAGTGTTTGGCAGGAGAGGTCACATGCACTATAGACATCACACCAAAGCCTGTCAGCAAAGACCGAGGCAGTGGCGAGAGGCATCACTGGATCTGGAGAGGGGGAGTAACAGCTCAGTTCATTATTTTTATGTCTGCAAGTCTTTGGGGGAAATAATAGATTATTCCAAATAATCTTAATATATTTTTGAAAAATGTTGCACATTTGATGGTTCAGCTGTGCAGGAATCCGCACTAAATCCGCATCAAAATCTGCACAATAATTACCATATATACTTGAGTATAAGCTGAGTTTTTCAGCACATTTTTTTGTGCTGAAAACGCCTCCCTTGGCATACACTCGAGTGAGGAGTCCAGACGATGGAGGGGGAGCGGCAGCAGCGGAGCAGCAGGTCACGGGAGGCAGGAGCCGGCAGCTGCGGGTAAAGCCCATGCCCACTGCTAAAGAGAAATGAATATTCACTGCACTGGCAGTGAATATTCATTTTTCTTTAATAGCATGCACAGTAGTCGCAGCCGCCGACTTCCTGACACAGGAACAAAATGCTGCAAAGGAGCGCAGGGACGGTAAGTAGGATGTTTTTTTTTATGTTTTTCTGATTGAGGCCATGCATACTAAGATAAGGATGATGAGCCATGCATACCAGGATAGGGTTGAGGAACCATGCATACAAGGATAGGGATGAGGAGGCCATGCATACCAGGATAGGGATGAAGAGTCATGCATACCAGGATAGGGATGAGTAGCCATGCATACAAGGATAGGGATGAGGAGGCCATGTATACCAGGATAGGGGTGAGGAGCCATGCATACAAGGATAGGGATGAAGGGGTCATGCATACCAGGATAGGGATGAAGAGCCATGCAGACCAGGATAGGGATGAGGAGCCATGCATACAGGGATAGGGATGAAAAGCCATGCATACCAGGATGGGGATGAGGAGCCATGCATGCGAGGTTAGGGGATAAGGAGCCATGTATACAAGGATAGGGAAGAAGAGCCATGCATACCAGAATAGGAATAAGGAGCCATGCATATCAGGATGGGGATGAGGAGCTATGCATACCAGGATAGGGATGAGGAGCCATGCATACCAGGATGGAGATGAGGAGCCATGCATACCAGGATAGGGATGAGGAGGCCATGCATACCAGGATGGGGATGAGGAGCCATGCATACCAGGATGGGAATGAGGAGCCATGCATACCAGGATAGGAATAAAGAACCATGCATACCAGGATAGAGATGAGGAGCCATGCATACCAGGATGGGGATGAGGAGCCATGCATACCAGGATGGGGATGAGGAGCCATGCATACCAGGATGGGGATGAGGAGCCATGCATACCAGGATGGGGATGAGGAGCTCTGCATACAAAAATAGGAATAAGGAGCCATGCATACCAGGATAGATAGGGATGAGGAGGCCATACATACCAGGATGAGGATGAGGAGCCATGCATTCAAGGGTTGGGATGAAGAGCCATGCATAACAGGATGGGGATGAGGAGCCATACATACCAGAATAGGAATAAGGAGCCATGCATACCAGGATAGGGATGAGGAGCCATGCATACCAGGATAGGGATGATGAGCAATGCATACAAGGGTGGGGATGAAGAGCCATGCATTCAAGGGTAGAGATGAGGAACCATGCATACAAGGGTAGGGATGAGGAGCTAAGCATACCAGGATAGGAATGAGGAGCCATGCATACCAGGATAGGGATGAGGAGCCATGCATACCAGGATGGGGATGAGTAGCCATGCCTACCAGGATAGGAATGAGGAGCCATGCATACCAGAATAGGAATAAGGAGCCATGCATACCAGGATAGGGATGAGAAGTCATGCATACCAGGATAGGGATGAGGAGCCATGCACACAAGGGTGGTGATGAAGAGCCATGAATTCAAGGGTAGGAATGAGGAACCATGCATACAAGGGTAGGGATGAGGAGCTATGCATACCAGGATAGGAATGAGGAGCCATGCATACCAGGATAGGGATGAGGAGCCATGCATACCAGGATAGGGATGAGGAGCCATGCATACCAGGATGGGGATGAGGAGCCATGCATGCGAGGTTAGGGGATAAGGAGCCATGTATACAAGGATAGGGAAGAAGAGCCATGCATACCAGAATAGGAATAAGGAGCCATGCATATCAGGATGGGGATGAGGAGCTATGCATACCAGGATAGGGATGAGGAGCCATGCATACCAGGATGGAGATGAGGAGCCATGCATACCAGGATAGGGATGAGGAGGCCATGCATACCAGGATGGGGATGAGGAGCCATGCATACCAGGATGGGAATGAGGAGCCATGCATACCAGGATAGGAATAAAGAACCATGCATACCAGGATAGAGATGAGGAGCCATGCATACCAGGATGGGGATGAGGAGCCATGCATACCAGGATGGGGATGAGGAGCCATGCATACCAGGATGGGGATGAGGAGCCATGCATACCAGGATGGGGATGAGGAGCTCTGCATACAAAAATAGGAATAAGGAGCCATGCATACCAGGATAGATAGGGATGAGGAGGCCATACATACCAGGATGAGGATGAGGAGCCATGCATTCAAGGGTTGGGATGAAGAGCCATGCATAACAGGATGGGGATGAGGAGCCATACATACCAGAATAGGAATAAGGAGCCATGCATACCAGGATAGGGATGAGGAGCCATGCATACCAGGATAGGGATGATGAGCAATGCATACAAGGGTGGGGATGAAGAGCCATGCATTCAAGGGTAGAGATGAGGAACCATGCATACAAGGGTAGGGATGAGGAGCTAAGCATACCAGGATAGGAATGAGGAGCCATGCATACCAGGATAGGGATGAGGCGCCATGCATACCAGGATGGGGATGAGTAGCCATGCCTACCAGGATAGGAATGAGGAGCCATGCATACCAGAATAGGAATAAGGAGCCATGCATACCAGGATAGGGATGAGAAGTCATGCATACCAGGATAGGGATGAGGAGCCATGCACACAAGGGTGGTGATGAAGAGCCATGAATTCAAGGGTAGGAATGAGGAACCATGCATACAAGGGTAGGGATGAGGAGCTATGCATACCAGGATAGGAATGAGGAGCCATGCATACCAGGATAGGGATGAGGAGCCATGCATACCAGGATAGGGATGAGGAGCCATGCATACCAGGATGGGGATGAGGAGCCATGCATACCTGGCTTATACTCGAGTCAATAAGTTTTCCTAGTTTTTTGTAGTAAAATTAGGTGCCTCGGCTTATACTCGGGTTGGCTTATACTGACGTGAATAGATAAAATGAATATTTATTCTGAAATTGTTAAAAACATCTTCATCGGTATATATTCCATATGAAGACTAGGGGAGAGGTCCATAAGACATGCAGAGTTATTACTCGTTTTTCATCTTTAAACTACCCAGTTCTTAAGCAATGTTTTGAAATGATTTGACTCTCCCACGTGCTCTTGTGCGCCGTCTTTCCTGTGATTGCTGGCAGTAGGATGGTGAGCAAAATCATTTTCTCCTCTTTTTTATGATTTGGTATATTGTACACTGGTATATGTTTCTTAATATGGGAAAGTATGTGTGTAGCCCTGGTGTGAAGGCACACGCAGTACCCTGGAGGATGTGTGGAGAGGTAACAGTTTAATGCTCAATAAACATTCACTCCATCACACACTTAGACACACCCATAGGATATATATAGCTAGTCAGATCTAGCCAGCCAGGCATTCAGTCTAGTCTGGACTTGGAGGGAGGAGGTCAGTCTAGCCCGGGTGGCTCCTGAGTGAGTCATCCCACCAGTGTGAAGTCTGTTCAGGAAGAGAGAGGAGTGAGGATCAGGACCTTCAGTCTCCTGTCCCAAGGACAGTGGAGTTCAGAGACGTGCTCCTGAACTAGAAGATTACTGAGCACCTGTTAGCAAGCTCTGGGAAGAAGAAAGAAGGGACTAGTCTGCATAGCCTTTGGAAGTGTGGAGTGCTTATGCTACAAGCGCGGACAGGGCGAAAGGCGCAGTGGAAGGAATTTAGAAGTGCCTTAGGATTGGATTATCCTGCACATTGTCACCGGTCACTGGGGACCGAAGCGTCACTATAGCTCCAGGCATAGTGATAGAAAAACCAGAGGCTTACTGGACCTTAGGTAGCAGAAAGCAGCCCTTGGAGTGTCGGTACGTAACTGGGGTCAGGGAGAGTGGGAACTTGGAGTCACTGCAGGACCACATTAGGAACCCAGCTCTCTCAACGGAAGACTCCGACCACAAAACTGACCGGGCAGTACAGCTTGGAGAAGCTGGAGATTCTGGAGTGAACTACGCTTTATGCTGGTTGAACTCATAATTTTGAAAGTCAAGGAGGCCCATAACCTGTTCAGCTGTTGCCTCAAAGCACATCCTCCACCCGACCAGCCTCCCTGGGACCTGCCTTATCATCTGACAAGTAAAAGGTATGGGAAGAAGCTCCTATGTGTGAGACTGAGTTATTTGATTGCATCCCTGCACAACCCCACCATAACTATCGACCTGAGGGAAGAGTCCCACCTGTAGGGGACCCGACATCTAGCTGCCTCACCATCCCCTCAGAGATCTACAGCAGCGCTGGTCTTAGTGATCAGAGAACTACAGGTGGCGTCACGAACTGTATATGTACCTATCCCCTGTAAATATTCCCCCCCAACATACGCCTGACCGCCAGGGCCACAGACCGAGCCAGCGCTACCTGTGACAACCCCATAGACTTCCATGGGCTCGGCTCTGAGTACCCCATTGCTCTGGTAATCCACAATTGTGGTGCGTGGTCGAGACATATGAGTTGATGCCAAGCTTTCTCAGAAATGGATGTGATAAAAGAAATATAGAAATATGCTGTTACTTGCTGATCATGGCAGTCGGACTATAGTTACGAACACCCATCATTAGACCAAATGGGCAGAGATCAGATACTGAGAAAAGAACTGAAACTGAGCTCAACCCCACCGAACAAAATGCCTCATACTCACTACACATACTAGTAATCAATCGTTGTCACACCTGTCAGACCACCACTTATCAGCAATTGCCTGAATATTCTAAGACTAATAAACTTCTATAAGAAATTATTGAAATTATTTTTATCAACTTTTTAGCTTTAAAGAGAATTTGTAATGGAAGGCGACCTTTGACATTGACTAGATGTCCTGCAGAATCAAGTTAAAAAGTCCTACCACCAGTGACCATGCATTGCATCACACCTTTTCTTTTGCACTAGGGTTTGTTTCCAGTAGATGCCCTAAATCTCTCATTGACAAAACCACTTTAAAGAGAATCTGTCAGCAGATATTTCTATGTAATCTGAGAGCAGCATGATGTAGGGGCCGAGACCCTGATTCTGTCGATGTATCACTTACTGGGCTGCTTGCTGTCATTTTGATAGAGTCACTGTTTTCTCTGCTGGATATCTAGCAGACCTCTGAATGCTGAGATTTGTTTAACTCCGCCCACACAACTGATTGACAGCTTTCTGATCATGCATTGTCTACACAGGAATCTGCCAATCCATGGTGGGGCGGGGTTACACACAGCAGTTGACTAGGAGGCATGAGACACCTGGTACTCTAGTGATAATCTCCTGCTGATAAAACATTTTATAGAAACAGCAACACACAGACCACATTGCTGGAATCAGGCTCTCAGCCCCTATGTCATTCTCTTCTCAGATTACATAGCAAAAACCTGTTGACTTTTTATAATAGAATACTTTTACAGCAGCGCTTTAATAATAAGTTACATTTCTTTACCTTATTACATGGTATTGTCTGTGCAGCCACAAGTGCTAGATGCTTGTAATCTTCTTCAGTGATCTTACATGGATCTTTTCTTTGTACTGCATCAACCAGTTCTTGCCATATTCTGGAGCAGTTCTTATCCCTTTATTAGAAAAAAATAAGGCAACATGCAAGAGGGTCAGTGTTTATTTATGGGTGACCCCCAAAAGGGATCCTAAAGGGGTTCCTAGACACTAGAGTTAATCTAAAACAGTTTTTATTACTCTACTGGAGGCAGGACAGCATAACTACACATTCTGGATAGAGGCACAGAGCTTGGTGGTTACACAACAATGACGACACAAAGCTTGGTAGTTACACTTCAATACCAAGGCTCGAAATTTACATTAATACTGCGGCAATACTGTGTTTGGTGGTTATGATGCAACAGAAAGTCTCTTTAGTAAATACCATTGGCTGATATCATGGAGAATAGAGAACAACATCTGCAGATGGAGGGCATTTGACATGGATCACCTACAGTCTACAGGTTTTTCCCCGAAGGCACACTCTGTAATATTGCTCACAGATATAGGGCACAGGAGATTTTGAAGATGCCCTTCCAGCAAAATTTGGGTACAGGTCACATTAGTGTCCAGTGTTTGAGGTCACTAAAAGCTTCATAGTACAAGCAGGAGTTACCTTCTCTGTCTCAAGCCACTCCCGTGCTTGTTGATACAGGCCACAACCGCTATCATTGTCCTAGGCAACAACACTACTTATAGGAGAACTGATTTCCCAAAATATTAAGTTATCCCTTAACAATTAGATATATAATAACTTGTTGGTTGTATAACTGCAATGATCCAGAGGACGGGGCTCATTTATTATCTATGAGACTGCTATAGATATCACAGTACAGCGCCCTGCTGTTTAGGGCATTCCCATAGACAATGAATAGAGAGGAGGTTGACCATGCACACACCTCCACTCTGTTCAATACGGGTTGCTCTCGGAATCGCTTGGGCAGCGATCAGACCCCAATCAATCAGCACGCTACCCCTATCCTATGGATTGGAATTATTTGCAATTTTTGAAATAACCCTTTACAGTTACAGTCCTCAGGTTCTTTCATTGTCTCATGTCCTATTTGTTGTTTGCTTCCTCAAAAAATAATAAACCCAAATGTTCACAGTCGTAGGCATGTTCTTTCCACAAACTGATTCAAACACTCAAAAAAAAGTGACATTTCAGGCTGTGAGGCAGCAAAATGCCAAGGGAGTGAATACTTTCACAAGCCACTTTATGATGCCTCATGCTAGTTCCCGGGTGATAACTTTATATATTTGACCACATTGAACTTCATCTGCCAAGTGTATGCACAAACACATATTTTTCATGCTTGTAATTTATGAGCATCTTTCATAGACTTGGTGTCATCTGCAAACATAAATACAGTGAAGGTTTTATCACTAGGACATTATCACTGCCATATGTTGGGGACGCAGCTGCTATTCCATTTCCGCCCCCTCCGGTGATAAGAAGCTCACAGTTAATAGACAATGTACATACAGAGCCCGATGTGGGCAGGGTCATCTGTGGTGTGGGCGTGGTTAGATTTCTCAGCTCTGCTGCATTGCTAAATCTAAGAACTCTGATTGTGTCACGAACCTGGTGTGGGCAGGGACATCTGTGGTGTGGGCGGGGTTAGGTTTCCCAGCTCTGCTGCATTGCTAAATCTAAGAACTCTGATTGTGTCGCAAATCTGGTGTGGGCAGGTTCATCTGTGGTGGGGGAGGGGTTAGATTTCTCAGCTCTGCCTCATTGCTAAATCTAAGAACTCTGATTGTGTCACGAGCCTGGTGTGGGCAGGTTCATCTGTGGTAGGGGGAGGGGTTAGATTTCTCAGCTCTGCTGCATTGCTAAATCTAAGAACTCTGATTGTGCCACGACTGCTGCATCCAGTAAGAAAATGTATGGTTTTATTGTGCTTCTATGTGTGTTTTGGAAAAGCTTTTGCAGTGGAAATGCTCCAGAAAAAAACACCCCATTAAACACTTCATATAATCATTCAAAACGCTTAAAAAACAAGTTGAAAAACACATGAAAAGCCCAGGAAAACAGCATAAAAATCAACACAAAAACCTTGTGTATTTTAGAAACCGGTTTAAAACGTGGCTTTTTTTAGCTGGAAAAATCCACGTACCTTGAGGGTATGTTCACACAGGGTTTTTATGTGGATATTGGAGTGTGTTCTTCACCAAAATCCACATAAAATAAAACCACTTCAAATAGCTTCTTATTCATTTCAATGGGAAAACACCCCACATGGTAGTGTTTTTTTTTGTTTTTTTTTGCCCACATGTAAAAAAAAGCAATGTGTCAATTGTTGAGGTATTTCTATTTTAAAAAATGCTCCAAATTTGACTACTGATTGGATAGCTGAAAACACAATATAAAAAGTGTATATTAAAAAAAAAGAAACAAGCCAAAAAGTGTTTATTTTATGTGGTTTTTGGACGTGGATATTTCAGCGAGAAAAATCCAGATAGAAAAACTATAGTGTGAACATACACCAAGTCTGATACTTCTTGCATCTTATGACAAGTCACATTTCACAAGAATCTTTCCGTTTCATCTTTCGCTTTACACTACTGGTATAAGGACAAGCGGTAACATAATATTGTGCTCACTATCAACATTATCTCTACTCACCCAATGCCCGGATGCAAAGACATGTAGTGATAGCAGCGTCCTATGACGATGTTCCTCAAGTTGCTCGTTGTCCCTGCTCCATTATATTTTTTGCTTGGGTTTTTCTGCAGACCTGGTGCATGTTCATCCACTATGTTGAGCACTAACACTGTCAGTACCAGAGCCTGTAGGCTCCTCAACCACAAGAGTTTAGTCGCAGGTCTAGATACATGGTGCCAAGACATTGCCTTCTGTTGTGTCTGTCAGGACTGCTCACTAAACACTGGCCTTTGGATGTGCTACCCACTGCTCCAGTCCTCACAGCCACACGGACACTGAGCAGTCAGCAGATCACTTGATATTCTGTCTGTGTCCTCCCTCCTAATCTTGTTTTCCAGCTTATACAGACATGCTGGTCTTTGTCAAGTTCTAAAAGGCGGGTTCATTATGGGATGCAATGGAATTTCTAAGTGAGAGATAAAGTTTTACCATTTAGGTTGAAACTACTGTAAGCTCCGTATAGATGGGTAGGATGAGACATGACTATGCTTTCCAGTACAGCTGAGAAAAAGTTGGGCACCTCTCTAGAGATTAAATATTTTTTTCTCTTTGGATCTAAGAATTAGCAGGTGGGTAGTTACTAACTACCTGCCTCTTGTGCCGGGTGCTGATCTGTGCCGGTACACAGTGGTCACAGACCACTCCTGCCAGCGATTCAACAGCTTCTGCTGATGGCATATCGACAGACGATGGGACGACTGCTGATGTCATGCTGATTGACAGCAGTATAACTTCGGGGAGCTGGCTGTCAATCAGCATGACTTCAATAGTTACGCCCCATTGACAAAGCAGCCCAGAAGAGGAAGAGCTGCTCTGTTGACATGAGGCAGCTGAATCGCTGGCAGGAGAGATCGATGACTGCTCTGAACCAGGGCCAGGTAGATCAGGCAGGTAGTTGTCTCTCCTAGAAACCATCTGGCTTTTAGTTTTTAGGCCTCTAGTAAAAAATATAGTAGTCCTGAAAAACCCCTTTAAGCCTATATCCATGACAGGCTATGCTAGTGGGAATATTTCCCAGCATATAAGGTTCTGTGAATATCCCTAGATCTTGTTATCATAGTGTAAAATTTGATGTTATAGGTAAATTGGAGAAGAATGATGTTTATATAGTTTTCCTTTGTTTACAATGCAAAAATTAACATAAAAAATTACGTACTGCACCACGAACTTAGAAGGTCTAGAGCTTGTGAGTCGCACTTAGTACCAGGGCTATGGGGTACTCGGAGCCGAGCCCATGGAAATCTATGGGAGTTGTCACTGGTAGCGGTGGCTCGGTCCGTGGCCCTGGGCGCTCATCCAATGGGGAATATTTACAGGGGATATTTAGGATAGGTAGTTCGTGACGCCACCTGTGGTATCTGGTTAATTGAACCAGCGCTGCTATAAGGACTTTCACAGAGGATGTTATGGGGGCAGCTGGGTGGTAGTCTCCCACAGGTGAGACGGGTCCCTGGAAGTCTATGGTGATGATGATGCAGGGTATAGATAATAATTCAGTCACACACGAAATAGCTTCTTTTCATACCTTTTACTGGTAGATGGTTCACGTAGATCCCGGGGAGCTGGTCGGGGTGGAGAATGCACATTCGGGTAACCGCTGAGCAGGTTAGAGGCCTCCTTTACTTCGAATGTAGGTGAGTCCAACTTGCCTGAAGCGAAGTTAACTCTGAATCTCCAGCTTTCTCAATAGCTGTACTGCCCGGCCAACGTTGTGGTCGAAACTTTTAAGTGGTGAAAACTAAGTCTATATTTGCTGATCAGACTAAACTCCTGTCTTCCCTGTCTCCGGTTACGTATTGACACTTAGGGCTGCTCTCTGCGACCTGTAGTCCAGATGCCTCCGGTTCTCTTGTTACTAAGCTTGAAACTGTAGCAACGCTTCGGACCCCGGTGTCCGGCAATTTAATGCAGGTAATCCAATACCTGTAGCACTTCTCTAACTTCTCCACTGCGCCCTTCGCCCTGATTCTGCTCTTTGCATAAGCACTTGTAGCTTTCGATGGAAATAGTCAGCTTTCTTCCGAGCTCGCTGAGCAGCTCTCAGTTTCCTCCTTGTTCCAGTTTCTACTGAGGTACTGATTAAGGGTAGCTCTGACTAGGCTAGGATGATGCACTTCACCCGTACTAGCCTCCACTTCTCTGTCAGGTGAGCTACGCTAGCTCTGCGAGGATTCAGTCCTCTCTCCTCTCCAAGTCCAGACTGAACTGGCACTGAACTGCACTGTCTGAAGACAGGAAACTGACTGCTCTGAGCTCTTCTCAGACAGGAAACAGACTGACTCTGCTACGTGTCACCACCTCCTATACCCCTAGTGGGTGTGTCTGAAATTGTAAGTGAAGTGCATGAATAGCAAGCTTTTGTGGTTACCTTCCTGTGCATTCTCCTGGATTTTATGTGTGTGCCTGCGTAGCTGGGCTACACACTTGATTTAACACCATCATAGTAGATGAAGCTATACCAATATGTACAATATTATGAAAATGATTTTTGCTTTATGGATTGTGGTTTATTTCCCATAAAGCTGTCCACACATATAAGAAAACGGTCCTCTCATTCAGAAGAAAGTTATTCTCTCTCCTATAAACATGCAAGCTGAGCTCTGCCAAGCATGCATGTCCATATAAATAGACGAGAAAGAGAATATCAGGTGCTAGAAACATATCTCCCAGAAAAACATGATGAAGTCCATCCATCCTTAGTTTCAGCTGACATTTAGTCTCAAGGAATATTCAGGATGCTCAATACACATGTGAATGTCAGTCTGCTGTGCCGGCCTTAATGTATGGTGTATGAACCTATGGAAAAGGGTTAGTACAGATTCAGAAAAACATGGCTGCTTTTTTCGAAAACCAGCGCCTCATTTGTCCAACGTTTCCAACTTGTATTGTAGCTGAGCTCCAATGAAGTGTGACTGAGCTGCAATACCTCACACAACCTGTGGATAGATGTGGCAGTCTTTTTGGAAAAGAGCAGCAATGTTTTTTGCTAATCATGTATAATTTATTTCACTGTGATTTCTAAGCCTTCCATACAGCGTACCGGTGACTAAATAGTCAATGTTTTGAATCCACAAGGAAGAATCAAAATTGCATCATGCTCCGACTTCCTCCAAATGTCAGTTATGTCCAAAGGACCTGAGAGTGAAGTGACCACTGACTGACACAGCAACGTCACGTGAGCCCCGGGAGAGCAGACTCCGACCATGATGGAACAGCACCGGCATCTCAGGCAAGTATAGGCTGCTGTTATTTTACACGGGGCAGTATACCAATTGAGAAGGGGAGGAGAACCACTGTAATTCTTGCATAATTCGTAAATAGTAATTAACAAGCTGCACATTTCCACTGTGGTTTTTTTTTCAATGGTGGCACCAAACATGAGGGCAGAAAATTTTTAATGCATGTGAACGAGGCTATAGAAATCCCATTTTCATAGAATCATAGATTCATAGAATGTTAGAGTTGGAAGGGACCTCAAGGGTCATCGTGTCCAACCCCCTGTTCAATGCAGGATTCACTAAACCATCTTAGACATGCTTTACTGAAGTCGAGACAAACTATACCGCATTTCCCTGATCCACCCAGTCAGTGATTCCATCATGGAAGGAAATTAGATTAGTCTTGCATGACTTGTTTGCTACAAACCCATGCTGGCTCTGCTTCTCATACATATCAAGCAGATTTAGGCATGGAATCTACAAGAAAAAATGTCGATTAACATTACCTAAGGGTATGTCCAAATGGTGTGGATGGCCACATGCATCCAAATCATCACCATGATAGCCAATTACCAAGCAAATTTGTTTCACAGTTTTGCAACCATTCTCAAGCAGATGGCGGTAGAGCTTCTTCCGCTTTTCCACCGCACTGCTGCCGCATCATCTGGCTGGACCTTTCTAGAGTAGCTCTTCAATCTGCCTCATAAAGGGTCCTGAGTGGGGGTCACCAATCTTAGTCTATAATGTATTATGACTTTGTAGATCCCATGGACAGGGGTTTTCTTTAAGGGGTTATTCCCACCTCAGTGATAAAATGGGAGTATTTATCCCTCATCTCCGACCGGGTATGTAAGTACGGTAATATATAGAACTGGGTATGTGTAAATGCCATAGACACAATAAATGGAGTGCACAGGACCAGTAATTTCACTGGCGCCATCAGAGTCACAGTATTTTCCTGAATTCACTGCTGCTGATTGACTGACACTGGATGATGAATGATCACATATCCTACTACTTTGTTAATTAAAAGGTGCAGGAATGAATAATGACCCCTGTATATGTGATGTTTGGTTACACAGCCTCGAGGGCAAATTCTAACTTTTTCTATAGTTGTGGAAATCTTTTAAACGAAATTACCTACGGTAATCCTTATTCTTTCTTTGAAGGCTTAGAAATAGAGGTTTGTGATGTCATCATCTCCAAAGTCAGCATTGCCCATTTTTAACCCAGTAATGACCCAGCCCTATAAATTTAGGGCGCTTGGTCCTGGGCTTTAATCCCATGCCATTGTAAATTTACATCTCAGGATTAAAGATCCTGCAATCAATCACGTGGATAACTTTAAATCACCACTTTAATTAAAGAAGCACTCTTCCTATCAAAGTTTTTAGACGTAATCAATTTCCACTCAAAACAGTCCTCACATAATACACCCACAGCCACAGTGTCAACCGAATCATCATGTACTATCCCATCACACATGGCACTATGGATGGTCAGGCACACTACTCTCATGGACTGTATCACCTTGGGTGTTCTCATATTCTTTACCAGTTTAGAGCATCGGTCATCATCGTACAATCCGTCCGGAGGATTAGTATTCCGTGTGCACGTAGGAACAGACATTACTTCCACTCTACATGCTATGAATACCAACTACCCTGCCATTCATTAGGTAGGGTGAGAAATTATGCCGCACCATCACAATGAATTCCAAGAGATAATGATAAAAAATTACATGTACATATATACTTTTATCTTCATTACATTTCTTGAATGTTTAATTTGGCAGAACAGATATTTTTACTTTTTTTCATGGATTTTCTTATCAAATATCCTCTTGGCCATATCACTGAAAAAGGGATTAATAAGGATCAATGACGATGTGCTGTGGTATTGAAGGGTAAGTGCTGCTAATACCACTACTATACTGTGCACCACATCCAATATAACGTAGCATGCACACATGTATATGAAGTGATGACAAATATGGGAGTTATATGAGCAGTAGTGTAACAAAACACAACCTCACCAGCAGTGCTGGACCGGCTTAGCAGAAGCTGAATATTAACATTGATTCTTGGGGTCCATTGTTCAGCTACATGCAAAAATAACCTTGTCCCCAGTACACAAATTTACATTTGCTTCTGTGTAATAATAATTTGGCTAGCTTGTTTGATGAATGATTAGATTTTATCTTTTTCTGAAAATTGTGAATCAAATGTAATGGCACTACACTCATTAGCACTCCTTCACAGGGGCCTACCGGAGGATTCTCCTGTTCGCCTGTGGGCCAGTCCGAGCCTGCTCACCAGTAAGGCTCTGCTCACATTGGGGATATGGATTCCAATGGTGCCTGTCAGATTCCATTGATTTGTATTGAAAGGTCTGTTGTGATTTCTGAGCATACAGTATTATTCTTGCTGTCAAACTTAAAGGAACTGCTCATGGTTCCCTGACATTCTCCAGTGGCGGAGTGCATCGCTAGTTATACCATACTAGATAGAGGCCTGATGCTATCGCAGCGGGAGGGCGGTAATGTCACTATGGGGGCAGGCTTTGCAGCGTTGAGAATCTCTCCCCATGTGCTCACCCACCTATCCACTCTCTTTCCCCATGTGCTGACTTCTCCCGTCTGTGCTCTCTCCTTTGACCTGTCTACCCCATGTGCTGTCCCCCTTGTCTGCTGTCTCTCTCCTCCCTGTGTTGTGTTCGCCTCTCATGTGCTGTCCCGTTTGAGCTGTCTCCCCCCCCTGTGCTCTGTCTCTCTCACCCCTGTGCGCTTTCTCTCTTCCCCATCTGCTGTCTTCTCTTCTCATGTGATCTCTTCATTAACCTGTGTACCCCACAGCTCCTGGGCAGGGGAGGAAGCAAAAGACAATACTGACTTTACAGCAGGAGATCACAGAGGATATATTTTGTGAGGTAAAATATTGTTTGAAAACAGTCAGTGAAATATTTTACCTCACAAAATGAATCCTCTGTGATCCCCTGCTGTAATGTCAGTATTGTCTTTTGCTTCCTCCCCTGCCCAGGAGATGAGGTATGCTCCGTACACGGTCAGACACAGACAATTTTTAAAATGTACTTTCGTTTGTGGGAAAACCCCTTTAATGTGACCGGCTTCCTCTGCCTGTAGACACGTCACGCATCTGCCGTGTGTGTGTGTGTGTGTCTGTGTGGTGCGACGGTGTTCCCCTGGTGGTACCACCAGCAGTTTCCATATTGAGACACCCATCACTTGGGTGTCCAAATATGGCGGTCGGTGACCTTCCGCCGCTTGGAATTCTGGGATATGGACACATCAGGACGGAACAGGATGTGAAGACATTACAAGGTAATTATATATATAGATATGGTAATAGAATGTAAAGTTCTGCCTATAAGTTCACATAATCTCAGCAGAATTTGTAACAACATCATGTATATTATTTTCAAATATGTTTTAGATTATAAAACTATATTTAGCATTGCAACATCCCCGAGTCCAACGTCAGTTCGCCACCGCTTCTCCAGTCTCAGTGTATTGACTGCAGTGTTGACGCCACTGCAACCAGTCTTTTCATGGTGTGACTGTGGGATAAGAGATGTGTGAACCTATACTTACACTCAGGCTAGGGGTCCCTGGCTATCCCTGTCCCAGGATTACCCCTGAAGGTGGAGATGCCTGGTCCTCATTCCTTCCTATGCTCCTAAGTAGCACTAGTCTGTACAGTATATGGGGAAATACAAAACAAGGCAGACAGGAAAAAACGGAAGCATAATCACACAACACTCTCTCTGGGAGATACACAGAGGAATATAAAGTGTACAACCCGAGAGACAACAAAGTAATATAAAGACAGCCAGGGCTGCCACTAGGAATTTTAGGGCCCCATACTGGCAACATTTTCGAGGCCCCCTTGAGACTCCACCCAGGCTCAACCCTAGATCCGCCTCCACCTCTCGAACCTTCCACAATCCCACCGCTGACTATTGGAAAAACTCTTCTGTCCTCACCAATCACTCATTAACAGTTCCCATTGAACACCAGTTCACATATGTAGCCAGCAGCTTTTGTTTTGGCCAAAAGTTTTTTAAACCGCCACCACGACAAGGTAGACTCTTTTTGCTGGGCCCTACTCTACTTCAAACTATTAAACATTTGTTAAAATATCCAATACTCTTTTTAGGTATATTTTTCTTTAAGGAATTAGTCACATACAATTTTTTTCATAGTGACCAAATAATACCACATACAAGGGACAAATACCACCACACCATGAACAGAACATATATTACCACCACATAGTGAATAAATAATACCACATACAAGGGACAAATACCGCCCCACCATGACCAGACCACATATTACCACCACATAATACCACATACAAGGAATAAATACAGCCACACCATGGCTGGACCACATATTACTATCATATAGTAACCGAATAAAACCACATGCAAGCAACAAATACCGCCACACCATGACCAGACCAAATATTACCATCACATAGTGACCGAATACTAAAATACTGATCATTAATAAAAAAAAAACACAATACTATGTGCCATAATACACAGGAGCTCTGTACATAGCGTCAGTGTATAGGAAATACAGTGATCACCGGTAACATTATACACAGGAGTTCTGTATATAGTGTCAGTGTCCAGGTAATACATTGATCACCGGTGACATTATACACAGGAGTTCTGTATCTAGTGTACAGGTAATACAGTGATCACCAGTGACATTATACACAGGAGCTCTGTATATAGAGTACAGGTAATACAGTGATCACCAGTGACATTATACACAGGAGCTCTGTATACAATGTCAATTATACAGGTAACACACTGACTTACCAGTGACATCTCTAGTTTAAATCCTTCAGCTTTCTTTTCTTCTTCATCCAGAGCAGACCGCCATCACTTCTTCCAGTCAGGACTCGTCTCTTACAAAAATAACACATAGTTACATAGAGCACCGCTTCAAGTGCACATTCCCCACTTTTTCCCTTTCTTCTACACTACGCAGCTGAATACAGACTTGCACCCACCATTAATATATTACTTATTATGCAACCACCATTCCAAATCTAAATTATAATTCACCACTGTGCCCCCACTAACTATAAATAGCCACTTTCCCCACCTAATATATAAATTAATTAGCCCCTGTACTCTTTCCCCCATTTAATACCAGTCACTGCATCCTCAACGCCCCCACTATGTACCTCCCAATCCCCGATTCATTATATTTACACTCCCCTTCTGCACCAATTCAATATGTCATGCCTTCTCTCTCTCCCACTCCCACCCTCTAATTCATTATCCACTTCTCTCCCCCACATTCAATACATCATTTACTCTCCCCCCCCAATTCATCATCATTTGTTGTTCCACACCCTCATTTCATCATTTACTGTCCCCACCCACTCGTCTCAATACATCATTTTACTCCCCCACTCTCAAAATTAATCATTATTTCCTCTCCCCACCCTCAATTCATCATGTGCAGCCCCCTCCCCCACTCACTTCATCATTTGCAGTCTCCATTCCCCACTCACTTCGTCATTTGCAGTTCCACTCCCCCTCACTTCATCATTTGCAGTCCCCGACTCACTTCATCATGTGCAGTTCCCCTTTCCCAATTGCTTCATCATTTGCAATCCCCCTCGCCCACTCACTTCATTTGCAGTACCCCTCCCCCGCTCACTTGATTTGCAGTCCCCCTCACTTCATCATGTGCAGTCCCCCTCCCCCACTCACTTCATCATGTGCAGTACCCCTACCCCATTCATTTTATCAAGTGCAGTCCTCTTCCCCATTCACTTTACCATGTGCAGTCCCCCTCCCCCACTCACTTCTTCATTTGCAGTCCCCCTCCACCACTCACTTCATCATGTGCAGTCCCCCTCTTCCGTTCTCTTCATCATTTGCAGTCCCCCTCCCCAACTCACTTCATTATTTGCAGTCCCCCTCCCCCAATCACTTCATCATTTGTGGTCCCCCTCCCCACTCACTTCATCATGTGCAGTCCCCCTCCCCCACTTCATCATTTGCAGTCCCCCTCAATTCATCATGTGCAGTCCTTCTCCTCTCAATCAATTCATCATTTTCAGTCCCCCTCCCCACAACTTCATCATGTGCAGTACCCTCCCCACAACTTCATCATCTGCAGTCCCCCTCCCCACATCTTCTTCATGTACAGTCCCCCTCCCCACAACTTCATCATGTGCAGTGCCCCTCCCCACAACTTCATCATGTGCAGTCTCCCTCCCCACAACTTCATAATGTGCATTCCCCCTCCCCACAATTTCATCATGTGCAGTCCCCCTCCCCACAACTTCATCATGTGCAGTCCCCCTCCCCACAACTTCATCATGTGCAGTCACCCTCTCCACAACTTCAAGTGCAGTCCCTCTCCTAACAACTTCATGATGTGCAGTCCCTCTCCTAACAACTTCATCATGTGCAGTCTCTCTTCTAACAACTTCATCATGTGCAGTCACCCTCTCCACAACTTCATGTGCAGTCTCCCTCCTAACAACTTCATCATGTGCAGTCCCTCTCCTAACAACTTCATCATGTGCATTCCCCCCTCACAATTTCATCATGTGCAGTCTCCCTCCTAACAACTTCATCATGTGCATGCCCCTGTAGAGCCCAGCTGCGCTTGGAATCTCATTTCCCAGAGGGATGCACCGAAGGTAATGACCACTAGAGGACCCAATATGAATACACACATCTTCACCAATCCCTAGAGCCACCAGAGGGAGCCTTTTTAGTGTATATAAGGATGGTGAAGACACTGAGAGTAGTTCAGTTGCTAGTCTGAGGGCTGCAGTCAGTAGTCACCTCAGAGAGAGCAGTCTAGTCTGAGTCTACGTGGAGAGTAGATCAGTACGAGAACGAGAAAAGAGTTGTTAGTTCTCTGGAGTGAAGCAAGTAGAGAGTTAGCTCTAGGAGCGAGCACAGATCAGTTAGTCTGCAAAGCCAGGTGCAGGTCAGACGGAGAAGACTGATAGCAGCTCCAGGCAGAGCTTGGAAGTAAGAGAGAGAGAGAGAACAGCAGTTGTTGAAAGAACCAGAGATCTGCAGCTTCAAGCTTAGTTCAACATGTGGAGGCTAGTACAAGTGGAAAGATAGCCACTCCAGCCTAGTCAGAACTGAGTCAACCGAGTGCAGTTCAGTGAGCAAGTGTGCCGACGCTTTGAGAGCGGTGAAGAAAGGAGAAGAAGCAGTCCACCATCTGCTAGTGTGCTTATGTGAGGGTCGAGTAGGACGAAAGGCGAGTGGAAGAGAAGAAGAGAGTGACAGAGGTGGAAATAGATTTGTTAGCTTACCTCAACTCATATAACCGGACACCGGGTCTGAGCTTGCTAGAATATACACGACTAGTAGGAGATACCGGAGATCCTGGAGTACTTCAAGTTCCAGGAGCCCAGGAGTGCTGATACGTAACCGGGGTCAGGAAGACGGAGTCTAGCAGGGCCCTGCAAACAGAGACACTGTTCTATTCAAGAGAAGGCCCTACCACAAAGTCAGCTGGCCGTGTAAAGTTGAGAACAGAGTTAGGCCTCGTTTCATACAGGTCAGAGACTCACATTATACAAGTAAGCAGGCCCTACACCTACTCAGTGGGAAGAACTGGACGTGCATCCTTCACCCTGCCAGCACCCCGGGACGTGCCTGCCATTCCATCAGTAAAGGTACAGAAAGAGACTTTTGTGTGTGTCTACCTTATTACTCTTGCTGCTGAACTCCTCTCCTCCATCCTGCACCCCTACTCCCCGTTTACGCTGAAGGACCCCAGCCTTGCCTGTGGAAGGCTTAACACCTTGCTACCCAACACCAACCCTTCAGCGGATCTGCATAGCAGCGCTGGTCACCCTGACCAGGTACCACAGGTGGCGTCAAGAATATCTTACAAATACTTTAATCCCCTGTAAATATCCCCCTTTTCAGTGAGCGCCCAGGGCCACGGACCGAGCTGTGTCGCCGTGACATCCCCCATAGAAGTGAATGGGCTCGGTGCCGAGTACCCCACAGGCCCTGGCGGGTGACTCATCTTTTGGCGTCACGAACAGGATCCGAAGCTCGCTATAAGGGAGTCCTGTGTGCCTGAATTGGACTGTTTTGTGCAAAAAGACTGTAATTGCTATTTTTGGGACTTTGCCGCCATTTGCCGCCATTTTGCCGCCATGTTCACGCCCTGAGGCGCTGGTGAAGAAGGGGGGCGTGCATTCATGGGCGTACCCCCCTCCTGTGGCGCGAAAATTATGGCGGCCCTATCCAAATGCTTCTACAACATCAGATCGTGCCCCACAGCAAAGGAGATCTGCCTCCTCTTCATCCTCAGTGGGAGGAAAAGAAAGCGAAAGTCCCGCCTCCACGGAAAAGACCAGAGTGTTCCGGATGGAAAACACAGTCTGGCCTGGAGAGAGATGGCTGAAGGACAGGAGTCGCTGTGTGGGGGAATGGAGGTGCGCAGACCCTGTTTCCCTGAAGATGCGCAGCCTGTACCCGAACCGTCCCTAGGTCGGGAAGGAGATGGAGAGCCCTATCGTGTGGAGGAGGTGGACGCTGCGCTGCGGGATATGGCCCGACACCGCGCTGAGATAGAGGCGATGGAGCGGAGCTGGCGAGGCCCTGAAACTGCGGCTGCAGCGGGACCGACCGCTCTCCCCCCCGGATGCGCGACTGCCACCCGCGCCACCACTGGAGCCAGCGGCTGAGAGGGAACCGGAGGCTGAATCCGGAAGAGCTGTACCTGACCCTGCCGAGGACGCGGTGAGAGGAGAGGAGGCTGCGGAGGCCTTGCCCGGACCGGAATGCCAGCCAGGCCTGGAACCAGAGGCCGCACCGGTAGCGGAGGAGTACTGTCCCCCGGCAGGGACGAAGGAAGGAAGTGAACCCGGCGAGATCCAGGTCGATTGGGAGGAGATGGAGCTCCTGGACGACGAGGAGTACGCCGCCCAGAGAGAAAATGAGTGGAGACGCCGTGAACAGGAGGCACAGCAGCAACGGAGCAGCGTGAGGCGCAGCGGCTTCGCCAGAGGTACCGGGAGAAAGATCTCGCAGATAAGGAGAACGTCCGGCGAGACAAAGGTACTCTCCGGGAACCACGGCGCCAGGGGGCGATAAGAGATTTTAAGCTCCAGGGAGGCTGGGGTTTTATCCACGAACCCGGCCTGTATCAGGAGGTGTTTGTGAACTGCAGGGATGTGGAGTCTCACCTGCCTGAGGGACACCCGGACAGGGACCTGCTAATTGGGGACATTGTCACCTACACCCGGCATTGGGGCCTTAAGGGGTGGTATGCCCTGAATGTTTCCAGAGTCAGCGCCCCAGTCCCAGAAGCAGGGAAGGCGCCCCGCGTCTCAGTGTCTCAGGCCCCAACCACACCAGTGCCCGTCCGCGCACCAGTGCCATGTCCTGATGCGCTGCAGAGCGCGGCAGCTGCCAGCGCCCCCCCTGCCGAGCAATGTCTGTGCACGCTGCAAAGCCCAAGCTTAAGAGAGGCACCTCTCAGGCCTCCAGGAAGCTGTATTGAGAAAATGGAAAAGAAAAGAACTGTAGTTACTCAGACCCCGGTAACAGGCCATGACATCATGGTGTTGCGGTTCAAAACTCATTGCGTGCTTCCAGCCCCAGGTATGGAAGATGCTGCCATATTCAAGGATACATCTGATGAAGAAGACCAGTAGGACCCGGACAGGGTTTACTGAACTGTAGAAAAGTTTAAAGGTTGCTTCACCCGGACGGGTGCATGTCAGTTTTATTGTTTACATGTTGTGCCTTATAAAGTGTTCACCTTTTATGATGAGAGTATACCCCAGTTGGATAATGGTGCTTTATTTTGATTGATGTGATAATGTCCTTTGACAAGAACTGCGTGGCTGAGGACTCTGCCAGCCCAAAAACATTCCTTTGTAAATAGTTAGCACTCTTGTGCTCCATCTTGGTTTTACGTAAACCATTACTACCTCAAGAAGACAAAACCCGTTTGGTGTGGCCGAAAGTGAGGTCTGCTAAAAGTGAAGTCTTGCAGCCCACCCAGGACCACCGTGGGAGGTTTGGAGCGGGTCCTCCACAAGTACCAATATTAAAAGTGTTATTTATTGTTTGTAACGTTAAAGAGTCCTCACCTCCCGTAAGGGAAGAGTTAATGTTTTATAACTTAAAAATATTTTCTTTCAGCCCGGGAGTGCTGATCTTAACCAGGGGGGATGTAGAGCCCAGCTGCGCTTGAAATCTCATTTCCCAGAGGGATGCACCGAAGGTAATGACCACTAGAGCAGGGGTCCCCAACCGCCGGTCCGCGGCCCATTACCGGGCCGTAGCAGTTCTGTTGCCAGGCCGCGGAGCCATGGCACAGAATGCTGTACACACTTGGAGCCGGCGGCTGCAGCACTGTAGTGAAAGCTGCAGCCGCCGGCTTCAAGAAGACATCGATACTTACCTTCCGTCGCTGCATCCCTGTCGGCCGCGGCAGCTTCCTCCTGTGCGCAGCGATGACGTAGTACCACTCATTAAGGTAATGAATATGGACGTGACGCCACTCCCATAGGCGTGGCGTCCATATTCATGCCCTTAATGAGCGGTATTACGTCACCGCTGCGCACAGGAGGAAGCTGCCGCGGCCGACAGGGACGCAGGGAAGTTCAGCGACGGAGCGAGGAGGGTAAGTATGATGGGGGGGGACAGGGGAGCCTAGCCATGTATACAGGATGGGAGGGGGAGCGGAGCCATGTATACAGGATGGGATGGGGGAGCGGAGCCATGTATACAGGGGGGAGGACGGGGGAGCGGAGCCATATATACAGGATGGGAGGGTGGAGCGGAGCCATGTATTCAGGGGGGGAGGACGGGGGAGCGGAGCCAAATATACAGGATGGGAGTGGAGCCATATATACAGGATGGGAGGGTGGAGCGGAGCCATATATACAGGATGGGAGGGTGGAGCGGAGCCATGTATACAGGATGGGAGGGTGGAGCGGAGCCATATATACAGGATGGGAGGGGGAGTGGAGCCATGTATACAGGGGGGGAGGATGGGGGAGCGGAGCCATATAAACAGGATGGGAGGGTGGAGCGGAGCCATATATATAGGATGGGAGGGTGGAGTGGAGCCATGTATACAGGATGGGAGGGTGGGAGCGGAGCTATGTATACACGATGGGAGGGTGGGAGCGGAGCCATGTATACAGGATGGGAGGTTGGGAGCGGAGCCATGTATACAGGATGGGAGGGTGGGAGCGGAGCCATGTATACAGGATGGGAGGGTGGGAGCGGAGCCATATAAACAAGGGTGGGAGCGGAGCCACGCATACAAGGGTGGGAGCGGAGCCTTGTATACAAGGGAGTCACATTCACATTATAAATGTTATAATTAAATGATGAGTATGCACTACTACTAAACTACAACCCCGTCCATAGCCCCGCCCCCTTATGACCAAAGCCCCACCCCTGCCACACCTCCATCCCCGCCCTGCCGGGCCATGGAAGAATGGTCTTTCTTGAAGCCGGTCCCTGGTGCAAAAAAGGTTGGGGACCACTGCACTAGAGGACCCAATATGCATACACACATCTTCACCAATCCCTAGAGCCACCAGAGGGAGCCTTTTTAGTGTATATAAGGATGGTGAAGACACTGAGAGTAGTTCAGTTGCTAGTCTGAGGGCTGCAGTCAGTAGTCACCTCAGAGAGAGCAGTCTAGTCTGAGTCTACGTGGAGAGTAGATCAGTACGAGAACGAGAAAAGAGTTGTTAGTTCTCTGGAGTGAAGCAAGTAGAGAGTTAGCTCTAGGAGCGAGCACAGATCAGTTAGTCTGCAAAGCCAGGTGCAGGTCAGACGGAGAAGACTGATAGCAGCTCCAGGCAGAGCTTGAAAGTAAGAGAGAGAGAGAGAAAAGCAGTTGTTGAAAGAACCTGAGATCTGCAGCTTCAAGCTTAGTTCAACGTGTGGAGGCTAGTACAAGTGGAAAGATAGCCACTCCAGCCTAGTCAGAACTGAGTCAACCGAGTTCAGTTCAGTGAGCAAGCGTGCCGACGCTTTGAGAGCGGTGAAGAAAGGAGAAGAAGCAGTTCACCATCTGCTAGTGTGCTTATGTGAGGGTCGAGTAGGACGAAAGGTGAGTGGAAGAGAAGAAGAGAGTGACAGAGGTGGAAATAGCTTTGATAGCTTACCTCAACTCATATAACCGGACACCGGGTCCAAGCTTGCTAGAATCTACACGACTAGTAGGAGATACCGGAGATCCTGGAGTACTTCAAGTTCCAGGAGCCCAGGAGTGCTGATACGTAACCGGGGTCAGGAAGACGGAGTCTAGCAGGGCCCTGCAAACAGAGACACTGTTCTATCCAAGAGAAGGCCCTACCACAAAGTCAGCCGGGCGTGTAAAGTTGAGAACAGAGTTAGGCCTCGTTTCATACAGGTCAGAGACTCACATTATAGAAGTAAGGAGGCCCTACACCTACTCAGTGGGAAGAACTGGACGTGCATCCTTCACCCTGCCAGCACCTCGGGACGTGCCTGCCATTCCATCAGTAAAGGTACAGAAAGAGACTTTTGTGTGTGTCTACCTTATTACTCTTGCTGCTGAACTCCTCTCCTCCATCCTGCACCCCTACTCCCCTTTTACCCTGAAGGACCCCAGCCTTGCCTGTGGAAGGCTTAACACCTTGCTGCCCAACACCAACCCTTCAGCGGATCTGCATAGCAGCGCTGGTCACCCTGACCAGGTACCACAGGTGGCGTCAAGAATATCCTACAAATACTTTAATCCCCTGTAAATATCCCCCTTTTCAGTGAGCGCCCAGGGCCACGGACCGAGCTGTGTCGCTGTGACATCCCCCATAGAAGTGAACGGGCTCGGTGCCGAGTACCCACAGGCCCTGGCGTGCGACTCATCTTTTGACGTCACGAACAGGATCCGAAGCTCTCTATAAGCGAGTCCTGTGTGCCTGAATTGAACTGTTTTGTGCAAAAAGACTGTAATTGCTATTTTTGGGACTTTGCCGCCATTTGCCCCCATTTTGCCGCCATGTTCGCGCCCTGAGGCGCTGGTGAAGAAGGGGGCATGCATTCGTGGGCGTACCCCCTCCTGTGGCGCGAAAATTATGGCCGCCCTATCCAAATGCTTCTACAACATCAGATCTTGCCCCACAGCAAAGGAGATCCGCCTCCTCTTCATCCTCAGTGGGAGGAAAAGAAAGCGAAAGTCCCGCCTCCACGGAAAAGACCAGAGTGTTCCGGATGGAAAACACAGTCTGGCCTGGAGAGAGATGGCTGAAGGACAGGAGTCGCTGTGTGGGGGAATGGAGGTGCGCAGACCTGTTTCCCTGAAGAGGCGCAGCCTGTACCCGAACCGTCCCCAGGTCGGGAAGGAGATGGAGAGCCCTATCGTGTGGAGGAGGTGGACGCTGCGCTGCGGGATCTGGCCTGACACCGCGCTGAGATGAAGGCAATGGAGCGGAGCTGGCGGGCCCTGAAGATGCGGCTGTAGCGGGACCGACCGCTTTCCCCCCCGGATGCGCGACTGCCACCCGCGGCTGAGAGGAAACCGGAGGCTGAATCCGGAAGAGCTGTACCTGACCCCGCCGAGGACGCGGTGAGAGGAGAGGAGGCTGCGGAAGCCTTGCCCGGACCGGAATGCCAGCCAGGCCTGGAACCAGGGGCCGCACCGGTAGCGGAGGAGTACTGTCCCCCGGCAGGGACGAAGGAAGGAAGTGAACCCGGCGAGATCCAGGTCGATTGGGAGGAGATGGAGCTCCTGGACGACGAAGAGTACGCCACCCAGAGAGAAAATGAGTGGAGACGCCGTGAACAGGAGGCGCAGCAGCAACGGGAGCAGCGTGAGGCGCAGCGGCTTCGCCAGAGGTACCGGGAGAAAGATCTCGCAGATAAGGAGAACGTCCGGCGAGACAAAGGTACGCTCCGGGAACCACGGCGCCAGGGGGCGATAAGAGAATTTAAGCTCCAGGGAGGCTGGGGTTTTATCCACGACCCGGCCTGTATCAGGAGGTGTTTGTGAACCGCAGGGATGTGGAGTCTCATCTGCCTGAGGGACACCCGGACAGGGACCTGCTAATTGGGGACATTGTCACCTACACCCGGCATTGGGGCCTTAAGGGGTGGTATGCCCTGAATGTTTCCAGAGTCAGCGCCCAGTCCCAGAAGCAGGGAAGGCGCCCCGCGTCTCGGTGTCTCAGGCCCCAACCACACCAGCGCCCGTCCGCGCACCAGTGCCATGTCCTGATGCACTGCAGAGCGCGGCGGCTGCCAGCGCCCCCCCTGCCGAGCCATGTCTGTGCACGCTGCAAAGCCCAAGCTTAAGAGAGGCACCTGTCAGGCCTCCAGGAAGCTGTATTGAGAAAATGGAAAAGAAAAGAACTGTAGCTACCCAGACCCCGGTAGCAGGCCATGACATCATGGTGTTGCGGTTCAAAACTCATTGCGTGCTTCCAGCCCCAGGTATGGAAGATGCTGCCATATTCAAGGATACATCTGATGAAGAAGACCAGTAGGACCCGGACAGGGTTTACTGAACTGTAGAAAAGTTTAAAGGTTGCTTCACCCGGACAGGTGCATGTCAGTTTTATTGTTTACATGTTGTGCCTTATAAAGTGTTTACCTTTTATGATGAGAGTATACCCCAGTTGGGTAATGGTGCTTTAATGTGATTGATGTGATAATGTCCTTTGACAAGAACTGCGTGGCTGAGGACTCTGCCAGCCCAAAAACATTCCTTTGTAAATGTTAGCACTCTTGTGCTCCATCTTGGTTTTACGTAAACCATTACTACCTCAAGAAGACAAAACCCGTTTGGTGTGGCCGAAAGTGAGGTCTGCTAAAAGTGAAGTCTTGCAGCCCACCCAGGACCACCGTGGGAGGTTTGGAGCGGGTCCTCCACAAGTACCAATATTAAAAGTGTTATTTATTGTTTGTAACGTTAAAGAGTCCTCACCTCCCGTAAGGGAAGAGTTAATGTTTTATAACTTAAAATATTTTCTTTCAGCCCAGGAGTGCTGATCTTAACCAGGGGGGGGGGGGGATGTAGAGCCCAGCTGCGTTAGGAATCTCATTTCCCAGAGGGATGCACCGAAGGTAATGACCACTAGAGGACCCAATATGCATACACACATCTTCACCAATCCCTAGAGCCACCAGAGGGAGCCTTTTTAGTGTATATAAGGATGGTGAAGACACTGAGAGTAGTTCAGTTGCTAGTCTGAGGGCTGCAGCCAGTAGTAACCTCAGAGAGAGCAGTCTAGTCTGAGTCTACGTGGAGAGTAGATCAGTACGAGAATGAGAAAAGAGTTGTTAGTTCTCTGGAGTGAAGCAAGTAGAGAGTTAGCTCTAGGAGCGAGCACAGATCAGTTAGTCTGCAAAGCCAGGTGCAGGTCAGACGGAGAAGACTGATAGCAGCTCCAGGCAGAGCTTGGAAGTAAGAGAGAGAGAGAGAACAGCAGTTGTTGAAAGAACCTGAGATCTGCAGCTTCAAGCTTAGTTCAACGTGTGGAGGCTAGTACAAGTGGAAAGATAGCCACTCCAGCCTAGTCAGAACTGAGTCAACCGAGTGCAGTTCAGTGAGCAAGCGTGCCGACGCTTTGAGAGTGGTGAAGAAAGGAGAAGAAGCAGTCCACTATCTGCTAGTGTGCTTATGTGAGGGTCGAGTAGGACGAAAGGCGAGTGGAAGAGAAGAAGAGAGTGACTGAGGTGGAAATAGCTTTGTTAGCTTACCTCAACTCATATAACCGGACACCGGGTCTGAGCTTGCTAGAATCTACACGACTAGTAGGAGATACTGGAGATCCTGGAGTACTTCAAGTTCCAGGAGCCCAGGAGTGCTGATACGTAACCGGGGTCAGGAAGATGGAGTCTAGCAGGGCCCTGCAAACAGAGACACTGTGTTATCCAAGAGAAGGCCCTACCACAAAGTCAGCCGGGCGTGTAAAGTTGAGAACAGAGTTAGGCCTCATTTCATACAGGTCAGAGACTCACATTATAGAAGTAAGGAGGCCCTACACCTACTCAGTGGGAAGAACTGGACGTGCATCCTTCACCCTGCCAGCACCCTGGGACGTGCCTGCCATTCCATCAGTAAAGGTACAGATAGAGACTTTTGTGTGTGTCTACCTTATTACTCCTGCTGCTGAACTCCTCTCCTCCATCCTGCACCCCTACTCCCCGTTTACCCTGAAGGACCCCAGCCTTGCCTGTGGAAGGCTTAACACCTTGCTGCCCAACACCAACCCTTCAGCGGATCTGCATAGCAGCGCTGGTCACCCTGACCAGGTACCACAGGTGGTGTCATGAATATCCTACAAATACTTTAATCCCCTGTAAATATCCCCTTTTCAGTGAGCACCCAGGGCCACGGACCGAGCTGTGTCGCTGTGACATCCCCCATAGAAGTGAACGGGCTCGGTGCCGAGTACCCCACAGGCCCTGGCGGGCGACTCACCTCCTCCCCACAATTTCACCATGTGCAGTCCCCCTCCTAACAACTTCATCATGTGCAGTCCACCTCCCCACAATTTCATCATGTGCAGTCTCCCTCCCCACAATTTCATCATATGCAGTCTTACTCCCACAATTTCATCATGTGCAGTCCCCCTCCCCACAACTTCATCATGTGCAGTCCCCCTCCCCACAACTTCATCATATGCAGTCCCTCTCCATCACTTGCAGAAGTTGTAGTCTCCCTCCACCTTCTCCCCTCATCCCCTCAACCATTTAATTAATTTTATAAAGAAAAAAAGAAAAGAAAAAGGTTTTTCATACTTCCCTCACTGATGATCACCAGCAGGAGCAGTTCTGCTTCTTGTGTCCTGGTACATGTCGGCGCGTACGCAATGACATCATCGTGTACGCGCCATCAACTGATTGGAAGTGCACAGGGCGGAGGGAGCTGGAGCTGCGCAGCCATCAAGGTTAGACGACCATGGAGCTCCGATAAAGCTCCCAGGCCCCAGCGCTGACGTGTGCGCCGCAGCGCACAACACTTTAGTGCAAGATGGGGCACGGTGAACAGAAGCACAAGAGCGGGGCCTCATACAGCTGACGCGCACCACATTGGTGGTACCAGAGCTATGGGGTACTCGGAACCGAGCCCATGGAAGTCTATGGGGAATGTCACTGGCAGCAGAGCTCGGTCCGTGGCCCTGGCGGTCATGCAATGGGGGAATATTTACAGGGGATTTTAGTTATAGTAGTTTGTGACGCCACCTGTGGTATCTGATCAAATTGACCAGCGCTGCTATGTAGATCTTCTGAGGGGATGTTATGGGGCAGCTGGATGGTAAGTCTCCCACAGGCGAGACTGGTCCCTCAAAGTCTATGGTGGTGCAGGGTGCAGATAAGAAGTCAGTCACACACAATGCAGTCTCTTTCCATACCTTTACTTGTAGATGTTGCAGGTATGTCCCGGGAAGCTGGTCAGGTTGGAGAATGCACATTCAGGGAATTGTTGAGCAGGTTAAAGGCCTCCTTTCTCCTTAAAGTGTATGTGAGTACAAACTTGCATAAAGTCAAGTGCAACTCTTTCTGTAGCAACTACGCCCGGCCGACATTGTGGTAGAGCCTTTTATGTCGCACTTGTGCCGTTGAAAGAACTAAGCCTATCGGGCCGGCCAAGCCAGGCTCCTGTTCTCCCTGACTCCAGTTACGTATCAGCACCTAGGGCTACCTTCTGCAACTTGAAGTCCAGCAAGGATTCCGGTTTTCTATCACTAGCTGTGAAGTACTAGCAATGCTTCGGACCCGGTGTCCGGTTAAACTGAGTGAAGGTGATCTGTCACTGAAGTCACTCTTCCTTCTTTCTCCACTCGCCTGTCGCCCTGCTCTCACCCTTAACATAAGCACAGGTAGCAGTGAGTGTAGTTGTCAGTTCTCCCTCCAGAGCTCACTGACCTGTTCTCTGTTTGCTCGTTGTTGTAACTGCTGTAGTTCTGAGAGTTGCTTTCCACTTTCTTAGGAACACAGGCAGCTTGTTCTGAGTAACAGCTTCAGATTCAGATATAGTTCTGACTAGGCTAGAGTAAGTCTGTCTACTCGTACCAGCCTCCACTTCTGCATAAGATGAACTATCTGAGCTCTGTCAGGAATCAGTCTTCACTCCTCTCCCTCCAAGACTGAACTCTCCTCTCCTTCCGTCTGTCTCTGACTGAAACAGAAACTAAACTCCACTTCTTTGTCCAAAGACAGGAACTTGAGTCCTCCTTCAATCTAGCTCAGGCTGAGCTCTGACTAGAAATGACTCACTATTGCTACGTCACACTACTAAATAGTCTGAAATGCCTCTAGTGGCAGTGTTAGGAAGTGTGTGATGTGAATGAACATCAGGCTTCACAATACCTTTCTTGTGCATTTTCCAGGAGACATGTGTGCCTTGCGCAGCTGGGCCACACATCCCCCCCTAGTTAAACTCAGCACTCCCGGGCTGAAATAGAAAAGAAAAACATTTTTGTTTTGCATATAACATCAACATAATAACTCATCCCTTGCGGGAGGTAGAGACTCTTAAACGTTACAATTTGTACATAGATCAGTAGAAAATTATCAAAATACTTTTCAATAAATACATAGCATAAGACAAGATTCTTGTGGAGGACCCACACCAAAAACCTCCCACGTGGGTCCTGGGTGGGCTGCAGGACTTCTGAGCTGCAGACCTCACTCTAGGCCACACCATACGGGTTTTTCTTCAGAGGTAGTTTAGGCTTTATGTAAAACCAAGATGGGGCACCGAAGTGCGAACTATTTACAATGAAAGTTTTTGGGCTGGCACAGTCCACAGCCACGCAGTCCTTTGCATATGAAAACACATTTCAAGTAAAATCACATTAGCATGTAAACATTATCATCATATAACTTTCTCAACAAAATGCAATTTTCTTCATAACTTTGTTCAATTAAGTAAACCCTGTCTGGGTCATACTAGACTAGTTTGCTAGGACTACTCTTGGTACCGAACAGGTAACCTTCCCTTCGTTGTACGTACTGACCTGCGTGGTGTAGTGTCAGGTATAGTAGTCTCTGGCCTATCTGTTCTGCGTGCTGGCAAACTGTAAATCCGACTCCACCTCTCTAGGGATCTGGCAAGCATGCTAGCGACTGGGCGATGCGGTTCTGCTCCGCCAGGGGATTCTTCTACTTGAGACCCAACATCTGAAGGTTCCGCATTTTGAGATTCCATTCCTTGAGATACTACTTCTGGAGATGCTACAGGAGCAGGTTCTTCTTGAACTATTTCTTCTGCTGCGGCAACTGGCTCAACTGGACGTTGAAGCACTTCATGTGGTTGGTAAAATTGAAGGACTGGAACAATCACAGCGTCTCCGACACAAGGCCAATCAGCAGGGAAATCTCCCAAGTCCGTGTGTATGACTTCACCTGGTTTCTCTTTTTCCCTAACAAGTTCTTCCTCGGGAAGTTTTAACATGTCTGGACACAGTTTTAGGTGATCTCTGGATACCGTGATGGTCGTTTTTCCTCCATCTTTGCTAATGGTACAGGTTTTTCTGTTATCAAATTTGGAATTTTGCACGACATATGGCTCTTGATCCCACTGATCATCCAATTTGTGCATTCTTCTTTTTCTTTTTAGCACAATTTCTCCAGGCATAAAAGGCTTAGCTGGCGCACTTTTGTTGTAGTTCTTCTCTTGCTTTTCCCTTACTTTATTGAGACTATCTTCCACGCAGGCTTGTACTCTCCTGTACTGTTCCTGTCGGTTCGTGTCCCAATCTTCAGTAGTGACATCAGCTTCTGGTTCTACAACACCAAGTTCCAAATCCATGGGCAGCTTTCCTGGTCTTGCTCGCATAAGGTAGGCTGGAGTGCAGTTGGTGGAACTCACCGGTATGTGGTTGTACAGGTCTACCAGATCAGGTAACAAGTCTGGCCACCGATTTCTTTCCTCCAGTGGTACAGACTTCAGTAAGTCAATGACAATGTGATTCATCTTTTCACAAAGGCCATTGGTTTGAGGGTGGTACGGTGTTGTTCTGATCTTCTTACACCCGTACAAGTGACAGAATTCCTTAAACAGTTCAGCTTCAAAGGCAGGACCTTGATCAGTTAGCACCTGCTCCGGATATCCGTGTGGTCTGCAGAAACTTGCTTGGAAGGTCTTTGCTGCTGTCTCTGCTGTCAGATTTTTGACAGGGGCGACCACCAGGAATTTGGAATAGTGATCCACCATGGTCAGGGCATATGAGTATCCCGACCTGCTTGGTGACAACTTGACATGGTCCAATGCCACGATCTCCAAGGGACGAGTCGTCTGGATAGGCTGCAGGGGTGCCTTCTGACTACTATAGTCTTTCCGTCTGAGGCCACAGGGTCCACAGTTCCGGCACCACTTCTCGATGGAGCTGCGCATCCCTACCCAGTAGAACCGACACTTCAACAGGGTCTCCAGCTTTTTCCAGCCAAAGTGTCCCGCTTGATCGTGGTAGGCTTCTAACACCATTTGGATGTCTGCTCTGGGTACCACTATCTGCCAAACCATCTCATGGGTCCTTGGGTCGACGTATCTCCTGCACAGCTTCTCACGGTAGATGAACAACCGGCTTCTCTCGTTCCACAGCAGCTTTGCTGGTATAGGTGCGTCTTTCTCCAAGGAGGAACCTTCCTGTTTTATCAGCTCCTTGATACGGCTGACCACTGGATCGCTGTCCTGAGTCTCCTTCCAGCTGTGGTGAGGTAAAGGGTTTAACATCTTACCACACCGCTTCCTGTAGGCTCGTTGCTCATGGATCATCCCATTTCTGTGGAATGCAGGTAGCTCAATCTCTTCCAGGTCATCCGATTCTTCCTCCGTGTCGGATTCATGCGGCATTCTGGACAAGGCGTCAGCGTTGGCATTTTTACGGCCCGCCCTGTACTTGATGGTAAATTGATAGTTTGACAGCCGAGCCATCCAACGTTGCTGCATGGCTCCCAGCTTGGCTGTTTCAAGATGCGTCAAGGGGTTATTGTCTGTGTACGCAGTGAACTTGCTGGAGGCTAGGTAATGCTTGAATCTTTCTGTAATGGCCCAGACCAGCGCCAGGAACTCCAACTTGAAGCTGCTATAGTTCTCTGGGTTTCTCTCAGTCGGCCGGTGCTTCCTGTTTGCATATGCGATGACTTTTTCTTGGCCATTCTGCTTCTGACTGAGGACAGCTCCCAATCCTTCGTTGCTGGCATCAGTGTACAGCAGGAACGGTTGGCTGTAATCAGGGTAGGCTAAGATTTCATCGCCTGTCAGGATCTCTTTCATCTCTTTGAATGCCTCAGCTTGTTCTTTACCCCAGTGGAATGGAGGATTTCTGCTCTTGAGGGGTTGTCCTACCAGGAGGTCCTGCAGAGGCGCTGCTTTCTTGGTGTAGTCTTTTACAAACCTCCGGTAGTAACCTGTCAGTCCCAGGAACTGGCGCACCTCCTTGAGATTCTTCGGCTCCGGCCATTTCTGGATGGCCGTGACCTTCTCGGGGTCCGGCGCTACTCCTTCTGAGCTGACAATATGTCCCAAGTACTGTACCTTTCGTTTGAGCAGATGGCACTTTGAGGGCTTCAGTTTCATCCCATACTTGGACAGTGACTCGAATACCTCTGCCAGGTGCTTCAGATGATCCTCATACGTCTTGGAGTACACAATTACGTCGTCCAGGTACAGCAACACGGTTTCAAAGTTGAGATGTCCCAGGCAGCTCTCCATCACTCTCTGGAATGTTCCCGGGGCACTGCTGAGTCCAAACGGCATTCTGTCAAACTCACAGAGTCCCATTGGGGTGGTGAAAGCTGTCTTCTCCCGATCCTCCTCAGCCACAGCTACTTGCCAGTACCCACTAGTGAGGTCGAGGGTGGAAAAGTAGTTAGCAGTTTTCAAGGCAGCTAAGGATTCCTCAATGCGTGGTAAAGGGTATGCATCTTTATGTGTTATGCGATTTACCTGTCTGTAATCTACACACATTCTCATGCTTTCATCCTTTTTCTTAACTAGGACTAGAGGTGCTGCCCAGGGACTACAACTATCCCTTATCACCCCTGCTTCCTTCATGTCACGCAACATTTCCTTAGCTTTCTGGTAGTGTGCTGGAGGTATAGGCCTGTACCGCTCTTTGATGGGAGGATGACTGCCTGTAGGGATATGATGCTGTACTCCCTTAATTGTCCCAAAGTCAAGTGGGTGTTTGCTAAATACCTGTGCGTACTCCTGTACCACCCGTAGTACTCCCTGTTTCTGGTGGGCGGGAGTGGTGTCTGTCCCGACATGGAGCTGCTGACACCAATCCGCCACCTGGGTTGCCGGGTCATTATCCTCCGCTGGTTGGCGGGAGGCTAAGGACTCTGTTGTGAGAATAGAGTTGTTATCTACTGCATGTAATTTAGCAACAGTGGCATAACGTGGTAATTTTACTTCATCTTCTCCCCAGTTGAGAAGTCGTACTGGTACTCTCCCATTTCTTACTTCCACTACCCCTCTAGCAGTCAAGAGTGTAGGTCTGTGCTCTGAACGATGGGGCTCTACTACTGCTTGGTAGTTCTGTCCTCTCAGACCTATTGCTGCTCTACACCATATTAGCATTTCACTCATTGGGGTTATCACAATGGGGTTCGGGTCCGTTACCCGTACATTACCAATTTCACCATCTGTCAGCTTCGCTTGCTGCTGGCACATCAGGGCCCGGATTTCCCTCTGGATCACTCCCTTTTGCTTTGGCTTGGCAACTTCAGCGAGCTGTTGGAGCAAAAACACAACTTCTCCCAGACAGTTACTAATAATGTTAGTACCTAAAACCACATTTAAGCCATTTTCCTCATTTACAGTCTTTACTACTAAGAGTCCCTGATCCTTCAGCTCCACTCTGCCCACCTTTACGTCCACGTTTTTGGCTCCGAGTATTTCAACAGGGAGACCATTAGAGGCGTACACCGCAAAGTCAGGGCTCGGGGGCTGGAGACTGTCCATGGACCAAAACTTATTATAAAGGACATCAGGTATGATGGTCACCTGAGATCCAGTGTCCAGCAGTGCAGGGATTGCGATCCCGTCCAGGATGATGGACAGGTAGGGTCTTCCTCCCACAAACCTGCGGTTCCAGTCTAAGGGGCCTGATGAGTCTACTCCTGGGTGTTGGCCCTCGGACCCAGGATCTGCTCGTTTAAAGGACACTGTTGGGCCAGATGACCTTTTCTGTTGCAACGGTAGCAGATGATCTCTCGGCGAGGATGGTGCTGATCAGGGGTCGCTCCTGGGGGTGGCGTTGTCCTCCTCCGGTGGGGCGACGTCCTCCATTTCCTCCGGTTCATCCAAGGGACATCCTCTGGGCAGTCGGCTAGCAGGATCTTTCCTCCTTCTTCCTTCCGCAGTTGCAGGGCACTCATTACAGTGGCCAGGTTTTTAGTCAGCTGGCGCACTTCTGAGCGCAAACAGTCCAACTCAGTAGGGGGCGCCACCTGCGTTTTGGCTTCTGCCACCAGCGGGGAAAAGGTGGATGCTGCCGGCCCTAGAGTGGCCTCACCCGGGTGATACTGAGCTGCCACCTCAGGCTTCTCCAGGGGTCGCAGTCCTTTTATAGCCATATCTTTTAGGGCATCAAAGGTAGCATCAGGATGATCCAAGGACCATCAGTTCACAGTCCTGCCTTCCGCTTGGGACCTCAGTCCCCGTACAAATTGTTCCTTCAGCATCTTGCTTTCATTAATGGCACTTATAGGGTTAACCTGTTTGAGAGCTCGCAGGGCCCCCTTTAGTCGGCAGGCGTAGTCCCTAATACTGTCATCTGGTCTCTGAGAGCATTGGTAAAACGCCATCCGGAGATCTGTTTCAGTGCGGTCCTCAAAGATAGTCTGTAGCTTTAAGAGAATCGCAGGCACTGACTCCTGGTCTGCAGCGGTCCAAGTCTCTACTTCCCTTTCTGCAGCACCAGCCAACTGTCCTAATACCACTGCAGCTCTTTGCTTCTCTGTCATTGGGTACATGTCCATTATACTGCATATTTTCCGTTTGAACCCTGACAGGGTGTCTGGCTCGCCGCAGTACTGAGGGAGCCACTTCGCTCCAGGCATGTATGGGAGCGTCAGCGGTATTATCGGGACCACAGGACCAGGTGAGGGGCCCACATTTCCATCCTGCGCTGCAACGCCAAGTGGTAAGTCATTGGGGCCGCCGGCTGGGGCCGCGCTGTCAGCTGTGTTATGTCTCGGTAGCTGAGGAGTGCAGGTAAAAAAGGCAATACACCAGAGCAGTTGGAATCTATGAGATTGCAGTACCCTGACTAACCACCACAACTAGAGGCAGCCGTGGAGCGTTCCTACGTTGGTCCTAGACGCCTCGTCACAGCCTGAGAAAACTAACTACACCTAAAGATAGAAATAGGAAAGCTATCTGCCCCGGAGCAGAACCCCAAAGATAACAGAAAGCCCCCAAACATGTAATGGCGGTTAGACAAGAGGAAATACTGACACAGAAAGAAAATAGTATGAGCAAACGCTGGGGCCCAAACTATCTAAATAGAAAAGGATAGGAAGGGTACTTACTGCAATCCCAGAAAACCCTGAAAAGCACCAACTCTACTAATTTCAAAATCACCTGAGATCACACGACCTCTACCACCTAAATTAGTTCTCTGGTGTAACAAAATAAAAACAGCAGCCACTGAAAAAACTGGAAAAAGCAAAAGAACAAAACTCAGTGGCTGAACTAAACTGAGAGGGCAGAAGCCCCCGGAGGGGACCCTGAAGGCCCCCAAAGAAGTGCAGGACAAAATGCAAAAATATAGCACAAACACAAAAGAAGCAAAAGTCTTATCTGTAAGCAGGAGATGCAGACACGACACAGCAGGCTACAAGGGAAACTGGAATGAAGGATTCAGACCAGAACAATTGATCACCGGCAACCCTGATGGGAAAATGACTCCCTTATATAAGACCAGTCAGTAACACCTGATTCCCAGTCCTCACAATCTTCACTAGCACCGCTTGTAACCACCAGAGGGAGCCTCTGCTCAGAACTCATCTCAAACCCATTCACAACACAGCTGGCTGCTGCGACATGTTTGCGCCCCCCTAGTTAATCGGAGCCTACCTGTTGCAGGTATGTCCCGGGAAGCTGGTCAGGTTGGAGAATGCACATTCAGGGAATTGTTGAGCAGGTTAAAGGCCTCCTTTCTCCTTAAAGTGTATGTGAGTACAAACTTGCATAAAGTCAAGTGCAACTCTTTCTGTAGCAACTACGCCCGGCCGACATTGTGGTAGAGCCTTTTATGTCGCACTTGTGCCGTTGAAAGAACTAAGCCTATCGGGCCGGCCAAGCCAGGCTCCTGTTCTCCCTGACTCCAGTTACGTATCAGCACCTAGGGCTACCTTCTGCAACTTGAAGTCCAGCAAGGATTCCGGTTTTCTATCACTAGCTGTGAAGTACTAGCAATGCTTCGGACCCGGTGTCCGGTTAAACTGAGTGAAGGTGATCTGTCACCGAAGTCACTCTTCCTTCTTTCTCCACTCGCCTGTCGCCCTGCTCTCACCCTTAACATAAGCACAGGTAGCAGTGAGTGTAGTTGTCAGTTCTCCCTCCAGAGCTCACTGACCTGTTCTCTGTTTGCTCGTTGTTGTAACTGCTGTAGTTCTGAGAGTTGCTTTCCACTTTCTTAGGAACACAGGCAGCTTGTTCTGAGTAACAGCTTCAGATTCAGATATAGTTCTGACTAGGCTAGAGTAAGTCTGTCTACTCGTACCAGCCTCCACTTCTGCATAAGATGAACTATCTGAGCTCTGTCAGGAATCAGTCTTCACTCCTCTCCCTCCAAGACTGAACTCTCCTCTCCTTCCGTCTGTCTCTGACTGAAACAGAAACTAAACTCCACTTCTCTGTCCAAAGACAGGAACTTGAGTCCTCCTTCAATCTAGCTCAGGCTGAGCTCTGACTAGAAATGACTCACTATTGCTACGTCACACTACTAAATAGTCTGAAATGCCTCTAGTGGCAGTGTTAGGAAGTGTGTGATGTGAATGAACATCAGGCTTCACAATACCTTTCTTGTGCATTTTCCAGGAGACATGTGTGCCTTGCGCAGCTGGGCCACACACAGCAGTAAGGGCAGTAATGCTCTGAAGACAGCTTGGGCAAAAGGAAAGGTTTAACCAAACACCGCTAGCAAAAACTTTAGAAATAACTACTAATTACCTGAACAGTGGATCCAGCTTAAATAGTGAAAGAGCAGACACGACTGGTTATCTCACAGCATGTGATCACAGGCAATCAACAAGAAAGGTCCAGCAAAGATTTAACTAATTCTAACGTGCCTAGAAGCTGCAACTCTAAAAGTCGATGCCTGAGTCACTCTGTGATGACCATAGCAATCTATGGAGTTGTGAGGGTAGGCCAGGGTGGAAGTCATGGCTGAGAACATTCGCTTTGATGCGCCCTGGCCTCCAATCACAGAGAAACAATGTCCATTATTTTGCGTACCTGTGTCTTCCCTTTCTGCACCATCAGGTTCTCCTCTTGTCAGGAATCGAACCCAGTGTCTCTTGTCCACCGGCCAGCAGCTCTACCATCTGAGCTATTCTGCTGGCTACAAAGTTCCTTGCTGAACCCGGATACCATTGACTGTTCTTCCTGATCGGCTTCACCCAGTGCTCTCTCGTTTAGCCTCTGATTGCCAATTACACACCCTATATAAACCTGGCCCTGTGTGTGTGTCATTGCGAGATTATTGTGCTTCCAGCCTTTAGTCAAGCTCTTCCTCCTGCTGTTCCTGCTGCTACAAACACTGCTCTCCTGTGAACTGACCTCGGCCTGCCACCTGACTACGCTACCTGCCTCTGTTTCCCCTAGTGTTTGCAGTAACATCGGCTCCAACCCAGACGGGATCCTGACAGAATAATCTGGCGCCAAAATGGAGTCCGCTGTGAACACCCTGAGGCGGCAAGTTACGGAGCTTCAAAGTTTTTGTACTGATTCTCAAGGAAAATATTCCAAGTTACAAACTGATTTCACGGTGATACAACAGGAAATAATTGAGCTACAAAAACAACTTCTGGACGTGCGCAATTCAGGGTCCGAATCAAACGCGCGGCTGCCGCTGCCTGCAAAGTTCAGTGGGGATCGCCAGCAGTACCGAGGATTCCTCAATCAATGCCGCATATACTTCCAGATGCAATCTGCTTCCTTTACCAGTGAGAGGAAGAAAGTTTTTTTCATGATAAATCTCCTGACAGATGAAGCTCTTGCTTGGGCTTCACCTTATGTAGAAAAGGACTATGACCTCCTTAATGACCTGGAAGCCTTCACCGCAGCTATGAATCAAGTTTTTGATGACCCAAACCGCTGTGCCACAGCAGAAACCAAATTACATTATTTGCGCCAAGGACGTCGCTCTGTTGCGGAATATACATCGGAGTTCCGTCGCTGGGTGGCCGACACCACCTGGAATCCAGCAGCCCAGAGAAGTCAATTTCGACGAGGGTTATCAGAACCAGTGAAAGACGAGCTTGCCAGGGTTGAGACCCCTGATCAGTTGGAGGACTTTATTCAACTATGTATCCGGATTGACCAAAGACTTACTGAAAGGAGAAAGGAGAGACTGCGAGCACTTAGGAATAGCCCTGGCTTCTCATTTTCAGCATCAGACCACCAAGAAAAGACGCAAGGCGTGTCTGAACCGATGCAGATCGACGTCATCCGAAGATCACTCTCTGCACAGGAGAAGGAGAGGCGACGTGCAGAACATCTCTGCCTCTATTGTGGGGACCCTGGACACTATGCCATCAACTGTCCTAGCAAAAGGACTATAGCCTTTACCAACAACAGGTCTGCCAGCAATATGGACCTTTCTCAGCAGTCGGATTCCATCTTGCAGACTATCTCATCAGTAACGCCAGAAATAGACAAAATACATACTACATCATCTCATTTTGTAATCCCCATTCAGGTTGTAATGGGCACCCAAAAAATACAATGCTCTGCCCTGTTGGATTCGGGAGCAGGAGGAAATTTTATGGACTTAAAATTTACACGTGATAATAATATTTCCAGTAGGGCCAAATCCACACCAATTGAAATGGAAACTGTGGATGGATCACCTTTGTCTTCTGGACATGTCACGCATGAGACAATCGAACTGGAGATTTGTATCGAACCGGATCATCATGAAGCTGTCAGTTTCCACCTTATTTCATCTCCGAAATTTCCGGTTATTCTAGGGATCCCCTGGTTTTCAGTCCATAACCCTTCTATCAACTGGGCATCAAGGACCATCACCTTTCCATCTGACTACTGTAAGAATAATTGTCATAAGGAACCCCCTGTTCTCCAACAAGTCCAAATCTCTGAGATTTCGCATGAGAAGGAAGAGAAACTACCACCTCAATATCAGCAGTTCTCTGATGTCTGCAGTAAGAAGAAAGCAGATCAATTACCTCCTCACCGTCCTTACGACTGTCCCATTGAATTTCTGCCAGGAGCAACCATTCCATTTGGACGGATTTACAATCTTTCCGAACCTGAATTGAAGGTATTAAGGAAGTTCCTGGATGAAAATTTAGAGAAAGGCTTTATTCGACCTTCCACATCTCCAGCTGGGGCACCCCTGTTCTTTGTTGAAAAGAAAGACTCCACTCTGCGGCCATGTATTGACTACAGAGAGATGAATAATATCACTGTCAAGAATCGCTACCCACTACCCTTGATTCCTGAACTATTTGAGAGACTCCGTTCTGCGAAAATCTTTACGAAGCTGGATCTTAGAGGGACTTACAATCTCATACGGATTCGCCCAGGAGATGAGTGGAAGACCGCCTTCAGAACGAGATATGGACATTTTGAATCTCTGGTTATGACCTTTGGCCTTAGCAATGCCCCAGCCACCTTTCAACATTTTATTAATGATGTATTTCGAGACTTCTTGGACCAATTCGTTGTGGCTTATCTCGATGACATTCTTATATTTTCAGACACCTTGGAAGAGCATCGCAGGCACGTCCAGTTAGTCCTGGAACGACTACAGGAGAACCATCTTTACATTAAACTTGAAAAATGTGAGTTTGAACAAACCAGTATCCAATTTCTGGGATATATCATCTCCCCAGAAGGTCTGAGCATGGATCCCGGCAAAATCAATGCTGTAGTGGACTGGCCTGTTCCAAGAAATTTAAAAGACGTCCAGCGTTTCATAGGATTTGCAAATTTTTACCGAAAATTTATAAAGAACTTTTCACGGATCATACTACCAATTACTACACTAACAAAAAAGACCAAAGCATTTTTCTGGTCTCCGGAGGCACAGGAGGCTTTTGACAAGTTGAAAACTCTTTTTACGTCTGCTCCACTGTTAGTACACCCAAATCCTGAATTGCCATTTACTGTCGAAGTGGACGCCTCGGACTCTGCAGTGGGAGCCATTCTGTCTCAGCGAGTTGGGGACAAGATGCAACTTCACCCATGTGCATTTCTTTCCCACACCATGTCATCTGCAGAAAAGAACTACGACATCGGTAATAAAGAACTGTTAGCCATTAAAGTTGCCTTCTCCGAGTGGAGACATCTTCTGGAAGGTGCCAATCACTCTGTGACTGTCCTCACGGACCACAAGAATCTTGAATTCCTCCGTACAGCAAAAAGATTGTCTGCAAGACAAGCACGATGGGCCTTATTTTTCTCAAGATTCAATTTTATAATTTCTTACCGGCCTGGTTCAAGAAATGGCAAGGCTGACGCCCTGTCCAGGATGTGTTCGGAACCTCAGGAGAGGTCTAGTAATGACGATACAATTCTAGGCCCTAAACATTTTTTGGGAATATTGCACTCTAGAGGACTATGTGATGCGCACGTACCAGGGCTTTGGAGTACTCGGCACCGAACCCGTTGATGTCTATGGGGGATGTCACGGGTAGCACAGCTCGGTCCGTGCCCTGGGCGCTCACCATAATGTGGGATATTTACAGGGGATGATGGGATGTTCATATAATTTGTCGTGACGCCACTTGTAGTATCTGGTCAAGGGGGAACCAGCGCTGCTCTGCACAAACTCTGGAAGGGATGGTGTTGGGCAGCTACAGTCATGGCCAAAAGTTTTGAGAATGACACAAATATTATATTTTCACATGATCTGCTGCCATCTGGTTTTTATGTGTGTTTTGACAGATGTTTTTATCACAGACAGAAATATAATTGCAAACATATGAGTAACAAAAGCTTATATTGACAGTTAGAATGAGTTAATGCAGCAAGTCAATATTTGCAGTGTTGACCCTTCTTCTTCAGGACCTCTGCAATTCTCCCTGGCATGCTCTCAATCAACTTCTGGACCAAATCCTGACTGATAGCAGTCCATTCTTGCACAATCAATGCTTTCATTTTGTCAGAATTTTTAGGTTTTTGTTTGTCCACCCGTCTCTTGATGATTGACCACAAGTTCTCAATGGGATTAAAATCTGGGGAGTTTCCAGGCCATGGACCCAAAATCTCTATGTTTTGTTCCCTGAGCCATTTAGTTATCACCTTTGCTTTATGGCAAGGAGCTCCATCATGCTGGAAAAGGCATTGTTGATCGCCAAACTGCTCTTGGAGGGTTGGGAGAAGTTGCTCTTGGAGGACATTCTGGTACCATTCTTTATTCATGGTTGTGTTTTTAGGCAAGACTGTGAGAGAGCCGATTCCCTTGGCTGAGAAGCAACCCCACACATGAATGGTTTCAGGATGCTTAACAGTTGGCATGAGACAAGACTGGTGGTAGCGCTCACCTTGTCTTCTCCGAATGAGGCGTTTTCCTGATGTCCCAAACAATCGAAAAGGGGATTCATCAGAGAAAATAACTTTACCCCAGTCCTCAGCAGTCCACTGCCTGTACCTTTTGCAGAATATCAGTCTGTCCATGATGTTTTTTCTGGATAGAAGTGGCTTCTTTGCTGCCCTTCTTGAGACCAGGCCTTGCTCCAAGAGTCTCCGCCTCACAGTGCGTGCAGATGCACTCATACCTGCCTGCTGCCATTCCTGAGCAAGCTCTGCACTGCTGGTAGCCCGATCCCACAGCTGAAACACTTTTAAGTGACGGTCCTGGCGCTTGCTGGTCTTTCTTGGGCGCCCTGGAGCCTTTTTGGCAACAATGGAATCTCTCCTTGAAGTTCTTGATGATTCGATAGATTGTTGACTGAGGTGCAATCTTTCTAGCTGCGATACTCTTCCCTGTTAGGCCATTTTTGTGCATTGCAATGATGACTGCACGTGTTTCTTTAGAGATAACCATGGTTAACAGAAGAGAAACAATGATGCCAAGCACCAGCCTCCTTTTAAAGTGTCCAGTGGTGTAATTCTTACTTAATCATGACAGATTGATCTCCAGCCATGTCCTCATCAACACCCACACCTGTGTTAATGGAGCAATCACTGAAAAGAGGTTAGCTGGTCCTTTTAAGGCAGGGCTGCAATGATGTTGAAATGTGTTTTGGGGGATAAAGTTCATTTTCTAGCCAAATATTGACTTTGCAAGTAATTGCTGTTAAGCTGATCACTCTTTATAACATTCTGGAGTATATGCAAATTGCCATTAGAAAAAGTGAAGCAGTAGACTTTGTAAAAATTAATATTTGTGTCATTCTCAAAACTTTTGGCCATGACTGTAGATGGTAGGTCTTCTACAAGTAAGACGGGGTCCTTCCAGGGCAGATAGAAATAGGAGGATGCAGGACAGGTGGGGAGTCCGCCGTCGGGACAATAAGGAAGACACACACAAAAGTCAGTTTGGTACCTTTACTGTAGCAATGGCAGGTACTCCCCGGAGCACGATAGGGCGAAGGATGCACATCAGGATTCCTCCACTGGTAGGTGTATGGCCTCCTGTCCTCTGTCGTTGTACAATAAAGTCCTGACCTGCTTATAGCTAGGTCTAACTTGATCTCTGTCCTATACCTGGTTGATTTTTGTGGTTGGACCTTCTTTCTGGCAGGACAGGGTCCTTGATGGCTGGCCTAGCCGGACTCCATCCTCCTGATCCTGTTACTTATCAACTCTGTGGTACTCCTGGGACTTGTAGTCCGCCAGGAACTCCGGTGTTCTCCTAATAGGTCGTGGAGATCCTTATAGGCTCGGGCCCCGGTGACCGGTATTGCTTGCTAAGGGGAGCTATTAATGCTCTTTAACCCCTCCAATTCCACTTGCCTTCAGCCTACCTGGGTCCTACTAAGATCACACACGACAGCAGTTGGTAATCTGCCTCTTCGCCGCTCTCCAAGCGTCGGCACACTTCCTCATGAGCTACACTTCAGATTCAGCTCTGACTGGGCTAAAGTGATTCTCTTTCCACTCGTACCAGCCTCCACTTAAGTTCAAGGTGAACTGACTGAACAGCTCTGCAATTCTCTCCTCTCTATCTCGTTCTGAGGAGATCTCTCTCTGTCTCTGTCTGAGACTGTCTGTATCTCATCTGCGATCTCCTTCTTCTGTTCTCCTTCTCCTGTTCTGAGGCAAACTGAAACTAAACTAGGTTTTTATATGCCTAACACACAGCTCCCTCTAATGGTCTTTTTAGGTAAGCTGCAATGTGTGTGCGTATAGTGACCTCTAGTGGGATCTTCCTTTAGTGCATCCTTCAGGAAGATATGGATCCAGTCACAGCTGGGCTCCACATTCCCCCCTAGTAGAACTCAGCACTCCGGGGCTGAAATACAAAAACAGGTAACAGAACAATAACATATCAGAAAACAATTCTTCCTTTACAGGAGGTAAGGCACTTCTTGAACTGTTGCATTAACGGAACTGATCAATTATATACAATGAGGGATTGAGGAATTGAGCAACCATAAAAGTCCCAGTCTCTTTTGGATAGAATGCTCAAAATAGGGGTGAGAAAAACAAGTAGAAATAATGTCCATTTCTCTTGTCCCAAGATGATAAGGAAAATAAATAATGGTATATACAGCATATTATGAGCAAACATATATACATTTATATATAATGACTTTAAACAATTATTTACATTTGCCAAAGGCTAAACTAATCTCTGAACCTAGCAGGGATGTGTCCTTTTGTGCTACGTTCTGATCTGCGTGGTGCAATGACCTGTGAGGTAGCAGTTTCCCTATTTGTTCTATGTGAGAGTGAATTATAGAATTGTCTCAACCTCCCTACTGGGCTGGCAAGCACACTGTAAACTGAGGGAACCGGTGCAACTTCTGCAGGGGATCCTTCTTCCTGAGGTTCAGTTTCTTGGGATTCTGCTTCTTGTGGTGCTGCGTCTTGTGGTTCCACTGGTTGAGGTTCCACTGGAACAGGTCCTTCTGGAACTGGCTCTACTGGCACAATTGGTGCAGCTGGATGTAGAGGTTCTTGTTGATAGAATTGCAGCATGGGAATGATTACAGCTTCTCCAATTCTGGGCCAATCTGCGGGGAAATCTCCCAAATCTGTATGTATAACTGCTTCATCACTCTCTTCTTGATTGACAACAGGTTTTTCTTCACGAAGCTTTAATGGGTCCGGACACAACTTTAGATGGTCTCTAGACACGGTTGCAGTTGTTTTTCCCCCATCCTTGCTTATTATGCACGTTTTCTTGTTATCAAACCTTGAACTCTGTATGATGTAGGGCTCTCTTTCCCACTGATCGTCGAGTTTGTGTAACCTTCTCTTTCTTTTCAGTACGATTTCACCAGGTGCGAAAGGTTCAGCTGGCGCACTTTTATTGTAGCGATCTGCTTGTTTATCCCTTCCTCGATTGAGACTTTCCTCAACACAGGCCTGTACTTTTCTGTACTGTTCCTGTCTGTTTGTGTTCCAGTCTCCAGTAGTTACATCCGCATCGGGTTCTACAACTCCAAGCTCTAGATCCATGGGCAGCTTTCCTGGTCTTGCCCGCATGAGATAGGCTGGGGTGCAGTTGGTGGAACTCACCGGTATATGGTTGTACATGTCTACCAGGTCAGGTAACAAGTCTGGCCACCGATTTCTTTCCTCCAGCGGTACAGTTTTCAATAAGTCAATGACAATGTGGTTCATCTTTTCATAAAGTCCGTTGGTTTGGGGGTGGTATGGTGTTGTTCTGATCTTCTTACACCCGTACAAGTGACAGAACTCCTTGAATAATTCGGCCTCAAAGGCTGGGCCTTGATCAGTTAACACCTGCTCAGGATAACCGTGTGGTCTGCAGAAACTTGCTTGGAAGGCCTTTGCTGCTGTCTCTGCCGTCAGATCTTTAACAGGAGCGACCACCAGGAATCTGGAGTAGTGATCCACCATAGTCAGGGCATAGGAATATCCTGACCGGCTAGGTGACAACTTCACATGGTCCAGGGCCACGATTTCCAAAGGGCAAGTCGTCTGGATGGGCTGCAGGGGTGCCTTCTGACTGCTGTAGTCTTTTCGTCTGAGGCCACAGGGTCCACAGTTCCGGCACCACTTCTCGATGGAGCTGCGCATCCCTACCCAGTAGAACCGACACTTCAACAGGGTCTCCAGCTTTTTCCAGCCAAAGTGTCCCGCTTGATCGTGGTAGGCTTCTAACACCATCTGGATGTCTGCTTTGGGAACTACTATCTGCCAGACCATTTCATGGGTCCTTGGGTTGACGTATCTCCTGCACAGCTTCTCACGGTAGATGAACAACCGGCTTCTTTCATTCCACAGCTGCCTCGCTGGTAGGGGAGCGTCCTTCCCCAAGGATGAACCTTCTTGAGATATCAGCTCCTTAATTCGTCTGACAACTGGATCGCTGTCCTGAGTCTCCTTCCAGCTGTGGTGAAGTAAAGGATTTAACGTCTTACCAGGCGATCTCCTGCTGGCTTGTTGTTCATAGATCACCCCATTCCGGTGAAAAGCAGGTAGTTCAATCTCTTCCAGATCATCCACTTCCTCTTCAGTGTCTGATTCATGAGGCATCCTGGACAGGGCATCAGCATTGGCATTCTTGCGGCCCGCCCGGTACTTAATGGTGAATTGATAATTTGATAGTCGAGCCATCCATCGTTGTTCCATGGCTCCCAGCTTAGCTGTTTCAAGATGCGTCAAGGGGTTGTTGTCAGTGTAGGCAGTGAACTTGCTGGAGGCCAAATAGTGTTTAAACCTCTCCGTTATGGCCCAGACCAGTGCCAGGAACTCCAACTTGAAGCTGCTATAGTTCTCTGGGTTCCTTTCGGTCGGGCGGAGCTTCCTGCTAGCATAGGCGATGACTTTCTCCAGGCCATTTTGCTTCTGACTGAGGACTGCTCCCAATCCTTCGTTGCTGGCATCAGTATACAGCAGAAACGGCTGGCTGTAGTCAGGGTAAGCTAGGATCTCATCACCTGTCAGGATCTCCTTCATTTCCTTGAATGCTTCTGCCTGTTCTTTACCCCAATGGAATTGAGAATTTCTGCCTTTAAGGGACTGTCCCACCAGGAGGTCTTGCAGTGGAGCTGCTTTCTTAGTGTAATCTTTTACAAACCTCCGGTAGTATCCTGTCAGTCCTAGGAACTGTCGCACCTCCTTAAGATTTTTCGGCTCCGGCCATTTCTGGATGGCGGTGATCTTCTCAGGGTCTGGCGCTACTCCTTCTGAACTGACAATATGTCCCAGATACTGTACCTTCTGTTTGAGCAGATGGCACTTGGAAGGCTTCAGTTTCATCCCATACTTGGACAATGACTCAAATACCTCCGCCAGGTGCTTCAAATGGTCTTCATACGTTTTGGAGTACACGATAACATCGTCCAGGTATAGCAACACAGTCTCGAAGTTGAGATGGCCCAAGCAGCTCTCCATCACTCTCTGGAACGTACCAGGGGCACTGCTGAGTCCAAACGGCATTCTGTCAAACTCACAGAGTCCCATCGGGGTGGTGAAAGCCGTCTTCTCCCGATCCTCCTCAGCCACAGCTACTTGCCAGTACCACTAGTGAGGTCAAGGGTGGAGAAGTAGTTAGCAGTTTTTAGTGCAGCTAAGGATTCCTCAATGCGTGGTAATGGCTATGCATCTTTATGTGTAATACGATTTATTTATCGGTAATCTACACACATTCGCATACTTCCATCCTTTTTCCTGACTAATACTAGAGGTGCTGCCCAGGGACTGCAACTATCCCTTATCACCCCTGCTTCCTTCATATCACGCAACATCTCCTTGGCTTTCTGGTAGTGTGCTGGTGGTATAGGCCTGTACCGTTCTTTGATGGGAGGATGATTGCCTGTGGGGATATGATGTTGAACCCCTTTAATTGTCCCAAAGTCGAGCGGGTGTTTGCTGAATACCTGAGCATACTCCTGAACTACTCGGTATACCCCTTGTTTCTGGTGGGCTGGAGTGGTGTCTGTCCCAACATGGAGCTGCTGACACCAATCCTCCACCTGGGTGGTCGGACCGTTATCCTCCACTGGTTGTGGGGAGGTTAAGGGCTCCGCCGGGTGAATGGAGTTATTATCCACAGCATGTAACTTAGCAACAGTGGCATAACGTGGTAATTTGACTTCATCTTCTCCCCAGTTGAGAAGACGCACTGGCACCCTCCCATTATGTACCTCCACTACCCCTCTGGCAGTCAAGAGTGTAGGTCTGTGTTCTGAACAATGTGGCTGTACTACTGCTTGGTAGTTTTGTCCTCTCAGACCTATTGCTGCTCTACACCAAATAAGCATTTCACTCATCGGGGGTATCACAATGAGATTCGGGTCTGTTACCCGTACATTACCAATCTCACCACCGGTCATTTTCACTTGCTGCTGGCACATCAGGGTTCGGATCTCCCTCCGGATCTCTCCCTTTTGCCTTGGTCTGGCGATTTCGGCGAGCTGTTGGAGTAAAAACACAACCTCCTCCAAACAGTTACTAATAATGTTAGTGCCTAAGACCACATTCAACCCATTTTCTTCATTAACAGTCTTTACTACAAGAAGTCCCTGATTCTTTAGCTCCACTCTCCCCACTTTCACGTCTACATCTTTAGCCCCCCGTAGTTCAAGAGGGAGACCATTAGAGGCGTATACTGTAAAGTCAGGGTTTGGGGGTTGGAGACTGTCACTGGACCAGTACTTGCTGTAGAGAACATCAGGTATAATGGTTACCTGGGATCCAGTGTCCAGCAGGGCAGGGATGGCGATCCCGTCCAATATGATGGACAGGTAAGGTCTTCCTCCCACAAACCTGCGGTTCCAGTCTGAGGGGCCTGAGGAGTCTATTCCTGGGGGTTGGCCCTCGGACCCAGGACTTGCTCGTTTAAAGGACACAGACGTGCTGGGTGACCTTCCCTGTGGCAGCGGTAGCAGATGATCTCTCGGTGAGGATGCTGCTGGTCGCGGATCCTTCCTGGGGGTGGCGTTGTCCTCCTCCGGTGGGGCGACGTCCTCCCTCTCCTCCGGCGCATCCAAGGAACATCCTCCGGGCAGTCAGCCAGCAAGATCTTTCCTTCTTCTTTCGTCGGCAGTTGCAGGGCACTCATTACAGTGGCCAGGTTTTTGGTCAGCTGGCGCACTTCTGAGCGCAGACAGTCCAGGTCAGTAGGGGGCGTCTCCTGCGTTTTGGCTTCCGCAATCAGCGGGGAAAAGGTGGATGCTGTTGGCTTTAGGGTGGTTTCACTCGGGTGACACTGGGTTGCCATCTCGGGTGTTTCCAGAGGTCGCAGTCCTTTTATAGCCATATCCTTAAGGGCATCAAAGGTAGCATCAGGATGATTCAAGGACCACCAGTGCACAGTCCTGCCTTCCGCTTGGGACCTCAATCCCCGCACAAATTGTTCTTTTAACATTTTATTTTCGTCGGTGACACTTATAGGGTTACCCTGTTTAAGAGCTCGCAGGGCCCTTGTAGCCGGCAAGCATAGTCTCTAATGCTGTCATCTGATTTCTGGGAACATTGATAAAACATCATCCGGAGATCTGTTTCAGTGCGGTCCTCAAAGATAGACTGTAGCTTTAAGAAAATTGCATGCACTGACTCCTGGTCTGCAGCTGTCCAAGTCTCTACCTCCCTCTCAGCAGCACCAGTTAACTGTCCCACTACCACTGCAGCTCTTTGCTTTTCTGTCATAGGGTACATGTCCATTATGCTGCATATTTTTCGCTTGAACCCTGACAGGGTGTCTGGCTTGCCGCTGTACTGAGGGAGCCACTTCGCTCCAGGCATGTATGGCAGCGTTAGTGGTACTATTGGGACCACAGGACCAGGTGAGGGGCCTGGATTTCTATCCTGCGCTGCAGCGCCAAGTGGTAAGTCATTGGGGTTGTCGGCCTGGGCCGCGCTGTCGGCTTGCTGCTGCGACATATCTGCGCCCCCCTAGTTAATTGTGGCCTACCTTCTCTGAAGGCTGCAGCTCTGCAGGCACAGCGGTGGAGAAAGGACCTGTGTCGCTGGCGCTCTGACGTCAGAGCGTTCACTGGAGCTCTCCACAGGACCTGCCGCCACGTCAGCGTTGGGGGCGTGTTCAGGACTCAGCGCGCTTTTGCAGGTACGCCCACTGATTTTCGCGCCGGGACGCTATAAATGGCGGCAAATAGCGGGAAATCTTCACCACTATACACAACAGTCTTTTGCAAGGCACACAGTACCCGGTGGCAACGGGCACAAATTACTCCGTTGCTGCAGGCACGAGATCCTGTTCGTGACGCCAAGTAAAAGATGATGCGCACGTACCAGGGCTTTGGGGTACTCGGCACCGAACCCGTTGATGTCTATGGGGGATGTCACGGGTAGCACAGCTCGGTCCGTGCCCTGGGCGCTCACCGTAATGTGGGATATTTACAGGGGATGATGGGATGTTCATATAATTTGTCATGACGCCACTTGTAGTATCTGGTCAAGGGGGAACCAGCGCTGCTCTGCACAAACTCTGGAAAGGATGGTGTTGGGCAGCTAGATGGTAGGTCTTCTACAAGTAAGACGGGGTCCTTCCAGGGCAGATAGAAATAGGAGGATGCAGGACAGGTGGGGAGTCCGCCGTCAGGGACAATAAGGAAGACACACACAAAAGTCAGTTTGGTACCTTTACTGTAGCAATGGCAGGTACTCCCGGAGCACGATAGGGCGAAGGATGCACATCAGGATTCCTCCACTGGTAGGTGTATGGCCTCCTGTCCTCTGTCGTTGTACAATAAAGTCCTGACCTGCTTATAACTAGGTCTAACTTGATCTCTGTCCTATACCTGGTTGATTTTTGTGGTTGGACCTTCTTTCTGGCAGGACAGGGTCCTTGATGGCTGGCCTAGCCAGACTCCGTCCTCCTGATCCTGTTACTTATCAACTCTGTGGTACTCCTGGGACTTGTAGTCCGCCAGGAACTCCGGTGTTCTCCTAATAGGTCGTGGAGATCCTTATAGGCTCGGGCCCCGGTGACCGGTATTGCTTGCTAAGGGGAGCTATTAATGCTCTTTAACCCCTCCAATTCCACTTGCCTTCGGCCTACCTGGGTTCTACTAAGATCACACACGACAGCAGTTGGTAATCTGCCTCTTCGCCGCTCTCCAAGCGTCGGCACGCTTCCTCATGAGCTACACTTCAGATTCAGCTCTGACTGGGCTAAAGTGATTCTCTTTCCACTCGTACCAGCCTCCACTTAAGTTCAAGGTGAACTGACTGAACAGCTCTGCAATTCTCTCCTCTCTATCTCGTTCTGAGGAGATCTCTCTCTGTCTCTGTCTGAGACTGTCTGTATCTCATCTGCGATCTCCTTCTTCTGTTCTCCTTCTCCTGTTCTGAGGCAAACTGAAACTAAACTAGGTTTTTATATGCCTAACACACAGCTCCCTCTAATGGTCTTTTTAGGTAAGCTGCAATGTGTGTGCGTATAGTGACCTCTAGTGGGATCTTCCTTTAGTGCATCCTTCAGGAAGATATGGATCCAGTCACAGCTGGGCTCCACATATGTAATAGAATTAAAGATGGATATCAAGAGGACTCTTTCCTTAACCATCCTTCGGAAGACGTCGATCTTTCATTCAAAGAGGGGTTTTGGATGCAGAAACACAAAATATATGTACCTGAATCTTCTCGCCTTGAAGTCCTCAAAAGTGTCCATGATTCTAAACTGGCAGGACATCCTGGAGTTGCAAAAACACAAGACTTACTACTACGTTTCTTTTGGTGGCCTAATTGTAGGAAGGATGTGAGGAAATATGTTTCAACTTGTTTAACATGCGCATGAAACAAGACCCCACGATCGTCTCCTCTAGGACTCTTGCAACCACTCCCAGTTCCATCCAGGCCTTGGGGATCTATTTCCATGGATTTTATTGTGGAACTACCCCCTTCCAAACAGATGACCGTCATCCTTGTCATAGTGGACCGACTCACAAAAATGGCCCACTTTATTCCAACTGAAGGAATTCCTACTGCTGAAAAAACTGCAGAACTGATGATCAAAGAGGTATTTAGGTTACATGGAATTCCTGACAACGTGGTGTCTGACAGAGGCGTTCAGTTTACGTCAAAATTTTGGAAGAGTTTCTGTACAGCCTTGGGAGTCACGGTGAATCTTTCTACCGCTTTCCATCCTCAGTCCAATGGCCAGACGGAGAGAACGAACCAGACTTTGGAGCAATACCTCCGTTGCTTCATTTCCTATCTTCAGGATGACTGGGTGGACTATTTACCAACAGCAGAGTTTGCCTACAACAACTCCATACATAGCGCTACATCTCAAACCCCATTTTTTGCTAATTATGGAGTACATCCAGTATTTATCCCTAATCTGCCAGTGAACACTCCCATTCCTGCTGTTAATGACAGGCTTGCAAAATTACAGGAATCCCAGAAGGAATTATCAGAGATATTACTCAAGACCCAGGAAGTATATAAGGAAGCAGCAGATAAACATCGGAGAGTGCCCCCTGCTCTTCAGGTTGGAGACAAAGTTTGGCTGTCCAATAAAAACCTTAAGACACATGTGCCATCCTCCAAATTGGGTCAGAAATTCATTGGACCTTTTCAAATTTCTGCAAAAATTAACCAGGTTGCTTTTCGTTTAAAACTTCCCAACAATCTAAAGATTCATCCAGTATTTCATATATCCTTGCTCAAACCCTTCTGTGAAAACCTGTTTCCAGGAAGAATTCAGCCACCTCCTCCACCAGAAAGGATCCGTGGTGAAGAAGAATACATTGTGAATAAGATTCTGGACTCCCGAAAATTCAGAGGTAAACTGCAGTATCTGGTGCAGTGGGAAGGTTAGGGACCAGAGGAAAATTCATGGGAACCAAAGGACAACGTCCATGCTCCTGGACTTACAAGAGCCTTCCATCAGAGGTACCCAGATAGGCCAGCTCCTGAGATGTCCAGAGGCCATCCTGGAAGGAGGGGAGTACTGTCAGGAATCGAACCCAGTGTCTCTTGTCCACTGGCCAGCAGCTCTACCATCTGAGCTATTCTGCTGGCTACAAAGTTCCTTGCTGAACCCGGATACCATTGACTGTTCTTCCTGATCGGCTTCACCCAGTGCTCTCTCGTTTAGCCTCTGATTGCCAATTACACACCCTATATAAACCTGGCCCTGTGGGTGTGTCATTGCGAGATTATTGTGCTTCCAGCCTTTAGTCAAGCTCTTCCTCCTGCTGTTCCTGCTGCTACAAACACTGCACTCCTGTGAACCGACCTCGGCCTGCCACATGACTACGCTACCTGCCTCTGCTTCCCCTAGTGTTTGCAGTAACATCGGCTCCAACCCAGACGGGATCCTGACACCTCTGGCTAAAGGCTCCCTGTAGACTGTTTCGTGTAAATAGAGACACAGTCCATTTTAAATTTCAAACAAACAACTTTACTGGTTTCTGTACGCAGCATATCCATATTCTTCACAGCCTTTACATCAGGTTCCACAGTACACAATTCTTCCTCTTTCCTTGTTCTCCTCCTGTTAACACTAAGCTCGCTTCCGGGATGGACCGTATCTTTCGGTTACTCAGCGTCCTCTCTGTCCAGACTTACTTTGTTTGGGAGTTCCCTCAGCTGTTTCACCCCTGTCCTGAGAGCATCAGCCCACACAATAAGCTGCCACATGTTGAGCGACCTGTCCGTACTGCTTAGACTTCACTAGCAACTGCAGTCCCACTAATACTGCGCTGCTAGCACTGTTGTCACGGCTTCCACTTCTGTTGTTCTGGCTACAGATACTCGATGGCTGGGCTCTGCACTTGACGAATGTTGTGTGACATGGTGTGGCCCGGGGCTAAGTAGCCCACCCGAGCTCAAAGGGAGCCCAGGCCCCAAATGACTCTATAAGGAAGTCTTTACTGTCTTACCCACAGTGATCCCTCCTATATTTAACTATCTACATCCTAGTTCCCTTATTCCTACTATACCATACAGTTCAATGATCTCTATGCTCCCATCTAGTCACTAAACTTGGAACTGCGCTTTCCCTATAACAAGACATTGTACATTGGAAAAGAGAAGCTGAAAAACTACATATAAATACACAGTAATATACAATATTAATAAACCACAATTATATCAAACCAGGATGTAACTTAAAGAGGTTAGAGGGAGATACTATACTAGGCAACACCTTACATTCCCCCTTCCTTTTAACATGGTTGTCCCCAACCATATTTATATATATATATATATATATATATATATACAGTAAAGACCAAAAGTTTGAACACACCTTATCATTCAAAGATTTTTCTGTATTTTCATGGCTATGAAAATTGTAGAATCACACTGAAGGCATCAAAACTATGAATTACCACATGTGGAATTATACATTACACTTTACAAAAAAGTGTGAAACAACTGAAAATATGTCTTATATTCTAGGTTCTTCAAAGTAGCCACCTTTTGCTTTGATGACTGCTTTGCACGCAGAAAAGGTGAACGGATGGACTCTACATGCCTGGTTCCCACCGTGAAGCATGGAGAAGGTGGTGTGATGATGTGGGGGTGCTTTGCTGGTGACACTGTTGGGGATTTATTGAAAATTAAAGCGGTGAGCAGTCCAGCTCACCCCAAACCATCTCAATTGGGTTCAGGTCTGGTGACTGTGGAGGCCAGGTCATCTGGCGTAGCACATCAACACTCTTCTTCTTGGTCAAATAGTCCTTACACAGCCTGGAGGTGTGTTTGGGGTCATTGTCCTGTTGAAAAATAAATGATGGTCCAACTAAACGCAAACTGGATGGAATAACATGCTGTTGCAAGATGCTGTGGTAGCCATGCTGGTTCACAATGCCTTCAATTTTGAATAAATCCCCAACAGTGTCACCAGCAAAGCACCCCCACACCATCACACCACCTCCTCCATGCTTCACGGTGGGAACCAGGCATGTAGAGTCCATCCGTTCACCTTTTCTGCGTGCAAAGCCGTAATCAAAGCAAAAGGTGGCTACTTTGAAGTACCTAGAATATAAGACATATTTTCAGTTGTTTCACACTTTTTTGTAAAGTGTAATGTATAATTCCTCATGTGTTAATTCATAGTTTTGATGCCTTCAGTGTGATTCTACAATTTTCATAGCCATGAAAATACAGAAAAATCTTTGAATGAGAAGGTGTGTCCAAACTTTTGGTCTGTATTGTGTATATATATATTCAATACTCCACACAGGGAGGAATACGGTAAAAACAGAGGTAGAAACTGTTTTGACTCAATGAGCCATGTCTGTAATTCTCTAGAGTAAGGCATCCCCCTTCCTTTAGATATGGTACTACAGTACCCATAGCCCTGTGACGCAGTCCCAGGGCAATGTCCTGCTTTCAGCAGAAGAAGCTCAACTGGCACAAAAAAAAAAAGTCCATGCTCTAAACAAGGAACGCCTGGCTCACAGTCATGCAGGTGATATTTGCAAGTCAATGCTATATCCCCCAATCTCAATGTAAATGATAGCATCAGGAAGGGTGATGAGGTTATACACTTAATGTCAGCAAGGAGAGATGGGGAAAAGTATTTAAGTTATGAGAGGGCAGTCTACTTAGGCTGTAGATAGGAAGAAAAGCACACAATGCTTCTTGAGCTATAGAAGGGAAAATTAAAGGAGGCTGAAAAAAATGTAGATATGAAGTTTGCTTACTGAAATGTGCAACTTTGTAAACTATAATGTAAAATAAAAATCATTTTGTTCCATGGCAAAGGTGTTCATTGCTTTTAAATCTTTGCCGTAGTCTAATCTGAAGTATTGACTCAAACCTGAATGCACCCCATGAGGACAAATTGATTATAATGGCTCAAAGTATTGTCTCCTGAATAAAACAGAGCCCAGTTGATGAGAGCTGGATAACATTGCTGAAAAGGTGACAGTTCCAACCAGAAAATGCATTTATGGTACATTTTATTAATTTGCCATAGATATATTTTGTATGGAAGCCCCCTTTAGCTTCTTTCTTTGAGGGTTATTAGAAAGAGTTTCTCAGTGGTTACTAGTGTTGAGCATTCCGATACCGCAAGTATCGGGTATCGGCCGATATTCGCGTTATTGGAATTCCGATACTTAATTCCGATACTTTTTCAATATCGTATACCGGAATCGGAAGTTCCCATAATTCTTTGCGAGGCAATGTGATTTTAGTCAGCCAATGAGGAATCCTAAGAAGTGTGGGCACATCCTGTACTGCTGCGGTCATGTTAACTAATGGCATGGCTGTGATTGGATGCTGAAATGATGTCAGAATGCACTATAAAGGCGCCGCAGCCATTTTAGCGTCACTGTGCTGTGAACTCAGTTAGGGAAAGAACGCTGCTGTGCTGACTCTGAGGGACAGTTAGAGATTGCGATTTAGTGTACTGTGCTTTAGGCAGGCTAGTTTACCACCGGCTGTGTAAAGCTTCCTTTTGCCTGCAGTGTTGTTTTAACAGCTCTGCAAGGTGTGTGTGAGTGCAGGTGACGCTGCAGTTTGCTCTGCATGCAACGCTGTCTGTAGGCATCTGCACGTGTCACTCACAGACTCTTTTTTTTTTTTCTTCAGTGTATAAAAGGCGCTGCCGCCATTTTAGCGTCACTGTGCTGTGAATTCAGTAAGGGACAGAACGCTGCTGTGCTGACTCTGAGGGACAGTTAGAGATTGCGATTTAGTGTACTGTGCTGTAGGCAGGCTAGCACCAACCGCTGTGTAAAGCTTCCTTTTGCCTGCAGTGTTGTTTTAACAGCTCTGCAAGGTGTGTGTGAGTGCAGGTGACGCTGCAGTTTGCTCTGTATGCAACGCTGTCTGTAGGCATCTGCACGTGTCACTCACAGACTATTTTTTTTTTCTTCAGTGTAATTCTTGCTGCTCCATGTAATTGAAATAATAGTGTGACGCGCTTCCATCCGTATACAATACCTTGGTTGCAAACACTATAGAAGTCCACAATGGAGCCTTTCACAGCAAGTGAACAGTTGTGTTTCAGTGTTCACTGCAGTCTGTAATTTTATTTTTTTTTTTTGAGTGCAGATCACGCTCCAGTTACTTCAACTAATGCTGCGTGTACTCTGCTGAGTGTCTGTCACTGGCTCATCCTTGTAATTTTTCAAAAATTGCTGCTGCTTTATTCTATTTTGAATTTACAAAAATATATTAGTGTGACGCTCTTCCATCAAAATACAATACATTGCTTGCAAACTTAATAGAAGTCCACAAAAAGGCCTTTCACAGCAAGTGAACAGTTGTGTTTCAGTGTTCACTGTAGTCTGAGGTTTCATTTTTTTGTAGGAGTGTAGATCCCGCTCCACTTCAACCACCGCAGCGTGTACTCTGCTGAGTGTCTGTCACTGGCTCATCCTTGTAATTATTCAAAAATTGCTGCTGCTTTATTCTATTTTAAATTTACAAAAATATATTAGTGTGACGCTCTTCCATCAAAATACAATACATTGCTTGCAAACTTAATAGAAGTCCACAAAAAGGCCTTTCACAGCAAGTGAACAGTTGTGTTTCAGTGTTCACTGTAGTCTGAGGTTTCATTTTTTTGTAGGAGTGTAGATCCCGCTCCACTTCAACCACCGCAGCGTGTACTCTGCTGAGTGTCTGTCACTGGCTCATCCTTGTAATTTTTCAAAAATTGCTGCTGCTTTATTCTATTTTAAATTTACAAAAATATATTAGTGTGACGCTCTTCCATCAAAATACAATACATTGCTTGCAAACTTAATAGAAGTCCACAAAAAGGCCTTTCACAGCAAGTGAACAGTTGTGTTTCAGTGTTCACTGTAGTCTGAGGTTTCATTTTTTTGTAGGAGTGTAGATCCCGCTCCACTTCAACCACCGCAGCGTGTACTCTGCTGAGTGTCTGTCACTGGCTCATCCTTGTAATTATTCAAAAATTGCTGCTGCTTTATTCTATTTTAAATTTACAAAAATATATTAGTGTGACGCTCTTCCATCAAAATACAATACATTGCTTGCAAACTTAATAGAAGTCCACAAAAAGGCCTTTCACAGCAAGTGAACAGTTGTGTTTCAGTGTTCACTGTAGTCTGAGGTTTCATTTTTTTGTAGGAGTGTAGATCCCGCTCCACTTCAACCACCGCAGCGTGTACTCTGCTGAGTGTCTGTCACTGGCTCATCCTTGTAATTTTTCAAAAATTGCTGCTGCTTTATTCTATTTTAAATTTACAAAAATATATTAGTGTGACGCTCTTCCAGAGGACAGCGTTTGTTGGCCATTTGTGAGTCTGCAGCACATGGTTGATTTCATGCTGCACTGCCTGAGAAACGACCGCTGAATCGGCCACATTCTCACCACGTCAGATAATTGGGTGTACACCCTCCTAGACCCTCGCTACTGGGACAACTTACAAAGCCTCATCACACCGTTGAACCGGGACCGTAAAATGTTGGAGGACCAAGACACACTGTTGAAATCCATAATGTTCTCCATTCCAGCCGAGAGCGCTGCTGCTGCTACTGCTTTACAAAGCAGCTCTGTGCGTCGAGGCATTGTAGACACCTCTGCAACAAGAGAGAGCACAAGCAGCGCCTCTGCACAGGGCAAGAGCTGTATGTTACAAATGTGGCGAAGTTTTGTGACAGCGCCACCAAGGTGTACACCATAGTGATGGGAAATCTAGTTAATTTTGGTGATTAGTTCACCATGAACTAGTTCACTGAAAAGATTAGTTCAAAAGATTAGTTCATTTAGTTCAGTTTTTCTCCACCCTATCCTGTGAGGAGCTGATAGGAAATGCATCATGTGACCTCTGAACTAAATGAACTAGATGAACTGCTGAACAAAATGTTCTATTGAGAATGACTCAGGACAGCCGAGTTCAATCTGATGCCTCTGACTGAGCCCAGCAGTGCCACATAATGATTGTGTATGAGGGGGCTGAGAAGCAGTTCAGCATCCACCATTTTTAGAACAGAACAGGGGTCAGTGTTAAAGATTTTAGCAAGACTGATCTTCTAGGCTAGAGGCATGAACTACACACAGAAACACTCTCTCATACACACATATGAGCTGTGTCTGTGTACTGTGTGTGCAATTTCATTTTTTATTGATAATATTATTATTACTGTTATATTTGTATTTGATGTGTGGTATGCTTTGGAGGTGCTGGCTTGCCCTGCTGCCAGTGTATTATCTGAGCGCGTCTTTAGTGCTGCAGGTGGTGTACTAACAGACCGTCGCATGCGACTATCCTCAGACAATGTAGACCGGCTTATTTTTCTGAAAATGAACAAGGCATGTGTCTCGACCCGCCACCACAATTGTGGGTTACCAGGGCAATGGGGTACTCAGAGCCGAGCCCATGGAAGTCTATGGGGATTGTCACAGGTAGCGGTGGCTCGGTCTGTGGCCCTGGCGGTCTGGCGTATGTTAGGGATATATTTACAGGGGATAGATTTATATACAGTTCGTGACGCCACCTGTAGTCTCTGGTAATTTGTACCAGCGCTGCTGTAGATCTCTGAGGGGATGGTGAGGCAGCTAGATGTCGGGTCCCCTACAGGTGGGACTCTTCCCTCAGGTCGGTAGTTAGGTAGGGATTGTGCAGGCATGCAATTAATAACTCAGTCTCACACAGTCAGCGTCTTTCCATACCTTTACTTGTAAGATGTTCAGGCAGGTCCCAGGGAGGCTGATCCAAGGAGAATGTATTTTGAGATAGCAGCTGGACAAGTTAGGGGCCTCCTTTACTTTCACAACGATGAGTACAACCAGCATGAAGCGTAGTTCCCTCTATAACTCCAGCTATTCCATAGCTGTACTGCCCAGTCAGTTTTGTGGTCGGAGCCTTCCTGTGAGAGAGCTGAATTCCTATCTTGTCGTGCACTGACTCAAAGTCTTCATCCCCCTGACCCCAGTTACGTACCGACTATTTAGGGGCTGCTTGCCGCGACCTAAGGTCCGGTAAGTCTCTGGTTTTCTTACCACTAAGCGTGAAGCTTTAGTGATCCTTCGGTCCCCAGTGACCGGTTACAATGTGCAGGACTTCTTCAATCCAAAAGCACTTTTCAAATATTCCTTTCCACTGTGCCTTTCGCCTTGTCCTCGCTGGTAGCATAAACACTCACACTTGCAAAAAGTCATATAATCACTCCCTTCTTCTCTTCCTTCAGAGTTAGTTAACAGACTCTCAGTTATCCACTAGGCAGGAGCACGTCTCTGAACCTTTCACTGTCCTTGGGACAGGAGACTGAAGTATATCTGCACTAAGCTCTTCTTTCTTTATCAGTGTCTTCAAGTGAGGTACAGCTCTGACCAGGCTGAGGTGATCTATATCTCGCCCTTACTGGCCTCCACTTGCTGAACTGCTGGTAGAACCAGGCTGGACTGCTTCCTCCCTCCAGTCCCAGCTAGACTCCACACGTCTGCTCTGTCCGAGGACAGGAAACTGACTACTCTTATCACTCAACGAATACACCCTGACCACTCCCTCACAAGTGACTACACTACCCTAAGGGTGTGTCTAGTGTATGTTGAGTGAATGGGTATTGAGCATTAAACTGCTATCTCTCCACACACTCTCCAGGGTACTGCGTGTGCCTAACACCAGGGCTACACATTCCCCCATGGTAAAAGACAGCACTCCCGGGCTGTAAAATACAAAGAGACATTTTGTTTATGCATGAAAACATCAACAATAAACATTAATTCGTCCCATCCGGGAGGTGAGGATGTCTTGAACGTTGCAAAACAAAACATTGAATATAGCAAAATACAAAAGTATTAAGGCATCAAAACATTCAATAAATACACAGTATTCTTGTGAAGGACCCGCACCAAACCTTCAATGTGGGTCCTGGGTGGGCTGTAGGACATAGGAATGCAGACCTCACTCAGTGCCACACCACACGGGTTTTCTGTTCAGAGGTAGTTGTGCTGGTTTTATGTAAAACCAAGATAAGGCACCGAAGCGCAACTATATACAAATAAGTTCTGGGCTGGCACAGTCCTCAACCTCAAAGTCCATTGTAAAACGAAGACATATTATATCACATTATAATAATAATAAAGTGCAAAACTTTTTCTTTGTTTACCCAGCCGGGCATTCTATTTTTAGCAATATATATATACGCTATTTACACATTTAACTTGTGCAAAAATTGGCAAACATTCTTAAACTTTTTACAACATTACTTATGGTAGACCCCTATCTGGATCTCACCGGTTTTTCTTTACTATTCATTTATTTCAAATACATTTTCCACCCCGGGGGCTGGAACAATGCAATGGGCCCTAGATCCCAGGACTAACAAGTCGTGACCTGCTATTGGGGTTTGAGTTGCCACAGTTCTTGTGTGAACCTCTAGGGGCGCAACGGGTACATTCTCCTTGCGAGACACCGATTGCGTTTCAATCTGAGTCACAGTTAACGATATTGATCGTGTCATGGATTGCGATGGAAACTGGGTCGCATGTTGCGATGTAGAAGGATAACGGTATACAGGTGTCACTTCCACTTGCGAAGTACCTGCAGGGGGCGATGCTGGGGCACGGCCGGATACTGCTTGAGCTGGAGACGGGGACGCTGCGGTAGTGGTGACGTTACCTGCGTCTGGGACGGGGTCACGGACGATGGTGACGTTAAGGGCATACCATCCCTTCATTCCCCAGTGTCGTGTATATGTGACAATGTCTCCATTAATTAGGTCCCTCCCGGGATGGCCTTGCGGTAGGTGGGATTCTACGTCCCTGCGACTAACAAAGACCCCTGGGTAGAGGCCCGGTTCACGGATGAAGCCCCAGCCCTTCCGGAGCTGGAACTCAGTCACACACCCCTGCCGCCGCGGTTCCCTCAGGGTACCTTTCTCTCTCCGGACACTCTCCTTGTCCGCGATCAGCTCTGCATATTGCCGCTGACGGTTCCGCTGAGCTTCCCGCTCTTCCTCCTGCTGGCGTTTCTGCTTCTCCTCACGACTCTGCCACTCACGTTCCCACTGGGCGGTGTAGGCGACGTCATCCAGGCGCGCCATTTCGTCCCAGTCGACGTCTGGTAACGACGGACAGGACCCCTCCGGTGTCCCTGCCGGGGTTCGATCATCTGCTGCGGCCTCCTGGCCGGGCGGGAGTTCCGGAACTGGCGGTACCTCCTCAACCTCCTTCGCCTCCACCGCTTCACCGGTGGGATCAGGATTGGTACTTTCGGGGGCAGCCTCCGGTTGCTCCTTTGCCTTGGGCAGCAGAAGTTTTGGTAACTCCAGACGTAGAGGATCATCGAAGGGAGAGATCACCGCGTCCCACAGCCTCCGCTGCTCCAGGGTACGCCGGCGTCTCTCGATCTCTTCAAATCCAAGTTGTGGCGAAATCATCTTTCTTAGTCGTGCATTTTCTTCTTTAACCTCCAGCAATGCTTGCTGCAGGTGCAGGACCACGGATGACTCCGGTGCTGGTGGCAGCTTGGCTGGGGCACGGGGCCTGCCTTCCTCCGCTTCCCTGCTCGGCTGCACACGTCCTGCTTCCATGATGTTCCAGAAGATTCTTTCATCTTCCTCCAGAGACGTCCGGTCTCTTCCGTGGAGGCGGGGTTTGCGTCTCCTCCTCTTTGCAGGAAAGGTGAAGAGGAGGCGGACCTCCTTTGCTGTAGGGCAGGATCGCATGTTGTAATAGCACTTTGAGAGGGCAGGCATTTTCTTCGCGCCACAGGGGGGTACACGCCCACGAAGGTACGCCCACCTTCTTCTCCAGCGCCTGAGGGCGCGAATATGGCGACAAAGATGGCGATTTTTGGCGCCAAAAGTGCAAACAGTCCTTTTCACAAAAACAACTCCATAGGCACACAGGGCTCGCAATTTTGCGAGTTTCGCATCCTGTTCGTGACGCCAATTTGTCTCGACCCGCCACCACAATTGTGGGTTACCAGGGCAATGGGGTACTCAGAGCCGAGCCCATGGAAGTCTATGGGGATTGTCACAGGTAGCGGTGGCTCGGTCTGTGGCCCTGGCGGTCTGGCGTATGTTAGGGATATATTTACAGGGGATAGATTTATATACAGTTCGTGACGCCACCTGTAGTCTCTGGTAATTTGTACCAGCGCTGCTGTAGATCTCTGAGGGGATGGTGAGGCAGCTAGATGTCGGTCCCCTACAGGTGGGACTCTTCCCTCAGGTCGGTAGTTAGGTAGGGATTGTGCAGGCATGCAATTAATAACTCAGTCTCACACAGTCAGCGTCTTTCCATACCTTTACTTGTAAGATGTTCAGGCAGGTCCCAGGGAGGCTGATCCAAGGAGAATGTATTTTGAGATAGCAGCTGGACAAGTTAGGGGCCTCCTTTACTTTCACAACGATGAGTACAACCAGCATGAAGCGTAGTTCCCTCTATAACTCCAGCTATTCCATAGCTGTACTGCCCAGTCAGTTTTGTGGTCGGAGCCTTCCTGTGAGAGAGCTGAATTCCTATCTTGTCGTGCACTGACTCAAAGTCTTCACTCCCCCTGACCCCAGTTACGTACCGACTATTTAGGGGCTGCTTGCCGCGACCTAAGGTCCGGTAAGTCTCTGGTTTTCTTACCACTAAGCGTGAAGCTTTAGTGATCCTTCGGTCCCCAGTGACCGGTTACAATGTGCAGGACTTCTTCAATCCAAAAGCACTTTTCAAATATTCCTTTCCACTGTGCCTTTCGCCTTGTCCTCGCTGGTAGCATAAACACTCACACTTGCAAAAAGTCATATAATCACTCCCTTCTTCTCTTCCTTCAGAGTTAGTTAACAGACTCTCAGTTATCCACTAGGCAGGAGCACGTCTCTGAACCTTTCACTGTCCTTGGGACAGGAGACTGAAGTATATCTGCACTAAGCTCTTCTTTCTTTATCAGTGTCTTCAAGTGAGGTACAGCTCTGACCAGGCTGAGGTGATCTATATCTCGCCCTTACTGGCCTCCACTTGCTGAACTGCTGGTAGAACCAGGCTGGACTGCTTCCTCCCTCCAGGTCCCAGCTAGACTCCACACGTCTGCTCTGTCCGAGGACAGGAAACTGACTACTCTTATCACTCAATGAATACACCCTGACCACTCCCTCACAAGTGACTACACTACCCTAAGGGTGTGTCTAGTGTATGTTGAGTGAATGGGTATTGAGCATTAAACTGCTATCTCTCCACACACTCTCCAGGGTACTGCGTGTGCCTAACACCAGGGCTACACACATGGATCTCACCTGAATTTGCCTGTCCGTTTTCAGATTAAATAACTGTTTGCCAACGTTTTCCAAGTCTCCTGTTATGTTCATCTTTCTACCACCTGAACTCTACTCCCTGGGCTACAACACTGCCAGTCACAGGGGAATGATCATTTACAAAACAAAATGTTATCCCCAACAAATAGTAGCGCAACGACTCCAGTGCCCACTTTATCGCCAGGCACTCTCTCTCTACAATGCTGTCTCTGTTTTTTGATGGAGTAAGTTTTCGACTCAGGAAACTAATGGGATGCTCCTCCCCGTTAAGCTCCAGTCCTGAGACAACACGGCACCCAGACCTACCTCTGACGCATCAGTCTGGACAATGAATTCTCTTTTGAACTCGGGTGTGCTCAAAACTGGTGACCCACACAGTGCCCCTTTTATTGCCCCTGTTGATGACCCCTTGCTGATTTATTAACCGGCTCCACCAGATCCATGGGTATTCTCTCAAACTGAACCTCTAAAATTTTTAATGGCACCAAGAGACTTACTAAATGAGGCTGAGGACTGTGTATCTGGCGCATGCGACAAGAGTTACAATACCGTTTAACTTCTTGATAGACCCCCAGCCAGTAAAACCGTTGTATAATTCTGTGTAGGGTTTTCTTTTGGCACAAATGTCACCCTAGTACATGCGCATGCGCTAAGTCCATTACCAACCTCCGATATGACTGCGGTAGCAGCAATTGCTAAAAAATTTCAACATGTATTTTATAAACCTGATACAGCAAATCTTGGTTCAGCTCTAATTGTTTAAATACTGTAGCTGCCCCGGGGTGTTGGGGTTCCTCATTGACAACCAGTAAATTTTCACGGGCTAGACTCAACGTAGGGGCCGCGTAGTTGCGCCTTAACAAATTTGTCACCTGTCACATTTAAGTATTACAATTCAGGTCCCGGTGTCAAATCTTCCATCTCCCCAACTAACACTTCGATAGGAGAGGGGTTTTCCTACTCCACCGAAGGCAAAGGTAATACTGCCCACTGCACACATGTGTTATGCATAGTGAGACTGATAGTAGCCAACAAAGTAGCTAACAAAGGCCACTTGTGATCGCCCTATCAGCGTAGGAACAATGCTACTCAAAAGATCTTCCATGATCCTGGACAAAATCTTGATATAATGGTCAATGAGTGAGAATGTACGATAGGATCCAGGCAGATGTGAAGGTTTGTTTGGTTTTAGTAGCAACTTCATGTGTGACATGTTTGAATGGCTGGGCAACCCTCCTGTCTCCAATATATGATTGAAGGTGCGTACCAATGTGGACGGGATATCCTCACTCAATAATTTTAATAATTTGGCTGTAAACCCGTCAGGTCCTGGAGCTTTCCCGTATTTAAAGTAACTTATCGCCGCTGTCACTTCCGTCACCTCAATTTGTTTTTTTAAAAGGAGAAGCTGATAGTTTGTGATGGATGGTAACCGTATTCCATCTACAAAGGTGTTACCCTCCTCACTATCCGTATGTTCCACCTTATATAAGTCTGAGTAGTATTCTTGTAGAATGGTGTTTATGGTTCGAGGGTCTGTGTTCATGATCCCATGTTTATTCGTTAACGCTGTAATATGTTGATGACGAATGTGATTTCCTTTCGCTAGTCGTGCTAATAGTCTCCCTCATTTGCTACCATAACGATATACATCGGCTCTATAATTGTTATTACTGCTTCTCTCTCGTCGATATACCCATACGTGTAAGTCAACCTTAGCCTGCTTACATCTATTTTTAACCTGTGTTGATGAACTTGTCTTGTTTGCCGTGTACCTATCGCGTAATATCCTGCTAGCCTGCGAGTAGTTTGTCGCCATCTTCTTTTTTAGCGTTGTCTGATAACCTATTAGTTTCCCGCGCATTACTCCCTTCCCTGCTGCCCATAAAAGTTCCGGCCTATCCCTAGTATCTCCATTATCCCTCACATATTAAAAACACCATTGCTTCACATGATGTCGAAACTTCTCATCCATTAACAAATAGGTCGGGAAGCGCCAAGTTTGGTTTGGCCCCATCTGCACCATATCTGGCAGGGTCACTGATACGGGCGCGTGGTCATATATAGCTACGCTGTGCACATCTGCCTCTTCCACTCCCCTTAATAGCTCCTGTGCTAGCAATATATAATCTATTCTGGACCAAGAGTCATGTGGCGCCGAATAGAATGAATATTCACTGCCATCTGGGTTCAGGTGTGTCCAAATGTCTACAAAGTTACTCGTGTCTAGCAAGGGTTATTATAAACGTGTGTCATGTGATCGCACATTCATTCGCATCGACCTACAGTTCTTCACTGTTCGATTCACCATATTTAAGTCACCACCGTGGGTGGTTTTAATGCTCTCCTATCGGCCTGATATGCTTGGATACCTGGGATAAATTTAGGAACGTCTCCAAACTCCCTACTCACATGTCAGCGCAGGAACCGTAAGAGGGAACGTGCTTGTTTTGTTGCGCATAGGTGGAGTTTTATACAGTAAATGATTACTGCTGTCTTATTTTTGCGTCCCAAGGGCAGAATAAGTCTGCGTAACGTTACATTTTACAGACACTCATATAATAGAACACACGCTACCCTAACCGTGACACAAGGAAGGTATTGTTGTGGATAAAGCCGCCATTTTAGCATCACTGTGCTGTTAATTCAGTTTGGGACAGAACGCTGCTCTGCTGACTCTGAGGGACAGTTAGAGATTGCGATTTTGTGTACTGTGCTTTAGGCAGGCTACTTTACCAACCGCTGTGTACATCTTCCTTTTGCCTTGCAGTGTTTTTTTCACAGCTCTGCAAGGTGTGTGTGTGAGTGCAGGTGACGCGCTGCAGTTTGCTCGGCATACAACGCTGTATGTAGGCATCTGCACATGTCACTCTCACACTCTTTTTTTTTTTTTTTCTTTAGTGTAATTCTTGCTGCTCCATTCAATTGAAATTATAGTGTGACGTGCTTCCATCCGTATCCAATACATTGGTTGAAAACACTGTAGAAGGACACAAAAAGCCCTTTCACAGCTAAGAGTTGTGTTCACTGTAGTCTGAGATTTTAATTTATTCAATTTTGATCACGCTCAAGTTACTTCTTCAAGCAATGCTGCTTGTACTCTGCTGAGCGTGTCTTACTGCCTCATCCTTGTCATTTTTCTCGAATTGGTGTACATGTACATCAAAGTAGTCTTCATTTTGATCGAAATCCAAGCAGGTACCCGGACACTCTATGGCTGCTTTTGTACGGTGGACTGGCTCCAACATTCAATAAGACTTAAGATGCAATCGGGCACCTTGTCAAGGCCCAATCCTCTTCTCCCTCTGATATAATAATAATAATAATCTTTATTTATATAGCGCCAACATATTCCGCAGCGCTTTACACTATAAAAGTTTCAAAACACAAGTCATAGGTAACAACGTTAACAATACAATAATTAAAGCAAAATAAGCCGACCCTGCTCGTGAGAGCTTACAATCTACAATGAGGTGGGGGAGATACAAAGTACAGGTGTGTATATATAATGGTGCATTTCCAATGATGGTCTAGCCATCTTGAGGGAGTGAGGCATGGATGGAGATAGTGAATGGGCTCCACATACACACTTAAACATAGAACAACTTTGGTTATTGAATGTGATAGGCCACTCTGAACAAATGTGTTTTGAGGGAGCGCCTGAAACCAGGCAAATTGTGGATAGTCCTAATTTCTTGTGGTAGAGCATTCCAGAGGATTTGCGCAGCGCGGGAGAAGTCTTGGAGTCGGGAGTGGGAGGTACGGATTACTGCAGAGGTTAGTCGAAAGTCATTTGCAGAGCGCAGCAGTCGGTTAGGCCGATAGATAGAAATGAGGGAGGAGATGTAGGGGGTGCTGCACTGTGGAGAGCTTTGTGGGTGAGAACCAGTACTTTGAATTGGATCCTATAATGAATGGGCAGCCAGTGTAAGGACTGGCGAAGAGCGGACGCGTCCGAGTACCGATTAGCCAGATGGATGACCCTGGCTGCTGCATTAAGGATGGACTGGAGAGGGGATAGTCGAGTAATGGGGAGGCCAAGTAATAGAGCATTGCAGTAGTCCAGGCGGGAGTGGATCAATGCTACAGTGAGGGTTTTTGTTGTTTCCATGGTGAGAAAAGGGCGGATTCTAGAGATGTTCTTTAGGTGTAGACGGCAAATATCTAACAAACAGGTCATGCTGGAGAGACTTGCACCTACTGCCACTCAGGGTCTTCAGCTCCTTTGTGAGAAACTAATGTTTGGCCAGCCAGTATATCAAATAAAGTTCATGAGAAATGGGAACTGTGGTTGGCTTCACTTTTGGTACTGGGTGCTAATACCAAACCATGGTGTGCCATTCAATGGATATTCCTGGCTGGTTGGAGACAAGCTCATTCCCACAGAAAAGTACCAGAAAGCTAAGGAGATGGTGGCCTCTCTCAACATGAAGGAGTTTGCTCGTTGTCTAGGAGACCGACCACCCCTGCTGTGTACCTTGTCAACGTTGTGTTGAAGCTTGCAAGGATTAAGAGGTTACAGTGGTAAGTCTGGTTTTTACTAAAGATCCAGCTGTGTATTATAGTTTTTATGTTTAAAAAAATTTTTTATCTTAGGAATGTTAAATAAATTTTTCTTTTTTTTTTTAAATACAATGTATCTTATGAATGTTAAATATTTAATTTTTTTTTTATAAAATAAAATGTATCTTATGAATGTTAAATAACCATTTTTTTTTTTTTTTTTCAGGTATTTGATCTACCGTAGCTAGTTGCTGATCGTTGACTCTACACCCCTCTCCCCAGAATGTTACTCGGGTTATGGGGAAAAATCACCGCTATTCCAGACTGATTTCATGTTAATGTGTCTGGCTCTTACACAGCACACAGCACTTGATGTTAGTTTATCTTTTTCCTAAATTATTTGTTACACTGCCCTTCTCACATTTAATTTGCACTTTTTTTTAAGCACAAGTTTTTTTACACTTCCTTGTTCTGTAAGTAGGCTTAATGGTTAAATGTTTTATACTAGATGTAAATATGTAACATGTAAATTTTATATTAAGATTTTGAAAATTATTAGGTACACACCATCAGGCTCTTTCGTCCCCTCTCCCTTAGAGTAGCGGTAATATATCGGACCCCAGGCTCGCCCACACAGTTCCTTGACCACTTCTCTGCCTGGCTGCTGCACTTTCATGTCCTCAGAAGTACCAACCCTTATCCTTGGAGACTTCAACATCCCCATTAACAGCCCTACTTCCACACTCAAAACACATTTGTTCAGAGCGGCCTATCACATTCACTAATCAAAGTCATTCTACGTGTAACTGTGTGTGTGTGTAGCCCATTCACTATCTCCATCACTCCTCACTCCCTGAAAATGGCTGGACCATCATTGTAAATAAACCATTGTATATAAACAACTGTACTTTGTAGCTCCCCTCCTCATTGTAGATTGTAAGGTCTCACGAGCAGGGGCGGCTTATATTGCTTTAATTATTGTATTGTTAACGTTGTCACTTATGACTTGTGTTATGAAACTGTTAAACTGTACAGCGCTGCGGAATCTGTTGGCGCTATATAAATAAAGATTATTATTATAGAGGCCCACTCAGTAGTGGTGAAGTGAACGGCGCAAATTGCGAGTTGATTGCAACTGATGCAGCTGATACTCCATTACTGCTGGCTGCTGCTCACACAACCGCTCCAACATATGTAACGTGGAATTCCACCTGGTGGGTACGTCACATATGATGCGATGTTCAGGAAGGCAAAATCTGCGTTGCAGAGCTGCAATGCGCGATCTGGCCATGGTGGAACGTCGCAAGTTAGTGCACTGTAGGCGGACCTTGTGCAGCAGTGCATCAAGATCCGGATAGTCCCTCAAAAAACTCTGGATGACCAAGTTTAGCACATGTGCCAGACATGGTATGTGAGTGACGTTGCCTAGGCCCAGACCTGCCACCAGATTTCGGCCATTGTCACACACTACCAAGCCTGCCTGTAGATTCGCTGGCAAAATACACATGTCGCTCTCTTGCTTTATGGCATTCCAGAGCTCCAGCGCTGTGTGGCTTTGATTCCCCATGGAAATTAATTTCAGGACGGCCTGTTGACGTTTGGCCACGTCTGTGCTCATATCGGTCAACAGGCTCGCTGTCTGGGTGTTATGTTTGACACCAATCTCTCCTTCACCTCCCATATACAATCTGTTGCCCGCTATTGCCACCTACACCTAAAGAACATCTCTCCCGAATCCAAGACTTCTCCCGCGCTGCGCCAATACTGTGGAATGCTGTACCCCAAGAAATTAGAACTATCCACAATTTGCATGTTTTGGGGCGCTCACTCTAAACACATTTCTTCATAGCGGCCTATCACATTCACTAATCAAAGTCATTCTATGTGTAAGTGTGTGTGTGTAGCCCATTCACTATCTCCATCCATCCCTCACTCCCTCAAAATGGCTGGGCCATCATTCTAAATACACCATTGTATATAAACACCTGTACTTTGTATCTCCCCCACATATTTGTAAATTGTAAGCTCTCACGAGCATGTGCGGATTATATTGCTTTCATTATTGTATTGGTAACGTTGTTAGTTATGACTTGTGTTCTGAAACTGTTAAACTGTAAAGCGCTGCGTAATCTGTTGGCGCTATATAACTAAAGATTCTTATTAAGCGTTCACGGGTCCATGTGGAGGTAGACCGTGACGGCTCCTGCAACGATGTTTCTGAGGAAATGGAGAAGGAGGAGTCAATGTGTACAGACTTGATTCCCGCAATCCTTGTAGTTGCCTGAACACGTACAGCGCCACTCGCAAGATCTGTACCCGGCTCCACAACATTGACCCAATGGGCAGTAAGGGAAAGGTATCGTCCCTGGCCATGGATACTGGTCCATGCAGCGGTGGTCAGGTGGACATTGCTACTGACGGAGTTTAGTAGCGCATGTTTAATTTTAACCTCAACAACATGCTTTTACAGACCAGGGACGGCTTGCCTGCTGAAATAAAATCAGCTTGGCACATTGTATTGTGGGACTGCCAATGCCATTAAGTTCCGTAAACTGTCAGTCTCCACCAGCCTGAATGACAGCATTTCAAGGGACAGGAGTTTTGCAATGCCAGCATTCAGAGCCTGTGCTCGTGGATGGTTTGCCGAGATTGGGCCTACACCCGATACGCCACAACCTGACACCCAGAGATAAACAAGCCATAAAATCTCTGAAAGATAACCCCAACATTATTATTAAACCAGCAGATAAGGGGGGTGCTATCGTTATTATGAATAAGACCCAATCTATTGCCGAAATTCATAGACAACTGTCAGTTAACCTAACCTACAGACAACTCAATTGTGACCCTACATTTTACATCTGTCAAAAAATTGATCGTATCCTGACAAAACATCTTTGATTGATCACCATAGACTGTAAGACTATGACATTCCTTAATATTCAATACCCCATCACCTCTGTTTTCTACACACTCCCAAAAATCAACAAAAAACTACATTATCCACCCGCATACCCTAGAGGGATAATTCTCCGTGTTCTACAGTATCACCCAAATGTTTAACATGTTGCCTAATTCCTATGTATATATATTCTTCACCCTATGTATTTATTGTATATATTGTATATATTATACATTGTCATTGACTGTAAATTTTTCTATCTCTTCCAGCGACTATTTGATAAAGGCCACTGCGTTGCCCAAAACGTCAGTCAGTCGTCTCATAGCTATTTTCTTTTTTCACATCAAGTGTGTAATAAAAATTTCAAATTTAACCATGACATATGCAGTTAAACTTGTGCAGTGATTCTCTATAGACTGTACATCTTCAGTGTGTCTTTGTAACTCAACTACGTGTTTTCTCCGCACATGTTTACACATATTTGTGGTATTGAGGTTACTGACACTTTACCTCTTTTTACTTTTTGATTACACAGCTTGCATTTGACATAGCAAATATCATCTGCAAGTGTGTGAAAAATGGACCACGCAGTGCAAGTCCTGGGAGCGTCCGTTTAGACTTTTGTAAGAGAAATCCGAACAGGTGCCAAAATGGAGGCTACAGGCAACAGAGTATGCAGCCTAACTCTCCCTCCTGTTTGTACCGTTGGGGCAATCGCTTCCTCAGAGCTGCTACCACCACCTTCCTGTTCCTCACGCCATGTTGGGTCTTGGACCTCATCATCTCCACTAACCTCTTCCAACACCTGCTGCTGTTGGGTGGTCTGGCCACCACCATGCTCAACAGAAACTGGCACCTGAGTCTCATCATCATCAGATGCGTTCTGCGGTGTGCTGACCATCGGCACTGTCTCACCCGCCTCTTCAGATTCAGAGAGACACAGCTGTTGCGCATCACTGCATACTCCCTCTTCTTCACATTCCAGAATGCTGCTTGGCTGTGCCCTGTTTGCAAACCAACAGATTCTGAGAACAGAAGCAGAGACTCAGCTGGCTCCTGTACAGAACTCTCTGACTGACTGGGCAATTTGGCAGGCGGGAAGAGACAGATGGTTGATCAACAGTGCTGTGTTCCTGAGAGGAGGTGGAAACAATTGAAGTCGATGCATTGGACCCTGGGCTCCAACACCGCCAGTTGTTGCCTGTAAGTGCTGTTAGCACAGTCAACACTTGCTCCTGTGTTACTGGGGTTCAGTAACACCAGCTGTTCCCCTGCTGTGTGTACGACAAAAAGTCATGCTGCCTCCACCCTGTCCTCCTCTCATCCCTGGGCTCCAACACCGCCAGTTGTTGCTCGGAAGTAATTGGCACGGGTACTGACTCATGCCCACCCTGGTTACAGCACCACAGCTGTTTCCTGGCAGTGTCAACATAAATTAGCCTCAAATAAGTTGTCCTGTCATGTTGCATTCCGGTTA
>JARQOD010000001.1:47104405-47180539 GCA_033576555.1 Oophaga sylvatica | reverse complement strand
TTCCCCATAGACTTCCAGGGGTTTTTTTTTTCCGAGTACCCCAACCCGGGTACCCCCAAATTTGGTGCGGGGGTCACCCTAATTTTCTCATTTCTCTGTAGAAAAACCAACTACATGAACCTTCCCGAACAACTACTGTCACGCGGGCTGCGGGCCCTCAGACTAACGTCGTGAGAAAATCTCCTTTTCTGGGGTTCCCCTATATTACTCAAAAAGGCCCCTCTGGTGGCTTAGGGTTTTGGGAAATTGTAAATATCAGGTTTTTTGGGGTTTTTTCCCCCTTTTCATGCATCCCCGGGGAAAAGACCAAGCGCAGCTGGCCTACATTGCCCCAACTAGAACGTATTACGGGTGCCTTTTTAATAACTTTTTTATCTGGCGGCATTGTTTTGAACTCTCTTTTTTTCTGGGGTTTTTTTTCATCTCCTAAAACCAAGCGTTTGGGACAATATTTTTTTTTTAATTAAAATGGCCAATTTTTCCTTTTAAAAAAGGGGAAAGCACTTCTCCATTATGTCCTACAACGAATGTGGGAAAACCCCCGGGTGCCTCGCTCATTAAACCCTTTATTTTATTGGGGAATCAGTTTTTTTTGTTCATTTCCTTTTAAACCTGCATTTTGACCTGAGACCCCCACTTCCTTTGGTTTTTCCAAACCCTTTGGGGGCCATGTTCATTTTTTCCCAGTATTTACCCCGATTTACATAAAAAAATTTTAAAATAAAAACCCCGGGGGGGGAAACAATCAGGGGAAAAGTATAAAAAAAACACGTCCCCCATTCTGTTTTTAAAATCCCCACTCCGGGGTTTTGGCTTAAAATATTGATAAAAAATACTGACCAAATACTGAAGGGGGAAAATGGGCCCCTAAATAAAAATCGGTTTTATTTTCTAGGGAATTTTTTGGGGTTCCCGTTTCGTTTCCCCCCCTCCTTCGTCCATTCCAGTTCGGGTTCAGTTCCCCATCCGCCCCAAAAAAGGGTTTTTCGATCTCCTCATTTGGGTTTAAATGAGCAAAATTTTTTCGTTTTTGCCCTAATCTGTTTTTTCCCATTTTGGGGCCCCCATTTAACACTTCGGGAAGATTTTTTATGACTTTTCTGAACATATTCGGAATTTCTACTCCCTTTTAACTCTAATGCCGGGGGGCGTGTTCGACGAATATTGAAAAAAACAATTTTTTAAAGCCGATCGTATTGGGAAACCGAATCCAAAAAAATTTTCCTCAACTGTAACTATGAAACCCAAATTTTTTATAGGGCACACTGTGCTGCAAAATTTGATGGGGATTTATTTAAAAATACCGGATCACATGTGAGAAACCGCATTAAATACTGCAGTCTCCGGGACCTCGTACCTGTCTGCGGTCTCTAGGACCTCTGCTACCTGTCTGAGGTCTCCAGGATCTCTGCTACCTGTCTGCGGTCTCCAGGACCTTTGATACCTGTCTGCAGTCTCCAGGACCTCTGCTACCTGTCTGCGGTCTCCGGGACCTCTGCTACCTGTCTGCGGTCTCCAAGACCTCTGCTACCTCTCTGCGGTCTGCACAACCTCTGCTACCTGTTTGCGGTCTGCACAACCTCTGCTACCTGTCTGCGGTTTCCAGGACCTCTGCTACCTGTCTGTGCGACCTCTGCTACATGTCTGCGGTCTGTGCGACCTCTGCTACCTGTCTGCGGTTTGTGTGACCTCTGCTACCTGTCTGTGGTCTCCAGGACCTCTGCTACCTGTCTGCAGTCTCCGGGACCTCTGCTACCTGTCTACAGTCTCCGGGACCTCTGTTACCTGTCTGTGGTCTCTGGGACCTCTGCTACCTGTCTGCGGTCTCCAGGATCTCTGCTACCTGTCTGTGGTCTCCGGGACCTCTGTTACCTGTCTACGGTCTCCAGGACCTCTGTTACCTGTCTGTGGTCTCCGGGACCTCTGCTACATGTCTGCGGTCTCCGGGACCTCTGTTACCTGTCTGTGGTCTCCGGGACCTCTGCTACCTGTCTGCGGTCTCCGGGACCTCTGTTACCTGTCTGTGGTCTCCGGGACCTCTGCTACCTGTCTGCAGTCTCCAGGACCTCTGCTACCTGTCTACGGTTTCCGGGACCTCTGTTACCTGTCTGTGGTCTCCGGGACCTCTGCTACCTGTCTGCGGTCTCCAGGATCTCTGCTACCTGTCTGCGGTCTCCAGGACCTCTGCTACCTGTCTGCGGTCTCCGGGACCTCTGCTACCTGTCTACTGTCTCCAGGACCTTTGCTACCTGTCTGCGGTCTCCGGGACCTCTGCTACCTCTCTACGGTCTCCGGGACCTCTGTTACCTGTCTATGGTCTCCGGGACCTCTGCTACCTGTCTGCGGTCTCCAGGACCTCTGCTACCTATCTGCTGTCTCCAGGACCTCTGGTACCTGTCTGGTGTCTCCGGGACCTCTGCTATTTGTTTTCCACATGCCTGAACTTCCTACTGCACCAACGCCCATGGCCTGTGTCCCCACCCCAATCTTGGGCTTTGAGTATCCACCTCACCAGGTAAGCCTAACAGGGGCACTACCAAATTTTAGTTATGTAGTTCATTCAATAATTTATTATGTGTAATTACTTTTTTCTTTTTTACTATGTTTTTGAGGCACTCGTCAGGTTACGTTTGTTCTTTCTGCCAACTTCATGCAGATATATAATATCATATCAGTTTTCTTCTGTAAAATCGGACAGTCTTCAGATGACAAATTGGCGGTATGTAGATAATTGGTAGACACTCCCTGTGGCACTTACATTTTTATACTTTAATTCTGCTTCATGATGACTGGTATTGTGCATCAAATCATTTTATCCGAAGGAACAAGAACTAACACGTCAATGATAGAAAATCCTCGCCTTAATCTCTGCACAACAACAAGTCTGTTGTGATCATCCAGATAAGTGTAAGAAGGATGAAGGTTACCGCATAGATAATTCTTCTACTTGACCACACAATCAAGTGACAGCTATGGTTATACATCCAGGAGAAGTCCCCTCAGTGATGGTGATATCCCAAGTGCAAAACAAAAGATAGGATTAGCGGCATTCCTGAGGATTAACCTCAGCTGAACCGCCGCCTCTTTGCTGCCTTTTCTTGTAAACGAGGATTTAATTAAACACAAACCTACTCAGTTTATTATGATTGGTCTTAATTCCAGATAATAAAGGTGAGATCTATGTATGAACTGATATAGAAACTAAATTCTACAATGACTTGTCAAGATATTTTATGAGAACGTCTGGAAGGCGGGAAAATCATGTCCATCTGTAGTGTCAGAGCGGAGCGCTTAGGAAAAGGGTGGGTGTCACATTCTTCAGGAAGTGGGTGCCGCTTGCTTGGAAATTCCTGGATTAAGGCCTAAATTTTAGATGCACACAGCCCAAAAGGGCATTTGATATTTTCGGTGACGCTATGTTTCTTCCTTATAATGTTCCACAGTTATTTTATATCTTAACAGTTATATTTGCAGCAGAAATTGACTGCTGATAAAACCTGTAGATTATATACAGTATTCGAAAAACTGTATTATGGGGAATACTTATATACCGTATATACTCGTGTATAAGCCGAGATTTTCAGCACATTTTTTTGTGCTGAAAATGCCCCCTCGGTTTATACACGAGTCATTGTGCAGAAACCAGTGGGGGAGAGGGTGCGGCGGCAGGAGTCAGTGGCTGGGACATCATACTCACCCTCCTGTGCAATCGTTGACCGTCCCCTGCAATCCTCCGTTGTCCCGGCTTTCTTCAGCTCTCCTGTGCTGAGCGGTCACATGGTACTGCTCATTAAGGTCATGAAATATGGACGCAACTCCACTCCCATATTCATGCCCTTAATGAGCGGCACCACGCGACCGCTCAGCACAGGAGAGCTGCAGAAAGCCGAGACAACGGAGGATTGCAGGAGGGTGAGTATGACAGGGGAGCACGGAGAAGGACGGGGAAGCATGGAGCAGGACGGGGAAGCACCGAGCAGGACGGGGGAAGCACCGAGCAGGACGGGGAAGCACTGAGCAGGATGGGGTGCACAGAGGAGCATGGAGCAGGACGTGGGGAGCACAGAGAAGAACGGGGGTGCACTGAGGAGCATGAAGGAGGACGGGGGAGCATGGAGTAGGACAAGGAGCTGAGCCATATATAGAAGGATGGGACGGGGAGCCGAGCCATGCATACTGGGAGGGGGGAGAGCCATCAGAGTAGGACAGGGATGAGGGGGCAATGTACACCTGGCTTATACTCGAGTCAATAAGCTTACCCAGTTTTCTGTGGCAAAATTAGGGGCCTCGGCTTATACTCGGGTTGGCTTATACACAAGTATATTTGTGTAGCCCAGCTACGCAGGCACACATAAAAATCCAGGAGAGTGCACAGGAAGGTAACAGCAACGCTTGATATTCATTCACTGTCACTCACTCTTTCAGACACACCCATCTGAGATATAGGAGGGAGTGACACGTAGCTTAAGTGGTTAGTCAGTCAGCCAACCTAGGAGGGAGAGTAGTGGAATCTGTTTTCCTGTCTTCGGACGGATCAGCTCAGTGTCAGTCCAGTCGGGACTTAGAGTATACTGAGGGCTGCTCAGCGAGTCCTAGAGAAAGCTGACCTCGCCATTGTATTCTACAAGTGCTTATGTTAAGAGCGTGAAGCAGGGCGAAGGGCACAGTGGAGAAGATATAGAAGTGCTACAGGTATTGGATTACCTGCACTAAATTGCCGGACACCGGGGTCCGAAGCGTTGCTACAGTTTCAAGCTTAGTAACAAGAAAACCGGAGGCATCTGGACTACAGGTCGCAGAGAGCAGCCCTAAGTGTCAATACGTAACCGGAGTCAGGTGGAACAGGGACTTTGAGTCAAGTGCACGACAAAAGTAAGGACTTAGTTTCATCACTTAGAAGGCTCCACCACAATGTTGGCCGGGCAGTACAGCTATTGAGAAAGCTGGAGATTGCAGAGTTAACTTCGCTTCAGGCAAGTTGGACTCACATACAAGTTGGAGTAAAGGAGGCCTCTAACCTGCTCAGCTGTTACCCGAATGTGCACTCTCCACCCCGACCAGCTCCCCGGGACCTGCTTGAACCATCTACCAGTAAAAGGTATGAAAAGAAGCTGCATTGTGTGTGACTGAATTCTTAACTACACCCTGCATCATCTTCACCACAGACTTCCAGGGACCAGTCTCACCTGTGGGAGACTTACTACCAAGCTGCCCCATAACATCCCCTGCGAAAGTCCTTATAGCAGCGCTGGTCCAATTGACCAGATACCACAGGTGGCGTCACAAACTACTTATCCTAATAATCCCCTGTAAATATCCCCAATTGTATGAGCGCCCAGGGCCACGGACCGAGTCCTGCTGCCAGTGACAAACCCCATAGACTTTCATGGGCTCGGTGCCGAGTACCCCATTGCCCTGGTACTAAGTGCGACTCATCCTTGGCGTCACGAACAGGATGCGAAACTTGCAATTGTGAGTCCTGTGTGCCTATATTGAACTGTTTGGTGAAAAAGACTGTTTGTCACTTTTGGCGCCAAATACCGCCATTTTGCCGCCATGTTGGCGCCCTGAGGCGCTGGTGAAGAAGGTGGGCGTGCATTCGTGGCCGTGTACCCCCCCTGAGGCGCGAAAGTTATGGCCGCCCTCTCCAAATGCTACTATAATGTGCGGTCCTGCCCCACTGCTAAAGAAATCCGCCTCCTCTTCATCCTCTATGCGAAGAGGAGGAGACGCAAATCCCGCCTCCACGGAAGAGACCAGATTGTTCCTGATGGAAACTATAGTCTGGCCTGGGACGAGATGGCGGAAGGACAGGAGAATCTGTGCCGAGGACCGGAAGATTTCCTACCTGTGCCGGAGCTGTCCCCGGATAGGGACACCGACCCCGCCATGATGGAGCTGCGGAAGGAGAATGAGGAGCTAAGAAGGAAGCTCCAGGGTCGTGCTGATCTACAGGAGACGGGGAGACACTGGTGCACCCAAACACAGCGGCTGCTGTGGGACGCAGTGTTCTCTCCTACAAGCCAAGGGCCGTCTTCTGAATTCCTGAAATCGCTGCTGAAGAAGGCTGAGGGACGACCGGAGGTTACCGCCGAAAGTGCTGTACCTGATCCCACCGATGCGGAGGTGGAGGAGAAGGAGGCTGAGGAGGTATTGCCCGGACCGGAGTGCCAGTCAGGCCAGGAGGCCACAGCGGAGTACCGCTCCCCGGTGAGGTCACCGAGGGGTCCCAGCCATCGTTGCCGGAAGTCGACTGGGACGAGATGGAGCGATTAGATGACGTCACCTATGCCGTTCAGTGGGAAAGTGAATGGCGCCGTCGTGAAGAGGAGCAGCGACGCCAAAAGCAGGAGAAAGAAAGAGACATCCAGCGGTCCCGACAGAAGCAGCATGAGGAGTTCATAGCTGACAAGGAGACCGTCCGCCGGGATAAAGGTACCCTACGGGAACAGCGGCGGCAGGGGTGCGTCACCGAGTTCCAGCTCCGCAAGGGCTGGGGCTTCATCCGCGAGCCAGGCCTCTTCGCAGGGGTCTTTGTAAGCCGCAGGGACGTAGAATCCCACCTGCCCATCGGTCATCCTGGGAGGGACCTGATTAATGGGGACATTGTGAGCTACACCCGTCACTGGGGTTTAAAGGGGTGGTATGCCCTGAACGTCTCTATCGTTAGTGACCCCGTCCCCGACGCCGGTACCGAAGCGTCCCAGTTCAGAGCTTCCACCGCACCAGGCCGTGCCCCGGCATCGCCCCCTGCATCGCAAACAGCGACCTGCTCTAGATCGCAACTGGCGACCTACTCAGCATCGCCCCCTGCATCGCAAACAACAAAGTATCCCGCAACGCAAACTGCAACTCATTCTGTATCGCAACCGGATGATGCGACCACAGTTAAATCGCAGCCTAAGCCTGCATCTTTAATGAGAAGCCAATATTTGCCTGAAACACCCGTTGCGTCCCAGGTGGTTCGCACAAGGACTGTGGCCACGCAAACACTGATATCGGGCCATGACTTATTTGTTATGGGATCCAAAGAGCATTGCGTCGTTCCAGCCCCAGGAGTGGAAGACGTCATTGAAAGTTTGTAAAAGTGAAGACCGGTAGGACCCAGACAGGGGTTTACCGCATTCTAGAAATTGTAAAAAGTTTTGAAGAAATAATTGCCATTTTTGCACTTTATTACTGTGTATGTATAGTGTTTACATATTGAGTAGAATACCCGGCTGGGTACAAGGAAGAGAATTTGAAAAGTTAAAAAGTAATATGTTGATTGCATAGTTGCATAGAATACCCTGGTTGGGTAAAGTAAAAGTTAAAGTGAAAGTTAAATTATAATGTGGATTTCCAAAATGTATATATGTATTTAACCCTTCATGGACTGAGAGGCTGTGGACTGTGCCGGCCCAAGAACTTATCTTTGTAAATAGTTGCGCTTCGGTGCATTATCTTGGTTTTACATGAAACCACTACTACTATCTACCTCTGAAGAAAAACCCGTATGGTGGGCCTAGAGTGAGGTCTGCAGTCAGAAGTCCTGCAGCCCACCCAGGACCCACGTGGGAGGTTTTTGGTGCGGGTCCTCCACAAGAATATTGTCTGATATTGTGAATATTTATGAGAATGTCTTGATATTTTGATACTTTTGTATTTTCCTATTGTACAAATTGTAACGTTTAAGAAGTCGTACCTCCCGGATGGGATGAGTTAAAATGTTGATGTTAAAGCAAAACAAAATTTTCTTTTTCTCTTTTACAGCCCGGGAGTGCTGTGTTTTACCAAGGGGGGATGTGTAGCCCAGCTACGCAGGCACACATAAAAATCCAGGAGAGTGCACAGGAAGGTAACAGCAACGCTTGATATTCATTCACTGTCACTCACTCTTTCAGACACACCCATCTGAGATATAGGAGGGAGTGACACGTAGCTTAAGTGGTTAGTCAGTCAGCCAACCTAGGAGGGAGAGTAGTGGAATCTGTTTTCCTGTCTTCGGACGGATCAGCTCAGTGTCAGTCCAGTCGGGACTTAGAGTATACTGAGGGCTGCTCAGCGAGTCCTAGAGAAAGCTGACCTCGCCATTGTATTCTACAAGTGCTTATGTTAAGAGCGTGAAGCAGGGCGAAGGGCACAGTGGAGAAGATATAGAAGTGCTACAGGTATTGGTTTTCCTGCACTAAATTGCCGGACACCGGGGTCCGAAGCGTTGCTACAGTTTCAAGCTTAGTAACAAGAAAACCGGAGGCATCTGGACTACAGGTCGCAGAGAGCAGCCCTAAGTGTCAATACGTAACCGGAGTCAGGTGGAACAGGGACTTTGAGTCAAGTGCACGACAAAAGTTAGGACTTAGTTTCATCACTTAGAAGGCTCCACCACAATGTTGGCCGGGCAGTACAGCTATTGAGAAAGCTGGAGATTGCAGAGTTAACTTCGCTTCAGGCAAGTTGGACTCACATACAAGTTGGAGTAAAGGAGGCCTCTAACCTGCTCAGCTGTTACCCGAATGTGCACTCTCCACCCCGACCAGCTCCCCGGGACCTGCTTGAACCATCTACCAGTAAAAGGTATGAAAAGAAGCTGCATTGTGTGTGACTGAATTCTTAACTACACCCTGCATCATCTTCACCATAGACTTCCAGGGACCAGTCTCACCTGTGGGAGACTTACTACCAAGCTGCCCCATAACATCCCCTGCGAAAGTCCTTATAGCAGCGCTGGTCCAATTGACCAGATACCACAGGTGGCGTCACAAACTACTTATCCTAATAATCCCCTGTAAATATCCCCAATTGTATGAGCGCCCAGGGCCACGGACCGAGTCCTGCTGCCAGTGACAAACCCCATAGACTTTCATGGGCTCGGTGCCGAGTACCCCATTGCCCTGGTACTAAGTGCGACTCATCTTCGGTACTTCCAAAGACTGAAATATGCAATATTTCAACCCTCCCTCCATTTTCATGGATGGAGGACTGAAGGTCCATAGTGCAACTATTAATGAGCAGAGAGGCCAGATCTCTTTTTACCAGATATTTCAGGACGTTTACTGTTTTGAACAATTATAGCATATAGAATGAATGAATGAATGAATGAATGAATGAATATCCACCAATTGTCCCATTTATACACAATTTTCCCATTTTTTTTATGGAAAATGCCATAAAATGGATAAAAGTGATATCGATTTATATGAAGTGTTCCCCAAAATGTGTACTTCTGAGAGGTCTATTTCTATACACAAAAAAATATGTTTTGCTGCAGCCTGCCCTCAATTATACAAGTGCTTCTCACTAAATTAGAATATCATCAAAAAGTTAATTTGTTTCAGTTCTTCAATACAAAAACTGAAACTCATATATTATATAGAGTCATTACAGAGTGATCTATTCCAAGTGTTTATTTCTGTTAATGTTGATGATTATGGCTTATAGCCAATGAAAACCCAAAAGTCGTTATCTCAGTAAAGGCTTCCTAAGCGTTTAAAAAGGTCCCTTAGGCTACTTTCACACTTGCGTTTTTTAGCGCTGCGCATCGAGCGCACATCAAACGCATGAAAAAAACGCGTGCAAACGCGTATAATCGCTGCGATATTTTGCAGTCGAATAGTGCGCATTGCTTTTGAAAAACGCAGCGATTGTAAGCGATTGTATGCGATTTAAAGCGTTTTTGTATGCGTTTGCGTTTTTTCTGTGCAAAACACATGATGAAAATCCTTGAAAAATTCTTGCAACAGAACCCACCTATGGGACACCAGTGGGCGTGTCTTATTGAAAATATAAATAGAGCCTGTTCACAGCCATTCTTCACATTTGCTTGCATTTGCCTTGATGAACATGGATCAGCTTATGGAGACTTTCTTCTTCAACCTTGATGTGGACATGGATATGGCTCGGGCTTATGCCTTTGATTGCCATGAACAAAGGAAGAGAGATAGACAGTGGAGACAGCAGCGTCGTCGTTTGTGGGTACATCCCATTGTAGAACTCCGGGAGAGCTGTGGAGCGTACCACACCCTCTACAGTGAGCTGCAGTCAAACCCAGAGAAATTTAACGACTACACCCGGATGTCACAACAATCCTTCATGGATTTACTTGCTCGGGTCCAACAATTAATAAGGAGACAGGACACACAGCTCCGTCGGGCGATTCCTCCAGAGGAAAGACTCCTGGTGACTTTACGGTACGTATTATTGAGAAACCAATGCCTGCATAATTGTATTACCATATATACCATGTATGCCTTGTACTATTCCAAAGATGACAGAATTATAGTTCTGCCAGCTAGTAAACAAAGACCTGCAGAATGATTTTTATGCCATTTTTTGGATTATTAATGTTTTACAAAAACATATACAATAATATTTTTTTTGTTCTTTCTCTAGATTCCTTGCTACTGGAGAGAGCCTGTCTTCACTCCACTTCCAGTACAGGATTGGTATCTCCACGTTGTCAGGGATTGTTCTGGACACCTGCCGGGCATTGTGGACTGTTCTCTGTCCGGAATTTATGCCCCTGCTCACCACAGAAAAGTGGCTCCAAATTGCTGACAAATTCTGGACAACCTGCAATTTCCCCAACTGTTTGGGAGCAGTTGATGGGAAACACATACGGATTATCAAACCCAAAAGAACAGGCTCGGAGTACTACAATTACAAGAAGTACTATTCTACGGTTCTTATGGCCATTGCGGATGCAGACTGTATGTTTGTTGCGGTGGACATTGGTGCATTTGGCCGTGGGAATGACTCACAGGCGTTTAAGAACTCGGACATGGGACGGAGGTTGTATGGAAACCAGTTTAATTTCCCCATGCCACGGCCTCTTCCCCACACCGAAACTCCACCAATGTCATTTGTAATGGTTGGGGATGAGGCATTCCAGATGAGCCAACACCTGCTTAAACCCTACTCCAGCCGGGACTTGGACCACAACAAAAGAATTTTCAATTACAGGCTGACCAGGGCAAGAAGAACTGTAGAGTGTGCCTTCGGTATACTGGTTTCCAGATGGCGCATTCTGGGCACAGCCATACATCTGAAACTGGAAACAGTGGATGAAGTTGTGAAGGCCTGTGTGGTGCTACATAACTTTGTCATGGCGAAAGAGCACCCAAACTTTGAACTTGATGATGCTGCTCCTAACCCATTGCCTGACTTCACTCAGCACCCTCTCAGGTCTTCTGTTGAAGTAGGCCAAATGAGAGACCAATTTGCGGCCTACTTCATGTCAGATGTAGGACGGGTGGATTGGCAAGAACAAATGGTGTAAAATAATGTTATTGTCTGTATGTTAATAAATTTTTTTTTTTTAATGTTAATAAAATAACTCTGTTTATACCTGTACCACGTGCAGTCTGTTTTTAAATTTAAAAACAATTATGAAATGGCCAGGTTTACCAGTGAATTCATGATGCATATTTTTGGGTGCATCATCAAATTATTTGTAATCCTGACTATGTAGTTAAATATACATGCACACAAGTTGTATGACCTTTATTATTTCTCCACTTTTGCTTCCATTTTCAGTGACGGTGGAGATAACACAACAATTATTTGTGGCACTGTGAATTGATTTGGAACGCAGAGATAAAAGATTATACATCTTGTTCTATACCAATGCCTGGTGGCATGCTGAAGTGGTGATGCCCCAAATAACGCATGTATCAGGCCTGGGCAGGTGAGTACACGAGTTATAAACAGCAGCATCGCTACAGTATGCTTCAAATTAATGCAGACTGAAGCAACGCTGCTGGTTAAAACTCATGTCTGTTCACCTGCCCAGGTGTGATAGTAATGATCGAAGGTCAGGGTATTGTACATATATAGTGTATTTTCACCATCATTTCCTCTGTTTCTTCAACACACACTGAATAGAGGATGTGCTCAATTACAAGCTATATGTAGAATCCCTGGCCTTCTATCACCAAGTGAAATAATGTAAAAAACACACCACACTCATTTCATTTTTTAGTATATATGGCAAGGTTAAATAGATATGCCTTGCACGGAACCCCATCCTCTATTCAGTCTGTTCAATATTAGCAGACTGACAGAGTGGTTGTGAACAAAAAAGGAATATATTTGTGTTTTGGAGTAAACATATCTCCATGAAGTACACAAACATGTGTCATTCGTGGAGTTATGTGTACTCCAAAACGCAAAGTGTACGGCGCAGTGTGTGTACGGCGAAGTGTGTAGGCGGCAAAATAAACACAAAGCAAACCAAAATTACTAAAAGAAGATTGGCACATTTATTTTGGACAACCGTAAAACAACATTTGAATTGCCAATTTTATTTTTGGATGACATTTCTACATATCACATTATTACTTTTTTGAGTAAACAAAAAAATTATTTATAGTCACACAAAGGTTTTGGATAGATCAGATTAGTACAATTTGGGTCCAACATGACCATGGTATTGTCACTGGCCCAGAAGTTATTGAAAATTCAGATTAGTAAAATGTGTGTACAATATAAAAATTAGTATAGTCTCTGCCCCAGTAGTAATTGAAAAATCAGATTAGTACAATGTGTGTACAAGATGAAATTGGTATATTTACTGCCCCATGAAGTAGTAGAAAAAACAGATTAGTACAATGTGTGTACAATATAAAAATTGGTAGTCACTGCCACATATGTAGTAGAAAAATCAGATTAGTACAATGTGTGTACAAGATGAAATTGGTATATTTACTGCCCCAGAAGTTTTTTTAAAAATCAGATTAGTATAATGTGTGTACAAGATGAAATTGGTATATTCACTGCACCAGAAGTAGGAGAAAAATAATATTAGTACAATGTGTGTACAACATGCCATTGGTATCGTCACTGCCACAGAAGTTGTATAGAAATGTGATAAATTTTTATTGCTAATGACGTTTTGGTGGTGATTTTGAGACTCTGGGGGTGTGCAGAGATGAAGACCGGCTGGAAAGCGATGAAGGGGTTCGAGGGGAAGGGTCAACAAAAGTAGTGGGTGAAGGAAGCTGAGACATCAAATGAGAGTCACTTTCAGACACATTAGGAGGAGAGGGTGGATGCACCAACAAAGATTTTTTTTTTCTTCTTGGGGACAGGAGTACCTTGCGTGGACCGACTTCTCTGTGTCCGCCTTAAGCTGGTTGACTGTGGCCTTGACCTAAAAAAGACAGAATGTAGGTCACCGCTCTCATGCTCGCTGGTGGCAGTGGCGGTGGAAGTGTTGCCAGTGCTCGGAGTAACAGAAGGGTTGGCGGTGTTCCAAGGAGAAGTGGGTGCCCTTGAAATGCATGGTTGATGACTGGTGGCGGTACTCATAGGATCAGTGGCTGGTGTGTCCATAAATTGTTGACGACTCGTGGCGGTACTCCTAGAAGGAGAAGTGGGTGCCCTTGAAATGGCTTGCTGACTGGTGACGGTACTCATTTGATCAGTGGGTGCTGTTCCGGGAAATTGTTCACTGGTAGCAGTACTAGTAGAAGGACAAGTTGGTATGTTGGCCCAAGCAGGTAGTGTGCTAGCTTGAGTCCATGACTGTGGACCAGTGTCAGTGGTGGTGTTGCTCCACACAGGAGCAGCGCTTGCCATGGTGGTGGCGACGGTGGACTGTCCAACAGTACTTGGACTTGTGGTGGTGTAGTGTTGACTTGGAATGCTGGTGGCCGTGCAGTGGTATGCAGCAGAAGTCGGTAGTGATGTGTGGCGAATCAGTGGTGGCATTGTTGGATATGCAACCACTGACTGCTGCGCGTACCGATTCTGCTGGATATACTGCATGTAAGCATTGTTGCAGGCCTGCATCACACACAGCTGTTGCTCTGGACTTAGGTGTTCCGCCATGCCCCGTTCTATTTTACTAAAAAAATGGTGCGCTAGTCTGTTGAGGTCGGCCTCCAGCTGATCAAAACACTGGTCGACACCGTTGAAGCGGTGATCCATGTGGGTAAAACCACGTTCCATCAGTGAAAAACCGCTTCCAACTCTGCCTCCAAGCGTCTTGATATGGCCTTGAAAGGACTCGCTCAAGTGAACAAACTCGGGCAAGACATTCCTCTCCATGGCCCTCTGCCGCTGGCGGGAAGTGCCCGCAAAACCAGTGGCAGAGACCTGGGAGAGGGGAACACCTGATGGACCAGCTTCCTGGTCACCAGCTGTCCGTGTTGCTGACCTGCAAGTTGCTTCTTGGCTGTCGGATGGCTGGGACGTGTCCAAGGTCGTCCGAGGAAGGACCGCTTCAGGGACAGGCTGCATGGTGCTGCTCCAGGTGCTGTGGAAAGAAAAACAAAACATTACTATAATGCATGAACAAGAAGCATCAGCTGTAGACAAGAAAAAATAAATTAAAAAATAACCAAAAAATTGAAAATCTAAAAAACTTACGCTCTGCTGGCAAGGACCGGTCTCAGGAATGCCAACTCGCGATAGTAGCGATATTTCTTTTTGTGCCTTGCTGCAGAACCACTGCGAACCTGTCCCTCTGCTCGAACATCAGTGTTGAAGCGGTCCTTCATCGAGCGCCATCGTGTGCGGATTTTGTTCACTGTTGATAAAAAAAAAAAAAAATTATACAATGCAGTATGTGCAAATTCACTCTCAACACACATACCTCAATATAAATGTCAAACTGTTAGTGAAGCATTATAAAAAGCTTTAGAATCCACATGTCATTGACTGTTGAACCACATGACACTGTTATGTTTGCTGTTAGAATATATCAGGCAGCAAAAACAAACTTAACATGAGGAACAAGAGTGACTGGGCATTAAACAAATCAATAGAATGCACAACACATAGCTCAAGAATGAACAGGGCACACACTGTTGAACCAGAGGGCACTGTTTTTTTTTTTGGTACAATATTTATACCAGAAAAAACAACATAACCATGTGGAACAACAGTGACTGGGCATTAAAAAAATCAATAGAATGCACAACACATAGCTCAAGAATCAACAGGGCACACACTCTTGAACCTGAGGGCACTGTTGGGTTTGCTTGCAGAATATATCTGCAAGTAAACCCATCAGTAGACACAGGAACAAGAGTGAGTGCAACATTAAAACAAAAAATTGAATGCAGAACTCATAGCAATAGCATACACAGGGCAGTCACTTTTGAACCTGAGGGCACTGTTGGGTTTGCTTGCAGAATATATCTGCAAGTAAACCCATCAGTAGACACAGGAACAAGAGTGAGTGCAACATTAAAACAAAAAATTGAATGCAGAACTCATAGCAATAGCATACACAGGGCAGTCACTTTTGAACCTGAGGGCACTGTTGGGTTTGCTTGCAGAATATATCTGCAAGTAAACTCATCAGTAGACACAGGAACAAGAGTGAGTGCAACATTAAGGCCGGCGTCACACACAACGACAAAAAATCGGTCCGTTTTAGACGGTCGATTGTCGGATCAAAATGCAAACATCACACATCCTTCTGGCATCCGATTTTCCTTCAAAGATGCGATTTAGTCGCATGTGTGTGTACCTTGTAACATCCGATTTTCATCCGACTTGCGAGAATTTCTCGCAGGCTTGCAAAACTGACATATAATGGATCCAAAAGAATAGTATTTCAATCACAAAAAAAAGAATAGATATATACACATAGAACACATATATATATATATATATATACATACATGTCATTGTGACATGTATATATACATATATTTATAGTTCCTAGACTTCTACATACTGTTATAGCCGCTAATTCAATTGCCGGCTTTTGTGAAATCACAGAAGCCGACATGAAATGATACATTGTTTCCACACAGTTAACCATGTCATTTCCTGTATTTTGATATTTGTTTAGAACTTACAATTACATGAGTGTATTTGTGCAAAATTTCAGACATGTAGGTGTTAATTAAAGGTGTAAATTCGTTGAAAAAAAATGCGTGGGCTCCCGCTGTATTTTCTCCACCAGACAGACAAAGCAAGCGAGTGGGGGCAGATAATAACAGCCTAGGGAGGGTACATTTTTTTGGTGCCCCCCTGGCTACTAACATCTGCCCCCAGACACCCCAGAAAGGGCAAATCTATAATTAGATTCGCCCTTTCTGGCACTTTGCCCGTCTATTCCCATTGCCCTGTAGCGGTGGCGAATGGGTTAATAATATCACCTTAATGTCACCTTAGTATTGAAAGGTGACCTTAAGGCAGGTTAATAATTGGGAGCTGTCAATTAGACAACTATCAATTATTAATCCTATTGTATGATAGAAAAATCAAACACACACAGTTTAATAAAAAAGAAGTTTAATGAAATAATCACACAGTTTTTGACAATATTTTATTTTCCTGCTAAAACCATTTCCTGTAATAAAAATAAAATAAAAAAGCAAAATGATTCTTACCAATCCGATGTACAGTCAGGTCCCACGGTGTAATCCATCAGAAAGGGTTAACAGGTTACAGGTCGCAGAGAGCTAATAATGCTGTCTCAGACCTGTATTCCCCTTAATGAATAAGTTACTCTCCCAGCGAAAGGAGAGGAATAGATTCATGAATGGAGCTTAATTGATTTATTACAACTTTCACTTGAGTGACCTGACCTAAGGTGAAAGTGGATACAATCAATTAAGCTTCATTCATGAATCACATCCTCTCCTGTCATAGAATCATAGAATCAAAGAATGGTAGAGTTGGAAGGGACCTCCTGGGCCTTCTGGTCCAACCCCTGCTCAAAGCAGGATTCTCTAAATCATCCCAGACAGATGTCTATCCAGCCTCTGAAGACTTCCATTGAAGGAGAACTCACCACCTCTTGTGGCAGCCTGTTCCACTCATTGATCACCCTAACTGTCAAAAAGTTTTTTCTAATATCTAATCTGTGTCTCCTCCCATTCAGTTTCATCCCATTGCTTCTAGTCTTTCCTTGTGCAAATGAGAATAAAGATGATCCTTCTACAATGTGACAGCCCTTGAGATATTTGTAGACAGCTATTAAGTCTCCTCTCAGTCTTCTTTTTTGCAAGCTAAACATTCCCAAATCCTGCAACCGTTCCTCATAGGACATGGTTTGCAGACCGGTCACCATTCTGGTGGCTCTTCTCTGAACTTGCTCCAGTTTGTTGATGTCTTTTTTAAAATGTGGTGCCCAAAACTGGACACAGTATTCCAGATGAGGTCTGACCAAAGAGGAGTAGAGGGCAATAATGACCTCACGTGATCTAGACTGTATGCTTCTGTTGATACATCCTAGAATTGCATTTGCCTTTTTTGCTGCTGCATCACACTGTTGACTCATGTTAAGTCTGTGATCAATTAGTATACCCAAGTCTTTTTCACATGTGCTGTTACTTAGCCCTATTCCTCCCATTTTGTATATGCTTTTTTCATTTTTATTGCCCAGATGTAGTACTTTGCATTTTTCCCTGTTAAAATCCATTCTGTTAGTTGCTGCCCACTGCTCCAGTTTATGTATATCTTTTTGAATCCTCTCTCTCTCTTCTCTAGTATTAGCTACCCCTCCTAGCTTTGTGTCATCAGCAAATTTGATCAGTTTACCCTCAATTCCTTCATCTAAATCATTGATAAAGATGTTGAACAATACAGGGCCCAAAACAGAGCCTTGTGGTACCCCACTTGAGACATTCTTCCAACTGGATGTGCAGCCATTTACAACCACTCTTTGGGTCCGATCACTAAGCCAGTTATGAATCCACCTAACAGTTGCCTTGTCCATTCCATACTTAGTCATTTTTTCAATAAGGATTGTGTGAGATACTTTGTCAAATGCTTTGCTGAAGTCAAGATATACTATATCTACAGCATTTCCCTGATCCACCCAGTCAGTGATTCTGTCATAGAAGGAAATTAAGTTAGTCTGACATGACTTATTAGTTACAAACCCATGCTGACTCTGTTTAATCACTTCATTCTTATCCAGGTACTTGCATACATGTTCTTTAATAATTTGTTCAAAGATCTTTCCTGGTATAGAAGTCAGACTCACCGGCCTGTAGTTCCCTGGGTCCACCTTCTTCCCCTTTTTGAAGATAGGAACAACATTTGCTCTTCTCCAGTCTTCTGGGACTTCTCCTGTTCTCCAAGAATTTTCAAAGATTATGGACAGTGGTTCAAGAATTTCTTCTGCTATCTCCTTCAGTACCCTGGGTGTAATTCATCTGGACCTGGAGACTTGAATTCATTTATGTTAGCTAAGTGTTTCCTCACTGTCTTTCTGTTTATAGATATCCTGGATTCTTCTATTCCTTTAATAGGACAGTGAAGATCAGTTGATGTTACATTTCCTTTCTGAGAGAAAACAGATGCAAAATAGGAATTTAAAAGTTCAGCCTTCTCAACATCCTGACTTACCATTTCATCATTTTCATCCTGTAAAAATCCTATAGCATCTTTGACTTTTCTTTACTTTTGACGTATCCCCAAAATCCTTTTTTGTTGCTTTTGACGTCACTTGCAAGCCTTAATTCATTGTCAGCTTTAGATAATCTGATTTGTGCCCTGCAGGTTCTGCAGACGGCATTATATTCTTCTTTAGATATGCCTCCCTCTTTCCATTTGATAAACATTTCTTTCTTCCTTTTTAGCATGTGTTTAAGTTCTATGTTCATCCATCCTGGTTTCCTTAAATGCTTCCCATTCTTCCCTCTTTTCGGAATTGTTAACGATTGTGCTTTGAGAATCTCATTTTTCAAGATTTTCCATCCTTCCTGGACATTTTTGTCCTTAAGGATATCCAGCCATTGGATCCCTCCAATTCTCTTTCTGAGTTCCTTAAAATCTGCCTTTCTGAAATCTAACCTTGACGTCTGAGTCTTCACAGGTCTTCCTCCTCTTGTTATCCAAAATTCTAAAATAGCATGGTCACTACCTCCTAGAGTCCCAGCCACTCTTACCTCCTCCACCATTTCCTCCCTGTTTATGAGGATTAGATCCAAGGTAGCAGATCCCCTTGTTTTCTCCATTACCTTTTGGAAGATAAAGTTGTCAGCAAGAGAGGATAAGAATTTCCTGGACCTGTTAGTTTTGCCTGAGAGAGATTCCCAACAAATGTCTGGATAGTTGAAATCTCCCATGACCACTATGTCATATTTTTTGGAGAACTTTGCCATTTGATGCATAAAGAGTTCATCCATATCTTCAGCTTGCACAGGCGGCCTGTAGTAAATGCCTACAATGGTGTCCTTTCCATTGTTCTGTCCTTGTATTCTTACCCAAACAGTTTCCACAGAACTCCCAGTCTCTGAAGCGTCAATCTCTGTGCAGATATACGCTTTTCTAACATACAATGCAACACCTCCTCCTCGTTTATCAAGTCTGTTTCTTGCAAATAAGTTGTATCCTTCTAGCCTTGTATTCCAATCATGTGTATCGTCCCACCAAGTCTCAGTGATTCCAATGACATCATATTTCTTCTCCTGCGTTAGTAGCTCCAGTTCTCCTTGTTTGTTGCCCATGCTTTGTGCATTCGTATAGAAACACTTTAGTTTGTGATTGGTTTCTCTTCCTTCAATATTTTTATTATGTAATTTTTTTTGTCTTTGTTCTTCCCCTTCACTTCTAATAGCAGAAATCTCAATAGTATTTGTCAAGTGTATGGCTTTTGCTGGCGTATTGCTTCCCTTCCCACATTGTTCTAGTTTAAAGCTCTCCTGATGAGTGTAGCAAGGCGACTTCCAAATACATGTTTTCCAGTCTTCGTAAGGTGCACCCCATCTCTAGCAAGTAGTCCATCGTATAGGTAATTCACTCCGTGATCCAGAAATCCAAATCCTTGCTGACGGCACCATCGACGTAGCCAGTTGTTCACCTGCAGAATCTTATTCCACCTCCTTGTTCCATGGCCATCCACTGGGAGGATGGAAGAGAAGACCACCTGCGCTCCCAGTTCTTTCACTTTCTTACCTAAGTTTTCAAAGTCACTGCAGATGGTTTCCAGGTCGTTTCTAGCGGTGTCATTTGTCCCCACATGTATTAGCAGGAATGGGTAGTCATCTTTAGGTCTGAAGAGTCCTGATATCCTGTCAGACACATCTTTAATTTTTGCACCTGGAAGACAGGACATTTCTCTTGAGGTTATATCCGGTCTGCAGATAGCGGCCTCTGTTCCTCTCAACAGGGAATCGCCCATGACAACAACTCTCCGTTTCTTCTTCACAACAGTTTTCTTTCTCCATTCAGGAGGACTCTGAGGGCGTACAAGGTTGTTTGTGGGCAAAGTCTTATCCTGATGTATTTCTTCATCGTTCTCCTGTGTAAGAGCCTGGTATTGGTTCCTGAGCAGAATTGGTGCTGACTGCCTCCTGATCCTCCTGCTTCTCTGGGTCACATGCTTCCATTCCTCTGCTTCTTCAGTTGCACTTTGAATTTCTTCTCTTTCTGTACCATGAAGAGATAATTCTGCTCTGTCTAAGAACTCTTCATCTTCCTTAATGGTCTTCAATGTAGATAACCTCTCTTCCAGATTTTGCAACTTTTCCTCCAACAGGGACACAAGCTTGCATTTCTGGCAAGTGAAGTTTGGCTTTTCCACTGGTAAGTCTATGAACATGTAGCAAGAAATGCAGCTCACCACATGGCTCCTAGCCTCTTCCATGTTCTTATTGTTCAAGAGATAATCAAGCGGTGAAATATAAGCCAAAACTGGGAATATGCAAATTATCTCCTCGGGACTCCTCCCTGGTTTACTGATGTCCTCCTTTCAGCTGCAACAGCCAAAATCCAGTGTTCCTTGAGCTCGCGGAGACTCTTCACTTATCCCAGAAGGCACTGGGAATATGCAAATTATCTCCTCGGGACTCCTCCCCTGGTTTACTGATGTCCTCCTTTCAGCTGCAACAGCCAAAATCCAGTGTTCCTTGAGCTCGCGGAGACTCTTCACTTATCCCAGAAGGCACTGGGAATATGCAAATTATCTCCTCGGGACTCCTCCCCTGGTTTACTGATGTCCTCCTTTCAGCTGCAACAGCCAAAATCCAGTGTTCCTTGAGCTCGCGGAGACTCTTCACTTATCCCAGAAGGCACTGGGAATATGCAAATTATCTCCTCGGGACTCCTCCCCTGGTTTACTGATGTCCTCCTTTCAGCTGCAACAGCCAAAATCCAGTGTTCCTTGAGCTCGCGGAGACTCTTCACTTATCCCAGAAGGCACTGGGAATATGCAAATTATCTCCTCGGGACTCCTCCCCTGGTTTACTGATGTCCTCCTTTCAGCTGCAACAGCCAAAATCCAGTGTTCCTTGAGCTCGCGGAGACTCTTCACTTATCCCAGAAGGCACTGGGAATATGCAAATTATCTCCTCGGGACTCCTCCCTGGTTTACTGATGTCCTCCTTTCAGCTGCAACAGCCAAAATCCAGTGTTCCTTGAGCTCGCGGAGACTCTTCACTTATCCCAGAAGGCACTGGGAATATGCAAATTATCTCCTCGGGACTCCTCCCCTGGTTTACTGATGTCCTCCTTTCAGCTGCAACAGCCAAAATCCAGTGTTCCTTGAGCTCGCGGAGACTCTTCACTTATCCCAGAAGGCACTGGGAATATGCAAATTATCTCCTCGGGACTCCTCCCCTGGTTTACTGATGTCCTCCTTTCAGCTGCAACAGCCAAAATCCAGTGTTCCTTGAGCTCGCGGAGACTCTTCACTTATCCCAGAAGGCACTGGGAATATGCAAATTATCTCCTCGGGACTCCTCCCCTGGTTTACTGATGTCCTCCTTTCAGCTGCAACAGCCAAAATCCAGTGTTCCTTGAGCTCGCGGAGACTCTTCACTTATCCCAGAAGGCACTGGGAATATGCAAATTATCTCCTCGGGACTCCTCCCCTGGTTTACTGATGTCCTCCTTTCAGCTGCAACAGCCAAAATCCAGTGTTCCTTGAGCTCGCGGAGACTCTTCACTTATCCCAGAAGGCACTGGGAATATGCAAATTATCTCCTCGGGACTCCTCCCCTGGTTTACTGATGTCCTCCTTTCAGCTGCAACAGCCAAAATCCAGTGTTCCTTGAGCTCGCGGAGACTCTTCACTTATCCCAGAAGGCACTGGGAATATGCAAATTATCTCCTCGGGACTCCTCCTGTTTACTGATGTCCTCCTTTCAGCTGCAACAGCCAAAATCCAGTGTTCCTGAGCTCGCGGAGACTCTTCACTTATCCCAGAAGCACGGGGAATATGCAAATTATCTCCTCGGGACTCCTCCCTGGTTTACTGATTCCTCCTTTCAGCTGCAACAGCCAAAATCCAGTGTTCCTTGAGCTCGCGGAGACTCTTCACTTATCCCAGAAGGCACTGGGAATATGCAAATTATCTCCTCGGGACTCCTCCCCTGGTTTGTCGGCAGGAGATAAGCTCATTCATTCAGGAGCTATCAGATGAGCACGCAGGATTACTTGCGCTGCTTATCTGATTGCTAGTAGTTAACCCTTTGTGAAGGATTACATCGTGGGACGTGACAGATCGCCAGATAGGTAAGAATAATGTTGTTTTATTATTTTATATTTATTTTAGAAGAACAAGGGCTTCGAACGGATTAAGACTTAAATAAAAGATGGTCAAAAATATGTGTTTTTATTTCATTAAAATTATTTATTCTTAAAGTGTGTGTGTTTTTTTATTTACTTCAATAGGATTAATAATTGATATTTGTCTAATTGACAGCTCTCAATTATTAACCTGCCTTAAGGTCACCTTTCAATACTAAGGTGACATTAAGGTGAGATTATTAACCCATTCGCCACCGCTACAGGGCAATGGGAATAGACGGGCAAAGTGCCAGAAAGGGCGAATCTAATTATAGATTTGCCCTTTCTGGGGTGTCTGGGGGCAGTTGTTAGTAGCCAGGGGGGGCACCAAAAAAATGTACCCTCCCTAGGCTGTTATTATCTGCCCCCACTCGCTTGCTTTGTCTGTCTGGTGGAGAAAATACAGCGGGAGCCCACGCATTTTTTTGTCAACGAATTTACACCTTTAATTAACCCCTACATGTCTGAAATTTAGCACAAATACACTCATGTAATTGTAAGTTCTAAACAAATATCAAAATACAGGAAATGACATGGTTAACTGTGTGGAAACAATGTATCATTTCATGTCGGCTTCTGTGATTTCACAAAAGCCGGCAATTGAATTTGCGGCTATTACAGTATGTAGAAGTCTAGGAAATATAAATATATATATGTATACATGTCACAATTACATATATATATATATATATATATATATATATATATATATATGTATTCTATGTGTGTATATCTATTCTTTCTATTCTTTATTAAAGCTGTCAGTGTGATTTTACAGTATAGCCGGGGATGAATTGCCGGCTTTTCTAAAGGACACCGATGCGATTTCATCGCAAGTCACACATGCGGTCCGTTTGTAATCAGATTTTTCATCGCTCCCATAGACTTGCATTGGCGATAGTCGACCCACAATTGGTGACAATCGCAGCATGCTGCGATTGCACACGGACGTTTAAAACGGACCACAAAAAATCTGATACTGGGAGCTGCTCCATAGATTAACATAGGTCCGACTGCAATGCGATTTTTCATCGCATTGCAGTCGTCCGATTCTGTCGCCAGTGTGACGCCGGCCTAAAACAAAAAATTGAATGCAGAACTCATAGCAATAGCATACACAGGGCAGTCACTTTTGAACCTGAGGGCACTGTTGGGTTTGCTTGCAGAATATATCTGCAAGTAAACCCATCAGTAGACACAGGAACAAGAGTGAGTGCAACATTAAAACAAAAAATTGAATGCAGAACTCATAGCAATAGCATACACAGGGCAGTCACTTTTGAACCTGAGGGCACTGTTGGGTTTGCTTGCAGAATATATCTGTAAGTAAACCCATCAGTAGCCACAGGAACAACAGTGAGTGCAACATTACAGAGAATGAAAATACTTACTAAACGCCTTTTTCAGGTTTGGAGAGGCGCTGTCCCAGCCATCCATCAACGCTGCGGCCACCTCGTTCCATAGCCGCCGGCTCACCACATTGTCCTTGTACTGCGGATTTCGGCTGTCCCACAACGGGACACGCTCCTGGACCTGGCAGATCAGGGCATCGTTGTCCACATACAGGTCGTCGTCCCCTTGTGGAACCTATAAGAAACAAAAACAAACTTACAATCTTGTATATTTTTGACAAAGAAAAGAACAATAGGAGTAGAAAAGAAATAGACATTCAAAGGCTATATACTTACATTCCGTCTCGCCACCGGGACTTGACTCGGCTGCGACTGCTCCTGAGACTCCTCAATGCCCGTGTCCGACGATGATGTCTTAAAAAGGAACCCAAATTTTAGCCATTTGTAGATTCAGCAGGTATACTTACCCAAAGGCAGGAAGATACTCACATCATGCTCTGCTTCGGCCAGTTCTTGCCGGGATGGGGAATATTCAGATCCAGAAGACATGCTGCAAAAAAAAAAAAAATACATGAACACATATTACATTATAAGGACAGTCTGTCATTTGGTTAAAGAATACTCACATTCTTGCCCTTTGGATCGCTCTTGAGTCAAGAAGCAGTGTCTCCAGACAATGTTCAGGCTTGGTCCAAGATGGATCTTCAAGTGTTCAGCTACAGTCTCCAGGCAGTGTATTATGTAGCTTGTTGTTTGCTGGCCTTTTTATAGGGATCCAGGCTGTATAATCTTCAGGTGTTATCAGCATGCAGTCTCCAGGCAGTCTGAGGGTCTGTGTGTCACTTCCTTTATCTATACTCCTTTTTCTAGACTCCTCACAAACAATGTATCTTGTCTAGGGGGTCATTTGACAAGTGTCTAGACATTGTTTACTAAAATATCGCATGCGCACACAATCGCTGACAAGCGCACAGCCACGCGCACGCCAGCGTTCACATAGACTGCAATGATATTTTTATGCGCATAGCGTGCGCACACGTGCGCACGCGCATTTTTATATTGGTGTGCTGAAAAAAAAAATGCAACATGTAGCGTCTAGCGCGTCTGGGCGCACACCTGGAAAATGCGCTGCGCACGCAAAACGCTGATGAACGCGTGCAAGCGCAATACAATGCGCCCGCCATGTTAATGATAGGGGAACATTGCGCATGCGAACAAATCATAACAGCAGCTGGGAGAGCTCAGCAGAGTGGAGTTTGGACTGAAGGTGAACAGAGGTGTTTGTTTGGTAAACATGTTTCAATTACTTAAGCTGGTACTGCCTGGAAGATCGAGATTGGTGACACTGTTACATTTATTTTGTTTCACTGTGCCTGAAGAAAGGACTGTTTATGTTATTTATTTGTACTGGACAAAAGCTGTTTTCATTTTAGAGCTGTGATGGACAATGAACTTTATGCTGTTTTGATATAAAAATCCTGAGCCAGTGTATATCCAAGAAGTTACCAGAGAGCTGAAACCCTACGTGTAGAAATGCAAATGAAAAAAAAATATTTCCATATGAGCATATCATGTGGCTAGGTTCACGTGGAGTATTTTTTTAGAAGATCATATACATTTTTTTTTTAGAGTTTTTATGGATAAAAAATGTAAAATAACTTTTGTTTTATGTGAATTCTTTGTGGAATATGCTTCAAATTTTATGACGTCAAGCCAAAAGACTGCAACCCCCCAAAAAAAAGATAACGTAATAGATTTCAGGGTAAAAAGACTAAAAGAAAATCTAGCCACATAGTATATTCACACTGAGGTTTTTCACATTGATTTTGGAGCGAATTCTGTTCTTCCTATTGATTTATATTGGAAAAAGATAATACTGTTCATACGGCATGTTTTTAACAGGCACAAAACACTGTTCTATGGAAAAATAAATAAAAAAGAATTGAGATGTTAAGTCTTTGATTCCTCCAATACAACTACATATACCATCTGTGATTCCATGTCTCAGCAGCCCACCCTTTCATTGCTGGAAACTGGTTGGCAAAAGGAAAACCTGATATATCATCTTTTAATTAGATAAAAGCACATTTTACAACAACCTATGTGCATGGTTCCGGGAGTACCTACTTTCAACCTTCAGATGTCACTGTTTACTGTAAATGAAAACTCTTGCGTAAAAAAAAAAATTCAATGTTCTCTACAGTAAAATAAATTAACACTGGAGTTGATCGGATCTTTTGAAATTTGAATTTGCTAGGTTCCAATAATTTTTCCCCTAAAATTTGATTGCCAGTGAATTTACATCAATCACAATACTGTCCAGCCTCCAACTGCTAAGACTTTCTACAACCTCTTTTCACCCTCTTTGATATTACTCAGGTTGTGTTTGGGTTAAAGTAACCAACAACACATTTACTAGCAGTTCACTAACAGACTTTTTTTTTTTTTTTTTTAATTAAAAACAGTTCACACATTTGTGATCAGGAAGATCATTCTGTGCAGAACACTGACTGAAACTGATGGTGTCGCTGTCAGAGGTAATATCATCCTGTTGTCACTCTGACAAGTGATGTGCCAAAGATTCCACCACACCGCTTCCTCCCCAGTAAAATGCTTGCCAGAGGCAATAGATGCAATTTGAGGCCCGAGCTTGTTAGTGCTACTGCTGCACCTCTGGTGCCAGTGATGGTGATTCTGTTGCTTATCTTTTATAAGCTCCCACATTCTAAGCCATGGTATGATTTCTTTTATTCCTTTAAAGGGAATCTGTCACCCTAAATTGGCGTGATATTTAAATGATGGCAGTCAGGTCAGATGGGCGGTGTTTTGGGTACTTGCCTTAACATGTTGTTCGCCGCTGTCTCCATTACTGCTGGGAATTGTAGTCGTTGCCCTCCATATAACGCGCCTGCGCATTGCAATCTTCGGGCAAAGCATACTGCGCGTGCGCAATTCAAGATTGTAATGCGCAGGTGCGTTATATGGAGGGCAACGACTGCAATTCCCAGAAATAATGGAGACAGCGGCGAACAACATGTTAAGGCAAGTACCCAAAACACCGCCCATCTGACCTGACTGCCATCATTTAAATATCCCGCCAATTTAGGGTGACAGATTCCCTTTAAGGCACTGTCACTCTACTCTATCCATTGAGATTGCCACTTTTTGTTTTATCATAAATTTTGTACAACACTATAATTAACTATTGACAAGCTTTCCAACCACAATTATTTAACACTTGCCAAAAAAGACAGCAAAAACTGCTAGATCAGTAGGTACAAATAGCAAAATTTAACAGCAGTCTGGAGTATAGGTGTGGTGTATACAGTTGTTAAACTGGATTGATAAACCACGTGTGCAAATATGGACTTGAAAAGTTAAATGTGTAGATTTTTTTGTTTTTTTAAACAAAAGTCAACCTTCTTCCCAAACAAGATGTCATAAGAAATGGTAGGTAGGTCCATGTCCAAAAAGTCAAGATTTGCTACAGAATGATGTATTGTTGTGACGTGTACACATACCCTAAAATTTGACTAGTAAAACAGATGTGCAAAAAAAATCATTTGCGACACACTCAATTTTTCAAGCAGACAGTCGCAATTCAGTTTCTGTTTTTTGGTGAAAATTTTCTTCTGAAATGTAAAAAACAAAAAACAAGATAGTTCCCCCTTAACAAAAATGATTTCATTAGAAATACAAAAACTCAATACAAATCGGTTGTGGCCAGCAAGCACATTTTCTCTGATGCTGATTTCATATTTTTTTTTCTTCTATAAAAAGTACTGTACTGACTTTCTGCTGCTTTATAGCACATTATGAATGAAGAAACAAAATTAAAAATTCAAATGCAGCAGGACAGATGTCAGCTCCACCATATCCCTGATCAATCACACTGAGTCTTGCAATTCTGCTGGCACCACTTCTATCAATAGAATATCTGTATTATTCACTGAGGCCGGAGTCACAGTAGCGAGAAATACGGACGAGTGGTATGCGAGAAAAAATCACATAGCATTCGGACCAATATTAATCTATGGGGCAGCTCCCATCATCCGATTTTTTTCTCGGCCAGATTATATGTGCTGAGGAAATCGCAGCTTGCTGCGATTGTCACCATATTACACCCGTAATACGCCAATGCAAGTCTATAGGGGCGAGAAAAATACGGATTACACACGGACCATCAGTGTGACTTGCGAGAAATACGCATCGGTGCACTTAGAAAAGCCGGCAATTCAGTGCGCTATACTGTAAAATCACACTGACAGGTTAAAATAGAATAGATAGAATACATGTGTACACATAGTATAGTTTTATAAATAAATATATATATATATCATTGACATACACATATATATATATATTTCATAGAGATATACTGTAGATAGCAGAATAGCCGATAATTCAATTGTCATAGTAAAAATCTGGCACTCAACTTTGATTTTATATTTTTATTGCATCCAAAGTGACAAAGGAACAGCAATCAGCAAAACGTTTCGGTCCACAAACGGACCTTCGTCAGTTGCTGTATAGTCAAAAATAAATCAACAATATAGTAAGGGCGATAAACAAAGTATGTTCATAAATGATAACATGGTCAAAATCCTTATACTCATTTTAATATAGAGTATGGGAAGGGAGCATATTTAGCACAGTCGTAATTCCAGAGAAAGGTGGAGGACATGTGAGCCGCACACAACCAGGGCTATGGGGTACTCGGCACCGAGCCCGTTCACTTCAATGGGGGAGAGGTCACGGATAGCGCAGCTCGGTCCGTTGCCCTGGGCGCTCATTCAAAGGGGGATATTTACAGGGGATTGTAGTAATTGTTCGTGACGCCACCTGTGGTTTCTGATCAGGGTGACCAGCGCTGCAGGGTGAATCCTCAGAGGGGTTGTTACTGGGCAGCAAGATGTTAAGTCTTCCACAGGTAAGACTAGTCCCTCTAAGTATATGGCGGAGCAGGGTGCAGGCAATAAGGCAGACACACACAAGTCAGTCTCTTTCCATACCTTTACTGGTGGTATTTGCAGGTACGTCCCGGGAAGCTGCTCAGGGTGGAGGATGCACATCCAGGTAATCACCGAGTAGGTTTAAGGCCTCCTTACTTCTCTATGTGTGAGTTTCCAACCTGCATGAAGCTAAGTTCAACTCTGTATAAAACAGCTACGCCCGGCCGACATTGTGGTGGAGCCTTCTTTTGGCAAGAACTGAGTCTATGTGCTGATCAGGCCCGACTCCTGTTCTCCCTGACCCCGGTTACGTATCAGCACTATAGGGCCCCTCTGCGACTTGAAGTCCAGCAGGGATTCCGGTTTTCTCCCACTAGCCGTGAAGGTTCTAGCAAGCTTCGGACCCGGTGTCCGGTTGTGCAGAGTGGAGGCAGCTATCGTTGCTATTTCACCTCAGTCACTCTTTCCCTTTTGTCACCACTCGCCCGTCGCCCTACTCTCACCCTTAACATAAGCACGGGTAACAGTAGGTGTAGTCGTCAGCTTCCTTCCTTCCACAGCTCACTGACCGTTTCTCAGTCGACTCGATGTTATGATAACTGTAGTCCCCTTCCTTCTTCTCCTTCATAGACTCTGTCCAGAGCAGCTCTCAGGACCTTCCGTCAGACTGAATCCACGCTCGCTCCGAGAGTCACCCTCCACATTCATTGGGAACCAACAGTCAGACTGTTCTTAATGTTACATTGTGTACAAATTGCAATAGAAAAATATCAAATATACTTTCTCAGTGCAAATAAATACAATATTCTTGTGGAGGACCCGTACCAAACCTCCCACGGTGGTCCTGGGTGGGCTGCAGGACTTCTCTGCTGCAAACCTCACTCAAGGCCACACCATACGGGTTTTTCTTCTGAGGTAGAATGGCTTTATGTAAAACCAAGATGGGGCACCGAGGTGCTAACTATTTACATCACAGTTTTTGGGCTGGCAAAGTCCTCAGCCACGCAGTCCTTGGCATAAGAACATTTCTAGAAAATCACATTTCTATCATATCACATTAATACTTGGTTACTCATTACCCAACTGGGGTAGGCTATGCCTCATATTATGCAAACATCATCACATATTATCAACATTCAATAAAGTGCAAATCTTCTTAACTTTTTACAGTTGCAGTAAACCCTGTCTGGGTCCTACTGTTCTTCTTTGTATATAGTGGTTACACCTTCCATACCTGGGGCCTCTGGTTCCAGGCCTGGCTGGCATTCTGGTCCGGTCAGGGCCTCCTCAGCCTCCTTCCCTCCCGCCTCGTCCCCGGCGGAGTCAGGATCAGCACTTTTGGGGCCGGCCTCCGGTGGTTCATCAGCCGCTGGGTCCAGTGGTGGCGCAGGTAAGGGTTGTTGTAGCGCCCGCGTCCCTGCCTGCTGGCAGACAGGGACGTCGCTCTCCTCACCTGCGCTCAGCGTCCTCAGTGCTCCCAGCCTCCTCTGCACCTCTGGCATCCTCGGCGTCCTCCTTCCGCCCTGCTGGTCCCGCGCGCTCCTTCCCTGCTGCTGGCCTTAGGGCGCGCGCCCGCACCCTCCCCCGCTCTTAAAGGAGCCGCGCGCATTTTCCAAATTAGTCTCCAGCCAATGCTGGTGGACTCCACCCTATATTAAGGGCTTCCTCCTTAATGGAGGTGCCCGAGCAATGTTGTTTCTGTGCAGTCTAACTCTGCTTCAGCCATCAGCTCCTGTTTCCAGTTGCCTGCCTGTTACCTGTCTGTTTGCCTGTCGGCCATTTGACTGCAGCTCTATCCAGAGGTTCGGACATCTTCAGCAGAGATCCCCGGCTGTTGCCTGCTCACCTGGGAGCGATCATCTGCCATCCGACTGCAGCTCTATCCAGAGGTTCGGACATCATCTGCGGAGATCCCCGGCTATTGCTGAGACTCTTGCCTGCTCACCTGGGAGCGATCATCTGCCATCCGACTGCAGCTCTATCTAGAGGTTCGGACATCATCAGCAGAGATCCCCGGCTATTCCAGAGACTCTTGCCCGCTCACCTGGGAGCGATCATCTGCCATCCGACTGCAGCCTACCAGGAGGCTCCACCAGCTCAGGTCGTATATGCCTGTTTGTCTAGAGACTGCCTTGGTCACTTACCGTGACAAACCTGCCTGTCCAGAGACTACCCTGGTCACTTGTCGTGACAAACCTGCCTGCCCAGAGACTGCCCTGGTCACTTGCCGTGACAACCTGCCTGTCCAGAGACTGCCCTGGTCACTTGCCGTGACAACCTGCCTGTCCAGAGACTGCCCTGGTCACTTGCCGTGACAAACCTGCCTGCCCAGAGACTGCCCTGGTCACTAGCCGTGACAACCTGCCTGTCCAGAGACTGCCCTGGTCACTTGCCATGACAACCTGCCTGTCCAGAGACTGCCCTGGTCACTTGCCGTGACAACCTGCCTGTCCAGAGACTGCCCTGGTCACTTGCTGTGACAACCTGCCAGCCCAGAGACTGCCCAGGTCACTTGCCGTGACAACCTGCCTGTCCAGAGACTGCCTGGCTAATTGCCGTGATTCCCTGTCCTATTCCCGGATGCCACCCGCTCTCTTGCAAGTAAATTGTCTTGTATAATAAAGCTTAGTGGTTCCACCAACCAGACCCGTTTCCGTCAGTGGTTCCACCTACCAGACCCGTTACAGTTTGCTCGGGCCATGGAACCCGGTGGCACCCAAACCCCTTCACTTCCGGAACTGTGTCATGAGCTGTCTCGCCAGAGGTCTCAACAGGAGGCTATCCTGGGTCACCTGCGGAACGTTAATTCCCACTTGAACACTCTGAATCCATCACCAGCAACCACCGCTGGAGCCATGACTCATAATCCGGCAGCCCCGCTGACTCCCAATTCCGTGGTTTCCATTCCCGGTCCCCGACTTTCAGCTCCTCCTAGGTATGGAGGCGACCCTGTTATGGCTCGGGGTTTCATTAACCAGTGCACCCTGCATTTCGAAATCCTGGCACACCAGTTTAATTCTGACCGGGCCAAAATTGCCTTCATCATGTCCCATCTCACCGGAGAGGCTCTGGCCTGGCTTAATCCTCTCTGGGAGAGAGAAGATCCTCTGGTGTCAGACCTGCCTGCTTTTCTCTCGGCCTTCCGGAGGGTATTTGACGAACCTGGACGGAAGACCTCCTCTGCATCATCTCTGTTGCGTCTCCGTCAGGGAAGTCTCACCGTTGGTCAATATGCCATACGGTTCCGTACTCTAGCCTCAGAACTGGCTTGGGACAATGAAGCTCTAATTTCGGTCTTCTGGGAGGGTCTGTCCGGCCGTATTAAAGACAAACTTGCCGGTCGGGACATTCCAACCTCGCTTGATGATTTAATAAATCTTGCCAATCGGATTGATCTACGGTTCCAGGAACGAGCCAAAGAGGTCACTCGTGAAAAAGACTTTCCTCATTTAACCCCTTCCGTTTCTCCCCAGGTGCACACTGCTGAGCCTATGCAGGTCGACCAGACCAAGATGGTCAAAGCCCGTCAGGACTCACGCCGTGCCGAGAAAAGTTGCTTCTACTGCGGCAGTAAGGAGCACTGGATCCGAACCTGTCCGGAGAAGTCGGGAAACGCCTGTGTCTAGGTTCGCTCGGAGAGGTCAATCTAGACAAAAATAAATCCTCTTCATCTCTGCTGCTCTCGGTCTCAATTCTTCTCGGTAAGAACCGTTACTTCGAGATGGCCCAACTTGATTCTGGAGCAGCTGGGAATCTCGTGTCACAGGCTCTAGTAGAGAAGTATCGCATTCCCACCAAACCTCTTGTTGAACCAGTATCTGTTGCTGCTGTGGATGGGGGTCTCCTACCTCGTCCCATCCGACTTATCACCGAAGCCATAACCCTGCAGGTGGGAATGTTGCATTCTGAGAGCATCTCATTTCATGTTCTGCCTGGACTCTCTCATGCTTTCTTACTAGGTCTGCCTTGGCTCCAAAAGCATGCACCTGTGCTTGACTGGCAGAATGGAGAGATTCTTCACTGGGGACAGGACTGTCATCAAACATGTCTGGTGCCTGTTCATCCCGTCTGTCCTTCTCCTACTCCTGCTAATCTACCAGGACTCCCGATTCCATATTGGTCATTTGCTGATGTCTTCAATAAAAAGGAAGCAGAGACATTACCCCCGCATAGACCATATGATTGCCCGATCGACCTGCTACCCGGTACCACGCCTCCCCGTGGGCGTATTTACCCGTTGTCCGCTGCTGAGACCAGGTCGATGTCCGAATATATCGAGGAGAACTTAGCAAAAGGATTCATCCGGAAATCTACCTCCCCAGCGGGAGCAGGTTTCTTCTTCGTAAAAAAGAAGGACGGATCTCTCCGTCCCTGTATTGACTACAGAGGCCTAAATTTGATCACGGTGAAGAATAAGTACCCTCTTCCGCTCATTCCAGAATTGTTTGATCGTCTTAGAGGGGCTAGAGTCTTCACCAAACTAGATCTTCGTGGAGCATACAACCTGGTTCGTATCCGTCGAGGAGATGAATGGAAGACGGCATTCAACACCCGGGACGGCCACTACGAGTACTTGGTGATGCCCTTTGGTCTCTGTAATGCTCCAGCAGTCTTTCAGGAGTTGGTCAATGACATCTTCCGGGACCTCCTCTACTCCTGCGTTGTGGTGTACCTTGACGACATCTTGGTCTTCTCTCCGGATCTTCAGTCTCACCGGAGGGATGTTCGTCAGGTTCTGCTCAGGCTCAGGCAGAATCACCTCTTCGCCAAATATGAGAAGTGCCTCTTTGAGCAGACATCGCTTCCGTTTCTGGGCTACATCATTTCTCAGACAGGCCTACGAATGGATCCGGAGAAATTGTCTGCCATCGAGAAGTGGCCCCGACCGGAGGGGTTGAAGGCCATTCAGCGGTTCCTGGCATTTGCCAACTATTACCGTCTCTTCATACCGCACTTCTCTTCCAGGACTGCGCCAATCTCTGCGCTCATCCGCAAGGATGCTAACCCCAAACAGTGGACGCCCGAAGCAGAGGAGGCCTTCCTTTCTCTAAAACAGGCCTTCTCTTCCGCTCCAGTGCTGCATCGCCCGGATGGCAACAAGCAGTTCTTCCTGGAGGTGGACGCTTCCTCTGCTGGAGCCGGAGCGGTACTTACCCAAAAAGCTTCATCCGGGAGGATGGTATCCTGCGGTTTCTTCTCCAAACTCTTCTCCTCCTCCGAGCGCAACTACTCCATAGGAGACCGAGAGTTATTGGCCATCAAGTTGGCATTGGAGGAGTGGCGTTACCTACTCGAAGGGGCTCTTCATCCGGTAATCATTTACACGGACCACAAGAATCTGGCATACCTCCAGCATGCCCAGAGACTTAACCCTCGCCAAGCCCGGTGGTCCTTGTTTTTTGCCCGCTTCGATTTTCTTTTGCATTTTCGCCCAGCTGACAAAAACATCAAGGCGGATGCCTTGTCTCGGTCTTTCCTGGTGTCGGATCTCGAGGAGGAACATAAGCATATCATCGATCCCGCCAGAGTGATGCAGGTGGCTCCCGTGAGTTTAAATCGTCTCCCTCCTGGTAAGACGTTCGTATCAGAAACTGATCGGAAGAGAATCCTACATTGGGGTCATTCATCTAAACTCGCTGGCCACGCTGGTCAAAAAAAGACCCTCCAACTCATTACCCGCATTATTGGTGGCCTACCCTGCACAAAGACGTAATAGACTTTGTTTCTGCCTGTGTTTCCTGTGCCCGCAACAAAGTTCCGAGACACCTGCCTGCCGGCCGTCTTCTTCCGCTTCCTGTACCCGCTGCTCCCTGGCAACATATAGCCATGGACTTCATTACTGATCTTCCCGTCTCTGCTGGTTGTACAGTCATTTGGGTGGTCGCTGACCGCTTTTCCAAGATGGCTCACTTCATTCCTCTGCCAGGTCTTCCGTCTGCATCCGAGTTGGCTAAAGACTTTATCCGCCACATCTTCCGTCTTCATGGTCTGCCTCATCACATTGTGTCGGATCGTGGGTTCAGTTCACCTCACGTTTCTGGAGAGCCACTTGTAAGTTGCTAGACGTCACCCTGGATTTTTCCTCCGCTTACCACCCACAGTCCAATGGACAAGTTGAACGAATAAATCAGAATTTGACCAGTTATCTTCGACACTTCGTTAATGCCCACCATTCTGACTGGGTGGAGCTCCTGCCTTGGGCCGAATTCTCCTACAATAATCATGAGAGCGAATCTTCCACCAAGTCTCCGTTTTTTGTAGTCTTCGGTCAACACCCTCGGATCCCTGTCCCTGTTTCCATCTCTGTGGACAATCCAGCTGCGGAATCTCTGGTTAGAGAATTCTCCTCCATCTGGGAGAGTACCCGGTCCGCACTCATTCAGTCATCCGAGCGCATGAAAAGACATGCTGACAAAAAACGTCTGGATCCTCCTCAATTCCGTCCTGGGGACAAAGTCTGGCTTTCGTCCAAATATGTTCGACTCAAAATTCCGTCCTACAAGTTAGGTCCTCGGTTCATCGGTCCTTTTGAGATCATCAGTCAGATCAACCCGGTGTCCTATAAATTGAAACTCCCGGTCAATTTGCGAATTCCTAATTCTTTTCATGTATCTCTCCTCAAACCTGTGGTTCTTAACTCTTTTTTTAAGTCTACAGGTACACCTCCTGCTCCAGTGTCTGCTGATGATGAATTTGAGGTAGAGAACATTCTGGCCACAAAAAGGGTAGGAAAAAAGACTTATTTTTTGGTGGATTGGAAGGGGTTTGGTCCTGAGGAGAGAACCTGGGAACCTCGGGAGAACATCCATGCCCCTCTCATCCTAGCTAAATTTTTTTCTGGCCTAAAAAGGGGGGGCCTAGAGGGGAGGGTACTGTAGCGCCCGCGTCCCTGCCTGCTGCCAGACAGGGACGTCGCTCTCCTCACCTGCGCTCAGCGTCCTCAGTGCTCCCAGCCTCCTCTGCGCCTCTGGCATCCTCGGCGTCCTCCTTCCGCCCTGCTGGTCCCGCGCGCTCCTTCCCTGCTGCTGGCCTTAGGGCGCGCGCCCGCACCCTCCCCCGCTCTTAAAGGAGCCGCGCGCATTTTCCAAATTAGTCTCCAGCCAATGCTGGTGGACTCCACCCTATATTAAGGGCTTCCTCCTTAATGGAGGTGCCCGAGCAATGTTGTTTCTGTGCAGTCTAACTCTGCTTCAGCCATCAGCTCCTGTTTCCAGTTGCCTGCCTGTTACCTGTCTGTTTGCCTGTCGGCCATTTGACTGCAGCTCTATCCAGAGGTTCGGACATCTTCAGCAGAGATCCCCGGCTGTTGCCTGCTCACCTGGGAGCGATCATCTGCCATCCGACTGCAGCTCTATCCAGAGGTTCGGACATCATCTGCGGAGATCCCCGGCTATTGCTGAGACTCTTGCCTGCTCACCTGGGAGCGATCATCTGCCATCCGACTGCAGCTCTATCTAGAGGTTCGGACATCATCAGCAGAGATCCCCGCTATTCCAGAGACTCTTGCCTGCTCACCTGGGAGCGATCATCTGCCATCCGACTGCAGCCTACCAGGAGGCTCCACCAGCTCAGGTCGTATATGCCTGTTTGTCTAGAGACTGCCTTAGTCACTTACCGTGACAAACCTGCCTGTCCAGAGACTACCCTGGTCACTTGTCGTGACAAACCTGCCTGCCCAGAGACTGCCCTGGTCACTTGCCGTGACAACCTGCCTGTCCAGAGACTGCCCTGGTCACTTGCCGTGACAACCTGCCTGTCCAGAGACTGCCCTGGTCACTTGCCGTGACAAACCTGCCTGCCCAGAGACTGCCCTGGTCACTAGCCGTGACAACCTGCCTGTCCAGAGACTGCCCTGGTCACTTGCCGTGACAACCTGCCTGTCCAGAGACTGCCCTGGTCACTTGCCGTGACAACCTGCCTGTCCAGAGACTGCCCTGGTCACTTGCTGTGACAACCTGCCAGCCCAGAGACTGCCCAGGTCACTTGTCGTGACAACCTGCCTGTCCAGAGACTTCCTTGGTCACTTATTGTGACAACCTGCCTGTCCAGAGACTGCCTGGCTAATTGCCGTGATTCCCTGTCCTATTCCCGGATGCCACCCGCTCTCTTGCAAGTAAATTGTCTTGTATAATAAAGCTTAGTGGTTCCACCAACCAGACCCGTTTCCGTCAGTGGTTCCACCTACCAGACCCGTTACAGTTGTTCATCCAGGGGGGAGAGCGTCGCGTCCCTCAGCAGCCGCTGTTTCAGGGCACGCCAGCTTTGCTCCATCGCCTCCATTTCAGCGCCATGTCGGGCCATGTCCCTCAGCACCGCATCCACCTCCTCCACTTTCTGGATTCTCTGGTCGGTCTCCCGACCTGGGGACGGTTCAGGCAAAGGCAGTAGCTCTTCAGGGGAACGGGGTCTGCGCACCGCCATTCCTCCACACAGCGTCTCCTGTCCTTCCGCCATCTCACTCCAGGCCAGACTGTGTTTCCCATCTGGAACAATCTGGTCTCCTCCGTGGAGGCGGGACTTTCGCTTTCTCTTCCTGGCATAGAGGATGAAGAGGAGGCGGATCTCCCTTGCAGTGGGGCAGGCTCTCACATTGTAATAGCATTTAGACAGGGCGCCCATAGCTTTTGCGCCACAGGGGGGGGTACGCCCACGAAGGCACGCCCACCTTCTTCACCAGCGCCTCAGGGCGCGAATATGGCGGCAAAATGGTGGAAAATGGCGCCAAAAATCAAACAACAGCAACACAGTCTTTTTGCACAAAAACAGTCCAATTCAAGGCACACAGGACTCACAAATAGTAAGCTTCGTATCCTGTTTGTGACGCCAAAGATGAGCCGCACACAACCAGGGCTATGGGGTACTCGGCACCGAGCCCGTTCACTTCAATGGGGGAGAGGTCACGGATAGCGCAGCTCGGTCCGTTGCCCTGGGCGCTCATTCAAAGGGGGATATTTACAGGGGATTGTAGTAATTGTTTGTGACGCCACCTGTGGTTTCTGATCAGGGTGACCAGCGCTGCAGGGTGAATCCTCAGAGGGGTTGTTACTGGGCAGCAAGATGTTAAGTCTTCCACAGGTAAGACTAGTCCCTCTAAGTATATGGCGGAGCAGGGTGCAGGCAATAAGGCAGACACACACAAGTCAGTCTCTTTCCATACCTTTACTGGTGGTATTTGCAGGTACGTCCCGGGAAGCTGCTCAGGGTGGAGGATGCACATCCAGGTAATCACCGAGTAGGTTTAAGGCCTCCTTACTTCTCTATGTGTGAGTTTCCAACCTGCATGAAGCTAAGTTCAACTCTGTATAAAACAGCTACGCCCGGCCGACATTGTGGTGGAGCCTTCTTTTGGCAAGAACTGAGTCTATGTGCTGATCAGGCCCGACTCCTGTTCTCCCTGACCCCGGTTACGTATCAGCACTATAGGGCCCCTCTGCGACTTGAAGTCCAGCAGGGATTCCGGTTTTCTCCCACTAGCCGTGAAGGTTCTAGCAAGCTTCGGACCCGGTGTCCGGTTGTGCAGAGTGGAGGCAGCTATCGTTGCTATTTCACCTCAGTCACTCTTTCCCTTTTGTCACCACTCGCCCGTCGCCCTACTCTCACCCTTAACATAAGCACGGGTAACAGTAGGTGTAGTCGTCAGCTTCCTTCCTTCCACAGCTCACTGACCGTTTCTCAGTCGACTCGATGTTATGATAACTGTAGTCCCCTTCCTTCTTCTCCTTCATAGACTCTGTCCAGAGCAGCTCTCAGGACCTTCCGTCAGACTGAATCCACGCTCGCTCCGAGAGTCACCCTCCACATTCATTGGGAACCAACAGTCAGACTGTTCTGAGATAACAGCTTGTCTTTCCTCCTCTGTCTCATCTGACAGGAATCACAATCAAATGTCTCGCTCAGACTGAGCTCTGACTAGAAAATATGTCTCTCCCTCGATGCTCTGAGGAGAACTCTTCTGTCTGAGGTACAACCAACAACTAGAATGACTGCCTGGCTAGAATGCCTACTGCTGCATTTCTCCACACCCCTATATACCTGAATCTAAAGGGCTCCCTCTGGTGGCTCCTGGGAAATGTGAAGTGTGAATGAATATCAGGTGTTTGTGATTTACCTTTCTGTGCATTCTCCAGGGAACATGTGTACCAAGCGCAGCTGGGCCACACACATGGACAAAAGAAGACTAATATCGACATACCGTTTTATGAAAACTGAATCAGTCTTAGAGCCAAGTGAAGCAATCAGAGATAATAACCTACAGACAGTTGGTGATTGAATGAGACATTTCAGCAAAAAGCTGAGTGTGAACATGCCTGGGTGATCTATGGATATATTGAGACCTACCGCTTGGGTTATGAGGAATATTTTAATGACGTAGTTATGCCGCTTGTATATAGGGACAAACAGTGCCCAATAGAACGATCAAAAGGTAACAACCTAAGAGGAGTGAGTGATTAAGAAGCATATTCAGTGTTGAGATTGCCTAAATTGTGAGTGAGTACATCATAACATACCACTGAGGTGACGTGGGGTATTTCAGTAACACAGATTAGCAGCCTATAACAAAAGGGTTTGTTGAGGATCATAGTGCTCACACAATATAATGGGAGATGTAGAGCGGTCATATTTCTTACCCGGTAGGATGTGCTGCCGACGCGGTGAAACGACACAATCAGTTAGAGATCGAATCTCAAAGCACAAGTCCACTATACGATGCCGGAACCTCCTCCTTCCTTTACCTAGTCATTTCCATAAGATGGGACATTCTATCTCCCAATTGAAATACCAGGTAATCGACTCCGTTCCCCCCCTCCGACGAGGGGGAGACTGGATAATGTGCCTTAAAAAGCGTGAATCTTTTTGGATACACACACTGGAAACATTGGCCCCTAAGGGCCTAAATCGTGAATATGACCTATTGTCCTTTATATGATTCTATAATGTCTATTATACATTACCATGTCTGCATAATTAATTATTATGTCTTTATTCTTCCAGAGCCACCTTTACTGAATACTACACCTCTTTCTGCTTGGATCCTCACTATTCACCGCTATATGGGTCTATTACTGCCAATGTATCACCACACTGGTAACTCTGAAATATCATGTCACAACCTAATAAGCGCTCCTGTCATCATATGTCCCATGTTGGCCTCCTTACGATCTGGAACGCAAGCCACTTACACAGTGGAACGCATAGTCTCTCCAGATCATGTCACTTCCGGTCCCGAGTTATGATGCGGTGTGCACGCTCTTTACAGCGTGCTGAGCACTTCCGGTCACATGCTCACACTCCACGAGCGTCCTGCTCATAAGCCGGCCACAAGATAGACTGCCCCAGACTAACGGTGGACACCGCGTCGGCAGCACATCCTACCGGGTAAGAAATATGACCGCTCTACATCTCCCATTATATTGTGTGAGCACTATGATCCTCAACAAACCCTTTTGTTATAGGCTGCTAATCTGTGTTACTGAAATACCCCACGTCACCTCAGTGGTATGTTATGATGTACTCACTCACAATTTAGGCAATCTCAACACTGAATATGCTTCTTAATCACTCACTCCTCTTAGGTTGTTACCTTTTGATCGTTCTATTGGGCACTGTTTGTCCCTATATACAAGCGGCATAACTACGTCATTAAAATATTCCTCATAACCCAAGCGGTAGGTCTCAATATATCCATAGATCACCCAGGCATGTTCACACTCAGCTTTTTGCTGAAATGTCTCATTCAATCACCAACTGTCTGTAGGTTATTATCTCTGATTGCTTCACTTGGCTCTAAGACTGATTCAGTTTTCATAAAACTGTATGTCGATATTAGTCTTCTTTTGTCCATGTCCTCCACCTTTCTCTGGAATTACGACTGTGCTAAATATGCTCCCTTCCTATACTCTATATTAAAATGAGTATAATAGATTTTGACCATGTTATCATTTATGTACATACTTTGTTTATCGCCCTTACTATATTGTTGATTTATTTTTGACTATACAGCAACTGACGAAGGTCCGTTTGTGGACCGAAACGTTTTGCTGATTGCTGTTCCTTTGTCACTTTGGATGCAATAAAAAAATAAAATCAAAGTTGAGTGCCAGATTTTTACTATTATTATTATGGTGTTGGAACCTATCTTGGCACCTGCTCATTAAGTTGATTGCTGTGCACACGTGTCTACTTCTGATAATTCAATTGTCGGCATCTGTAGAGTCATTAAAAAACCCGACAGGATATGAGACATGGTTTACATACAGTAAACCATTGCATATCTGTTATTTTTTAATATGCCCCTCACTAATAATGTTAGTAGTGTCTGTGTGTAAAATTTTGGAGCTGTAGGTGTTAAATTAAATTCAGCGCACTGTGACTGACAGAAAGTGTTCAGTAAACGTGACAGAAGTACGTCACACTGTGACTGACAGAACGTGTTCAGTAAATGTGAGTGAACTATGTCACACTGTGACTCAGAGAACTTGTCCAGTAAACGTGACTGAACTACATCACACTGTGACTGACAGAACTTGTTTAGTAAACATGAGTGAACTACGCAGGGCTGGCGTCAGCACCCACCACCGCCCACACACATCGTGCCATCACGCCACAATAATTTATTTTCCCCTATATTTGTTCTCTAACACAGGTTCTGTGATAGTGCCTGTGACGTTGCTAAGGCCGCAGTCGGGTATCCAAGGGGCATGACCGCACCACTCCCGGGCGTGACCAATCAGCGACGCGGGATTTCCATTACAGACAGACAGAATTAGACGATTATATAGCAGATATGTGTCTCACTGACATTATATATATATATATATATATGTTTTCACAAATATTTGAGGCCATGGATCCCTTATATGTCCATTTTGCAAGCCGGCGAGAAAATCTCGCCGTACGGATGCCATACGGATGACACACGGATATTTTGATTCGAGGAAATCGCATCCTCGCATTGAAAACGAATTACATACGGATCACTGTTCATGAAACATTGATGCGATTCTCGGCCGTAAAAAACGGACCGATTTTTATATGTTATGTGTGACTCCAGCCTAACTACTAGAGAAGGATCTACGGAGGATCAAGTGCTAGTTGAATTTTGCAGTTTCACACAAGCACGAAGTTTGAGATTTAATTTGCAGGCGTCAGAGCAGGCTTGGCCGTGAAGACATCTAGCAGATGATCACACCTTGTACAGTGGTGGTCAATACCTGGACCATCACAGATCAGTGGTTCCCACTGGAGCACAGTGTGTACGGCAGTCGTTTTCCATCTGCAGATCACTCGTTAAGTCTCTCTCTTCTGTAGAGTATAAGCTCTCATGGTCAATGGGGTCATCTCTTTCTCTCCTTTCTCCTATGTTTATTTTACCAAGCAATCAGAAGCTTTCCAATGTTGACATATGCACTAATTTATTTGTGGCAGATCAAATTTTGAAGGAAAATTTGTCAAAGTCAACGAATGTGAATTCCTGCCCATTTCCACTGACTACTACACTTATCATTTTCACTGCTGCAGTTATATATACACATTAATGTTTGGAGAACTTGTCATTATTTCGGTCTATCTCTCCCCATTTTTTTTTTTTGCTGAGCTGTGAGCTTTGATCTCCTCTCACTATCTTAAATCACCCTAAAGTGGCTGCTGCATTCCCTGCCTCAGCTTTTATACAGGCTCTAATAGTACCTCCTGATGGGATGTGCTACACTCGTCAAAAGCAACCACAAAATATAAGCTTCCTATTACTATCAATGGGAAAACAATTACAGTACACATGGTGCTCTTATTTTCCACATTTTTTCAGCAACATATCAATTTTTGGATTGTTTCTGCTAGAAAAATCATTACAAAGTTGATGATTTACTCAATAGAAGCAAAAATTGCCTTGCGCACAAAAACTTAATAAAAAGCACAAATTAAAGAAAAACACATAAAAACTGTATAAACATAACCTAAGTATTTTCACAATTGTTGCACTGTCCTTTTTAATAGGAAACTTCAGCTGTGTGAATGCAGTCATAGGGCAATGCAGAAATATTATCGATCCATCCATGAGCCATATACTTTGCGATAAAAATGGATTGGGTTTCTTCTTGTACGATTAGGAAAGACTTTCCTGCTCTAAGCGATAACAGTCTTGGTGCTTATACACATAACAGTTTTACAGCTCTGCACTAAGGCTGCTGTAGAAGTGCACAGAGCATCATTATCTACCTTTATAGATCTCCAATGTTATACAAATGGGTACAGGGGTTTTTGGGATTCTCTACTAAGAATTTAGGCATGTTCTAGTGGAGAATATTATTTTTCTTGCAGGTGTATCTGCTTCTTATGCAATATGAAATCCTCCCATCTCACTTTGGAAACCCTGTTCTTTGGAATGATCTTCACCATACAGTTGGAAGGCACGGATCAATGGAAGGGGCCAGTAAAAACCCCAAATTTGGAAAATATTGTGATTGGCAGGTGTTATGACTACATTGAAACCGTGAATCCTTCTGTGGGGTAAGTGCCATGAGCTACAATAATCAGTATTGGCTCTTTTCAGAGGTTACCTAATGTATCTGCTGTAGTGGGAGCCGACTCCCAGACACTAATGGAAATGGCATTTCTTACAGATGTGGCTGAATTCTATTGTTTGCATATTATGGAGTCATAGCAACTTGCACCTGTTTACACTTGCTTTATCATGTGCTTTATCCTGTTCATAGGTGCTGGTCAGTTTTTTTGATTTCTGTATCTCCCACAGGCGGCCACCTTTGAGACGATGGCTCCTCATGCTTTGTGGTTAACTAGATTCTCCATTATAGGGCACTTCAGGAGAGTGAGACTTTTTTGGTAGGCTATGGTTGGTTATATAAAAAATAAGATCCTGGATACAAGCAAGGTATCATCTGCTCACTATTCTGAGGCAGTTCTGACAATGTAAAAAAAATATATATAAAGGGACAGGGAGGAATAAACTAAACGGTAACATAGACCAGGAGATAAACACAACATGTTCCAAATTATTATGCAAATGATATTTTTCTCTGATTTTCCTAAGTGGTCTGTGCAAATGACAGTCAGTCTAATAAAAGTCATCACCCGTTAGAGTATACATCGAATTTTATTGAAGAAACCTCCCAATAATAACAGTATAATCTCCAAAATGAATAAAAACTCAAAATGCACTGTTCCAAATTATTAGGCACAGTAGAATTTCTGAACATTTGATGTTTTAAAGAACTGAAAATGCTCATTTGTGGAATTTGCAGCATTAGGAGGTCACATTCACTGAACAAAAAAGCTACTTAACTCCAAAACATCCTAACAGGCCAAGTTACATGTTAACATAGGAACCCTTCTTTGATATCACCTTCACAATTCTTGCATCCATTGAACTTGTGAGTTTTTGGAGAGTTTCTGCTTGTATTTCTTTGCATGAAGCCTCCCAGAGCTGCTGTTTTGATGTGAACTGCCTCCCACCCTCATAGATCTTTTGCTTGATGATACTCCAAAGGTTCTCTATAGGGTTGAGGTCAGGGGAAGATGGTGGCCACACCATGAGTTTATCTCCTTTTATGCCCATAGCAGCCAATGACTCAGAGGTATTCTTTGCAGCATGAGATGGGGCATTGTCAGCATGAAGATGATTTTGCTTCTGAAGACACGTTTCTGCCTTTTATACCATGGAGGAAAGTTGTCAGTCAGAAACTCTATATACTTTGCAGAGGTCCTTTTCACACCTTCAGGAACCTTAAAGGGCCCTACCAGCTGTTTCCCCATAATTCCGGCCCAAAACATGACTCCTCCACCTCCTTGCTGACGTCGCAGCCTTGTTGGGACATGGTGGCCATCCACCAACCATCCTCTACTCCATCCATGTGGACTATCCAGGGTTGCTTGACACTCATCAGTAAACAAGATTGTTTGAAAATTAGTCTTCATGTATGTCTGGGCCCACTGCAACCGTTTCTGCTTGTGAGCACTGTTTAGGAGTGGCCGAATAGTAGGTTTATGCACCACAGCAAGCCTTTAAAGGATCTACACCTTGAGGTTCGAGGGACTCCAGAGGCACCAGCAGCTTCAAATATCTGTTTGCTGGTTTGTAATGGCTTTTTAGCAGCTGCTCTCTTAATCCTATGAAGTTGCCTGGCAGAAACCTTCCTCATTCTGCCTTTATCAGCATGAACACATCTGTGCTCAGAATCAGCCACAAATCTCTTAACAGTACGATAATAACGCTTAAGTTTTCAGGAAATATCTAATGTTTTCATCCCTTGACCAAGCCATTGCACTATTTGATGCTTTTCAGCAGCAGAGAGATCCTTTTTCTTTCCCATGTTACTTGAAAACTCTGGCCTGCTTAATAGTGTGGAACATCCAGTTTTCCTTTTATTGGACTCACATGGCAAACTAATTATCACTGGTATCTGAGATTGATTTCAGTGATCCAAAAAACCCTGAGACACAATACCATCAATGGGTTTCATTTACAAAAAAAACAAAAAAAACACTGACACTCAAACCAATTTGCATAATAATTTGGAACATAGTGTATGTATAACAGAACACCTCTACAACAACTTCTCTCCAAAACACTTAGCTTAAGCAGGAAGATGAGTCTCCAATAGCAACAACAAACTCCTGTTCAGTTCAGTGTCTCCAAAGGCCCCTTTCACACCTTCGTATATTTCCAGTACGGGAAAAAACGGTACTGGAGATATCAGTGTCCGTGTGTACTACGTGTGGCACACGTGTGGCAGCCGTGTGCCACCCATGAGCCGCATCAGTACCACACGGACAGCCGCCGGGGAAGAAGCGCTACTGTAAGCGCTGTTCTCCAGCGTCTGGTGCTGAAGCCGGCTGTCATTCTCCCCTGCTCTACCAGCGAGCAGAGGAGAATGATGAGCGTTATATTAAAGTCCGAACGACAGCGGGTGGGGGCTGTGGAATACCCCGATCATCCGCACCTACTGTAACTGTTATTAGCGACAGCAGGTGTCGGATGATGGGGGCAACAGTCGCCACCTGCTGTCGTTCGGACTTTAATATAACGTTCATCATTCTCCTCTGCTCGCCGGTAGAGCAGGGGAGAATGACAGCCGGCTTCAGCACCAGACGCTAGAGAACAGCGTTTATAGTAGCGCTTCTTCCCCGGCGGCTGTCCGTGCACACGCAGGACATTGATGTGTGTTCTTCGCGTGCATGTGTGCGGCACGTGTCAGCGTGTTTTGCCCACGGACACACGGTCATGTGCACAGTCTATGTGAGTACGTGACTCCGGTACGTGTGGAAAAATTCACCACACGTACCGGAGACACTGACGTGTGAAAGAGGCCTAAGAGCGAGGAGGCAAACTTTCACTGGCAAGGCAGAGAGATTCTGACCAGGTTTTATAGGAAGAATTAACGACTAGATCCGAAGCAGCTGAAATGGAGCTGCATGTTTCTGACCAGCATATAAAGGGTCGTTGACCTCTTCAGAACCAAAGGAAACAAAATTAATTTAATATGGGATCAAAAAATACAGGCTAAATGGAAGATCTGCGATTCACAATATGCAGTGATCGTTTACCCCAGTTCTCCCAGGTTAGTGTGACACACTCGTGACAATAATAAAAGGACCTCTGTACAATAACCACACAATATTGATGTATGATGTCCAAATCGTACTGCCTTATAATGCCTAAAACAATACCTCTATATAGTACTCAAATAATACTAAAATATAGTACTCTCATAACTCACTGCCATACACTTACCTTAGAATACTCGCATTTCATGGACAAGTACAGTAAGGTTACAAATCTTGCAGGAACATTATCAGCGCTCTTATTGAACTAATTTACTTGGGACATACAGCAACCATTAGCTTCATTGGCACAACATGGAGGATTACAAGAAGGGAAGTGACAAAAAACACAAACGAAAGGTCATGCAGTACGGTAAAGAGAGGAAGTTCACACTTATAACCAAACTGTTCAAGCCAACACAAGACAGTTCCTCCAACATAAGCCTGCAGCTGCTGTAAAAAAAAATAAAACTGCCATTTAAGTGTCCAGATAATACTGCTATACAACTTCTAAATAGTGAAGGCATTAGTCTGTATGCACACTGCACTATTGTTTGTTTGTTTTTTTGCCAAAGAGCAATATGGCTATACATGTGGAATAAGTTGAAGTCTCACATGTTAAGCAAATCTTCCTCATACACCCAGATGTAATAAAAAAAAAATAATACTACGGTAATTATAATAATAATAAAAAATAATCCATAAATTTCTGTCTTTTATAATCACTACAGGAACAAGAACTGTTCAGCAATATGGTTGGCCTTTAAAAGCGCCTTTGTCAGCAAGGACCCATGTTCTGTATTCCCATCTGATTATGAGCACTACATCAACCTGACTTCCCACGACATCCCCATAAATAAGGTTCTGTGTTAAATGTATTATTTACAAAATCATAGATTAATGTGATTGTATAGATGGAGCAGGACTACTTATAATGATTGAGGTCCTTGCTGGTCATTGAAAGCCATGGGTGCCACAAATTTGGGTTAGGATTTGTGGCCACACGAGCAGAGCTGGATTTCTGATAACTATCATGTCATGGACATGGCAACTCTCCGGTTGCAGCTCAAACTCATTCATTAGTTGTGATCATAAGTGACGACCCACAAGAATTCAGGGTGGAACCTAACTTGTGCGCCCATCCAGCAGGAGTGCCATGCATTCCCTTATCTTCCAAAATGTGTCTCCCTAGTCTGACATTAAAAGCCGTAATATATAATATGTGGCCACGCTGAGACTTCCAGAGCAGGCGATGAGAATCTAGAGTGATGCAGTATGGACGGTCAGTAATATTTACTCTATTTCTTCATTATAGTCGCTCTTCTGGGAGAACAACAATCATCTAGTGCACAGATTGTCAGATCGTGGAAACCGCTATATGTCTATAAGTGACACCTTAATGGGATGGCTGATCGATAACTTGTACTTTTGTGGGACGAGCAGTCATTCAGGTGAGACCACCGTCAAGGTAAAGTATATATGTGACTGATGAGAATACCAGAAATACCCCAATAAAGACAGTGATGTCACCACACAGGAATAATGCCCACAGTGCTTGTGACCAGTTGATTTCTCTATACATTTACTTAATCTTCAGACCCTTTTTGTACCTCCATTCTGTCTGGGACTCAAACTCAAGACCTGACACTGTGTATGGGTGGTAGAAGCAATGAGAGTGAGCCAAAAGTTACACTATTGTCTGAGAATATTTTCTCTGCCCATAAAAAAATCTCAATAATAAAATTCTTTAGAATCCCTTCACGACATATGATGTACATGTAAGTCATATGTCGTGTCCCTGCCTTTGATGCGGGCTCGCACACTGAGCCCTCATCTTTCCCGCCACATGACAGATGATTTAATCAAGTATCATGTGCCTTAACAGCCCCGGGGGGAGTGGAGCTCTGCCCATCACGGTTCATCTGCTAAATCCGTCTGTCAACCTCTGCGCCGGCAGGCAGTGCGTCATTCCACACCTGTGACATGATCGCAGAGAGGCGATGGGTCGTGACAGCCGGGGTTCTGCTGATAACCCCAGTACCTGTCTTTAAGATCTTCCTGTAAATGCCGTCCCATGGCCGGTAATCGTAGGAGATCGTGATTTTTTCTGTTAAGCAGTGCTAATACACTGCTGTGTATACCGCAAGCGATCAGATGATCACAGCTTCAGGTCCCCTAAGGGGACTATTACGTATGATAAAAGACAAAATGTAAAATAATATATACGGTATATGAAAATTTTTTAAAAAAAAATACACATTCAAATCACTCACCTTTTATCCCATTGAAAATAAAATTACAATTAAAAATAAAAACCACATATTTGGTATCTCTGCATACGTAAATGTCCGATCTATCAAAAATAAAATAAACTAGCTGAAGAGCACGGCTTTGTCCGGGCATAGTAACTAACTGTGGTTAGTTATGACAAATTATAATGATTATCCTCCATCCCATAGTCCAGTGACCATATACCCATCACACATCCTCCATCCCATAGTCCAGTGACCATATACCCATCACACATCCTCCATCCCATAGTCCCGTACCCATATACCCATCACACATCGTCCATCCCATAGTCCAGTGCCCATATACTCAAACATCATCCATCCGATAGTCCCATGCCCATATACCCATCATACACATCCTCCATCTCATAGTCCCGTGCCCATATACCCATCATACATATCCTCCATCTCATAGTCCTGTGCCCATATCCCCATCACACATCCTCCATCCCATAGTCCAGTGCCCATATACCCATCACACATCGTCCATCCCATAGTCCAGTGCCCATATACCCATCATACACATCCTCCATCCCATAGTCCCATGCCCATATACCCATCATACACATACTCCATCCCATAGTCCGGTGCCCATATACCCATCACACAACCTCCATCCCATAGTCCCGTGCCCATATACCCATTATACATATCCTCCATCCCATAGTCCCGTGCCAATATACCCATCATACCTATCCTCCATCCCATAGTCCCGTGCCCATATACCATCATCCCTATCCTCCATCCCTTAGTCCCGTGCCCATATACCCATCACACATATCCTCCATCTCATAGTCCCGTGCCCATATACCCACACATAGCCTCCATCCTATAGTCCCATGCCCATATACCCATCATATATATACTCCATCCCATAGTCCAGTGCCCATATAACCATCATACATATCCTCCATCCCATAGTCTCAAGCCCATATTCCCATCACATATATCCTCCATCCCATAGTCCCGTGCCCATATACCCATCACACATTTCCTCCATCCTATAGTCCTGTGCCCATATACCCATCATACATATCCTCCATCCCATAGTCCAGTGCCCATATACCCATCATACATACCCTCCATCCCATAGTCCAGTGCCCATATACCCATCATACATACCCTCCATCCCATAGTCCAGTGCCATATACCCATCATACATACCCTCCATCCCATAGTCCAGTGCCCATATACCCATCATACATACCCTCCATCCCATAGTCCAGTGCCCATATACCCATCATACATACCCTCCATCCCATAGTCCAGTGCCCATATACCCATCATACATATCCTCCATCCCATAGTCCAGTGCCCAGATACCCATCACACATCCTCCATCCCATAGTCCAGTGCCCATATACCCATCATACATACCCTCCATCCCATAGTCCAGTGCCCATATACCCATCATACATATCCTCCATCCATAGTCCAGTGCCCAGATACCCATCACACATCCTCCATCCCATAGTCCAGTGCCCATGTATATGTATGATAGGTATGGGCCTGGGACTATGGGATTTACCTCAGTGTTTTAGTATTTTACTTCAGTATTTGGTCAGCATTTTACCTCAATATTTGGTCAGTGGTTTACCTTACTGTTTGGTCAGTATTTTACTTCAGTATTTGGTCAGCATTTTACCTCAGTATTTGGTCATTGGTTTACCTCAGTATTTGGTCAGTATTTTACCTCAGTGTTTGATCAGTATTTTACTTCAGTATTTGGTCAGTATTTTACCTCAATATTTAATGAGTATTTTACCTCAGTAATTGGTCAGTATTTTACCTCACTGTTTTAGTATTTTATCTCAGTGTTCGATCAGTATTTTACTTCAGTATTTGGTCAGCATTTTACCTCAATATGTAATTAGTATCTTACCTCTGTGTTTGGTCTGTATTTTACCTCAGTGTTTTAGTATTTTACTTCAGTATTTGGTCAGTATTTTATCTCAGTGTTTGATCAGTATTTTACCTCAGTATTTGTTCAGTATTTTACCTCAGTATTTGGTCAGACTTTTACCTCAGTATTTGGTCAGTGGCGTACCTCAGTGTTTGGTCAGTATTTTACCTCAGTGTTTGATCATTATTTTACTTTAGTATTTGGTCAGTGGTTTACCTCAGTGTTTGATCAGTATTTTACTTCAGTATTTGGTCAGTATTTTACCTCAGTATTTTATCAGTTTTTTTTTTCTATGCTGGTAACAATAGAGTGTGGCAGTAATGGAGGAGGGGGTGATTCATTTCTGTCATGTGCTCTCTGCTCCTTTCTGAGGGGGCAGACAATGGCTGGGAGCTTATGTTCTGGTGATGCTAGATTTCTCCCACCCTGTCACTGAGGTGTTGTGGAGTGGGAAAACTGTTGCTCATAGCAACCAATCACAGCTCAGCTTCTTTTAAACAGCTCTAGTGAAATGAAAGATGCTTAATGATTGGGTGCTGATACACACACACATACACTCATTTATATATATATATATATATTATATATATATATATATATATATATATATATACGGTAGATTAAACCGATTGGTAAACGGCGTAACGTAAAAAAAATAATTAAATGCCAGAATTACATTAATTAACCAACATTGCCATCAAATGTAATAAGAGGTGATCAAAACATCGTATCTACATCAAAAATGGTATCAGTAAAAACGTCAGATTAGGGCACAAAAAAATAAGCCCTCACACAGCACTATGTCCCAAAAATCGAGACAAAAGCAAACATTTTTTTCTCTGAATTTATTTTCACCAAAAAACTATACATGTTTGGTATCTACGCACTCGTACTGACCTGGGACATCATAGTGCCAAGTCATTTTTACCATGAAATGAACATAGGAAATAATAAGCCCCCAAAACTATTGTGGAATTGCACTTTTTTTTGCAATTTCACCGCACTTGGAATTTTTTTTTCCAGTTTTTCAGTACAATTTATGGTAAAATCAATGGGGTCATTCAAAACTACAACTTTTCCCCCAAAAAACAAGTCCTCATATGGATATATTAACTGAGAAATGCTCTTGGAAGAAGTGGAGGAAAAAATGAGATCAACAAATCGCCATGACATGAAGAGCTTAAAACCATAATGGTAGATACAGATAAGATTTTTCCAAATTGTCTAAGGAAAAAATGTGCATATATAATGCATACCAGGTAAATTTACAAGTATATGTATATTTTATCGCTTTCCAGAAGTGTATAAATAAATCTTGTCTAATTTTCTTCCATAATTATCAGTTATATATATGTAAATATATCATCTCTGGCTTTAGGTTTTAACTACGACTCTTGTCCGATTACGTCGGAGTGCGAACACAACGCTCAGGAGTCTTTCTGGAGGCTGGCTTCTGTTACTGTAAGTTATTACGGGGGGTCTATATATGATACCCCCGAGGCCACAATGGAAACCAATAGAAACTTGCTAATAGTGCAAAATTTGTGGTGGGATGGAGAGAAATGGTGGAGGTGTGGAAGAGCACGTCCTGGTTACTTCATTCTTTAGGCTGGCGTCACACTGGCGACAAAATCGGACGACTGCAGTGCGATGAAATATGGCATTGCAGTCGGACCTATGTTAATCTATGGAGCAGCTCCCAGTATCAGATTTTTTGTGGTCCGTTTTATACGTGCGAGTGCAATCGCAGCATGCTGCGATTGTCACCGATTGTGGGTCGACTATCGCCAATGCAAGTCTATGGGAGCGATGAAAAATCGGATTACAAACGGACCGCATGTGTGACTTAGGATTAAATCGCACCGGTGTCCTTTAGAAAAGCCGGCAATTCATCCCCGGCTATACTGTAAAATCACACTGACAGCTTTAATAAAGAATAGAATCAATACATATACACACATAGAATACATATATATATATATATATATATATATACAGACAAAGCTAGCGAGTGGGGGCAGATAATAATAGCCTAGGGAGGGTGCATTTATTTTGTGACCCCCCTGGCTACTAACATCTGCCCCCAGCCACCCCAGAAAAGGCAAATCTATAATTAGATTCACCCTTTCTGGCACTTTGCCCATCTATTCCCATTGCCCTGTAGCGGTGGCGAATAGGTTAATAATGGGTTAAGGCCACCTTGCTATTGAAAGGTGACTTTAAGCCAGGTTAATAATTGAGAGTTGTCAATTAGACAACTATCAATTATTAATCCTATTGAAGGAAATAAAAAAACCACACACAATGACATATATATATATATATATGTATATGTATTCTATGTGTGTATATGTATTGTTTCTATTCTTTATTAAATCTGTCAGTATGATTTTACAGTATAGCCGGGGATGAATTAGCAGCTATTATACTATGTAGAAGTGTATGACCTATCTACTATATAATTGTCTTAACCCGTCTGTCTGTCTGTCCAGGAAATCCCGCGTCGCTGATTGGTCCTGCCGCGGCCAATCAGCGACGCAGGGCTAACTCTGCCCATGTGGTCATGTGACTCACCAACTGCCCATGATGTACTGAACATGCTTTGTCAGTTCTGTCTGTCTGTAACGGAAATCCCGCGTCGCTGATTGGTTGCGACCTCTCTGCTCAGCTGCCTCCGGATTGGATGTGTTTGTTGCTGAGGGAGTGGTGCGAGCACACCCCTTGGATACCCGACCGTGGCCTTAGCAACGTCACAGGGACTGTCACAAAACCTGTGTTAGAGAGCAGTTCTATGGGCAATAACATTTAATGATAATGTAAATATTTTACCTGGAAAATCCTGTGTATGCATTGCATTATTCTTAAATCTTCATAAATAAACTACATACATATTCTAGAATACCCGATGCAACAGGCGCAGTCCGGCCGTGAATTGGTGCAGGATTTGAACCACGCACGCCACCGCTATCATCAGGAGATCAGTGGCGCTAGCCGCTGATCTCTCAACATTAGCCGCGGGTCATCTCCTGCCGCATGGAGGTCAGCGGCGACGCAGCCGGGAGATGACCGGCGCTAGTGGAAGTACCCTGACCAGTGGCCTCCACGTAAACCCCAGCAGCAGCCTCCACGCAGACCCCACCAGCAGCAGCCTCTATATACCCCAGCAGCAGCAGCCTCCACATATACCCCAGCAGCAGCCTCCACATATACCCCAGCAGCAGCCTCCACATATACCCCAGCAGCAGCCTCCACATATACCCCAGCAGCAGCCTCCACATATACCCCAGCAGCAGCCTCCACATATACCCCAGCAGCAGCCTCTATATACCCCAGCAGCAGCCTCCACATATACCCCAGCAGCATCTATATACACCCCAGCAGCCTCTGTATACACCCCAGCAGCATCTATACACACCCCAGCAGCAGCAGCAGCCTCTATATACACCCCAGCAGCAGCCTCTATATACATCACAGCAGCCTCTATATACACCCCAGCAGCAGCCTCTATATACACCCCAGCAGCCTCTATATACAGCCCAGCAGCCTCTATATACACCCCAGCAACCTCTATAAACACCCCAGCAGCAGCCTCTATATACACCCCAGCAGCCTCTATATACACCCCAGCAGCCTCTATATATTCCCCTGCAGCCTCTATATACACCTCAGCAGCAGCAGCCTCTATATACACCCCAGCAGCAGCCTCTATATACACCCCAGCATCAGCCTCTATATACACCCCAGCAGCAGCCTCTATATACACCCCTGCAGCAGCAGCCTCTATATACACCCCTGCAGCAGCCTCTATATACACCCCAGCAGCAGCATCTATATACACCACAGCATCCTCTATATACACCCCAGCAGCAGCAGCAGCCTCTATATACACCCCAGCAGCAGCAGCCTCTATACACACCCCAGCAGCCTCTATATACAGCCCAGCAACCTTTATATACACCCCAGCAGCAGCCTCTATATACACCCAGCAGCAGCCTCTATATACACCCCAGCAGCCTCTATATACACCCCAGCAGCCTCTATATATTCCCCAGCAGCCTCTATTTACACCTCAGCAGCAGCCTCTATATACACCCCAGCTGCAACAGCCTCTATATACACCTCAGCAGCAGCCTCTATATACACCCCAGCTGCAACAGCCTCTATATACACCCCAGCAGCCTCTATACGTAAATTACATACATATTCTAGAATACCCGATGCGTTAGAATCGGGCCACCATAAATATAAATATGTGTCACAATGACATGTGTGTGTGTATATATATATATATATATATATATATATATATATATACATATATATATATATGTATTATATGTGTATATATGTAGTGTTTTGTGAGCTGTCAGTGTGATTTTACAGTAGCCGGGGATGATTTGCCGACTTTTCAAAGGACACTGGTGCGTATAAATCGGACAGCGCTCGCATTGGTCCGATTGCAAGCCGATAAGGGCTCATACCCACTGGAGACAAAAACGGACGATTGCAAGCCGATAAAAAATTGGATTGCAATCGGACCAATGTTATTCAATAGGTGACTTCTCATTTGCAATTTTTTTTCTCAGCTGAATTAGGTCTGAGAAAAAAAATCGCAGCATGCTGCGATTTGCAGCGATTTTGGCATGATAATCGCTAATGCAAGTCAATGGATGCGATAAAAAAAATCGGACAGCACTCGCACCATGCGAGTGCTGTCCGATTTATACGCACCAGTCTCCTTTGAAAAGCCGGCAATTCATCCCCAGCTACTGTAAAATCACACTGACAGCTCACAAAACACTACATATATACACATATAATACATTTGTATATATATATATATATATATATATATATATATATACATGTCATTGTGACACATATATATATTTATAGTTCATGCACGTCTACATAGTATAATAGTCGCTAATTCATCCCCGGCTATACTGTAAAATCACACTGACAGCTTTAATATAGAATAGAAACAATACATATACACACATAGAATACATATATATATATATATATATATATATATATATATATATATATATATATCATTGTGACATATATATATATACATATATTTATAGTTCATACACTTCTGCATACTGTAATAGCCGTTAATTCAATTGCCGGCTTTTGTGAAATTACAGACCCGACATGAAATGACACATGGTTTACATACAGTTAACCATGTCATTTTATGTAGTTTGATATCTGGTTTTCACTAACAATTACATGAGTGTATGGGTGCAAAATTTCACACATGTAGGGGTTAGTGAAACTTGTAAATTCGTCAACAAAAAATGCGTATGGGCTCCCGCCCTATTTTCTCAACAAGACAGACAAAGCCAGCGAGGGAGGGTGCATATATTTTGTGCCCCCCCGGCTACTAACATCTGCCCCAGCCATCCCAGAAAAGGCAAATCTATAATTAGATTCGCCCTTTCTGGCACTTTGCCCGTCTATTCCCATTGCCCTGTAGCGGTGGCAAATGGGTTAATAATGGGTTAAAGCCACCTTGCTATTGAAAGGTGACTTTAAGCCAGGTTAATAATTGAGAGTTGTCAATTAGACAACTATCAATTATTAATCCTATTGAAGTAAATAAAAAAAAACACACACATTAAGAATAAATAATTTTAATGAAATAAAAACACATTTTTTGACCATCTTTTATTTAACTCTTAATCCTTGCAAAGCCCTTGATCTCCTATAATAAAGAAAAAATAATAAAACAACATTATTCTTACCTTTCCGGCGATCTGTCATGTCCCACGTTCTAATTTTTCCAAAAAGGTTTAACTAGTTTTCAGCCAAGCAGTGCAGCTAATGCTGCCTGCTGAGCTGAAAGCTCCTGAATGAATGAGCTTATCTCCGGCCCCACAGGAGAGAAAGTGATTACTGTGTGAAGCTTAATTGATAGCTTCCCACAGAAATCAGTTCACTTCAGGTCAGCGGGGACACCGCACAGCATTAGTGACATCAGAGGGAGTCCCTGCTGACCTGAAGTGAACTGATTACTGTGGGAAGCAATCAATTAAGCTTCCCACACTAATCATTTCCTTTCCTGTCGCCGGTAGAGGAACTCATTCATTCAGGGGCTTACAGCTGAGCAGCCAGTATTATCTGTGCTGCTTGGCTGTAAGGCAGTTAACCCTTTGTGAAGGATTACAGCGTGGGACCTGACAGAGCACCGGATAGGTAAGAATAATGTTGTTTTATTACTTTTTATTTATTACAGGAGATCAAGGGCTTCGCACGGATTACTAGTTAAATAAAAGATGGTCAAAAAATGTGTGATTATTTCATTAAAATTATTTTTTATTAAATTGTGTGTGTTTTTTTATTTCCTTCAATAGGATTAATAATTGATAGTTGTCTAATTGACAGCTCTCAATTATTAACCTGGCTTAAAGTCACCTTTCAATAGCAAGGTGGCTTTAACCCATTATTAACCCATTCGCCACCGCTACAGGGCAATGGGAATAGACGGGCAAAGTGCCAGAAAGGGCGAATCTAATTATAGATTTGCCTTTTCTGGGGTGGCTGGGGGCAGATGTTAGTAGCCAGGGGGTCACAAAATAAATGCACCCTCCCTAGGCTAATATTATCTGCCCCCACTCGTTGGCTTTGTCTGTCTGGTTCAGAAAATAGCGCGGGAGCCCACGCATTTTTTTCAACAAATTTACACCTTTAATTAACCCCTACATGTGTGAAATTTTACACACATACACTCATGTAATTGTTAGTGAAAACCAGATATCAAACTACATAAAATGACATGTTTAACTGTATGTAAACCATGTGTCATTTCATGTCGGGTTCTGTGATTTCACAAAAGCCGGCAATTGAATTAGCGGCTATTATACTATGTAGAAATGTATGAACTATAAATATATATATATATATATATATATATATATAAATATATATATGTTTCAATGACATGTATATATATATATATATATATATAATGTATTCTATGTGTGTATATGTATTCTGTCCATTCTTTATTAAAGCTGTCAGTGTGATTTTACAGTATAGCCGGGGATGAATTAGCCGCTATTATACTATGTAGAAGTGTATGACCTATATATATATATATATATATATATATATATGTATATATAATTATTTGCTTTTTGTGTAAATTTTTTTTTTACAATGTTATTTTTACATGACTTTTTACATAGAGATAACTGTTCTATGTAAAACGTCATGTTAAAATCGCATTGCATACAGATGGAAAACTGATGGAAAACGGATGGAGCGATTAAAAATCGCATACAAATCGCACGACAATTGCATATATTCGGACCGTTTTTTCTATCCAGAAAGCGGACCGTTTTTTTTTCCACAAATGGGTATGAGCCCTTACTTTTGCATTCATGAGAGATTCACATTGTTGCCCACGTGGTTTTAGTTAGTGGTATATAATTTATTGCAGCAATTAACACCCAGAAACAACGATGAGAAAACTGGGTAGCCACGTGTAAATTCGTCACATTCACGGGGCTCATCCACATCAGGAGCGGCATAAGTGGCAAAGACTACAGTACAAAGGAAGAAGCTTCAGGGTCGGCCTTAGATTTTTTTTTCAGGGTAGGATTTCCTAAAATAAAAACAATCTTATTGAATAGGTTATGTAACTCTACCTATGTCAGAAATGTAATTTTATCTGACTTCTCACCACTAGCTCTATAGTCTATATTTATTCAATGTAGTGTTGATACTAAGATTAAGGTGGTCGTACATATTAGACTGAAGTTGGCCGACCCTCAGCAATTTTTGTAGGAGCCAAAAGTCTACAGTAGATGATCAGCTAATATTTGGCAGATGTTAGGAAGGAAAAATAAAGGTTAAGCATGTTGAAATTCAATATGACTTATCTTTTGTTCTCAAACTAAATATGCTGCAGCAAATTATTCCCCTCTCCCATTGAGAACACCTGCATGATTGGCCAAACCAATCTTGCATGTATTTGGTGGGGTTGGAAGGAATAGCAGTCAAATAAACAATCCATCAGTTATTGCAACTGAGTGGCCATCTTTAGGACAGGTGCAGACAAGCATATTTTCAGTCTGAGTGCAATCTGACAAAACATTGGATCACAGCCGGACCAATGTTATGCTATGGAGCTGCGCACGTTTGAGTTTGCATGCCAGAGTTTGATCCAATATTCGGCTTGCAATCGTCCATGCAAGTCTGTGTTAGTGGGTAAAATCGAACCACACTCAGATGACATCTGAGTGAAATCTGACAAAACATCAGATCACAGCCAGACCAATGTTATGCTATGGAGCTGTGCACATGTTTGAGTTTGCATGCCAGAGTTTGATCCAATATTCGGCTTGCAATCGTCTATGCAAGTCTGTGTTCGTGGGAAAAATCGAACCACACTCGGATGACATCTGAGTGCAGTCTGATTTCCGCGGCCTCACATGGAGAAGATGGAGACATTTTTTTTCTCCATCTTCTCCTCATCCGAGAGAATCTGATTGCACTCTGATCAGAGTTTGATCATAGTGTTATTTGCATAATCGGCCAAGTTCTCTCAGATGAGAGAATCTACGCCCGTCTGCACTAGCCTCAAGAATGTGTAAAGAAAAGTCCTTTTCCCCAGAGATACTGCACACATTCCTAAGAAAAGGTCCCTTAGATTTTTAGATTACAAGAATTTACTGAAATGTCAGATCAGACACAACCTCTTTAATAAGAATCTGTTACCTGTCTTTTCTGTGTCTTCCTTACATTATAGTATGCCAAGTACACCTATGGTGAAATACAGATCATGCTGAATGGATCCACACCAGGAGGCGCATTCCCAGTTCCCAGGTGAGAAATCATAAGACTGGACCTACAGTGGGTTCGGAAAGTATTCAGATCCCTTTAAATTTTTCACTCTTTGTTTCATTGCAGCCATTTGGTAAATGCAAAAAAGTTTATTTTTTTCTCATTAATGTTCACTCTGCACCCCATCTTTACTGAAAAAAACCAGAAATGTAGAAATGTTTGCAAATTTATTAAAGAAAAACTGAAATATCACATGGTCATAAGTATTCAGACCCTTTGCTCAGACCCTCATATTTAAGTCACATACTGTCCATTTCCTTGTGATCCTCCTTGAGATGGTTCTACTCCTTCATTGGAGTCCAGCTGTGTTTAATTAAACGGATAGGACTTGATGTGTAAAGGCGCACACCTGTCTATATCAGACCTCATAGCTCACAGTGCATGTCAGACCAAATGAAAATCATGAGGTCAAAGGAACTGGCCAAGGAGCTCAGAGACAGAATTGTGGCAAAGCACAGAACTGGCCAAGGTTACAAAATAATTTCTGCAGTACTCCAGGTTCCTAAGAACACAGTGGCCTCAATAATTTTTAAATGGAAGAAGTTTGTGACCACCAGAATCCTTCCTAGACCTGGCCGTCCAGCCAAACTGAGCAATCATGGGAGAAGAGCCTTGGTGATAGAAGTAAAGAGGAACCCCAAGATCACTGTGGCTGAGCTCCACAGATGCAGTAGGGAGATGGGAAAAAGTTCCACAAAGTCAACTATCACTGCAGCCCTCCACCAGTTGGGCCTTTATGGCAGAGTGGCCCAATGGAAGCCTCTCCTCAGTGCCAGACATATGAAAGCCCGCATAGAGTTTGCTAAAAAGCACATGAAAGTCTCCCAGACTATGAGAAATAGGATTCTGTGGTCTGATGAGATGAAGATAAAACTTTTTGGTGATAATCCTAAGCGGTATGTGTGGAGAAAACAAGGCCCTGCTCATCACCTACCCAATACAATCCCAACAGTGAAACATGGTGGTGGCAGCATCATGCTATGGGGGTGTTTTTCAGCTGCAGGGACAGGATGACTGGTTGCAATTGAAGGAGACATGAAAGCGGTCAAGTACAGAGATATCCTGGATGAAAACCTCTTCCAGAGTGCTCTGGACCTCAGACTTGGCCAAGGTTCACCTTCCAACAAGACAATGACCCCAAGCACATGGCTAAAATAACAAAGGAGTGGCTTCAGAACAACTCTGTGGCCATTCTTGACTGGCCCAGCCAGAGCCCTGACCTAAACCCAACCGAGCATCTCTGGAGAGACCTGAAAATGGCTGTCCCCCAATGTTCATCATCCAACCTGAACTGGAGAGGATCTGCACGGAAGAATGGCAGAGGATCCCCAAATCCAGGTGTGAAAAACTTGTTGCATCATTCCCAAGAAGACTCATGGCTGTACTATCTCAAAATGGTGCTTCTACTCAATGCTGAGCAAAGGGTCTGAATACTTATGACCATGTGATATTTCAGTTATTCTTTTTTAATAAATTTTCAAAAATTTCTACATTTCTGTTTTTTTAGTCAAGATGGGGTGCAGAGTGTACATTAATGAGAAAAAAAATGAACTTTTTTGCATTTATCAAATGGCTGCAATGAAGCATAGAGTGAAAAATTTAAAGAGGTCTGAATACTTTCCGTACCCACTGTACAGATGGTTTTTGTTTAAAAAAAAGATCTAATTCACCAGTATTAATATAATTAGCCAAGGTTATGACTTCCTCCTTTAAGTCGGCTGAACCAATTTACTACAGAAGTGGAGCATTGATATTTGGTTGATTCTTCGGGGTACAGTTTAGGCAGCATTGTATGGTTGGATCAGATAAATCGAAGATCGGTATAAGGTATTATCGAGGATGTCGCCATTTAAAAAAGACAACGAGTCTTCTGGTAATTTCCTTTTTAGCTATGGGAAATATTTACATAAATCATATGATTCAAACCCTGCGTTCCATTATATTACTTATTGTATTACTGTAAACTGTCAATATTTCACAACAATTTTATAATTTGATTTTCTTTTTATCCTATCAAGTTTTTTAGCAGACTATGAAATACCAAATTTTCAAAAAGACAAAGTTTCCAGCATCAACATTTGGGTGATGGATGAAATTGATGGAGTGAATGTGTAAGTACAAAAAGATCTTCAAGGCTTTGAGGATTCTTACTTATTACTTTTTATACAGGGGTATTCTCAAGTTAAAACATTGCTTTAATTAGTACAGTCATGGCCAAAAGTTTTGAGAATGACACAAATATTATATTTTCACATGATCTGCTGCCCTCTGGTTTTTATGTGTGTGTCTTACAGATGTTTTTATCACAGACAGAAATATAATTGCAAACATATGAGTAACAAAAGCTTATATTGACAGTTAGAATGAGTTAATGCAGCAAGTTAATATTTGCAGTGTTGACCCTTCTTCTTCAGGACCTCTGCAATTCTCCCTGGCATGCTCTCAATCTACTTCTGGACCAAATCCTGACTGATAGCAGTCCATTCTTGCACAATCAATGCTTTAATTTTGTCAGAATTTTTAGGTTTTTGTTTGTCCACCCGTCTCTTGATGATTGACCACAAGTTCTCAATGGGATTAAGATCTGGGGAGTTTCCAGGCCATGGACCCAAAATCTCTATGTTTTGTTCCCTGAGCCATTTAGTTATCACCTTTGCTTTATGGCAAGGTGCTCCATCATGCTGGAAAAGGCATTGTTGATCGCCAAACTGCTCTTGGAGGGTTGGGAGAAGTTGCTCTTGGAGGACATTCTGGTACCATTCTTTATTCATGGCTGTGTTTTTAGGCAAGACTGTGAGAGAGCCGATTCCCTTGGCTGAGAAGCAACCCCACACATGAATGGTTTCAGGATGCTTAACAGTTGGCATGAGACAAGACTGGTGGTAGCGCTCACCTTGTCTTCTCCGAATGAGGCGTTTTCCTGATGTCCCAAACAATCGAAAAGGGATTCATCAGAGAAAATAAGTTTACCCCAGTCCTCAGCAGTCCACTGCCTGTACCTTTTGCAGAATATCAGTCTGTCCATGATGTTTTTTCTGGAAAGAAGTGGCTTCTTTGCTGCCATCCTTGAGACCAGACCTTGCTCCAAGAGTCTCCGCCTCACAGTGCGTGCAGATGCACTCACACCTGCCTGCTGCCATTCCTGAGCAAGCTCTGCACTGCTGGTAGCCCGATCCCGCAGCTGAAACACTTTTAAGAGACGGTCCTGGCGCTTGCTGGTCTTTCTTGGGCGCCCTGGAGCCTTTTTGGCAACAATGGAACCTCTCTCCTTGAAGTTCTTGATGATGCGATAGATTGTTGACTGAGGTGCAATCTTTCTAGCTGCGATACTCTTCCCTGTTAGGCCATTTTTGTGCATTGCAATGATGACTGCACGTGTTGTTTTAGAGATAACCATGGTTAACAGAAGAGAAACAATGATGCCAAGCACCAGCCTCCTTTTAAAGTGTCCAGTGGTGTCATTCTTACTTAATCATGACAGATTGATATCCAGCCATGTCCTCATCAACACCCACACCTGTGTTAATGGAGCAATCACTGAAAAGAGGTTAGCTGGTCCTTTTAAGGCGGGGCTGCAATGATGTTGAAATGTGTTTTGGGTGATAAAGTTCATTTTCTAGCCAAATATTGACTTTGCAAGTAATTGCTGTTAAGCTGATCACTCTTTATAACATTCTGGAGTATATGCAAATTGCCATTAGAAAAAGTGAAGCAGTAGACTTTGTAAAAATTAATATTTGTGTCATTCTCAAAACTTTTGGCCATGACTGTAGACAACATGAAAATAAGCAACTTGCTTTTTCTATCTGTTGTCATTCTCCTGCACTGAGAGCTTTAATCTTACTTTGTTTACAGCCGGTTTCCATGGAGCTTGGCCGAGTGCATGCAGTAGGCCGGTGTCACACTTGAAGAAACTCGCATCAACACCCGGCACTGCCGCTGGCACTCGGATCAGAGTGTGCGGCTGCATAGAAATACATGCAGCCGCACGCTCCGGTCCGAGTGCCGGCAGCAGTGCCGGGTGTTGATGCGAGAGACTCGTGCGAGTTTCTCGCATCACACATGCAAGTGTGACACCGGCTGAAGTCACGTTCCAGGAGAGGAGTGAACTCCTTAGATCCCAGTCATCTTCTTCCAACACACTGATTTCTATACACTAGTTATCTGCTCACCTCACCCCCCCCCCTCCCTCTCAGCTCCTGACCGAGCTGCTCTTGCCTGTCCTGCAGAATCACAATCCCCTGGCTCCCAGCAGCTACAATTTCCAGAGCAGTTCTCCTAATCATCGCTCTCACTTTCCTAAACTTTGTGCTTGTTCAAATGCCTTGTTATCTCTATATGCAAATATACTCATAACAGTATAAAATCAAACACACTGACAGATTGTCATTATGTTGTGGCAGGACAAAACTTCTGGTCAAAATTGTTACAATTGCATCCACGCCCCATGCCATCAGGGAGACAACTTGAGAATTTCCCTTTAAAGAATGATTTAGAAATGTAAATTTATGTACTAAAGTGAACCTGACAGCTGATCCATATCAGATAGTGGCTTTATGATATCAGTCATAAATATTAAAGGGAATTTGTCACCCGATGGATTTGTCTGACCTATTAATTTGGGCATACAGGTTATAGAATGCTTAAATAGTCTTACCTGTTTGTTTACAGGTCAGTGGTCTTGTTGTGCAGAAATCATCTTTTATCTCTTTGTGTTATTGAGTTCTTCCATGCTATGGGGTGTGCGGTGTCTGAAAGAAAATTCTGCCTCCAGTCTTCATTAACGTAGCTGTCACCTCCCATCAGCGTCAGTATCCCTGAGACGTCTAGTGGTTCCGAATTCCCATGCCTGCAGGTTATGGAATGCTATTTTCTAAACGTGCGTTAAATGCCACTGTCAGAGTTTGACAGCGGCATTTAACTTAACAGCCGCGGGTGAATCGTGATTCCACCCGCGGCTGTTAGAGGCTGACATGTGCCGGAAAAGATGTGGGCTCAGTACCGGAGTCCACATCAAAAGGAGGAAGTCCGACATCGGCATAAATTTACGCCCGATGTCGGAAAGGGGTTAACCTTAAGATAGCTAGCTCTCGTAAGTGGGACATGATAGATAATTTCTTCATTCAATGAAAGAGCTAATTTGAATAGTTTTCTCCCATCCAGCATTGCCTTTAAGACCCCATACTCTGACAGTATCTTTCAGAAGAACCATTACTTCACTCCCGAGGGTCTTTATGCTAAAATTTTTTTTTGTCCTACGTAGATAAGATCAAAAGGGTAAATCAATTCTTCAACCAGCCTTGTCTTGTCCATCTCTTCTAAAACATTTTTTTTTTTTTTTGCTTTTGTGAAATGTATTGATTTAGCCATTAAACAAATATATAGATATTGTAGGGGTTGTACTCACTCAGGTCCATCAGAAGGCAAACAGGAGGCACGTTCCATTCAAAAGTTCATGTGGGTTTATTAGCTCCATAAACCCAGAAGCACCAACAAAAGAAAAACAGCCTTTAGAGCAGGAAAACAACACATCAATGTCCCTAGCAGGGCTCTGCTCTGTCAGGCCAGCACGCAGGCTCGGTCTGGAGCCACACACACAGGAGGCCTTCACCTTCCATCACAGACCATGTTCCAAACAACAGCCTCCATTACATAAGCTGTAACCCCACCCAGAAGTGAGGTATGTGGGTAGCCAGACCCGCCCATCTCTCATAGCTACCCGCAACCTGGTCACAGGTACGCTAAAAAACATCTTAGTGCTTACGTGCACTGAAGAAAAATACTCAGGATTACATCACAGGGAGCAGCCATTCCTGTGACACATACCTCCCATTGATTACGCGGCCATTATCCAACTTACAATATGTAGAGGATTTCGGGGAAATCCAATAAGTCATTGCTACCTTTTTGCTGCTAATAGTATCAAATGTAGACTTTCATTGTGATAAATAATTTGCCTCTTATTTCTATATTCAGTATATAGAAAATGGAAAATATACAGTGGATATGGAAAGTATTCAGACTCCTTTAAATGTTTCACTCTGTTTCATTGCAGCCATTTGGTAAATTCAAAGAAGTTTATTTTTTCTCATTAATGTACACTCTGCATCCCATCTTGACTGAAAAAAATAGAAATATAGAAGTTTTTGCAAATTTATTAAAAACAAAAAACTGAAATATCGCATGGTCAAAAGTATTCAGACCCTTTGCTCATTATTGAGTAGAAGCACCCTTTTGAGCTAGTACAGCCATGAGTCTTCTTGGGAATGATGCAACAAGTTTTTCACACCTGGATTTGGGGATCATCTGCCATTCTTCCTTGCAGATCCTCTTCACTTCCGTCAGGTTGGATGGTGAACGTTGGTGGACAGCCATTTTCAGGTCTCTCCAAACATGCTCAATTGGGTTTAGGTCAGGGCTCTGGCTGGGCCAGTCAAGAATGGTCACAGAGTTGTTCCGAAGCCACTCCTTTGCTATTTTAGCTGTGTGCTTAGGGTCATTGTCTTGTTGGAAGGTGAACTTTTGGCCAAGTCTAAAGTCCAGAGCACTCTGGAAGAGGTTTTCATCCAGGATATCTCTGCACTTGGCTGCATTCATGTTTCTTTCAATTGCAACCAGTCGTTCTGTCCTCATCAGACCAGAGAATCTTATTTCACATAGTCTTGGAGTCCTTCATGTGTTTTTTAGCAAACTCTATGAGGACTTTCATATGTCTGGCACTGAGGAGACAAAAAAACCTGACTGGCACATCCAGACTAATGTGAACTAGGTGCAAACCAAGGGAAGCTACCCCCATGTAAAACATACAAAAAAAGGCTGCACTCAAGCATACTAAAGCATGACAATATGGAATACATGAAATTTAGAATAGCAATATGGCTTTGGAATATAAGGAAAAATTTGAGACGCTTAGTATAAACATTTGGCCAAACATTTTAAAGCCCACCAACCATCGTCAAGGTGGTCTCAATACTGGTGAGTCCCTGACCTAATGTGAACATACCTCTATTAGGCTGATATCTGAATTTCTGGGTGAATATGCACCTCTGTCAGCAATGCCTGCATTTATGGGTAAAGTAGGGACCTGGTGTAATTAAAATCACCACCTGGTGGGGGCGGAGTGCTCGGTCAGCAAGCTAACATTCAATAGACAAAAAACCTGACTGGCACATCCAGACTAATGTGAACTAGGTGCAAACCAAGGGAAGCTACCCCCATGTAAAACATACAAAAAAAGGCTGGGTGGGCTTTAAAATGTTTGGCCAAATGTTTATACTAAGCGTCTCAAATTTTTCCTTATATTCCAAAGCCATATTGCTATTCTAAATTTCATGTATTCCATATTGTCATGCTTTAGTATGCTTGAGTGCAGCCTTTTTTTGTATGTTTTACATGGGGGTAGCTTCCCTTGGTTTGCACCTAGTTCACATTAGTCTGGATGTGCCAGTCAGGTTTTTTTGTCTATTGAATGTTAGCTTGCTGACCGAGCACTCCGCCCCCACCAGGTGGTGATTTTAATTACACCAGGTCCCTACTTTACCCATAAATGCAGGCATTGCTGACAGAGGTGCATATTCACCCAGAAATTCAGATATCAGCCTAATAGAGGTATGTTCACATTAGGTCAGGGACTCACCAGTATTGAGACCACCTTGACGATGGTTGGTGGGCTTTAAAATGTTTGGCCAAATGTTTATACTAAGCGTCTCAAATTTTTCCTTATATTCCAAAGCCATATTGCTATTCTAAATTTCATGTATTCCATATTGTCATGCTTTAGTATGCTTGAGTGCAGCCTTTTTTTGTATGGCACTGAGGAGAGGCTTCCATCTGGCCACTCTGCCATAAAGACCCGACTGGTGGAGGGCTGCAGTGATAGTTGACTTTGTGGAACTTTCTCCAATCTCCCTACTGCATCTGTGGAGCTCAGCCACAGTGATCTTGGAGTTCTTCTTTACCTCTCTCACCAAGGCTCTTCTACCATGATTGCTGAGTTTGGCTGGACAGCCAGGTCTAGGAAGACTTCTGGTGGTCTCATATGAGTCGCCCGCCAGGGCCGTGGGGTACTCGGCACCGAGCCCGTTCACTTCTATGGGGGATGTCACGGCGACACAGCTCGGTCCGTGGCCCTGGGCGCTCACTGAAAAGGGGGATATTTACAGGGGATTAAAGGTTTGTAATATGTTTGACGCCACCTGTGGTTCCTGGTCAGGGTGACCAGCGCTGCTGTATGGGTCCACTGAAGGGATGGTATTGGGCAGCAAGATGTTAAGCCTCCCACAGGCAAGGCTGGTTTCCTTCAGGGTAGACGGAGTGTAGGGGTGCAGGATGGAGGAGGGGAGTTCAGCAGCAGGAGTAATAAGGTAGACACACACAAAAGTCTCTGTAGCATCGGCGTCCCGGCCCTCTGCCAGGCAGGGACGCCGTTCCCCTTACCAGCGCTCTGCGTCCTCAGCGCCCCCAGCGTCCTCAGCGCCCCCAGCGTCCTCAGCACCCCCAGCATCCTCGGCGTCCTCATTCCGCCCTGCTGGGCCCGCGCGCTCCTTCCCTGCTGCTGGACTTAGGGCGCGCGCCCACGCCCTCCCCCGCTCTTAAAGGAGCCGCGCGCATTTTCCAAATTAGTCTCCGGCCAATGCCGGAGGACTCCACCCTATATTAAGGGCTTCCTCCTTAATGGAGGTGCCCGAGCAATGTTGTTGTTGCACTGTATAACTCTGCTTCAGCCCTCAGCTCCTGTTTCCAGTTGCCTGCCTGTTACCCGTCTGTTTGCTGTCTGCCATCTGACTGCAGCCCTCCCCGGAGGTTCGGACATCACCTGCAGTGATCCCCGGCGATTACAGAGACTCTTGCCTGCTCACTTGGGAGCGATCATCTGCCATCCGACTGCAGCTCTATCCGAAGGTTCGGACTTCATCAGCAGTGATCACCGGCTACTTCAGAGACTCTTGCCTGCTCACTTGGGAGCGATCATCTGCCATCCGACTGCAGCTTTATCCGAAGGTTCGGACATCTCCAGCAGTGATCACCGGCTACTCCAGAGACTCCTGCCTGCTCGCTTGGGAGCGATCATCTGCCATCAGACTGCAGCCTACCAGGAGGCTCCAACATCTCAGGTCGTATAAGCCTGTCTATTCAGAAACTGTCCTGGTCACTTACTGTGACAACCTGCCTGTCCAGAGACTGCCCTGGTCACTTGCTGTGACAACCTGCCTGTCCAGAGACTGCCCTGGTCACTTGCTGTGACAACCTGCCTGCCCAGAGACTGCCCCGGTCACTTGCTGTGACAACCTGCCTGCCCAGAGACTGCCCTGGTCACTTGCTATGACAACCTGCCTACCCAGAGACTGCCCTGGTCACTTGCCGTGACAACCTGCCTACCCAGAGACTGCCCTGGTCACTTGCCGTGACAACCTGCCTACCCAGAGACTGCCCTGGTCACTTCCCGTGAATTCCTGTCCGTATTCCCCGGGCGCCACCTGCTCTCTTACAAGTATACTGTCTTGTATAATAAAGCTCAGTGGTTTCACCTACCAGACCTGTTACAGTCTCTTTCTGTACCTTTACTGATGGAATGGCAGGCACATCCCGGGGTGCTGGCAGGGTGAAGGATGCACGTCCAGTACTTCCCACTGAGTAGGTGTAGGGCCTCCTTACTTCCATAATGTGAGTCTCTGACCTGTATGAAACGAGGCCTAACTCTGTCTTCAACTTTGCACTCCCGGCTGACTTTGTGGTAGGGCCTTCTCTTGGATAGAACAGTGTCTCTAATGGTTGCGCCGACCAGACTCCTGTCTTCCTGACCCAGTTACGTATCAACACTTATGGGCTCCTGCGACTTGTAGTCCCGCAGGGTCTCCGGTATCTCCTACTAGTCATGTAGATTCTAGCAAGCTCGGACCCGGTGTCCGGTTATTCAGAGTAGAGGTAAGCTATCAATGCTATTTCCACCTCTGTTACTCTCTTCTTCTCTTCCACTCGCCTTTCGTCCTACTCGACCCTCACATAAGCACACTCTGGCCGTAGGTAGCTGCTTCTTCTCCTTTCTTCACCGCTCTCAAAGCGTCGGCACACTTGCTCACTGAACTGCACTCGGTTGACTCAGTTCTGACTAGGCTGGAGTGGCTATCTTTCCACTTGTACTAGCCTCCACACTTTGAACTAAGCTTAGAGCTGCAGATTTCAGGTTCTTTCAACGACTGCTGTTCTCTCTCTCTCTTTTTCTTCCAAGCTCTACCTGGAACGGCTATCAGTCTTCTCCGTCTGTCCTGCACCTGGCTTTGCAGACTAACTGATCTGTGCTCGCTCCAAGAGCTAACTTTCTACTTGCTTCACTCAGGAGAACTAACAACTCCACTCTCCTCACAAAAGCTAGACTACTCTCAGTGTCTTCACCATCCTTATATACTCTGAAAAGGCTCCCTCTGGTGGCCCTAGGGATGGGTGAAGATGTGTGTATGCATATTGGATCCTCTAGTGGTCATTACCTTCAGTGCATCCCTCTGGGAAATGAGATTCCAAGCGCAGCTGGGCTCTACACATACTTCTTCCATTTAAGGATTATGGCGGCCACTGTGCTCTTAGGAACCTTGAGTACTGCAGAAATTCTTTTGTAACCTTGGCCAGATCTGTGCCTTGCCACAATTCTGTCTCTGAGCTCCTTGGCCAGTTCCTTTGACCTCATGATTCTCATTTGGTCTGATATGCACTGTATGATTTGAGATCTTATATAGACAGGTGTGTGCCTTTACAAATCAAGTCCTATCAGTTTAATTAAACACAGCTGGACTCCAATGAAGGAGTAGAACCATCTAAAGGAGGATCACAAGGAAATGGACAGCATGTGACTTAAATATGAGTGTCTGAGCAAAGGGTCTGAATACTTATGACCATGTGATATTTCAGTTTTTCTTTTCTAATAAATTTGCAAAAAATTCTACATTTCTGTTTTTTTTCAGTCAAGATGGGGGGAATTAATGAGAAAAAAATGAACTTTTTTGAATTTACCAAACGGCTGCAATGAAACAAAGAGTGAAAAATTGAAAGGGGCTGAATACTTTCCGTGCCCACTGTATAAAAGGATTGTTATAAAGCCTGAATTCAGCTTTTTTTTTTATTAAAGGGGTTGTTCACTATTCGGACAACCCATTCTTAATTATAATATCCCCCCATGTAAGTTAAAAATGGCTTGCATTCCCCTCCGGTGCCTGGTCTCTCGGGACGTTATGTCATGTGAGCCCTGCAGTCAATCAGTGGCAGCTAACTGGTCGCTTCACTCCCACTACCTTTGAATGAAAGTGACATCCAGAGTAAGTCAGAGCTGCTGCTGCTCCTCTCTGACTTTCTCTGAATGTCAGTTACAACCAAATGAAATGAGAGTGAAGCGGCCTCTGATTGTTATGTCACGGGGCCCTGAAGCCAGCCAATGTCTTGTGAGCACCGGGAGATCCAGCGTCGGCACGAGAGGCGAATACAGGGTGTTTTTTATTTTACAAAGGAGAATCAAGTAATTGAGAACAAGTTGTCCGAGTAGTGGCCAACCCACTTAACTTTATTAACTGGTTTCCTATTCACAAAGAAGTAGTCAGTGTCATATTATGGACAGCCAGGTGACTGTGTATGGAATTTACATATGTTTTTAGAGATTCGTTGAAAGCATGGAAGTTGGATGCATGATTTTCCATTCTTTTACTAATAATCTGACCAGACTTCACATTTGCATCTGATTATGCCCTAGTCGCTGTCTCATTAATACTGAACAATCTGCTTGATCTGTTACAAGGTAATGTGACCAGTTTTCCTCTTATTTTATTCCCGCTGCTCCTGAGTCTTGTGGTTTTTTTTTTAACTGCCATATGATTCTGGAAATTTGTATTTAGGGTGGCCAATATGCTAATTTTGATGGTCCTTACATTAGGATGTTGCTTATTGGGAAATTATAATACCAGCAAGGAGAGATAATCTTATAAATACTAGTAAAAGGTAGAATAAAATATAAGACTAAAAAGGACCTAGAATAAAAACAAACACACAAAGACCACCTTACTATAACTATATAAAGTGCAAGTGCACTTTGCCACACTCTGGTAGTGTCTTTGTCAGCAGCAATACATGGGTCACGACAGGGCAAAATAGAAACTACCCCTTTAATATCTGCTCCTGCAATCCTGTTTGGAAGAATATATTTCATCATGGCACATTGGTGAGATTGAATTTTTTTATACGAGCACTGTTTTTTGAGCACTTGTACTTTATATAGTTACTAGCTGAAGAGCCCGGCATTGCCTGGGCATAGTAACTTACAGTCATGGCCAAAAGTTTTGAGAATGACACAAATATAAATTTTTACAAAGTCTACTGCTTCACTTTTTCTAATGGCAATTTGCATATACTCCAGAATGTTATAAAGAGTGATCAGCTTAACAGCAATTACTTGCAAAGTCAATATTTGGCTAGAAAATGAACTTTATCCCCCAAAACACATTTCAACATCATTGCAGCCCTGCCTTAAAAGGACCAGCTAACCTCTTTTCAGTGATTGCTCCATTAACACAGGTGTGGGTGTTGATGAGGACATGGCTGGATATCAATCTGTCATGATTAAGTAAGAATGACACCACTGGACACTTTAAAAGGAGGTTGGTGCTTGGCATCATTGTTTCTCTTCTGTTAACCATGGTTATCTCTAAAGAAACACGTGCAGTCATCATTGCTACGCTCAAAAATGGCCTAACAGGGAAGAGTATCGCAGCTAGAAAGATTGCACCTCAGTCAACAATCTATCGCATCATCAAGAACTTCAAGGAGAGAGGTTCCATTGTTGCCAAAAAGGCTTCAGGGCGCCCAAGAAAGACCAGCAAGCGCCAGGACCGTCTCTTAAAAGTGTTTCAGCTGCGGGATCGGGCTACCAGCAGTGCAGAGCTTGCTCAGGAATGGCAGCAGGCAGGTGTGAGTGCATCTGCACGCACTGTGAGGCGGAGACTCTTGGAGCAAGGCCTGGTCTCAAGGAGGGCAGCAAAGAAGCCACTTCTCTCCAGAAAAAACATCATGGACAGACTGATATTCTGCAAAAGGTACAGGCAGTGGACTGCTGAGGACTGGGGTAAACTTATTTTCTCTGATGAATCCCCTTTTCGATTGTTTGGGACATCAGGAAAACGCCTCATTCGGAGAAGACAAAGTGAGCGCTACCACCAGTCTTGTTTCATGCCAACTGTTAAGCATCCTGAAACCATTCATGTGTGGAGTTGCTTCTCAGCCAAGGGAATCAGCTCTCTCACAGTCTTGCCTAAAAACACAGCCATGAATAAAGAATGGTACCAGAATGTCCTCCAAGAGCAACTTCTCCCAACCCTCCAAGAGCAGTTTGGCGATCAACAATGCCTTTTCCAGCATGATGGAGCACCTTGCCATAAAGCAAAGGTGATAACTAAATGGCTCAGGGAACAAAAAACATAGAGATTTTGGGTCCATGGCCTGGAAACTCCCCAGATCTTAATCCCATTGAGAACTTGTGGTCAATCATCAAGAGACGGGTGGACAAACAAAAACCTAAAAATTCTGACAAAATGAAAGCATTGATTGTGCAAGAATGGACTGCTATCAGTCAGGATTTGGTCCAGAAGTTGATTGAGAGCATGCCAGGGAGAATTGCAGAGGTCCTGAAGAAGAAGGGTCAACACTGCAAATATTGACTTGCTGCATTAACTCATTCTAACTGTCAATATAAGCTTTTGTTACTCATATGTTTGCAATTATTATATTTCTGTCTGTGATAAAAACATCTGTCAAACACACATTAAAACCAGAGGGCAGCAGATCATGTGAAAATACAATATTTGTGTCATTCTCAAAACTTTTGGCCATGACTGTACTGCCTTCCCACTCTCTCCCTCCGCAGCCCCACTCTCTACTCGCCGTTCCGCTCTCTCCCTCCGAAGCACAGCTCTACACCCGCCGTCCCGCATTCTCCCTCAGCAGCCCTGCTCTCCATCCACAGTCCCGCTCTCTCCTTCCGCAGCCCCGCTTTTGCTCCACAGCCCCACTGTCTCCCACCGCAGCCCAGCTCTCCAGTCACCATCATGCTCTCTCCTTCCGCAGCCCCACTCTCCAATCGCCGTCCCGCATTCTCCCTCCACAGCGCCGCTCTCTCCCTTAGCAGCCCGTCTCCACTGGCAATCCTGCTCCCCCGGAGCTCCGCTCTCCACTAGCCGTCCTGCTGTGTCCTTCCGCAGCCCCGCTCTCTACTCACTGTCCCGCTCTCCACACGCCGTCCCGCTCTGTCCCTCCGCATTCCGTCTCCTCTAGCAGTCCCGCTCTCTCAGAGTTTGACCGCGGCATTCAACGGGTTAACAGGCGTGGGTGAATCGTAATTCCACCCGCGACTGGTCCAGGCATATGTCAGCTGTTTAAAACAGCTGACATGTGCCGGAAAAGATGTGGGCTCACTGCCGGAGCCACATCAAGGGGGGAGACACCACATGTGCTGTACTAGTACAGCGCATGTCATGAGGGGGTTAATACTTCGTGGAGCAGAGGGAATAAAAAAAGATCAAAAACTGGCCACTTTTGACCTGGTGACTTGGCATCTTTAACCTCTCAATGCTGCCCATCAGTCAGTCCACATGTGCCATCCAGGAGCCATAGCGGAGAAGTCCAGATACTTGTATAGGGGTTATAGGGTGAAAAACCAAGAGCTGCCCGATCCTGCAAAGCTTAGTGGATGGTGCAAAATCTGGCTGTGGAAGCCAACTAGGAGTTGTCTCATTTTTTTTACAGCATCTCAATAGATAGATCAAATGTTATAACTCTTAATATTCTCTTTCTCAGGGATTCTTGTGGAAGGAACAGCACAGCTACATTAGAATCTGTCTTGTCTCACAGAGGTTTTTTGTACCACTGCTATGACAATTATCGGTAAGTAACAACACATTAGTAGATCGCCGTTAATAAACGATTGCAATCGGCGTGAGCAGAAGAGAATGATGAGAGTTATATTAAAGTCAGAATGATGACAACAGGTGGGAGCTTTTGGGACTGTTACTTCCATCATCCGACACCTGCTGCCGCTAATAACAGTGACAGCAGGAGCGGATGATCGGTGTATTCCTCCCCCGCAGTCTGCGATATATATAAATAAATGAATTAAAAACACGGCGAGGGTTCCCCTGCATTTTCTATAACCAGCCAGGCAAAACTCACAGCTGGGGGCTGTAACCCTCAGCTGTCAACTTTAACATGGCTGGTTATCCCCACACCATTTTTTTTAAATTATTTAAATAATTTTAAAAACGTCATGGGGTCCCCACCATTTTTGACAATCAGCCTTGCTAATAACCCTGAATAAAGTCCTTTAGTTGAAAAAATGACACAGACTCCTTTAATTTTCTCAATTGAGGCTACTTTCACACTTGCATTTTTTTGCGCAGCGCATCGTGCGCACATGAAACGCATTAAAAAAAGTATGCAAACGCTTATAAACGCTGCGATATTTAGTCGCATCAGCGTGCGCATTATGACCAAAAAACGCAGCGTTTGTATGCGATTTCAAGCGTTTTTGCATGCGTTTGCGTTTTTTCGGCGCATGGGTTGTCTACGTGTCACATTTCTATCATCTCTGTCTCTATCATCTCTGTCTCTATCATCTCTGTTTCTATCATCTGTCTCTATCATCTCTGTCTCTATCATCTCTGTCTCTAGCATCTGTCTCTAGCATCTCTGTCTCTAGCATCTCTGTCTCCATCATCTGACTCTATCATCTGTCTCTATCATCTCTGTCTCTATCATCTCTGTCTCTATCATCTGTCTCTATCATCTGTCTCTATCATCTCTGTCTCTATCATCCTCTGTCTCTATCATCCTCTGTCTCTATCTGCATGGGTTGTCTATGTGTCACATTTCTATCAACTCTGTCTCTATCATCTCTGTCTCTATAATCTGTCTCTATCATCTCTGTCTCTATCATCTCTGTCTCTATCATCTCTGTCTCTATCATCTGTCTCTATCATCTCTGTCTCTATCATCTCTGTCTCTATCATCCTCTGTCTCTATCATCCTCTGTCTCTATCATCTATGTCTCTATCATCTCTGTCTCTATCATCTGTCTCTATCATCTCTGTCTCTATCATCTGTTTCTATCATCTGTCTCTATCATCTCTGTCTCTATCATCTGTCTCTATCATCTGTCTCTATCACCTTTTTATCTACACTCCTCACAAACAATGTATCTTGTGTAGGGGGTGGTTTAAACAACTGTTTAGACATTATTTACTCCAAAATCGCTTGCGCGCAAAAGCGCTGACGAGCGCAAAGCCATGCGCACGCCAGCATGCCCATAGACTGCAATGTTATTTTTTTGCGCATAGCATTCGCACACGTGCGCACACATTTTTTTAAAGCGGTTGGGCGGAAAAAAATGCAACATGTAGCGTCTAGTGCGTATGGGCGCACACCTCGAAAATGCGCAGCGCACGCCAAACGCTGATGAACGCATGCAAGCGCTAGACCCTGCGCCCGCCATGTTAAAGATAGGGGAACATTGCGCATGCGTCCGATAGCGCACTATGCGCTGCGCAAAAAAACGCAAGTGTGAAAGTAGCCTAAACCATACTTACAACCTCGCCTATTCCACCGAAGTCCTCGTTCTCCTATAATAAAAATAAAATAATAAGACAACAATAAACCATACCTGTCCATCGTTCTATCCCACGCCGTAATCCATGTCTGGGGCATAATTAGTTTTCAACCTGGACGGTGCCAAGATTGTC
>JARQOD010000001.1:47065642-47104305 GCA_033576555.1 Oophaga sylvatica | reverse complement strand
TGATTATGTCTTGTGGATCCTAAAAAGGGACCCCCGCATTGCCAAAATTATGAAGGATGACGACTACTGGTTGGCCAGCATCCTTGATCCACGCTATAAAGGCAAATTACAGAACATCATGCGACAAGAGAACCTAGAGCTAATATTGGCGAACAAACAAGCAACTCTGGTAAACCGTTTGTTAGAGGCATTCCGAGCACACAGCAGCGGTGCAGGTTCTACCACGAGCCGTACTGGGCCAAATGGAAGAGGTGTTCGTGGTGCACACAGCTGAAGTGGCGTTGGAGACAGGGGTTTCATGACCATGTTGTGGACTGATTTCTTCAGTAACGCTCACACGACTGGTAATACTGAATCGATTGCAACAGACAGGAGACAGCAGTTGTCAACTATGGTTCAAAATTACCTCTCCTCCCCTATCGATGTTCTCCCTCACAGTTCATTCCCCTTTGACTACTGGGCCTGTAAACTGGACACCTGGCCTGAATTGGAACAATATGCCTTACAGGAGCTCGCTTGCCCTGCTGGTAGTGTGCTATCAGAAAGAGTCTTCAGTGCAGCTGGATCAATCCTGACAGAAAGAAGGACCTGGCTGTCGACCCAAAATGTAGGTGATCTCACCTTCATTAAAATGGACCATGCCTGGGTTTCAAAGGATTTTGTACCACCTTCCCTGATGACACATAGGTTGCCAGCAAAATGGCTCGCTTTGTCCTCCTCTTCCTCCGACTTCTCCAATTCCTCCATTTGCAGCTGCTGAACGTCCAGCCTACACCTCAACATGTGCCAGTTTTTCCACCTCCCTAACTGGGCTGTACCCCCCCCAGGGCCGGTGTCAGCACCTGGCACACCCGGGCAAGTGCCGGGGCCCTGAGCAGGTGGGGGGGCCCACTCGCCATCAGAGACACCGGCGTACTATGAGGGGCCCTGTGCCAGTGCCGGCGCCCACGAGTGGGCCCCCCCTGCTTGCTCAGGGCCCCAGCCCTTGCAATACTTACCTCTCCCTGCTCCACCGCTGTGACGGCTTCCGCGTTTCCTGACAGTGACATTCAGGTCAGAGAGCGTGATGATGTCACGGCTGTGTGCCCTCTACCTGAACAGTGACAGTGCAGAGAGCTGGAAGATGGCGACGCTGAGGAGTCCAGACTAGAGCAGTGCCCAGCGAGGAGAGGTATTTCATTTTTTTTAATGTTTGGAGCTATATATGGGGAGCATTATACACTGGAGAATTATATATGGGGCCCATCATACACTTGAGCATCATAGATAGGGCCCATTATACACTGGAGCATTATATATGGGGCCCATCATACACTGGAGCATTATAAATGGGGCCCATCAAACACTGGAGCATCATATACGGGGCCCATTATACACTGGAGCATCATATATGGGGCCCATTATACACTGGAACATCATTTATGGGGCCCATTATATACTGGAGCATCACATGGATCCCATTATATATGGAGCATTATATATGGGGACCATTATATTTGGAGCATTATATGGGGCTCATCATACACTGGAGCATCATATTTTGGGCCCATCATATACTAGAGCATCATATGGGGTTCATTATTTATGGGGCATCATATAGGGCCCTTTATATATGGAGCTTCATATGCAGCACATATGGGGCCTATTCTGTATGAAGCATTATATGGAGCCCATTCTGTATGGAGCAATATATGGGGTTTATTGTTCTGTATAGAGCAATATATGGGGCTCATTATTCTGTATGGCGCACTATGTGGTGGCCATAATACTGTATGGAGGATTATACTGTCCGGTTTTTGAGCTATTGTAGAATTTACAATAGATATCACTCATGTAATGTAAGAAGTGAAGTATATGGCATTGTACTATACCTATATTTCTCTGCCGTATCGGAGCATCATGAATTGTGGTATCTGTTAAAGGGGCCCACTGAGACTCTTTCGCCCGGGGCCCACGGAAACCTGGAGCCAGCCCTGCCCCCCCACAACTTTAGCCAAATAAACCCCAGTTTTCAATGCGTTACTATTATTATAAAGTAAATTAAGGTTGACAAGCTTAAGTACCGTATATACTCGAATATAAGCCGAGATTTTCAGCCCATTTTTTAGGGCTGAAAGTCCCCCTCTCTGCTTATATTCGAGTCATATACCAGGGGGTCGGCGGGGGAGGGGGAGCGCAGCTGTCCTATATACTTTCCCTTCCGCCGGCGCGGCCTCTGCAGCCCCTGCTCTTCTCCCACGGTCCCGGCGCCAGTGTTCAGCGGTCAGCTGGTACCGCTCATTAAAGTCATGAATATGCACATATTCATGACTTTAATGAGCGGTAACACGTGACCGCTGAACACTGGCGCCGGGACAGTGGGAGAAGAACAGGGCAGAGACCGCGCCGGCGGAAGGGTAAGTATAAGCGATATTTACCTGTCCCGTTCTGCTGTGTACTCGGGTCCTCTTGCTGCGATGTTCAGGCAGAGGGCGCGATGACGTAGTTACTGCGCGCAGCGCCCTCTGCCTGATCATTCACTGCTGGAGGACCCGGAAGACAGCGGCAGAACGGGTGTCAGGTAAATATCGCAGGTGTCGGGGCCCTGAGCGAGCGGTGACACCGGCACCTGTCCCCCATAGTGCGCCGGTGTCCCCACCTGCTAAGGACACCGGCACCTGGTCCCCAGCAACGAGAGGTGAGTATGTCTTTTTTTTTTTTTGGTTGCAGCAGCAGCGGCAGCAATTGAGGCCTATACTATGGAGCATAATCTATGGGGGCACAATCTATGGATCATATATGGGGGCATAATCTATGGGGGCACAATTTATGGAGCATCAATGGGGCACAATCTATGGGGGCACAATCTATGGAGCATCAATGGGGGCACAATCTATGGAGCATCTATGGGGACACAATCTGTGGAGCATCTATGGGGGCACAATCTATGGGGGCACAATCTATGGAGCATCTATGGGGCACAATCTATGGAGCATCTATGGGGGCACAATCTGTGGAGCATCTATGGGGGCACAATCTGTGGACCATCTATGGGGGCACAATCTATGGAGCATCTATGGGGGCATAATCTATGGAGCATCTATGGGGGCATAATCTATGGAGCATCTATGGGGGCACAATCTATGGAGCATCTATGGGGGCACAATCTGTGAAGCATCTATGGGGGCACAATCTATGGGGGCACAATCTATGGAGCATCTATGGGGGCACAATCTATGGGGGCACAATCTATGGAGCATCTATGGGGGCACAAGCTATGGAGCATCTATGGGGGCACAATCTATGGAGCATCTATGGGGGCACAATCTGTGGAGCATCTATGGGGGCACAATCTATGGGGGCATAATATATGGATCATCTATGGGGGCACAATCTATGGAGCATCTATGGGGGCACAATCTATGGAGCATCTATGGGGCACAATCTATGGAGCATCTATGGGGGCACAATCTATGGAGCATCTATGGGGCACAATCTATGGATCATCTATGGGGGCACAATCTATGGATCATCTATGGGGGCACAATCTATGGAGCATCTATGGGGGCACAATCTATGGAGCATCTATGGGGGCACAATCTATGGAGCATCTATGGGGGCATAATACATGGGCAGCATATAGGGCATAATCTCATTTTCCACCCTAGGCTTATACTCGAGTCAGTAAGTTTTCCCAGTTTATTGTGGCAAAATTAGGGGGGTCAGCTTATACTCGGGTCGGCTTATACTCGAGTATATACGGTAATAAGAATTGATGTTGTTGGCATTGAAATGGGCACTATAGCTGTGTTTACTGTCCTCCACTCCCTGCTGACTTTTCTTGCCCATTGACTTGCATTGGGGTCGTGTTCCGATCGAAACACAACTTTTTCTACTAGTCGGCTGATCTCGTTCGACTCGACTTTTGGTAAAGTCGGATGGTCTGAAACCCAACTCGACCCTCCCAGTGGCAAAGTCGCTCATCTCTAGTTGGCATGTCTCATTCTTAGAGACTTCATATACTGTGGCTTCCCGGAGAAATTGGGCTGTTTTATGCTATTTTCAGTCAATATGCATATTTGATTTATAGGATGTATATCTTTTTGATATTTGTTATTTAAATATCTTATATTACTATTTAAGAGTACATATTTATACATTATTTCTAAATAAAATTTTTATGTTCCATATTTCTCCTGGTAGTGCCTTCTTGAGTGTACTTAACCTGTGGTGTGTCCATTTACAGTATATGCACATGTATGCATTGTGATTTATTGAATGTATATGGAATTTGTTTCTTTTCATATGTCTGCTCAAAAAAGTCCATGTGTGTAGCCCTGGTGTGAAGGCACACGCAGTACCCTGGAGAATGTGTGGAGAGATAGCAGTTTAATGCTCTATGAACATTCATTCCAACACACACTTAGACACGCCCACAGGTATAAAGTCTAGTGACATGCAGCATTCAGTGGTCATTCAGAGGTCTAGTCAGTCAGCAGCAGAGCTGAGTGCAATCTGTGTGCAGTTCAGAAAGTGGAGGCCAGTACAGGTGAGCCAGTTCACCTCAGCCTGGTCAGAGCTGTGCCCCACTGATAGACAGACTGAGACATTCTATTAAGAAGAGGGAAGTGAGTTGCAGATATACTTCAGTCTCCTGTCCCAAGGACAGTGAAGGTTCAGAGACGTGCTCCTGCCTAGTAGATTACTGAGATTCTGGCAACAAGCTCAAGAAAGAAGTTAAGAAAGGGACTGACTTTTATAACCTTTGAAGTGAGGAATGCTTATGCTACAAGCACGGACAAGGCGAAAGGCACAGTGGTAGGAATTCTGAGTGCTATAGGATTGGAGAAGTCCTGCACGTTGTCACCGGTCACTGGAGACCGAAGCACCACTATAGCTTCACGCATGGTGGTAGAAAACCCAGAGGCTTACTGGACCTTAGGTAACAGAAAGCAGCCCCTGGAGTGTCGGTACGTAACTGGGGTCAGGGGGAGTGAGAACCTTGAGCCTGATCAGCAAGAATAGGAACTCAGCTCTCTCACAGGAAGGCTCCGACCACAAAACTGACCGGGCAGTACAGCTTTGAAATAGCTGGAGTTTATAGAGGGAACTACGCTTTATGCTGGTTGGACTCATCATCATTGGAAAGTAAAGGAGGCCCCTAACTTGTCCAGCTGCTATCTCAAAACACATTCTCCATTGGATCAGCCTCTCTGGGACCTGCCTTACCATCTTACAAGTAAAAGGTATGGAAAGACGCTGACGGTGTGAGACTGAGTTATTTAATTGCATGCCTGCACAACCCCACCATAACCATCGACCTGAGGGAAGAGTCCCACCTGTAGGGGACCCGACATCTAGCTGCCTCACCATCCCCTCAGAGATCTACAGCAGCGCTGGTACAAATTACCAGAGACTACAGGTGGCGTCACGAACTGTATATATATCCCCTGTAAATATACCCCCCCAGCATACGCCTGACCGCCAGGGCCACAGACCGAGCCACTGCTACCTGTGACAACCCCATAGACTTCTACGGGCTCGGCTCTGAGTACCCCATTGCCCTGGAAACCCACAATTGTGGTGCGTGGTCGAGACAAATTGGCGTCACGAACAGGATGCGAAACTCGCAAAATTGCGAGCCCTGTGTGCCTATGGAGTTGTTTTTGTGAAAAAGGACTGTTTGCACTTTTGGCGCCAAAAATCGCCATCTTTGTCGCCATATTCGCGCCCTCAGGCGCTGGAGAAGAAGGTGGGCGTACCTTCGTGGGCGTGTACCCCCTGTGGCGCGAAGAAAATGCCTGCCCTCTCAAAGTGCTATTACAATATGCGATCCTGCCCTACAGCAAAGGAGGTCCGCCTCCTCTTCACCTTTCCTGCAAAGAGGAGGAGACGCAAACCCCGCCTCCACGGAAGAGACCGGACGTCTCTGGAGGAAGATGAAAGAACGCTCTGGAACATCATGGAAGCAGGACGTGTGCAGCCGAGCAGGGAAGCGGAGGAAGGCAGGCCCCGTTCCCCAGCCAAGCTGCCACCAGCACCAGAACCATCCGTGGTCCTGCACCTGCAGCAAGCATTGCTGGAAATTAAAGAGGAGAATGCACGACTGAAAAAGATGGTCCAGCACCAACCTGGATTTGAGGAGATTGAGAGACGCCGGCGTACCCTGATGCAGCGGCGGCTGTGGGACGCGGTGTTCTCTCCCCTCGACGACCCCCTACGTCTGGAGTTACCAAAACTTCTGCTGCCCAAGGCTAAGGAGCAACCGGAGGCTGCCCCCGAAAGTACCGATCCTGATCCCACCGGTGAAGCGGTGGAGGCGAAGGAGGTTGAGGAGGTACCGCCAGTTCCGGAACGCCCGCCCGGCCAGGAGGCCGCAGCAGATGATCGATCCCCGGTAGGGACACCGGCGGGGACTCAGCCGTCAATGATGGAGAGCGACTGGGAAGAGATGGAGCAGCGACAGCAGCAGGTTAGTGCGTTCCCAATTGAGCCATTGCGCACACCTGCTTCCTGCTCTGCATCACACCAGCATTGTGCGACCCATTCCACATCGCAATCAGCAGTTTACACGACGACGCGCACAGCAACTATTTCTGCATCGCAAGAGCAAGTGGCCATAACAGTAAAGCAAACAGCGTCTCATAAAGCGGAAGCACCCGTTGCGCCCCTAGAGGTTCGTACGAGAACTGTGGCGACCCAGACTCTGATAGCAGGTCACGACTTGTTAGTCATGGGATCTAGGGACCATCGCATTGTTCCAGCCCCCGGGGTGGAAAATGTAGTTGAAATAATTAAACAGTAAAAACCGGTAAGATCCAGACAGGGGTCTACCATATGTAATGTTGTAAAAAGTTTGAGAATTTTTGCCAATTTTGCACTTTATTGCCAGAGATAATTTCTATGTTTTTCTATATTGAGTAGAATGCCCGGCTGGGTACCAAAGTAAAAAGTTGAAAATTTAATGCATATTAGAAATGTATTTATATCTGTGTCTTTTTCTTATTGTGTTTTACAATGGACTTCGAGGCTGAGGACTGAGCCAGCCCAAGAACTGATTTTGTATATAGTTGCACCTTGTGCATTATCTTGGTTTTACATAAAACCACCACAACTACCTCTGAATAATAAAACCCGTGTGGTGTGGCACTGAGTGAGGTCTGCATTCCTATGTCCTGCAGCCCACCCAGGACCCACGTTGAAGGTTTGGTGCGGGTCCTTCACAAGAATATTGCCGTTTATTATATGAAAATGTATATTTAATATTTTGTATTTTTCTATATTTAATGTTTTGTTTGCAACGTTCAAGAAATCCTTACCTCCCGGATGGGACGAGTTAATGTTTAATGCATAAACAAAATTTCTGTCTCTTTGTATTTTACAGCCCGGGAGTGCTGTCTTTTACCATGGGGGAATGTGTAGCCCTGGTGTGAAGGCACACGCAGTACCCTGGAGAATGTGTGGAGAGATAGCAGTTTAATGCTCTATGAACATTCATTCCAACACACACTTAGACACGCCCACAGGTATAAAGTCTAGTGACATGCAGCATTCAGTGGTCATTCAGAGGTCTAGTCAGTCAGCAGCAGAGCTGAGTGCAATCTGTGTGCAGTTCAGAAAGTGGAGGCCAGTACAGGTGAGCCAGTTCACCTCAGCCTGGTCAGAGCTGTGCCCCACTGATAGACAGACTGAGACATTCTATTAAGAAGAGGGAAGTGAGTTGCAGATATACTTCAGTCTCCTGTCCCAAGGACAGTGAAGGTTCAGAGACGTGCTCCTGCCTAGTAGATTACTGAGATTCTGGCAACAAGCTCAAGAAAGAAGTTAAGAAAGGGACTGACTTTTATAACCTTTGAAGTGAGGAATGCTTATGCTACAAGCGCGGACAAGGCGAAAGGCACAGTGGTAGGAATTCTGAGTGCTATAGGATTGGAGAAGTCCTGCACGTTGTCACCGGTCACTGGAGACCGAAGCACCACTATAGCTTCACGCATGGTGGTAGAAAACCCAGAGGCTTACTGGACCTTAGGTAACAGAAAGCAGCCCCTGGAGTGTCGGTACGTAACTGGGGTCAGGGGGAGTGAGAACCTTGAGCCTGATCAGCAAGAATAGGAACTCAGCTCTCTCACAGGAAGGCTCCGACCACAAAACTGACCGGGCAGTACAGCTTTGAAATAGCTGGAGTTTATAGAGGGAACTACGCTTTATGCTGGTTGGACTCATCATCATTGGAAAGTAAAGGAGGCCCCTAACTTGTCCAGCTGCTATCTCAAAACACATTCTCCATTGGATCAGCCTCTCTGGGACCTGCCTTACCATCTTACAAGTAAAAGGTATGGAAAGACGCTGACGGTGTGAGACTGAGTTATTTAATTGCATGCCTGCACAACCCCACCATAACCATCGACCTGAGGGAAGAGTCCCACCTGTAGGGGACCCGACATCTAGCTGCCTCACCATCCCCTCAGAGATCTACAGCAGCGCTGGTACAAATTACCAGAGACTACAGGTGGCGTCACGAACTGTATATATATCCCCTGTAAATATACCCCCCCAACATACGCCTGACCGCCAGGGCCACAGACCGAGCCACCGCTACCTGTGACAACCCCATAGACTTCTACGGGCTCGGCTCTGAGTACCCCATTGCCCTGGAAACCCACAATTGTGGTGCGTGGTCGAGACACATGTATTTTGCACATGATTTTAATGGTGTTTTTTAATTGTCCATCGTCTTGGCAATTTCGTCTTAATAAAGCCTTTTTCATCATTGGTATAGGCTGTGTGTGCGCTATTTTGTTGTGTTCTTTTCTTTTGCTTCCTTTCATTATGTATTAAGTACATGAGCTGCACCCGGCCTTAGCATATTCTTTAACCCCTTAACCCCCATGGGTGGTTTGCACGTTAATGAGGGGCCAATTTTTACAACTCTGACCACTGTCTCTTTATGAGGTTATAACTCTGGAACGGTTCAACGGATCTTCACGATTCTGAGAATGTTTTCTCGCGACATGTTGTACTTCATGATAGTGGTAAAATTTCCATGATATAATTTGCGGTTATTTATGAAAAAAATGGAAATATGACGAAAATTTTTTAAATTTTCAATTTTCAAACTTTGAATTTATATTCCCTTAAAAAAAAGAGAAAAATGTCACATAAAATATTTACTAAATAACATATCCCACATGTCTACTTTACATCAGCACAATTTTAAAAACAATTTTTTTTTTGTTACGAAGTTATAAGGGTTAAAAGTTGACCAGCGATTTCTCATTTTTTTTTTTTTTGGGGACCACCTCACATTTGAAGTCACTTTGGGGGGTCTATATGGCATAAAATACCCAAAAGTGACACCATTCTAAAAACTGCACCCCTCAAGGTACTCAAAGCCACATTCAAGAAGTTTATTAACCCTTCAGTGCTTCACAGGAGCTGAAGCAACTTGGAAGGAAAAAATGAACATTTAACTTTTTAGTCACAAAAATGATCTTTTACAAACAATTTTTTAATTTAACAAGAGTAAAAGGTGAAAATGGACAGAAAAAGTTGTTGTGCAATTTCTCCTGAGTACGCCGATACCCCATATGTGGGGGAAAACCATTGTCTGGGCGCATGGCAGGGCTTGGAAGGGAAGGAGCGCCGTTTGACTTTTTCAAACCAAAATTGGCTGGAATTGAGATTGGATGCCATGTCGCGATTGGAGAGCCCCTGATGTGCCTAAACAGTGGAAACCCCCCACATGTGACACCATTTTGGAAACTAGACCTTATTAGAACTTATCTAGATCTGTGGTGAGCACTTTGAACCCCCAAGTGCTTCACACAAGTTTATAACGTAGAGCCGTAAAATTAAAAAATCATATTTTTTCCACAAAAATGATCTTTTCACCCCAATTTTTATTTTCCCAAGGGAAACAACACCTCAAAAGTTATTGTGAAATTTGTCCTGCGTACGCTGATACCCAATATGTGGGGGTGAACCACTGTTTGGGTGCATGGCAGAGCTCGGAAGGGAAGGAGCGCAGTTTGACTTTTTCAACGCAGAATTGGCTGTATGCCATGTCGCGTTTGGAGAGCCCGTGATCTGCCTAAACAGTGAAACCATTTTGGAAACTAGACCCCCTAAGGAACTTATCTAGATCTGTGGTGAGCACTTTGAACCCCCAAGTGTTTCACTAAAGTTTATAATGCCTGGGTGTGAAAATTTTTTTCCACATAAATGATTTTTTAGTCCCCAATTTTTTATTTTTCCCAAGGAAATTGGAGCCCAAAAGTTGTCCAATTTGTCCTGAGTACACTGATACCCCATATGTGTGGGGGGGGGAAATACTGTTTGGGCGCACGGCAGGGCTCAGAAAGGAAGTAATGACATTTTGGAATGCAGACTTTGATTGGTGTCATGTTCAGTTTGCAGAGCCCCTGATCTGCCTAAACAGTGGAAACCCCCCACAAGTGGAACCATTTTGGAAACTAGACCCCCTAAGGAACTTATCTAGATCTGTGGTGAGCACTTTGAATCCCAAAGTGTTTCACTAAAGTTTATAATGCCTGGGTGTGAAAAAAACAAAATCCACAAAAATGATTTTTTAGTCCCCAATTTTCCAATTTTTGATTTTTTTCCAAGGAAATTGGACCCCAGAAGTTATTGTCCAATTTGTCCTGAGTACGCTGATACCCCATATGTGGGGGGAAATACTGTTTGGGCGCACAGCAGGGCTCAAAAAGGAAGTAATGACATTTTGGAATGCAGACTTTGATGGGTGTCATGTTCAGTTTGCAGAGCCCCTGATGTGCCTAAGCAGTGGAAACCCCCCACAAGTGACCACATATTGGAAACTAGACCTCCTAAGGAACTTATCTAGATCTGTGGTGAGCACTTTGAACCCCCAAGTGCTTCACACAAGTTTATAATGCCCGGGCATGAAAATAAAAAATCCTATTTTTTTCCCACAAAAATGATCATTTTTTTATTTTCCCAAGGTAAGGGGAGAAATTAGACCCCAAAAGTTGTTGTCCAATTTGTCCTGAGTACGCTGATACCCTATATGTGGGAGAAAACTACTGTATGGGCACACGTCGGGGCTCGGAAGTGAAGTAATGACGTTTTGCATTGCAGACTTTGATGGAATGGTCTGCCGGTGTCATGTCGCGTTTGGAGAGCCCCTGATGTGCCGAAACAGTGGAAACCCCCTAATTCTAACTCCAACCCTAACCCCAACACACCCTTAACCCTAATCCCAACCCTAATTATAACTCTAACCACAAACCTAACCCTAACACACCCGTAACCCTAGTCCCAACCCTAACCCTAATCCTAACTTTAGCCCCAACCCTAACCCTAACTTTAGCCCCAACCCTAACCCTAATGGGAAAATGGAAATAAATACATTTTTTAAATTTTATTATTTTTCCTTAACTAAGGGGGTGATAAAGGGGGGTTTGATTTACTATTTATAGCGGGTTTTATGATTGGCAGCTGTCACACACTAAAAGATGCTTTTTATTGCAAAAAATAAGTTTTTGCATCATCACATTTTGAGAGCCATAATTTTTTCTTATTTTGGCCCACAGAGTCATGTGAGGTCTTATTTTTTGCGGGACGAGGTGACTTTTTTATTGGAAGAGAAGGATAAGTAACACTCGGTTACCGGTTCATTAAAGTTCTAGGACTTGTAGTCAGCCATATCGCAGCCATATATTGTCGGCACCTGTCGAGTAGTCGTATACCAAGTTATTTGTGTATTATTGTCTAGTTTCCCTGCGAGAACTATTGTCAGCTTACCAGCTATCCGTATAACCCCTATTTAAAGGTTGAATTTAAGCTTGCTCCGTCTCGTCACTGCATCCCGCGTACCTGCGAGTACCACAGAAGCTTCCCATATTAATAGTAATATCAGCTCACAGCTGTATACTTAGCTTTTACTGGCTATTAAAAAGAGGGATCCCCCCAAAAAATGACGTGGGGTCCCCCTATAATTAATAACCAGCAAAGGCTATGCAGATAGCTGCTGGCTGATATTAATAGCCATGCAAGGGGTCATGGATACTGGCCCCCCCAGGCTAAAAACATCAGCTCTCAGCCACCCCAGAAAAGGCGCTTCTCTAAGATGGGCCAAATCTGGTGCTTAGCTTAGCTGTTCCCACTTGACCTGTAGCAGTGGCAAGTGGGGTAATCTTTGAGGGGTTGATGTCACCTTTGTAATGTCAGGTGACATCAGGCCCACAGGTTTGTAATAGAGAGGCATCTATAAGATACCTATCCATTACTAATCCTATAGATACATGGTAAATAAATACATCCAGAATAAAGTCCTTTATTTGAAATAATGACATACTCCTTTAACCCCTTAACGACCGCCGATACGCCTTTTAACGGCGGTGGTTAAAGGTACTTAAACCACAGCGCCTGTAAGGTTCTTTGTCTCTTTTGACATGTTCCTTGAAACTCAGTTTTCCGTCGGCCATTTTGCTTTCTGTCTTTCTGCAGCTCTTGCCCTCAGTTAATATGGAGTTTCCAGTTTTCATGTTCCCGCCCTGATTCTCTCCCTCTTGCTTCTTAAGCAGCCTCAGCTGAACAATCAGTGCTCCTGAATCAAGCCTCAGTCAGCCTGTGACCTGACTCCTGGAAACCTAGGATTTTGGACTCCAGCTATTTCCTACTGAGGAACTTTGGAACACTTTTGGACTTTGGAAACCTGCTGTCTGGTGAATCCATGTTTGCAGAGGAATTACGGTACAGAGAAGAGATCCTGAACCTGCTTGGAGAGTTATTGTAGAGCTTGAAGTTACTCTGGCCTGCTATGTTCTCCTGCCTCTGTTCCTGCAAACTGTGTGACCTTTTCTGCATGCTTGTATGAAGTAATACAAGTCATTTCATATCAACCTATGTCTCATGTGTTTTCCTCGCACCCAAGCACAAGACGCTATAGGAACTGTACACTATACATGACAAGATTCAGGAGCCAATGTTTAGTGTCTGCTGGGTCTGCGAAAGCCGTGTCTGCTGTGACTGTGGATATCAGATGTCCGTTTAATACCTTCTGTGATGACAGTGGTTGTGACTTCTCACAACCATTCCAGGTAAGCGCATTCCCTTAAATGTTACTCTGGAGTGTTACCACAGGTAAACACTATTGTTTTCTGTTTTTGTTTTTTTTTTCCTTTCCTCTTCTCCTTCCAGCACTTCTGCCTTAAAAGATCTGGAAGATGGAGGCCCGCATAAAGGAGCTTTGCGGAGTGACTGATACAATCCTTGCAGATATACAGACTATAAAGACCCATTTTGCAAGCCTACAGGACCTCACTAATCATAATTTGCAAGTGTTTGGACAAACTACTCAGGAATTACGAGCCAGGATTGAGGCTCTAGAGGAACGAGTCCAGGCTCCTGCCATAACCCCGAGTTCTGGGATCCCCAAGTTACCTCCTTTTCGTTTTGGCGGTGAACGTGAGAAATTCAGGGGATTTATTAACCAATGCAATCTATTTTTCTCTGCACATGCTTCACAATTTCCCACTGAACGATCCAAAGTGCTTACTATAATCATGTTGCTTACCAATAAGGCTTTGATGTGGGCAAACCCTCTGATTGAGACTGAGGATGATTGTTTGAATCACCTTGATGCTTTTATTTCAGCCATGGGCAGGTGTTGATGACCCCAATCGAGGTGCAACAGCTGAAGCAGCCATGTTAACTTTGCGCCAAGGTAATGTCATGGGTGCATCGCCACGAAGATCATCGCGATTGCACATTCTGACTTCTCACAGCTGAGCTGCTGTTTCTTTGTGTTTGGTAATGAGAGAGTTAATTTTACCTAGCTCTTTGCTAAGACTAGGTCCAGCCTCGCCCGGCTGCTTTTGATTATGTTCTAATTAGTTTCCTTTATATTCCTGCCAGTCTGCTTGTTAGATGCCGGTGAAAGCATTCATGTAGTCTAGCAGACTGGATCGGTTCTGAGAATATTTAAGCTAAGAGTTAATTAGTTGTTTTTACTCTTATAGCTTATAGTTTATCTCTGAGACCTTAGGTGTTCCTACTGTGTGTGAGTGTTGTATGTAAGACTTTATTTACTTTATTTCTTGTCTTTCTTGTATGTCTTTCTGTTCATTTAACCGTTACCTGTTCATTCCCTTTGGTGGTATTCAGGGTCCTTCTTAGGACTAGAATACAGTTGGCAGGGATTGATAGGAGACAGGGTTTACGCTGGTGGCCTGGACCTCTGTACCTTTAACAGTACCTCCAGGTTGAGGGATTAGTTAGGACCCCAGTTTAGGGTCAGCTTAGACCCCGGTCACCCTCTAGCCGGAGACAGCGTATTACGGATTCCGTTTTGACCCACTGGACATTCTGTCAGGTAAATCTATGTTATCATATATCTATGCGCATGTTATATAGGATGTTGCCCTTTTGATATATATATCTGCTATACAGCGTGACATTTTCACCGGCCCAACTAAAGATTCTCCCCAGCTGTCATGGATCCAGTAGCCCAGCTGGCCCGACAGTTGCAGGGGTTGTCCATGGAATTTGCAGACATTAAGTCCAAGGTTTTGTCCCCCCCGGAGCAAACCAGATCTGAACCTAAGGTTGCTCTCCCGGACAGGTTCACTGGTGGGCGGGACAAATTTTTTACTTTCCGGGAGGCATGTAAATTGTACTTTCGGCTGCGGCCTCGGTCATCTGGGAGTGAAGAGCAGAGGGTGGGAATTGTTATCTCGCTCTTACAAGGGGACCCTCAATCTTGGGCGTTCTCTATTCCTCCAGGCTCCCCAGATCTCCAGTCAGTGGATCGATTTTTTACTGCCCTGGGTCTGGTATATGATGATCCGGATCGAGTCTCCCTTGCTGAAACAAGGTTACGTAAAATACGGCAAGGAAATCGTCCAGCGGAGGAATATTCTTCTGAGTTCCGTAGATGGGCAACAGATACTCAGTGGAATGACCCAGCTCTTAGGAGCCAGTTTTGTCAAGGGTTGTCTGACAAATTAAAAGATGTGTTGCTCAGTATGATTCTCCTCCATCACTGGAGGCTGCTATGGCCCTCGCTATTCGCATTGATAGACGACTTCGGGGAAGACGCGAGGTAACTCCGCCTCCCGTGATGACTCCACCTACTACTAAAGTCCCTTATACTGAGGTTCCCCTGGTCTGTTCTGAGGAACCCATGCAGTTGGGAGGGACATCTTTTTGTAGGAGGGAATCAGCGGTGCGCCGCAAGACTAGAAGTTGTTTCTTTTGCGGGAGAGAGGGACATTTTGTTGGGGGTGTCCATCCCGGACCTCTTTGAGCCAAGGAGTTAACCTGGGAGTGTGTATTTCGTCCCCAAATCCCTCTCAGTTTCTCGTGCCTGCGGAGGTGGTGATTGGTACTAGAACTGAGAGGATTTCTGTTTTTCTTGATAGTGGGTCCGGGGCTAATCTGGTGGACGCTCGGTTTGCCCAGGTGCATGGTATGCAACTGAGTGTATTGGCCAAACCGGTCCCTATACTCTCTATTGATTCTAGACCTCTTGGTCAAGGTAGCTTGGTACAAGCTGTTCATAACATAGATCTTCGAGTAGGGGCAATACATAAAGAGCAATTGTCTTGTTATGTGTTGGAGGGTCTACCTACTCCTATTGTGTTGGGACTTCCTTGGTTGGCTAAACATAACCCAGTGATTGATTGGCAATCCAGAAAGATAAGCCAGTGGGGTGAATTTTGCAGGAATAACTGCATGAGCACGGTCATCGGTGCGGTTGTGCCTAGGACTTTGCCTCCTTTTCTGGAGGACTTTGGGGAGATGTTCTCAGAGGAGGGGTGTAGAGAGTTACCTCCTCATCGCGCATATGACTGCTCAATAAAGTTGCTTCCTGATGCCTTATCTCGTACTTTCCCAGGGGCCGGGAAGACGGATGATCCGGATCCTATTCCTCAGAGGGAGTTGTAGTGTCAGCTGTATGCTCTGAGCTTGAGGGGAGGTATTGGGGGCTCAGGGGGACGCCCCTGTGGGACTTCCAGGGAGACTGATAGTTCCAGATCGCTTAAGACTGAAGGTTACGGGGAACCGTTACAAACGGATGGCTGATAGGAGGAGAGTTTCTGGTCTAGATCTGAAGGTGAACGATCTGGTTTGGTTGTCTACCAGGAATATAAAACTTAAAGTTTCCTCCTGGAGGTTGGGTCCCAGATTCATCGGGCCGTACAGGATCAGTTCCATAATTAATCCTGTGGCATTTCGTCTGGACCTCCCTCCTACGTTTAAAATTCATAATGTGTTTCACAAGTCATTACTTAAAAAGTATGTGGCACCAGTCATACCGTCACCTCTACCTCCGCCTTCAGTGGTGGTCAATGATAACGTGGAATTTCATGGGTCGAAAATCATTGACTCACGTCTCAGTCGCCGATCCCCTCAGTACTTGGTTCATTGGAGGGGGTATGGTCCTGAGGAGAGGACGTGGGTCCCTGCGTCTGATGCTAACGCAGATCGATTGGTTCGGACCTTTCACACAACTTACCCGGACAGACCTGGTCATGAGGGTCCGGAGGCCCCTCGTAGAAGGGGGGGTACTGTCATGGGTGCATCGCCACGAAGATCGTCGCGATTGCACATTCTGACTTCTCACAGCTGAGCTGCTGTTTCTTTGTGTTTGGTAATGAGAGAGTTAATTTTACCTAGCTCTTTGCTAAGACTAGGTCCAGCCTCGCCCGGCTGCTTTTGATTATGTTCTAATTAGTTTCCTTTATATTCCTGCCAGTCTGCTTGTTAGATGCCGGTGAAAGCATTCATGTAGTCTAGCAGACTGGATCGGTTCTGAGAATATTTAAGCTAAGAGTTAATTAGTTGTTTTTACTCTTATAGCTTATAGTTTATCTCTGAGACCTTAGGTGTTCCTACTGTGTGTGAGTGTTGTATGTAAGACTTTATTTACTTTATTTCTTGTCTTTCTTGTATGTCTTTCTGTTCATTTAACCGTTACCTGTTCATTCCCTTTGGTGGTATTCAGGGTCCTTCTTAGGACTAGAATACAGTTGGCAGGGATTGATAGGAGACAGGGTTTACGCTGGTGGCCTGGACCTCTGTACCTTTAACAGTACCTCCAGGTTGAGGGATTAGTTAGGACCCCAGTTTAGGGTCAGCTTAGACCCCGGTCACCCTCTAGCCGGAGACAGCGTATAACGGATTCCGTTTTGACCCACTGGACATTCTGTCAGGTAAATCTATGTTATCATATATCTATGCGCATGTTATATAGGATGTTGCCCTTTTGATATATATATCTGCTATAACAGCGTGACAGGTAAGCGTTCAGTAGCCGAATATGCCTTGGATTTCAGGAGATGGGCTCTTGATACCACTTGGGACACTTCCGCCAAAAAATCTATTTTTCGGAAAGGGTTGTCTCCACTGATTAAGGATGAACTTGCTCGTGCCGACCCTCCCACTGCGTTAGGTGACTTTATTAACTATTGTATCCGTATTGATGCTCGTCTGACTGAACGCAGACAAGAGAGATGGTTCGAAAATAATCGCACTAACCTTTTCCTACCTCCCTCCTCAGCTAAGGAACCTTTGAGTAGGATCACAAGGGAACCAGAACCTGAACCCATGCAGGTGGACTCTTTACAAAGACGGGTTAGTGATGCACGCAAAGAACATCGTATAAAGGAAAATCTATGTTTTTACTGTGGTAAGTCAGGGCACTTCATTATAAACTGCCCCAGCCGTTCTCGTAAGACTACTGCAGCAGTCATTCACTGTGAGTGTTGCGAGAGGAGCTCTGTCATGTCCGAGCCTCAGACTCCAGAGAGATCTGCTGCAAGAGATCTTGATTTTTCGGACTTAAACTCTGTTAGTTCTGGGGACAATGACGGTATAAACGCTGCAATTTTTCAAGTTTCCTCAGCGGTGTCCCAGCTGAGTTGTAAAAGAAATAATTCTCATTGCTTCCTTTCCATCAAACTCTGGGTGACTCAGTCTGGGTGTCTAGCTCTGCTATGATCGACTCAGGAGCAAGTGGAAATTTTATGGATATCTCCTTTGCTCTGAAACAGGGGATACGTTCAGTGAAGACGGCTACTCCAGTACAGATGGAGACTGTGGATGGCTCCCTGCTGACCTCTGGACCAGTGGATCAGGAAACAGAGCCTTTGAGGGTCCTTATAGGTAAAGATCATCAGGAGAAAATGTCTTTTATGCTTATCTCTTCTCCCCACTTTCCCATTATTCTAGGGCTACCATGGCTGCAGGCGCAGAATCCTACGATTAACTGGGAGACCAAGGAATTACACTTTCCGGAGAAACAGATGAGTCAAGGAGTTTCAGCTTGCTCTGTTCCTAAAGGAACCATGTCAGTCCCTGAACTACCAGCTGTATACCAGGACTATGTGGATTTATGTGACAAGAAGAACGCTGATCAGCTTCCTCCTCACCGTCCATATGATTGTCCAATCGAATTATTGCCTGGAGCCGAGATACCTTTTGGTAAGATCTACCCCCTAGCGGGGCCCGAGCTAAAAGCTTTGAAGGACTACATAGATGAAAATCTAGCCAAAGGCTTCATACGCCCCTCTTCATCTCCCGCAGGTGCACCCATCTTCTTTGTGAAGAAGAAAGATGGATCTCTGAGACCCTGCATAGACTATAGGGAACTCAATAAGGTTACTATTAGAAACCGTTATCCATTGCCTTTAATCCCTGAGTTGTTGGAGAGAGTGCGGCACGCCAACATTTTCTCTAAACTGGATCTCCGTGGGGCCTATAACTTGGTCCGTATTAGACCTGGGGATGAATGGAAGACTGCATTCAGGTCACGCTATGGACACTTCGAATATCTAGTTATGCCTTTTGGTCTGAGTACCGCCCCAGCCACTTTCCAACACTTGGTGAATGACATCTTTAGGGATCTCCTAGATACATTTGTGGTGATTTATCTGGATGATATTCTAATTTTTTTCTAACTCCACAGAGGAACATCATGGACATGTGAGAATGGTCTTAGAACGCCTAAGACAAAACCATCTCTACATCAAACTTGAAAAGTGTGAATTCCATAGGACCGAAATTCAATTTCTGGGGTATGTACTATCTACGCAAGGGATTAGTATGGATGGAAGCAAGACCCAAGCCATCAAGGATTGGCCAATTCCTAGAAATGTGAAGGAGGTGCAGCGCTTCATCGGGTTTGCCAACTTCTATACACGTTTCATTAGGAATTTCTCTGAGGTAGTGTCACCTATCTCCCAACTTACCCGGAAACAGTCTAGGTTCTCCTGGACCCCGCAAGCTCAGGAAGCATTTTCCTGTTTAAAGGATAAATTTACCACCGCACCTATCTTAGTACATCCCAACCCCGAGCTTGCCTTCATAATAGAGGTGGATGCTTCAGACTGTGCCGTTGGAGCTATACTCTCTCAGAGAACAGGTGAGAAGAATGTCTTGCATCCCTGTGCCTTCTTTTCCCAGCAGTTGTCTTCGGCTGAGAGGAACTACGATGTGGGCAATAGAGAATTGTTGGCCATTATTGCCGCCTTCAAGGAATGGAGACACCTTCTTCAGGGAGCTCCACAGCAAATAGTCGTCCTGACAGACCATCGTAACCTTGAATTTATCAGGTCGGCTAAGTGCCTAACTCCTCGCCAGGCTCGCTGGAATCTTTTCCTAAACCCATTTAATTTTGTAATTTCTTATAGACCAGGATCGCGCAATGGAAAGGCTGATGCACTCTCTAGGATTCATTCAGCAGAGACACGTCCACTTACTCCTCCTAAGACTATTCTTCCTGACTCTAGATTCCTGTGAGTGATTCATAATCAAGACCTACTTAAGGACATCAAGGAAGCATACCATGCGGATTCTTTGTTGGCTCAACCCCCAAGGGACGTAAGTCTTGTCTTTAAGAATGGTGTGTGGATTCAGGGACAACGTCTGTATATACCTGAAACAGTCAGATTGAGAGTATTGCAACTCATCCACGATTCCAAGATAGCCGGGCATAGGGGAATTCTAAAGACACAAGAATTTCTTTCTCGTTTCTTTTGGTGGCCCACTTACAGGAAAGATGTTTTAAACTATGTCACTTCATGTGAAGTCTGTGCAAGATGCAAAACACCTCGCTCCTCACCAACTGGTCTGTTACAACCTCTTCTCACCCCGTCCCGCCCTTGGGGATCCATTTCTATGGACTTCATTGTGGAGTTACCAACCTCTCAAGGGAAGAACACCATTCTAGTGGTGGTTGATCGTCTAACAAAGGCAGCTCATTTTATCCCTTGTGTCGGCTTACCCACTGCAAAACAGACATCAGACTTGATGATTAAGAATGTGTTTCGCTTACATGGAGTACCGGATGAGGTCATTTCGGATCGAGGGGTGCAATTCACTTCAAGGTTTTGGCAAAATTTCTGTGCCACATTGGAAATTAAAGTAAACCTTTCTTCTGCTTTTCATCCCCAGACTAATGGACAGACAGAACGAACCAATCAGACCCTGGAGCAGTATCTCCGCTGCTTTATCTGCCACCTACAAGATGATTGGGTGGATCTACTTCCACTGGCTGAGTTCTCTTATAATAACTCTCAGAGCGCCTCCACTAAGCAGTCTCCTTTTTACTCCAATCTAGGTTATCATCCTAACATTCTTCCTCGATTTCCCATAGATACGCCCTTGCCGGCAGTGGCTGAAAGAATCACTTCTTTACAAAAGAATATGGATCTTCTAAAGGAAAATCTAGAATTGGCTCAGGAAAGGTACAAAAAAGCAGCAGATAAATTTCGTAAACCTGCACCAGCTTTCAAGGTAGGAGATTTGGTCTGGCTGTCAACCAGAAATCTTAAAATAAAGATTCCATCATCTAAATTGGGACATAAGTACATTGGACCTTATAAGATCAGTAAGATTATAAGTGCTGTTGCTTGTCGTCTTCAACTGCCCAGAACTATGAGAATCCACCCTGTCTTTCATGTATCCCTACTAAAGGCTGCAACACCCAATACGTTTCCTGGACGCTCTTCTCCTTGCCCTGACCCAGTGCTGGTCGATGGTCAGGAAGAATTTATGGTGGAAAGGATTCTAGATTCCAGGTTGTACAGAAATCAGTTGCAATATTTGATTAAATGGCAGGGCTACCCAGTGGAGGACAACTCATGGAACCAGTCAATAATGTAAATGCTCCTCGCCTGCTCCGCCAGTTTCATCAGAGGTACCCTGACAAGCCTGGTCTGAGGTCAACCGGAGGTTGTCCTTAAGGGGGGAGTAATGTAAGGTTCTTTGTCTCTTTTGACATGTTCCTTGAAACTCAGTTTTCCGTCGGCCATTTTGCTTTCTGTCTTTCTGCAGCTCTTGCCCTCAGTTAATATGGAGTTTCCAGTTTTCATGTTCCCGCCCTGATTCTCTCCCTCTTGCTTCTTAAGCAGCCTCAGCTGAACAATCAGTGCTCCTGAATCAAGCCTCAGTCAGCCTGTGACCTGACTCCTGGAAACCTAGGATTTTGGACTCCAGCTATTTCCTACTGAGGAACTTTGGAACACTTTTGGACTTTGGAAACCTGCTGTCTGGTGAATCCATGTTTGCAGAGGAATTACGGTACAGAGAAGAGATCCTGAACCTGCTTGGAGAGTTATTGTAGAGCTTGAAGTTACTCTGGCCTGCTGTGTTCTCCTGCCTCTGTTCCTGCAAACTGTGTGACCTTTTCTGCATGCTTGTATGAAGTAATACAAGTCATTTCATATCAACCTATGTCTCATGTGTTTTCCTCGCACCCAAGCACAAGACGCTATAGGAACTGTACACTATACATGACAGCGCCGTTAATTCACGGCGCTGTGGAGTAAGTATATAGCGCCCTCCAGAGTCGGATTTTCTCCGAGGTCTCGGCTACCAAGAAAAAAAAAGCCTCGATTCTGCATTTAATTTCTCTCTCCTCTGATATGATCGCACATCAGAGGGGAGAGAAATAGGGTCCCCGGGAACCCCAATCTGTCCCCCATACCTCCCGGTGTCCCCCCCATCCTCCCACAGCTCCCGCAGCTCCCCGTGTCTTCTTCCTGGAAAGAAAATGGCCGGCAGATTCATTCATTTAGTGCAGGTACATTTTGATCACTGTAATAAACGCTATCACAGTGATCAAAATAAAAAAAATAGTAAATAAACCCCCTGTTTATCACCCCCTTAGTTAGGAACATATAATAAAATAAAGAAAATATATTTATTTTCATTTTTCCATTAGGGTTAGGGTTAGGGTTAGAATTAGGGTTAGGGTTACAATTAGGGTTAGGGTTAAAGTTAGGGTTAGGGTTACAATTAGGGTTAGGGTTACAATTAGGGTCAGAGTTACAATTAGGGTTACAATTAGGGTTGGGATTAGGGTTAGGATTAGGGTTAGGGTTGGGATTAGGGTTATGGTAGGGATTAGGGTTAAGGGGTTAGGGTTGGAGCTAGAATTGAGGGGTTTCCACTATTTAGACACATCAGGGGGTCTCCAAACATGACATGGCGTACAAAAAGTCAAATGGTGCTCCCTCCCTTCCGAGCCCTGCCGTGCGCCCAAACAGTGGTTTACCCCAACATATGGGGTATCAACATACTCAGGACAAATTGCACACCAATTTTCAGGTTCTAATTTCTCCTGTTACCCTTGGGAAAATAAAAAATAGCTGGCTAAAATATCATTTTTGAGGAAAAAAGTTTTTTTTTTTTCACGGCTCTGCTTTTATAAACTTCTGTGAAGCACTTGGGGCTTCAAAGTGCTCACCACACATCTGGATAAGCTCCTTGGGGGTCTAGTTTCCAAAATGGTGTCACTTGCGGGGGTTTCTACTGTTTAGGCACATCAAGGGCTCTGCAAACACAGCATGATGCCCGCAGAACATTCCATCAAAGTCTGCATTACAAAATAGCGCTCCTTCCTTTCCAAGCTTTGCCATGCGCCCAAACAGTGGTTCCCTCCCACATATGGGGTATCAGCGTACTCAGGAAAAATTGCACAACAACTTTGTGGTCCAATTTCTCCTGTTACCCTTGGAAAAATAAAAAATAACGGGCTAAAAAAATCATTTTTGAGGAATAAAGTGATTTTTTATTTTCATGGCCCTGCGTTATAAACTTCTGTGAAGCACTTGGAGGTTCAAAGTGCTCACCACACATCTAGATAAGTTCCTAAAGGGGTCTAGTTTCCAAAATGGGGTCACTTGTGGGGGGTTTCCACTGTTTAGGCACATCAGGTCCTCTCCAAACACTACATGGCGTCCTTCCCTTGCGACCTCTGCCTTGCGCCCAAAAAGTGGTTTACCCCCACATATGGGGTATCGGCGTATTCAGGAGAAATTGCACAACACATCTTATGGTTCATTTTCTCTTTTAACACTTGTGAAAATAAAAAAAATTGGTTCTGAAGTTTATTTTTTGCAAAAAAAGTTAAATGTTAATTTTTTTCTTCCACATTGCTTCAGTTCCTGTGAAGCACATAAAGTGTTAATAAACTTCTTGAATGTGGTTTGAGCACCTTGATGGGTGCAGTTTTTAGAATGGTGTCACTTTTGGGTATTTTCTATCATATAGACCCCTCAAAGTGACTTCAAATGTGATGTGGTCCCTAAAAAAAAATGGTGTTGTAAAAATGAGAAATCGCTGGTCAACTTTTAACCCTTATAACTTCGTAACAAAAAAAAATTTTGGTTCCAACATTGTGCTGATGTAAAGTAAACATGTGGGAAATGTTATTTATTAAGAAATTTGTGTGACATATCTCTCTTTTTTAAGGGCATAAAAATTAAAAGTTTGAAAATTGCAAAATTTTCTACATTTTCGCCATATTTCATATTTTTTTTCATAAACGCAAGTCATATGAGCCGCCCGCCAGGGCCATGGGTTACTCGGCACCGAGCCCGTCGACTTCTATGGGGGTTGTCACGGGCAGCCATGGCTCGGTCCGTGGCCCTGGGCGCTCACTATAAATGGGTAGTATTTACAGGGGAATAAATGTTCGTATGATGTTTCGTGACGCCACCTGTAGTACCTGGTCAGGGTGACCAGCGCTGCTGTGCAGGTCCTCTGGGAGGGATCGTGTTGTGCAGCTTGATGTAAAGTCTCCTACAGGTTAGACTGTGTCCTCCCAGGGCAGATAGATGAGAGCTATAGCAATGGTGCAGAGAGATGTAGCAGAGGGGAGTGTGCGTCGCTGGAAGAATCAGGGAAACAGTTCTGTTGCAGTTTCAAGGTTTTACTCACAGTCTGTTAAGCGCTATACAGATTCCAGCCGGGCACTGTGTCCTCCAAGTGAATGGTCCAGCAACCCTCAGGTAAGTTAGTCGCACTTCCAAAGACTCCCCTTTCAGTATGTTCCTTTCCGGCTTCTTCTCTAGGTGCTACTCTCCTAACTTCCATGCACCTCGCCACCACAGAGCCCTCGGAGGAGGGAGTATTGGGCCCTTTCAGTTACCAGACCAGACAGATGGTTTACCAGGCCACCCAGTACGAAGGCTCTGGACGTACTTGACCCCTAAGCTTCCTCCCGGTGAGATTATGGTGGCTAGTGGCCCAGTGAAGTAACCACTGTTGTCGGTGTTACTAGTGGAGCTGAACTTTCCCACTAGTCTAGGGACCGGTCCCCGATGTTCGCCTGGTCCTTCCTTCTTCAGGATGGGGCACAGCTCCAACTGCTGTTTCGCCCTGGACCCTTTCGCTCTCACAGCAAGGCTCCCTGAGGTGGACTCAGAGGAGCAGCAGGACAGTCCAATACCCACACACTGACTGCCTGTCTCAAATTGGATTCTCTACTCTAACACGCAGCCTAAGTGCTGCCCAAGCTCCACCCAACTCTAGTTACACACTGTTCTAACCAGCCTGAGTCAGACCATCCTCCCGAAGGGTCCACCTGTGCTCAGCCAGCATAGTGTATGTTGGATGCAGGTGGTGGGAGTCAATGGGGTGCTTCCTCCTTACCTGAGAGTCAGGTGTCACACCGCTGGGTGCGATACAGCATCTCTGTGGCGACTGGACCCTCAGGGCGCCACACATATGAAAATTTTTTTACCACTAACATGAAGTACAATATGTCGCGAAAAAACAGTCTCAGAATCAGCGGGATTCGTTAAAGCGTTCCAGAGTTATAACCTCATAAAGTGACAGTGGTCAGAATTGTAAAAATTGGCCCGGTCATTAAGCTGCAAATTGGCTCTGTCACTAAGGGATTAATAAACTTAATTAAACCATACTTACTGAACGCCTAATCCACTGATGCCCTCGTCTCCTGCAACAAAAATAAAATAATAAACCACAAATATTCCTCACCTGTCCACCGAGAAGTTAATCCATAATGTCCCACGACCTGATCCAGGGCCGGCGTCAGCTCCCGGCATCCCCTCAGGGCCCCGGCAGCAGCCGGCGCAATACTTACCTCTCCCCGTGCCTCCGCTGCCGCAGCTCCGGGCTTCAGGGGGCGCCTGCGCTGGCGCTTCCTCTCTCACAGCAGCGCCGCTGAATGACGTCATCATTCAGCGGCCGGCTGTGGCAGAGAGGGCGCGGACGCCGGACAGGTGAGGGTTGTGTGTGTGTGTGTGTGCCTGCGTGTGTGTATGTGAGAGAGTGCTGCGGTGCTGTATGTGTGATGGTGGTGAGGAGAGGCAGTGATGGTGGTGAGGAGGCAATGATTATGGGGAGGCAATGATGATGATGATGATGATGTGGAGGCAATGATAATGGGAAGGCAATGATGATGATGATATTAATGGGGAGGCAATGATGATGATGATGGGGAGGAAATGATAATGGGAAGGCAATGATGATGATGATGATATTAATAGGGAGGCAATGATAATGATGATGATGGGGAGGCAATGATAATGGGAAGGCAATGATGATGATGATATTAATGGGGAGGCAATGATGATGATGATGGGGAGGCAATGATAATGGGGAGGCAATGATGATGATGATGAGGAGGAAATGATGATGATGATGATGGGGAGGCAATGATGATGATGATGATGGGGAGGCAATGATGATGATGATGGGCAGGCAATGATGATGATGATGGGGAGGCAATGATGATGATAATGGGCAGGCAATGATGATGATAATGGGGAGTCTTTCCACAGCGCCCTTTCCTGAGCCGTAACAGTGCAGAACGCAGCACAGTGTAGAGGAGAGCTCCATATTTTGTATGGAGCATTATGTGTGGTCCAGTATTCTGTATGGAGCATTATATTGGGTCCAGTATTCTGTATGGAGCATTATATGGGGATGGCGGGTGACATCCTGCATGGGGTATTATATGAGTGATGAGGGGGAGACTATGTGGTGCCCATAATATTGTATGGAGGACTGTACTGTCCAGTCTGTACTGTGCGCTGTGAGGATTTGGCGGTTTTTGAGCTATTGTACAATTTCCAATAGGTATTAGTCAAGGAATGGAAGAAGTGAAATGTTTGGCATTGTACTATACCCATATTTCTCTGCAGTATCTGTGCATCATGAATCGTGGTCTGTGTTAAGGGGGCCCACTGAGACTCTTTCGCCCGGGCCCATAAAAACCTGGAGCCGGCCCTGACCTGATCAGTTTGAGAGCAGTCACATCACTGATGTGACTGCTCTCAAAGACAGCCGGCGATATACTGACAGGAGGTAATCCCTCCCGTAGTGTATCACTGAGCTGCAGTGAGAGTTCACCAGAGTTCATCAGCTCCGGTGATTTCCCTTACAGCACCAGTGCTGCGTGGGAAAATTCTCTTGCAGCGGTGCCGTAAGTGAGAGCACCAGAGCTGATGAACTCCAGTTAACTCTCATGGCAGTGCAGTGATCACATCTAAAGATGTGACTGTTCTACACATGAGATCGCCGTGGGATAATCTTGATTACCTGGACTATGGCGGACAGCGAGTATACAGTCATGGCCAAAAGTTTTGAGAATGACACAAATATTAATTTTTACAAAGTCTACTGCTTCACTTTTTCTAATGGCAATTTGCATATACTCCAGAATGTTATAAAGAGTGATCAGCTTAACAGCAATTACTTGCAAAGTCAATATTTGGCTAGAAAATGAACTTTATCCCCCAAAACACATTTCAACATCATTGCAGCCCTGCCCTAAAAGGACCAGCTAACCTCTTTTCAGTGATTGCTCTATTAACACAGGTGTGGGTGTTGATGAGGACATGGCTGGAGATCAATCTGTCATGATTAAGTAAGAATGACACCACTGGACACTTTAAAAGGAGGCTGGTGCTTGGCATCATTGTTTCTCTTCTGTTAACCATGGTTATCTCTAAAGAAACATGTGCAGTCATCATTGCAATGCACAAAAATGGCCTAACAGGGAAGAGTATCGCAGCTAGAAAGATTGCACCTCAGTCAACAATCTATCGCATCATCAAGAACTTCAAGGAGAGAGGTTCCATTGTTGCCAAAAAGGCTTCAGGGCGCCCAAGAAAGACCAGCAAGCGCCAGGACCATCTCTTAAAAGTGTTTCAGCTGCGGGATCGGGCTACCAGCAGTGCAGAGCTTGTTCAGGAATGGCAGCAGGCAAGTGTGCGTGCATCTGCACGCACTGTGAGGCGGAGACTCTTGGAGCAAGGCCTGGTCTCAAGGAGGGCAGCAAAGAAGCCACTTCTCTCCAGAAAAAACATCATGGACAGACTGATATTCTGCAAAAGGTACAGGCAGTGGACTGCTGAGGACTGGGGTAAAGTTATGTTCTCTCATGAATCCCCTTTTCGATTGTTTGGGACATCAGGAAAATGCCTCATTGGGAGAAGACAAGGTGAGCGCTACCACCAGTCTTCTCTCATGCCAACTGATAAGCATCCTGAAACCATTCATGTGTGGGGTTGCTTCTCAGCCAAGGGAATAGGCTCTCTCACAGTCTTGCCTAAAAACACAGCCATGAATAAAGAATGGTACCAGAATGTCCTCCAAGAGCAACTTCTCCCAACCCTCCAAGAGCAGTTTGGCGATCAACAATGCCTTTTCCAGCATGATGGAGCACCTTGCCATAAAGCAAAGGTGATAACTAAATGGCTCAGGGAACAAAACATAGAGATTTTGGGTCCATGGCCTGGAAACTCCCCAGATCTTAATCCCACTGAGAACTTGTGGTCAATCATCAAGAGACGGGTGGACAAACAAAAACTTAAAAATTCTGACAAAATGAAAGCATTGATTGTGCAAGAATGGACTGCTATCAGTCAGGATTTGCTCCAGAAGTTGATTGAGAGCATGCCAGGGAGAATTGCAGAGGTCCTGAAGAAGAAGGGTCAACACTGCAAATATTGACTTGCTGCATTAACTCATTCTAACTGTCAATATAAGCTTTTGTTACTCATATGTTTGCAATTATTATATTTCTGTCTGTGATAAAAACATCTGTCAAGCTCACATAAAAAAACAGAATGCAGCAGATCATGTGAAAATATAACATTTGTGTCATTCTCAAAACTTTTGGCCATGACTGTATGTTGGTTTATTATTTTACATTTCTGGGCGATGAGGGAGTCAGGGATTTGGTGTGAGGTGAGTATATTGTTTTTTTATTTTTATGTGAACATGTATGTAATTTAACTTTTTTTTTTAAACTGTGAGCACAAACGCCAGCAGATGATACTACTCTCCCATCAGTGGCACCTGCTGTCACTGTTATCAGTAACACCAGACATAGCCCGATGTGAGCAGTAGGCTCATCAGCTCACGCTTGCTTTTTTACCGCAGGTCACCGCTGCGGGATCACGCTGACATCTGACAGCATGACCCCACAGCGCTCTGACTGACAATATCCGAGGTAGCGTTACTCCGGGATACAGTCACAGCTGCAGGATCACGCTGACATCTGACAGCATGACCCCCACAGCGCTCTGACCGGCGGGCTTACCGGCAGCTCCTGTCATCACACGCATTGAGCAGTGTGTGTAATGACAGGGGAAAATAAAGCCCACGGCATACGCTGCGGGCTATAACAAAATGGCCGATCTCCTCCCACAACTGTGACCTGGACAGCCCAGGGGGCGTGCCCAGGTCACAGCTAAGAGGCAGAAGGAGCTGCCTCAATGCAAGTGATGTGGTCTAAGTCCGACTGTTGGCTCTTATGCCCATGGCTGCCGTAAGTGAGGTGTGCAAGTGTCGTGCCCAGACACTTAGGCTTTTTTTACACTTACCGGGTTTTTTGCGGCCCGTATCGGTGCAAAAAAGGCGGTCTGCCGCGATAACGGGCCGCAAAGAACTTGCAGATCGCCGTTTTTCAGTTTTCCAATACTATGGAAGAAGTATTGAAAAAAAAAACGGCGTTCCGCAAAACCGAAAGTGACCGTGCACAGCAAAAACAAACTTCTGTTGTTTCTGCAGCCCCATTGCTTTTCAATGGGGGCCGTATCCGCATGCCGTGAAAAAGATCAAGCAGGCACGGCCTTACAGCACATGGCGCACCGTGGAATTTTTGCGGGACGATTTTGCAGCCCCATAGAAATCTATTGGGGCCGCAAAAACGGCCCGCAAAAACACTATAAATATAAAAGAAGCCTTACGCCCACACAAATGAAAATGGCAGCCCCCAGTGGCAAACATAAAAGTCAATAAATAAAAAAAAATAATAAAGTAGTTAATTTAATTTTGTATTAAAATAATTGATTGTACAATCAATAATTATTAATACAAAAATTAAAATCACGGCACCTTCCATTTAATTAGTTATTCTCACTAACATGCTAAAGTGCCAAATACCATAGTTAGAGAACAAGTAATAATGCGGTGTGCAAATAAGCAGGTCGTGCAAGAAGGAAGGACTCTTATGGAGATAAATAATGCATGACCTGTGGGTGCAGCACAGAGCCCCAAAGCGTGTTTCGCGTTAGCTTCTTCCTGGGGGGGAGTTTCACACAGAACCCCCCCTCAGGAAGAAGCTAACATGAAATGTGATCTTCTCGCCCCAATTTTTTAATTTACTAATTGTAACAGGAGAAATTGGACCCCAAAAGTTGTTGTGCAATTTGTCCTTAGTTCACTGATACCCCTTATGTGGTGGAAAACCACTGTTTCGGTGCATGGCAGACGCTTTTTATTGCAAAAACGTTTTTGCATCTCCATAATTTGAGAGCTATAATTTTTCCATATTTGGCCCACAGATGCATGTGAGGTCTCTTTTTTTTGCGGGACGAGTTGACGTTTTTATTGGTACCATGTTCAGGCACATGACATATTTTGATCGCTTTTTATTCCGGTTTTTGGGAGGCAAAATGAACAAAAATCAGTAATTCATGAATTTCTTTGGGGGGGTGTTTATACCGTTCCGTGTGTGGTAAAATTGATAAAGCAGTTTTATTCTTCGGGTCAGTACGATTACAGTGATACCTCATTTATATCATTTTTTTATATTTTGGCGCATATAAAAACTACTTTATATAAAAAATAATTATTTTTGCATTGCTTTATTCTGAGAGCTATAACTTTTTTTATTTTTTCACTGATGACACTGTACCGGGGTTTGTTTTTTTGCGGGACAAGCTGACGTTTTCAGCTGTACCATGTTTATTTATATCCGTTTTTTTGATTGCGTGTTATTCCAGTTTTTGTTTGGCAGTTTGATGATAAAGCATTCTTTTTTTTTCTTTTATGGTGTTCATTAAAGGGGTTAACTAGTGGGACAGTTTTTTAGGGCGGATCGATACGAACACGGGGATACCAAACATGTGTACTTTTATTATTTAGATTTTTTTCCACTAAAATATTTATTTATTGATATAATAAATATTGATTTTTTTTTATTATTTTTTAAAATATTTTTACAATTATTTATTTTTTTTATTTAATTCTTATTTTTACACATTGTACCACTATGGGACACTCATTTTCTGCAGGCTGATCGCTTCTATAGCATGCAGATGAAGCAGCATCTGCATGCTATAGAAGCTTGCAGCGCTGCAGCTTCTCTGTGCACTAACCTGAGACTTCCTGACATGCACTGCTCAAGTCAGGAAGTCTCCATGGGAATGATCGGGACCCCGTGGCATGCCGCGGGGTCTCCGATCCAAACGCAGAAGTGTTGTCAGCCCCTCTGCAGCCATCGGAACGCTGCGATCATCTTTGATCGCAGTGTGTCGGGAGTTAAAGTGCCGGGAACGGTCCGTGACCGCTCCTGGCACTTGGTGTCAGCTGTCAGAATCAGCTGACACCCGGCACCGATCGGCAGCGCTCCCACCGTGAGCGCGGCAGATCGGTGATGACGTACTATCCTATCCATGGTCATACGGGCCCAGGGCACATTGACAGGATAGTACATTCAATGTCAGAAAGGGGTTAACTATGGTATTGAATTGCAGCACATCCACGCTGAACTTTTCTCTCACTTTGCATCTAATTCGCTCTTCGACAACCTACAATCTGGCTTCAGTCCCCACCATTCCACTGAGACTGCCCTGACCAAACTTACTTAAAGCCAAAGCTAGCAGTCATCTGCCTTCGACACAGTTGACCACAGCCTCCTACAACAGATCCTCTCTTCCTTTGGTGTCAAGACCTTGCCCTATCCTGAATCTCCTCATACCTTACCAACCGTACATTTAGCGTTTCCTACTCCCACACTACCTCCTCATCTCGCCCTCTCTCTCTGTTGGTGTCCCTCAAGCACTGTCCTAGGACTCCTTCTCTTCTCAAACTATACCCTTAGCATTGGACAACTCATAAAGTCCTATAGCTTCCAGTACCATCTATATGCTGATGACACTCAGATCTAGCTTTCTGGCCCAGATGTCACCTCTCTGCTGTCCAGAATCCCAGAGTGTCTATCAGCCATATCCTCTTTCTTCTCCTCTCGCTTCCTCAAGCTCAATGTGGACAAATCTGAACTAATTATCTTTCTTCCGTCTCACAGATCTTCCTTACATGATCTATCTAACACAATAAATGACATCACACTTTCCCCTGTCCCGGAAATCCGCTGCCTCGGAGTAACCCTTGACTCTGCCTTGTCCTTCAAACCGCACATCCAAGCTCTCGCCACCTCCTGTTGCCTCCAGCTCAAACATATTTCCAGAATCCGTCCTTTCCTCAACCCTCACTCTACCAAAATGCTTGTGCATGCCCTCATCATCTTCTGCCTCAACTACTGCAACAACCTCCTCTGTGGCCTACCTTCTAACACTCTCGCACCCCTCCAGTCCGTCCTTAACTCTGCTGCCCAGCTAATTAATCTCTCTCCTCATTACAGTCCTGCTTCTCCTCTTTGCAAATCCCTTCACTACTAACACGGATCTACAAAGCCTCCTCCGTATATTTCCAAACTAATTTCCCAATATCTTCCCTCACATCTCCGGTCCTTCCAAGACTTCCTTCTCTCCTCCACACTTATTTGCTCCTCACCCAATTGCCTCCAAGATTTATCCCGAATATCCCCCATCCTCTGGAATTCTGTGTCCAACACATCCGGTTATCCACCACATTTGGATCCTTCAGACGGAACCTGAAAACCCATCTCCTCAAAAAAGCTTACAACCTGTAATGATCACCTCAACACCATTGGAGCTACTGCAAACCCCCGACCTACTGTCTCCTTCCCCACCATCCTGTAGAATGTAAGCCCGCAAGGGCAGGGTCCTCTCCCCTCTGTATCAGTCTGTCATTGTTAGCTTGTCTACTATAAGTGATATTTGTGTTTTGATGTAACCCCTTCTCATGTACAGCACCATGGAATCAATGGTTGCTACAGTATATAAATAAATAATAATAATTTATATTGAGTACGTGACATTGTAGCATTTTGGAGTCAAAAACTAGTTAATACCTGCTTATTTGCAATATTAATTTTCCCTAGCTATGGTATTGAACCCATACTGAGCACTGTGGCCTCTTTTATGTTTGGGACATCAATAAGCTAATAGAGCAGTCTAGTGCTATCATGTGAGTATCATTATCCTACAGGAAGGAATATTTATATGTCCAGGGCCCTCTAGGGTATTGACTTCAATGATTGATATTTGACATATTGGTTTATGAGCCAGCCATATTTCCCTTGGAAAACCCTGGTCATGTAGCATTATTATTTTTTTAGGTGATCCGCAAATTATCATGTTTTACCGCTCACTGTATGTAAATCTATGGGTCAACATTTTTCTATATAGAGTATGAAACTTATACAGTATTCATCTGGTGAGATATTATAACATCCTGTGCTTGCAGTTTTTTGCATCTGTATCCCCTATCTTTTAACATGTATTGTACCGTACATGTTCAATAAAGTATGTATAACTATTTCTAAATATCTGATAATTACCAGCTGCTGTCTTTCTCTGTTCTTGGTGCCTCTCCACTTGTCTTGCGCAGGTTGTGACCTGCTTGATCACCCAGGTATTTGCTTGTTGGACCGAAAGTCGTCCCAATATAATGTAAGTCTATGACAGCCAGAACGAGGGTCTCATAAATTCACACTGAGAGCTTGGTCAGTCAGAAGTTGTGGTCACAAGATGATCGTGCGGCACTGGGAAGAGCTGAAGATGCCAGCTGATAAATATAAGAGCAGGGACATTACATTAGTTGCACTACTCTAGCGCTGAAATAAAAATAAATAAAATGCTGGATTGGTGCTTCAGGAAGGGCCCCGATAACCATCATCACTAAGCACAGAATAGAAATCCCGCACTTTGCAGTTCGGGAACCACACAGTTGTGTTTTTCCACATGTACTGTACAGTATATGATATCTGTGCCCGCTTACATTGTCACAATGCACATGCTTTGGGTGAGGTACTGACTCGCTGCGCTGTGTCCTGCAGCTTTTTACTAACCCTACGAGACGCAGAATAGAGTTGTTCCATACCTTGGAGAATCTGTGAGTCCAGCGCGACCCCACTTCTAATGGCAGAAGACTATGCTTGTAGGAATGCTTCTTACTACTTTTACATTCAGCTCCTGATAGTTAATATTAACTTATTACAAAGCTACTGTGTTATTAAGTCTCTGTGGCCATTATCATTGCACTTTGATCCTCTCGACTGGTGCACAGACAACGTTAAGGGTCAAGATTTCAGATGAACCTTTTGTTTTTTATACCTGCTGTTTTTTTTCTACTTTTAAATCTATAAATTTATACATTTAAATATGTATTTAAAGCATCCTGAAAATTTGCATTCATGTTTATTCTCCAAAAGCTGTTTGGTTTCCATTTGCTTATGAGACAAAAAGGCCTTGATTCACTAAGACTGGCATTTTGGACGCCATTCTTGAAGAAGGGAGCGCTAGAATAAGATGCACCCAATTCACTAAGAGGTGCGCACCTTATATTGAATTTGGCCTATTTTACAGCTGCCGCATTCCTTTGCCAGAAATGTTCCTCTAGTCAGGGGCTGGTGTACATTCATGGTGTAATTTATGCCACTTTTGCAACATTTCAAGGTTTTAGGTCAGAAAAGGTCACTTTGATGAATCATGCCTAGAATGGCATTATAGCTTGATGTCATACATTTTGGATGTTAAAATATCTGTCTTCAGATCATTTTTTCTGGTAGAACATAAATAAAAAAATAATTGAAAAATTCATAAAAAGTGGATCACACACCAAATCATAAATGTCCTTTTTTGAGGATATGTTATTCCGTAGATATCTTTTCTCAGGAGTCATCTTGTTAAGCATTATAATGAATGGTAACACGGGATCCACCACTCACAAGAGATGATAGTCACAGCTTACCTTCTCCCCCCCCAAAATAATGACCTCCAGACATAACTGATGTACCAGTGGAGCAGAACAGTTGGACTCTCTGCGGCTTGTTCCACACCAACCAGCTATTTATGGACCTTGTTGTGCACTGGGCACAGTCATGGGAACAGAAAAGGGCTTTCCCCAAACTGTTTCCAAACTAGAAAGGTCCTAAATGTCTTGTGCTGAAGTAGATTTCCCTTTACTGGAACCAAGCTGCCAAGGCCGACCCCTGAAAAACAAATGCATAATATTATCCGTCCTCCACCACTTTTCACGCGGCACAATGCAGTCAGATAATGTTTTCCTGGCATTCACCAAACCCAGACTTGTCCATTAGATGCCAAATAGAGAAGAGCGACCTGTCATTGCACAGAACATGTTCCCGCTGTTCCAGAGTCCAGATGTTATACACCAGGGAGGGAGCGAGGGCCAGATGTTATACACTGCTGGGTGAGGGACCGGATGTTACACACTGGGGGGCAAGGAGCTGGATGTTATACACTGAGGGATGAGGAGCCGTATGTTATACAGCGGAGGCGAGGGGACGGATTTTATACATTGAGGAATGTAGACTGTGAGCCCTCGCGGGCAGGGTCCTCTCTCCTTCTGTACTTGTGTGTCCCTTGTCTAGCACATGTTTATTGTAACTGTCTATATTTTTCCCTTTTCATATGTAAAGCGCCATGGAATAAATGGCGCTATATAAATGTATAATAATAATAAAATAATAAATAATAATGAGGGGCCGGATTATATATATGGTGCCCCTGAGGGTTCAGTCGCCACAGAGGTATTGCACCTCACCCAGAGGTGTGATACCCCACTCTCAGGTAAGGAGGGAGCACCACCTAGGACTCTAACACCTGCACCCAACACACACTAGAACAGCTGGGCACCCTGGACGGACCCTACAGGAGGATGGTCTCATCCCAGGCTGAGATAGGAAAGGGTGTATGGGGGGTGGAGTAGTCAGTAGCAAGGAGGAGTGAAGCTTGAGGAAGCACAAGGCAGAGTTTAGTGAGTTCTGAACGGAGGAGGAAGGAGTAGGACGTGTGGAGAAGCAGCTCCCAGTGAAGGGAGGCTGCAGTGGAAAGGCGGGAGTCTAGATAGAGACTCAGAGAGGACTGGAAGCTGGAAGAGCTTAGTCCAGAAGTGAAGACAAAGAAGCAGAAAGAAGGAGAAGCTTCTGGAGTGAAAGAGGAAGGGGTCCTAGGGATATGGAGAGAGTAGGAGCCCTCTGTCGGTCCCAGTCTGTTGGCAGAGGGACCAAGTCGCAGAAGGCACTCGACCACTTAGATTAGTGGAGGATTTTATGACTCAGCTAGCAAGTCGACTGCTGTGATAACATAGGGATCACTGTTGTGAATGTTTTGGAAATGAATTCTGAGCAGAAGCTCCCTCTGGTGGTTACAAACAGTACTGAACCATTCAATGAGGATTGGCAATCAGGATTCCAAGACTGGCTTGATATAAGGGAGGTTCCCTCCCATCATGGTTGCCGGTGAGCAATTGTTCTTGTCTCAACTGTGGTTCCTGGTTCACTTGGAAGCTTGCTGAGTCTTGCCTCTTCTTCTGCTTTCAGATAAGATATTTTCTGTTTTTTTTTGTGCTTACCATTTGCATATTTCTCTGCATTTCTGTGAAGTTAGCCAGGTTCCCCCCCTGGGGGCTTGGGCTCCTCTCAGTTCCGCTGGAGCCATTGTTATTTGTTCATTTGCCTTTTCCAGTTTTTTCAGTGGCTGCGGCTTAGTTTTGTTACACCAGAGAACTGATTTAGGTGGTAGAGGTCGTGTGATCTCAGGTTTTTTGCAATCAGTAGCGTTGGCATTTTTTAGGGTTTTTTTTGGATTGCAGTGAGTATCCTTTCTATCCTTTTCTGTCTAGGCAGATTGGGCCCCAGCGTTTGCTCATACTATTTTCTGTCTGTGTCTGTATTTTCCTCTTGTCTAACCGCCATTACATGTTTGGGGGCTTCCTATGTTCTTTGAGGATCTGCTCCGGGCAGATAGCTTTCCTCTTTCTATCTTTAGGTGTAGTTAATCTCTCAGGCTGTGACGAGGCGTCTAGGACCAACGTAGGAACGCTCCACGGCTGCCTTTAGTTGTGGTGGTTAGTCAGGGTACTGCAATCCAATAGATTCCAACCTCTCTGATGTATTGCCGTTTTTGCCTGTTCTCCTCAGCTACCAAAACATAACAGTATCACCGGCCAAACTGAAAATTGTATGGTACTCACAGAAGGGAAAAATAGTGTGGAAAGAAAAAAGTTGTCAGAGTTGTCAGAGATTTTTTTTTTTTTTCTGTTTCTTGCATTTTTTCCCTCTTTTTCTCTGAGTGCTGAGGAGGATTTTTTTTATTTCTCTCAATGGAGCTTGCACAGCTGTCTGGCCGTGTGGATCTGCTTGCCACTGAGGTTCGGAGTATTGCTGTCTATCTTGCTGGGTTACCGGATATGGAACCTAGGATTCCCATGCCAGATTTGTTTTTGGGAGATAGGGCCAAATTTCTGAATTTCAAAAATAACTGTAAGTTGTTTTTTGCCTTAAAACCTAAGTCCTCAGGGAAGGCAGCACAGCAGGTTCAAATTGTCATCTCTCTCCTGCGCGGCGATCCTCAGGATTGGGCTTTTTCCCTGACACCTGGGGACCCTGTTTTGAGTGATGTTGATGCATTTTTTCTGGCTCTGGGGTTATTGTACGATGAGCCTAATGTCACTGATCAAGCTGAAAGAACCTTGTTGGCATTAAATGAGGGTCTTGAGGACGCTGAGTTGACTGTCAGAAATTCCGATAATGGGCAGTCTTAACCAAATGGAATGATGATGCTTTGGCAGCCCTTTTTCGAAGGGGCTGTCAGAGAATGTAAAAGATGTTATGGTGGGTTTCCCTGCTCCCTCTGGTCTCAATGATTCTATGTCATTAGCGATTCAAATTGACAGACGTTTGCGTGAGCGTAGAGGTATGCGTGGAATAGTGTTGCCTTGTGAGCCATCTTCTGAACCCATGCAGTGTGATAGAGTGGCTTCTGGGGCACAGCGTCATGAGTTTTGAAAACGCAATGGGTTATGTTTCTATTGTGGTGACGCCTCTCATGCTATTTCTGTCTGCCCTAAGCGGGGAAGACGTTTTGCACGCTCAGTTGTCTTGGGTAGTGTTCAGACTAAATTTCTGTTGACTGTTACCCTGATTTGCTCCCTGTCCACATTTTCTGCTCAGGCTTTTGTTGATTTGGGAGCAGCTATTAACCTGATGGATTTTGATTTTGCCAAACATTGTGGGTTTCCCTTGATACCCCTACGGAAGTCTATTCCCCTACTGGGATTGATTCTACCAATTTGGATGAGAATAAACCCCAGTTTTCTACTCAGGTGATAATGAGGGTTGAACCTGATCATCAGGAGAGTTACAAATTGTTGGTACTGTATAATCTGCATGACATTATTGTACTAGGTTTCCCTTGGTTACAATCTCATAATCCTGTTTTGGATTGGAAATCTGTGTCTGTAACCAGTTGGGGCTGCCAATTCCTGTTTTTTCTGCCTCTCCCCAGTCTCAGGATGTTCCTGACTTTTTGACTGATTTTTCTGATGTGTTTAGCGAAAGTAAATCTGCATCCTTGCCCTCCCATAGGAGCTATGACTGCGCTATTGAATTAGTGCCTGGTAGTAAATTCCCTAAAGGTCGCCTTTTTAACTTGTCTGTACCTGAACATGATGCTATGCGTTCTTATATCAAGGAGTCATTGGAGAAGGGTCATATCAGACCATCCTCTTCCCAAAAAGGATGGTTCATTAAGGCCGTGTATTGATTATCGTCTCTTGAACAAGATCACTGTGAAATATCAATATCCGTTACCCTTGATTTCTGACCTGTTTTCCAGGGTGAAAAGTGCTACTTGGTTTACCAAACTTGACCTCAGGGGGGGGTATAACCTTATTCGCATTAAGCACGGGGATGAATGAAAGACGGCGTTTAATACCCCAGAGGGGCATTATGAGTACCTAGTGATGCCCTTTGGGCTCACTAA
>JARQOD010000001.1:47003373-47065542 GCA_033576555.1 Oophaga sylvatica | reverse complement strand
TTCCTTTTTTGGGATTGGAAATCTTGTCTGAAACCCGTTGGGGCTGCCTTTTTTCCCATTTTTTTTTCCCCCCGGGGCTAGGATGTTCCTGATTTTTTGACTATTTTTCTCATGTTTTTAGCGAAATAAATCGCTCCTTGCCCCCCATAGGGGCTAGATGCGCATTAAATTAGTGCCGGGTAGTAAATTCCCTAAAGGTCGCCTTTTAATTGTTTGACCTGAACATGAGCTATGGGGTCTTATATCAAGGGTTTTGGGAGAAGGGTCTTCAACCTCTTCTTCCCCCAAAAAAGGGGTTCTTAAAGGGCCGGTATTGATTTCGTTTCTTAAACAAATCAGTAAAATTTCAATACCCGTTTCCTTGATTTCTGACCTGTTTTCCGGGGTGAAAAGTGCTATTGGTTTACCAACTTGACCTCGGGGGGGCGTAAAACCCTTTTCGCTTAAACCGGGGGATGAATGGAAGACGCTTTAAATCCCCCAGGGGGCTTTTTGAGACCTAGTATCCCCTTTTTGGGCCACTAATGCCCCTTCGTTTTTCAGTCCTTCATGAAGCATTTTCGGGGATTTTGGGGATAAATTTCTGTTGTTTATTTGGAGTTCTTATTTTTTCCAATGACGGGGACTCTCTGTAAACATGTTGGGGACGGTTCCAGATTTTGAGAGAAAAATGCTCTTATGTAAAGGGATCAAAGTGTCTTTTTGGGTACAGGGATCTTTTTTTCTGGTTCTTTGTCCCATTTTTTTTTGAAAGGCCCCCGGTAAAGGTTAGGCCACGTGATTGGGTCCAACCTATTTCTTTAAAAGGGCTCTAGAGATTTTGGGGTTTTCCCAATTTTTATGAAATTTATTTGGTAATTTCTTGTTATGTTAAACATTTTACTGATTTGACCAAAAAGGGTTTGGGGTGAAATTGGGCCCCGAGGGAGTCTCTGCTTTCAGGAACTTAAGCAGAGATTCACTCTGCTCCGTTTACGGCAGCCGATGTTTTTCTGCCTTTCAGGGGGAGGTTGATGCCTCTGAAAAAATTGGGGCAGGGGCCGTTTTTTCCCAAAAAATCCTGAGACCCCAAAAAAAAACCCTTTTGCCTTTTTCTCTCGAAAAATTTTTTCCAAATGAATAATTATGACTGGGGAATCGGGGGTTTTGGCCCTGAAGTGGGCTTTTGAAGAGTGGAGACATTGGCTGGAGGGGGCCAAACATCAGGTGGGGGTCCTCACGGACCCATGAAAAAAAACTGGTTTAATTGGAAACACCAAGCGATTAAAAACCTAACAGGCCGGTGGGGCCTTTTTTTCACAGTTTTAATTTTTTTTGGCCTTTCTTTCCGCACTAAAAATGTTAAGGCGGTGCCCTTCGAGGGGTTTCCCTTTACTCTCCTGAGTTATCTGATCGCTGTTTTTTTGAAAAGGTGAGTTCTTCCGCCATCTTCCCAATTTGGACGGGCTCGGGAAAGGGGTGTCGGGAGGATAAACCCGACGCGCCCTTTGGGAAAATTGTTTACCCGGCCCCGGTGGAAAAAGGGTGTGTCTGGATTCATTTTTCCGCTTGGGCCCGGGTCACCCAAAAAATTTTTGGTACCAGAATTTGGGTTGTCGGTCCTTTTGGGGGCCCTACTTTTCTCGTGACTCGGGAATTTGTGCAGCCTGGGGATTTGCTTCGTCCAAGCCTTGCCTCGCTTAGTGTTTGTTGTGCCTTCCCGTCCCCAAAGAGACCGTTTTTGGTTTGCTTTTTTTGGAGGTATGCAGCGGGTTTGGGCGGTAGGGAGAGGTTGCCCCCTTTCGGGGAAGGGCCCGCGGTTTTAAAACCGGGATAGGATGATGGTCCTCGGTTTAAGTGGGGGGAAATTTTTTTTTTTTTCCTCAAGAAATATCCATGAGAGTTGCATCTCCTAATTTAAGCCGGTTCATTGGCCTTATGATCATGGAGATTTTTTAACCCGTTTCCTTTGTTTATTCTTTCCGGGACTTTTAAACCCCTAACTGTTCCACAAGCCTTATTGAAAAGGTTTTTTGACAGTGGTTCCTATGGCTGGCTCCTGACCCGTTTTGGTTGAGGGCAATCTGGGTATGGGGTTGAGAAAATATTGGATTTCGTTTTTCTGGGGAAAACCCCCGTATTTGGTTAAAGGGGAGGTTAGGGTCAGGGGAAAAATTTTTGGGTGTTTGCTTGGGAAACCATGTAGGAGATGTTTGTCGTATCACGAGCTCTCCTGACCGACCTGTTGCCAAATGAGGGTTCGGTGACCCCCCCTAAAGGGGGGGTACGTTGTGAATGTTTTAGAAAGATTCTGAGCAAAACTCCCTCGGGTGTTACAAACGCTAAACCCCTTCAATAAAGTTTTTGGGGGCAATAGGATTACAGATGGCTTATATGGGAGGTTCCCCCCATCGGGGTTCCCTTGACAATTGTTCTTGTCTCAACTTTGGTTCCTGGTTCCTTGGAACTTGCGAGTTTGCCTCTCTTTTTGTGATAAGATATTTTCTGTTTTTTTTTGTGCTTCTTTTGCATTTTCTCTGCATTTTGTGGGGTTTACCAGGCCCCCCCCGGGGGCTTGGCTCCTCCATTTTGAGCCATTGTTATTTTTTCATTTGCCTTTTCCGTTTTTTAGGGCTGCGGTTTTTTTTTTTTACCCAAGAACTTTTTTTGGTGGTAGAGGTTGTGATCTCGGTGTTTTTCAATAGTAGGTTGGTTTTTTTTTGGTTTTTTGGTTTGCATATTTCCCCCCCACCTTTTTCTTTCTAGGAATTGGGCCCCCCGTTTGCTCATACTTTTTTCGTCTGTGTCTGTTTTCCTCTTGTCTAACCCCATTACAGTTTGGGGGTTTTCCTTTTTTTTGGGGGGGGGGCAAAAGCTTTTTCCCTTTTAAAATTTGGTGGAGTTAAAACCCACTTAAAGGCGGCTGGGACCAATTGGTCTCCCCCCCTGTTTTTTGGGTTGGAGAGGTTTCAAAAGTAGAAAGGGGAAGCTTTTTCTGCCCCCATCCAAACATAGGAACCCCAAACATGTAATGGGGTTAGACAAGAGGAAATACAACCGACAGAAATAGTATGGCAAAGGGGGCCCCCAAACCCTAGAAAAAAAGGATAAAAAGGAATACTGCAATCCAAAAAACCCCCAAAAAAATCCCCCTACTATTTCAAAAACACCTGAGTTCACACACCTCTACCACCTAAATTGTTTTGGTGTAACAAAACTAAGCCCAGCCACTGAAAAAACTGGAAAAGGCAAATGAACAAATAACAGTGGCTCAGATAAACTGAGAGGAGCACAAGCCCCGGAGGGGACCTGGCTGACCTCCACAGAAGTGCAGAGAACAATGCAAAAAGCAAGCACAAAAATAAAAGCAGAAAATATCTTATCTGTTAGCAGAAGATGCAGGCAAGACTCAGCAAGCTTCCAAGTGAACCAGGAACCAAAGTTGAGACAAGAACAATTGATCACCGGCAACCCTGATGGGAGGGAACCTCCCTTATATAAGACCAGTCTGTAACTCCTGATTGCCAATCTTCACAATCTTCATTGAATGGTTCAGTACTGTTTGTAAACACCAGAGGGAGCTTCTGCTCAGAATTCATTTCTAACACATTCACAACAGTACCCCCCCTTGAGGAGGGTCACCGAACCCTCATTTGGGCAACCAGGTCGGTCAGGATGAGCTCTGTGATACGCACAGATCAGTCTCCTAGCATGGATGTCCGAAGCAAACACCCAAGAATTGTCCTCCTGATCATAACCTCTCCACTTAACCAAATACTGGAGTTTCCGTCTAGAAAAACGAGAATCCAATATTTTCTCAACCACATACTCCAGATTGCCCTCAACCAAAACAGGGTCAGGAGGCGCAGCCATAGGAACCACTGGCTCAACAAACCTCTTCAATAAGGACTTGTGGAACACGTTATGGATCTTAAAAGTCCCTGGAAGAAGTAAACGAAAGGAAACAGGATTAAGAATCTCCATGATCTTATAAGGTCCAATGAACTAGGCTTAAACTTAGGAGATGCAACTCTCATAGGGATATTTCTTGAGGACAACCAGACCAAGTCCCCCACTTCAAACCGAGGACCATCAGTCCTATGCCGGTTGGCAAACCGCTGGGCCTCTCCTGAGAGAGGGACAACCTCTCCACTACCTGGTCCCAAACCTGCTGCATACGCTCCAAAACAGAGTCAACACCTGAAAAATCGAGGGTGAAACCCAAAATTGCAGAAAAATGGAGACATCAAAGAGGCAGAGCTAGCCCTATTATTAAGAGCAAACTCAGCCAAAGGCAAAAAGGAGACCCAGTCATCTTGATCAGCAGACACAAAGCATCTCAGATAAGTCTCCAATATCTGGTTTGTTCTCTCAGTTTGGCCCTTTGTCTGATGATGAAAAGGCGAGGAGAAAGACAATTGAACACCAAGTTTAGAACAAAAAGTCCTCCAAAATCTGGAAACAAACTGGACTCCTCTGTCAGACACAATGTTCTCAGGAATGCCGTGTAACCGAACCACGTGCTGAAGGAACAAAGGCACCAATTCGGAGGAGGAAGGCAACTTAGGTAATCGCACAAGATGTATCATTTTGGAAAACCTATCACAAATCACCCAGATAACGGTCATTCTCTGAGAAACAGGGAGGTCGGAAATGAAATCCATAGAGATATGGGTCCATGGTCTCTTGTGCACAGGCAATGGCATCAACAAACCACTAGAGCGAGAGCAAGGCTTGGAGCGAGAGCAAGTCCCGCAGGACTGCACAAATTCCCTGATGTCACGAGACAAAGTAGGCCACCAAAAGGACCGACTAACCAAGTCTCTGGTACCAAAAATTCCGGGATGACCGGCCAACGCGGAACAGTGAATCTCAGACATCACACTCTTCTTCCACCGGTCCGGGATAAACAATTTCCCAATAGGGCAGCGCTCGGGTTTATCCTCCTGACACCCTTCCAGAGCCAGTCTCAAATTGGGCAAGATGGCGGAAAGAACTACATCCTCTTTCAAAATAACAGCAGGATCAGATAACTCAGGAGAGTCCGCAAGGAAACTCCTCGAAAGGGCATCCGCCTTAACATTCTTAGTGCCAGGAAGAAAGGAAACCACAAAATTAAAACGTGTGAAAAACAAGGCCCACCTGGCCTGTCTAGGATTAAGTCGCTTGGCTGATTCCAGATAAACCAGATTCTTATGGTCCGTGAGGACCACCACCTGATGTTTGGCTCCCTCCAGCCAATGTCTCCACTCTTCAAAAGCCCACTTCATGGCCAACAACTCCGATTACCCATGTCATAATTACGTTCAGTTGGAGAAAATTTTCGAGAGAAAAAGGCACAAGGGTTACTTTTAGAGGTCTCAGGATCTCTTTGGGACAAAACGGCACCTGCCCCAATTTCAGAGGCATCAACCTCCACCTGAAATGGCAGAGAAACATCAGGCTGCCGTAGAACAGGAGCAGAAGTGAATCTCTGCTTAAGTTCCTGAAACGCAGAGACTGCCTCAGGAGGCCAATTCACCACATCAGAACCCTTTTTGGTCAAATCAGTCAATGGTTTAACAATAACAGAGAAATTACCAATAAATTTACGATAAAAATTGGCAAAACCCAAGAATCTCTGAAGAGCCTTTAATGAAGTAGGTTGGACCCAATCACAGATGGCCTGAACCTTGACCGGGTCCATTTCAATAACAGATGGGGACAAAATGAATCCCAGAAATGAGATCCTCTGTACGCCAAAAAGACACTTTGATCCCTTCACATACAGAGCATTCTCTCTCAAAATCTGGAACACAGTCCGAACATGTTTCACATGAGAGTGCCAGTCATTGGAAAAAATCAAGATATCATCCAAATAAACAATCAGAAATTTATCCACAAAATCCCTGAAAATGTCATTCATGAAGGACTGAAAGACGGAAGGAGCATTAGTGAGCCCAAAGGGCATCACTAGGTACTCAAAATGCCCCTCTGGGGTATTAAATGCAGTCTTCCATTCATCCCCGTGCTTAATGCGAATAAGGTTATACGCCCCCTGAGGTCAAGCTTGGTAAACCAAGTAGCACTTTTCACCCTGGAAAACAGGTCAGAAATCAAGGGTAACGGATATTGATATTTCACAGTGATATTGTTCAAGATACGACAATCAATACACGGCCTTAATGAACCATCCTTTTTGGCCACAAAGAAAATACCGGCACCCAAGGGTGAAGAAGATGGTCTGACATGACCCTTCTCCAATGACTCCTTGATATAAGACCGCATAGCGTCATGTTCAGGTACAAACAAGTTAAAAAGGCGACCTTTAGGGAATTTACTACCAGGCACTAATTCAATAGCGCAGTCGTAGCTCCTATGGGGGGGCAAGGATGCAGATTTACTTTCGCTAAACACATGAGAAAAATCAGTCAAAAAGTCAGGAACATCCTGAGCCTGGGGAGAGGCAGAAAAAACAGGAGTGTTGGCATTAACACATTGGCAGCCCCAACTGGTTACAGACACAGATTTCCAATCCAAAACAGGATTATGAGACTGTAGCCAAGGGAAACCTAGTACAATAATGTCATGCAGATTATACAGCACCAAAAATTTACAACTCTCCTGATGATCAGGTTCAACCGTCATTATCACCTGAGTAGAAAACTGGGGTTTATTCTCAGCCAAAGGGGTAGAATCAATCCCCAGTAGGGGAATAGACTTCCGTAGGGGTATCAAGGGAAACCCACAACATTTAGCAAAATCAAAATCCATCAGGTTAATAGCTGTTCCCGAATCAACAAAAGCCTGAGCAGAAAATGTGGACAGGGAGCAAATCAGGGTAACAGTCAACAGAAATTTAGTCTGAACACTACCCAAGACAACTGAGCGTGCAAAACGTCTTGCCCGCTTAGGGCAGACTGAAATAGTATGAGAGGCGTCACCACAGTAGAAACATAACCCATTGCATTTTCGAAACTCATGACGCTGTGCCCCAGAAGCCACTCTATCACACTGCATGGGCTCAGAAGCTGGTTCACAAGGCAACACTATTCCACGCATACCTCTACGCTCACGCAAACGTCTGTCAATTTGAATCGCTAATGACATAGAATCATTGAGACCAGAGGGAGCAGGGAAACCCACCATAACATCTTTTACATTCTCTGACAGACCCTTCCAAAAAAGGGCTGCCAAAGCATCATCATTCCATTTGGTCAGGACTGTCCACTTTCGGAATTTCTGACAGTATAACTCAGCGTCCTCAAGCCCCTGATTTAATGCCAACAAGGTTTTTTCAGCTTGATCAGTGACATTAGGTTCATCGTACAATAACCCCAGAGCCAGAAAAAATGCATCAACATTACTCAAAACAGGTTCCCCAGGTGTCAGGGAAAAAAGCCCAATCCTGAGGATCACCGCGCAGGAGAGAGATGACAATTTGAACCTGCTGCGCTGCGTTCCCTGAGGACTTAGGTTTTAAGGCAAAAAACAACTTACAGTTATTTTTGAAATTCAGAAATTTAGCTCGATCCCCCAAAAACAAATCTGGCATGGGGATCCTAGGTTCCACAACCGGCAACCCTGCAAGATAGATAGCAATACTCCGAACTTCAGTGGCAAGCTGATCCACACGGCCAGACAACTGTGCAAACTCCATTGAGAGAAAAAAAAAAAATCCTAAGCACCCAGAGAAAAAGAGGGAAAAAAAATGCAACAAACAGAGAAAAAAAAAAAAATCTCTGACAACTCTGACAACTTTTTTTTTTTTTACACTATTTTTCCCTTCTGTGAGTACCATATAATTTTCAGTTTTGGCCGGTGATACTGTTATGATTTGGTAGCTGAGGAGAGCAGGCAAAAACGGCAATACACCAGAGAGGTTGGAATCTACTGGATTGCAGTACCCTGACTAACCACCACAACTAAAGGCAGGCGTGGAGCTTTCCTAAGTTGGTCCTAGACGCCTCGTCACAGCCTGAGAGGTTAACTACACCTAAAGATAGAAAGAGGAAAGCTATCTGCCCCGGAGCAGATCCCCAAAGAACATAGGAAGCCCCCAAACATGTAATGGCGGTTAGACAAGAGGAAATACAGACACAGACAGAAAATAGTATGAGCAAACGTTGGGGCCCAATCTTCCTAGAAAGAAAAGGACAGGAAGGACACTTACTGCAATCCAAAAAACCCTAAAAAATACCAACTCTACTAATTGCAAAAACACCTGAGATCACACGACCTCTACCACCTAAATTAGTTCTCTGGTGTAACAAATCTAAGCCGCAGCCACTGAAAAAACTGGAAAAGGCAAATGAACAAATAACAGTGGCTCAGATAAACTGAGAGAAGCACAATCCCCCGGAGGGGACCTGGCTGACCTCCACAGAAGTGCAGAGAACAATGTAAAAAGCAAGCACAAAAATAAAAGCAGAAAATATCTTATCTGTTAGCAGAAGATGCAGGCAAGACTCAGCAAGCTTCCAAGTGAACCAGGAACCAAAGTTGAGACAAGAACAATTGATCACCGGCAACCCTGATGGGAGGGAACCTCCCTTATATAAGACCAGTCTGTAACTCCTGATTGCCAATCTTCACAATCTTCATTGAATGGTTCAGTACTGTTTGTAACCACCAGAGGGAGCTTCTGCTCAGAATTCATTTCTAACACATTCACAACAGCTTCCTATGTTCTTTGGGGATCTGCTCTGGGGCAGATAGCTTTCCTCTTTCTATCTTTAGGTGTAGTTAATCTCTCAGGCTGTGACGAGGCGTCTAGGACCAACGTAGGAACGCTCCACGGCTGCCTTTAGTTGTGGTGGTTAATCAGGGTACTGCAATCCAATAGATTCCAACCTCTCTGGTGTATTGCCGTTTTTGCCTGCTCTCCTCAGCTACCAAAGCATAGCAGATCACAGACAATAACCACCATTATCTTTGCCGGAGAGGTAGCTATATAGAATCAGAGGAACGCAGAAATATGTCGTTGTCCGAGAGGATTCGCAGCCGCTGATCTGCGACACTGTTGGTGAAGGTGCTGGAAGGATAGAAGGCGGGAATATCAGCACAGTGAGACGGCCAGTGAAAGGAACACAAAGATAGAAAGGAGTCCTGGAAAGGTGTATCCCAATCTACCAGGGGGTTTGCTGGGCCCCTCACCTGGAGGACAAGGTACCAAGGGGGCATCTGTACTGCGCATATCAGAACTGTGAGTAAAGCTTTGGAAACTGCAACTCGCTGACTGTTTCTCTGTTTCTTCCTGCGTCACCTATTACACTCAGCTACATCTCCCAGCACCATTACCACCTTTTACTACATCTACCTGCACTGGGATCTCATAGCCTCACCTGTGGGAGGCTGTAGCAACTCTGCTACATCTCACCATCTATCCCAGAGGATCTGCATCGCAGCGCTGGTCACCATTGACCAGATACCACAGGTGGCGTCACGAACACCTTACTACAAACTCTTAATATCCCCTGTAAATATTCCCCTTTAATTGGACGCCCAGGGCCACGGACCGGGTCACTGTGACACATCCCTTCCATACACCGGCCCGGTACCGAGTACCCCACTGCCCAGGCGGGCAATCCATTTTGGCGTCACGAACAGGATTACGAGGCCCGGTATCACCGGGTCCTGTGTGCCTACTTTGAACTGTATTTTGTGCAAGGAGAATTACTGAAAGAGCTAGAAACTTTATTGGAGATTGTGAGAGACTATCGCCATATTTTCACCACGAGGCGTGCAAGGAGAAGAAGGGCGTATCGTCGTGGGCGGGAACCCACAAAGTGGCGCAAAAGATATGGCCGCCCTGTCTAAATGTTATTGCACAATAAGAACATGTCAATCAGCCAGAGAGATCCGCCTCCTGATCCCCATTGGCAGGAAAAGGAAGAAGAAGAAGGTCCACCCCCAGAAGAAAATTGTATGCAGCCACATTAAGGGAGTTGAACAAGATGGCGGACAGAGGAGACCAGGGGAGTGAAGGAGCTAAGGAAAGCTTCTTCCCCGAGGTTGAAGATGAGGAGATGCCTCTGGCCGCAGAGGAAACCCTGCCTGCTGAAGAGGCAGAGGAAGCGGCTCAACAGCATGAGGAAGCCGAAGGGGCAGAGCGGTCCTGGCAGAAGATCCTGCTTAAGCAACGCCAGCTGCTGGAGCCGCAGAGGCCGTTATGGCGCCCGACTACTCCAGACTTGGAACCGGAAGGTACCTCAGGCCCCTGAGCCACCAGTGAGGCCGAAGACAAGGCTTCGACTGAGGAGGAATCCCTAGTAGGACCGCTGCCTACCCCACCAGCTTGCCAACCTGGCAGGCAGCAAGCGGTCAAAGACTGGGACCGGCCTTGCGGCCTGGAGGATCATTTCGGCCCAGTCAAGCAGCCTCTCCCGCTGGAGACACCGATGCACGCAGAGAAGCTGGCGTACCGCTGGACCCGGAAAGGCCCTGAATTGATGGGGTTCCCCGATAACCCCGACCAGGAAGGGAAATCAAAGTCCAGGACTGGGCCGCGTACGATCGAAAACTCACCGAGGAGTGGGAGCGGCGCAGCCGGGAGGAGCAGGGTCGGCGAGAGGAGCAGCCACCAGCGCGACCTTGCCGATAAACAGCAGACCCGGCAAGAATCGGGAACGGGCCGGGGCCCGCTACGAAGAGGTGAGGTGGTGGAGTTCCGCCTAAAGGGCGGGTGGGGCTTCATCAAGGAGCTGCAACTCCTGGCCGAAGTGTTTGTTAACAGGCGGGATGTAGAGTCCCATCTGCGGGAAGGGCACCCCGACCGGGATCTCTTCCCGGGTGACCTGGTCACCTACACCTGGAACTGGGGTCTGAAAGGATGGTATGCCCTGAACGTGCAACACAGCCAGGCCGTAGCCACTGTGCAGGGAGCTGCCAGTGGTCCCTCCTCCCCACCCGTCCAAACAGGCCCGGTGGAAGCTACACCTCTTGCCTCACCCAGGATGAGGAAACAGGCTAGCACGCAGGAGATCAGCACCCAGATGGACATCGCCGGCCATATCCTGATAGTCTGCATACCAAAGATGCACCAGGTGTCGATCGCACCAAATGTGCCCGATGTGCATGTACTCCCGGTGGAGTGTCAGGTGGTCCCTGGTACCTCTACCAAGCAAATCTGAATGACCTAGTTGCCTTATTGTACATAGTTTTAATCACGTTTTCTGCACAAGAAGTTGACCCGGACGGGTTTTTGCCCAGTTCTGCACTCAGTTCACTTTGATCAGTTTACAATTACATAAAACATTGAGGCCATAAACTAAGTCTGGTCCAAACTTGTTGCTTGTAAATACCGTAGTTATGCATCTATTTAGGTGCTCTTTCTTGGTTTTACTTAAAGTCTGTAGGGTGCGCTGACACCCTATGGTACTACTGTCCTCAGAAACAAAACCCGTTTGGCGTGGCCGAAGAAGTGGTCCACAGAGGAGACCAATTGTTGCCTTGAAGCCCGCCCAAGGCCTACGTGGAGGGCTTGTGACGGGTCCCTCATGTTGCACTTAGAAAGTAAAAGTTTGACTGAACTTGAATAAAGATGTTTTATTGATTAGCACTTGAAGATACCCCGGCTGAGAGAGTGTCTACCTTTTACCTCTTTGATGACAGTTGTGATGTGTATGAATAAAAGTGTTACTATATTTGTACAATATGTTTAAAGTGAATTAAGAAGTGTTTTATGCTACAGACTTGTTTCATATTGAAGAGTAATTTTAGATAATGTGTAAATTAGTTTGGTAATCAGTATCATTTAGAGTAAATATGTACAGACAGATGAGAATTGAAGCACTTTTGTAGAATATGTATAGAGAATCATAGAGAGTATTGGTTCAGGGACAGAGAGGTCCAATTACAGTAGCGAACCACCTAGCAACGGTTGCTACGTAGGAAACACCCCGGATGGGGTCTGCACTAGAAGAGAACTGAATGTAAATATTGTAGAATTTTCATATTTTTGTATTTTTATACCTTTGTAAGAGAAGAATTGTGCTGTGTCCTGGTAGCGAACTTGAGAGTTAGCGGTTACTACCAAAATCACTGTTAAACTAGGTTAATGTTATTATGCAACGTTAAAGAACAAGTGCCTCCCATCTTGGGAAGTTGAGTTTGAAATTGTTTTTCTACTGACATGCATGTCATAAAAATTTTGTATGCTTCCAGTTACATCTGTTTACTTTATTCCAGCCCGCAGACGTGCTATGTTTAACAGGGGGGGTATGTGGCGCCCCTGAGGGTTCAGTCGCCACAGAGGTATTGCACCTCACCCAGAGGTGTGATACCCCACTCTCAGGTAAAGAGGGAGCACCACCTAGGACTCTAACACCTGCACCCAACACACACTAGAACAGCTGGGCACCCTGGATGGACCCTACGGGAGGATGGTCTCATCCCAGGCTGAGATAGGAAAGGGTGTATGGGTGGGTGGAGTAGTCAGTAGCAAGGAGGAGTGAAGCTTGAGGAAGCACTAGGCAGAGTTTAGTGAGTTCTGAACGGGAGGAGGAAGGAGTAGGACGTGTGGAGAAGCAGCTCCCAGTGAAGGAAGGCTGCAGTGGAAAGGCGGGAGTCTAGATAGAGACTCAGAGAGGACTGGAAGCTGGAAGAGCTTAGTCCAGAAGTGAAGACAAAGAAGCAGAAAGAAGGAGAAGCTTCTGGAGTGAGAGAGGAAGGGGTCCTAGGGATATGGATAGAGTAGGAGCCGGTCTGTTGGCAGAGGGACCAGGTCGCAGAGGGCCTAGTGGAGGATTTTATGACTCAGCTAGCAAGTCGACTGCTGTGATAACATAGGGATCACAGACAATAACCACCATTATCTTCGCCGGAGAGGTAGCTATATAGAATCAAAAGAACGCAGAAATAAGTCATTGTCCGAGAGGATTTCCAGCCGCTGATCTGGGACACTGTTGGTGAAGGTGCTGGAAGGATAGAAGGCGGGAATATCAGCACAGTTAAACAGCCGGTGAAAGGAACACAAAGATAGAAAGGAGTCCTGGAAAGGTGTATCCCAATCTACCTGGGGGTTTGCTGGGCCCTCACCTGGAGGACACGGTACCAAGCGGGCATCTGTACTGCGCATATTAGAACTGTGAGTAAAGCTTTGGAAGCTGCAGCTCGCTGACTGTTTCTCAGTTTCTTCCTGCGTCACCTATTACACTCAGCTACATCTCCCAGCACCATTACCACCTTTTACTACATCTACCTGCACTGGGATCTCATAGCCTCACCTGTGGGAGGCTGTAGCAACTCTGCTACATCTCACCATCTATCCCAGAGGATCTGCATCGCAGCGCTGGTCACCATTGACCAGATACCACAGGTGGCGTCACGAACACCTTACTACAAACTCTTAATATCCCCTGTAAATATTCCCCTTTTATTGGACGCCCAGGGCCACGGACCGGGTCATTGCCGCTGTGACACATCCCTTCCATACACTGGCCCGGTACCGAGTACCCCACTGCCCTGGCGGGCGATTCATATACACTGGGGATGAGGGACTGTATGTTATATACACTGGGTGCGAGGGGACGGATGTTATACACTGGGTGCGAGGGGACGGATGTTATACACTGGGGAAAGGGGTCGAATGTTATACAGCATGAGTAAGGGGCAGCATGTTATACACCAGTGGGCGAGAAAGCCGGATGTTATACACCGGGGTCAAGGAGCCAGATGTTATACACTGGGGAAGGAGGGGGAGGGGCCGGATATTATACACTGAAGGGCAAGAGAATAGATGTTTCACACTGAGTACTAGGGGCGGGATGTTTACACAAGGGGGCGAGGGGCTGTATGTTATACATTGGGGGCAAGGGATTGGATGTTATACAACGGGAGCTATACACCGGGAGCGAGGAGCCATTTGTTATACAATGGGGGTAGGGGTGTGAGAGGCCGGATGTTATACCCTGGGGAGAGGCCGGATGTTATACCCTGGGGAGTGAGGGGCCGGATGTCACACACTGGGGGCGAAGGGCTGGATGTCATACACTGGGGGTGAGGGGCTGGATGTCATACACTGGGGGGGTGAGGGTCCGGATGTTATAACCGGGTGGTGAAGGGCTGGATGTTATACATTGGGGGGCAAGGTATTGAATGATATACACCAGGAGCGAGGAGACATTTGTTATACAATGGGGGTGGGGGGTGAGAGGCCGGATGTTACACCTGGGGGCGTGGGACCAGATGTTATACACTAGGGTTGAGAGGCTGAATGTTTTACATCGGGGAATGAGAGGCCGGATGTTATACACTGGTTGTTGAGGGACCGGATGCTGTATATCCTAGGCTGAGGGGCAAGATGTTTTACACCGGAGGGGGCGAGGGGCTGGATGTTATACACCGGGGGATTGAGGGGCCAGGTGTTATACACTGGGGGCAAGGGGCCGGATGTCATACACTGGGGGCGAAGGGCTGGATGTCATACACTGGGGGCGAGGGGCTGGATGTCATACACTGGGGACGAGGGGCTGGATGTCATACACCGGGGTGGTGAGTGGACGGATGTTATACACCGGGGTGGTGTAGGGCTGGATGTTATACACCGGGGTGGTGAGGGGACGCATGTTATACACCGGGGTGGTGTAGGGCTGGATGTTATACACTGGGGTGGTGAGGGGATGCATGTTATACACCGGGGTGGTGTAGGGCTGGATGTTATACACCGGGGTGGTGTAGGGCTGGATGTTATACACCGGGGTGGTGTAGGGCTGGATGTTATACACCGGGGTGGTGTACAGTCATGGCAAAAAGTTTTGAGAATGACACAAATATTAATATTTACAAAGTCTACTGCTTCACTTTTTCTAATGGCAATTTGCATATACTCCAGAATGTTATAAAGAGTGATCAGCTTAACAGCAATTACTTGCAAAGTCAATATTTGGCTAGAAAATGAACTTTATCCCCCAAAACACATTTCAACATCATTGCAGCCCTGCCTTAAAAGGACCAGCTAACCTCTTTTCAGTGATTGCTCCATTAACACAGGTGTGGGTGTTGATGAGGACATGGCTGGAGATCAATCTGTCATGATTAAGTAAGAATGAGACCACTGGACACTTTAAAAGGAGGCTGGTGCTTGGCATCATTGTTTCTCTTCTGTTAACCATGGTTATCTCTAAAGAAACACGTGCAGTCATCATTGCAATGCACAAAAATGGCCTAACAGGGAAGAGTATCGCAGCTAGAAAGATTGCACCTCAGTCAACAATCTATCGCATCATCAAGAACTTCAAGGAGAGAGGTTCCATTGTTGCCAAAAAGGCTCCAGGGCGCCCAAGAAAGACTAGCAAGCGCCAGGACCGCCTCTTAAAAGTGTTTAGCTGCGGGATCGGGCTACCAGCAGTGCAGAGCTTGCTCAGGAATGGCAGCAGGCAGGTGTGAGTGCATCTGCACGCACTGTGAGGCGGCGACTCTTGGAGCAAGGCCTGGTCTCAAGGAGGGCAGCAAAGAAGCCACTTCTCTCCAGAAAATACATCATGGACAGACTGATATTCTGCTAAAGGTACAGGCAGTGGACTGCTGAGGACTGGGGTAAAGTTATTTTCTCTGATGAATCCCCTTTTCGATTGTTTGGGACATCAAGAAAACGCCTCATTCGGAGAAGACAAGGTGAGCGCTACCACTAGTCTTGTCTCATGCCAACTGTTAAGCATCCTGAAACCATTCATGTGTGGGGCTGCTTCTCAGCCAAGGGAATTGGCTCTCTCACAGTCTTGCCTAAAAACACAGCCATGAATAAAGAATGGTACCAGAATGTCCTCCAAGAGCAACTTCTCCCAACCCTCCAAGAGCAGTTTGGCGATCAACAATGCCTTTTCCAGCATGATGGAGCACCTTGCCATAAAGCAAAGGTGATAACTAAATGGCTCAGGGAACAAAACATAGAGATTTTGGGTCCATGGCCTGGAAACTCCCCAGATCTTAATCCCATTGAGAACTTGTGGTCAATCATCAAGAGACGGGTGGACAAACAAAAACCTAAAAATTCTGACAAAATGAAAGCATTGATTGTGCAAGAATGGACTGCTATCAGTCAGGATTTGGTCCAGAAGTTGATTGAGAGCATGCCAGGGAGAATTGCAGAGGTCCTGAAGAAGAAGGGTCAACACTGCAAATATTGACTTGCTGCATTAACTCATTCTAACTGTCAATATAAGCTTTTGTTACTCATATGTTTGCAATTATATTTCTGTCTGTGATAAAAACATCTGTCAAACACACATAAAAACCAGAGGGCAGCAGATCATGTGAAAATATAATATTTGTGTCATTCTCAAAACTTTTGGCCATGACTGTAGGTCTGGATGTTATACACCGGGGTGGTGAGGGGACGCATGTTATACACCGGGGTGGTGTAGGGCTGGATGTTATACACCGGGGTGGTGTAGGGCTGGATGTTATACACCGGGGTGGTGTAGGGCTGGATGTTATACACCGGGGTGGTGTAGGGCTGGATGTTATACACCGGGGTGGTGAGGGGACGCATGTTATACACCGGGGTGGTGTAGGGCTGGATGTTATACACCGGGGTGGTGTAGGGCTGGATGTTATACACCGGGGTGGTGTAGGGCTGGATGTTATACACCGGGGTGGTGTAGGGCTGGATGTTATACACCGGGTGGTGTAGGGCTGGATGTTATACATCGGGGTGGTGTAGGGCTGGATGTTATACACCGGGGTGGTGTAAGGCTGGATGTTATACACCAGGGTGGTGTAGGGCTGGATGTTATACACCGGGGTGGTGAGGGGACGCATGTTATACACCGGGGTGGTGTAGGGCTGGATGTTATACACTGGGGTGGTGTAGGGCTGGATGTTATACACCGGGGTGGTGAGGGGACGCATGTTATACACCGGGGTGGTGTAGGGCTGGATGTTATACACCGGGGCGGTGTAGGGCTGGATGTTATACACCGGGGTGGTGTAGGGCTGGATGTTATACACCGGGGTGGTGTAGGGCTGGATGTTATACACCGGGGTGGTGTAGGGCTGGATGTTATACACCGGGGTGGTGAGGGGACGCATGTTATACACCGGGGTGGTGTAGGGCTGGATGTTATACACCGGGGTGGTGTAGGGCTGGATGTTATACACCGGGGTGGTGTAGGACTGGATGTTATACACCGGGGTGGTGAGGGGACGCATGTTATACACCGGGGTGGTGTAGGGCTGGATGTTATACACTGGGGTGGTGTAGGGCTGGATGTTATACACCAGGGTGGTGTAGGGCTGGATGTTATACACCGGGGTGGTGTAGGGCTGGATGTTATACACTGCGGTGGTGAGGGGACGCATGTTATACACCGGGGTGGTGTAGGGCTGGATGTTATACACTGGGGTGGTGTAGGGCTGGATGTTATACACCGGGGTGGTGAGGGGACGCATGTTATACACTGGGTGGTGTAGGGCTGGATGTTATTCACCGGGGTGGTGAGGGGACGCATGTTATACACCGGGGTGGTGTAGGGCTGGATGTTATACACCGGGGTGGTGTAGGGCTGGATGTTATACACCGGGGTGGTGTAGGGTTGGATGTTATACACCGGGGTGGTGTAGGGCTGGATGTTATACACCGGGGTGGTGTAGGGCTGGATGTTATACACCGGGGTGGTGTAGGGTTGGATGTTATACACCGGGGTAGTGTAGGGCTGGATGTTATACACCGGGGTGGTGTAGGGCTGGATGTTATACACCGGGGTGGTGTAGGGCTGGATGTTATACACCGGGGTGGTGAGGGGACGCATGTTATACACCGGGGTGGTGTAGGGCTGGATGTTATACACTGGGGTGGTGTAGGGCTGGATGTTATACACCGGGGTGGTGAGGGGACGCATGTTATACACTGGGGTGGTGTAGGGCTGGATGTTATACACCGGGGTGGTGAGGGGACGCATGTTACACACCGGGGTGGTGTAGGGCTGGATGTTATACACCGGGGTGGTGTAGGGCTGGATGTTATACACCGGGGTGGTGTAGGGTTGGATGTTATAACCGGGGTGGTGTAGGGCTGGATGTTATACACCGGGGTGGTGAGGGGACGCATGTTATACACCGGGGTGGTGTAGGCTGGATGTTATACACCGGGGTGGTGAGGGGACGCATGTTATACACCGGGGTGGTGAGGGGACGCATGTTATACACCGGGGTGGTGTAGGGCTGGATGTTATACACCGGGATGGTGTAGGGTTGGATGTTATACACCGGGGTGGTGTAGGGCTGGATGTTATACACCGGGGTGGTGAGGGGACGCATGTTATACACCGGGGTGGTGTAGGGCTGGATGTTATACACCGGGGTGGTGTAGGGCTGGATGTTATACACCGGGGTGGTGTAGGGCTGGATGTTATACACCGGGGTGGTGAGGGGACGCATGTTATACACCGGGGTGGTGTAGGGCCGGATGTTATACACCGGGGTGGTGTAGGGCTGGATGTTATACACCGGGGTGGTGTAGGGTTGGATGTTATACACCGGGGTGGTGTAGGGCTGGATGTTATACACCGGGGTGGTGAGGGGACGCATGTTATACACCGGGGTGGTGTAGGGCTGGATGTTATACACCGGGGTGGTGAGGGGACGCATGTTATACACCGGGGTGGTGAGGGGACGCATGTTATACACCGGGGTGGTGTAGGGCTGGATGTTATACACCGGGATGGTGTAGGGTTGGATGTTATACACCGGGGTGGTGTAGGGCTGGATGTTATACACCGGGGTGGTGAGGGGACGCATGTTATACACCGGGGTGGTGTAGGGCTGGATGTTATACACCGGGGCGGTGTAGGGCTGGATGTTATACACCGGGGTGGTGTAGGGCTGGATGTTATACACCGGGGTGGTGAGGGGACGCATGTTATACACCGGGGTGGTGTAGGGCCGGATGTTATACACCGGGGTGGTGTAGGGCTGGATGTTATACACCGGGGTGGTGAGGGGACGCATGTTATACACCGGGGTGGTGTAGGGCTGGATGTTATACACCGGGGTGGTGAGGGGACGCATGTTATACACCGGGGTGGTGTAGGGCCGGATGTTATACACCGGGGTGGTGTAGGGCTGGATGTTATACACCGGGGTGGTGTAGGGTTGGATGTTATACACCGGGGTGGTGTAGGGCTGGATGTTATACACCGGGGTGGTGAGGGGACGCATGTTATACACCGGGGTGGTGTAGGGCTGGATGTTATACACCGGGGTGGTGAGGGGACGCATGTTATACACCGGGGTGGTGAGGGGACGCATGTTATACACCGGGGTGGTGTAGGGCTGGATGTTATACACCGGGATGGTGTAGGGTTGGATGTTATACACCGGGGTGGTGTAGGGCTGGATGTTATACACCGGGGTGGTGAGGGGACGCATGTTATACACCGGGGTGGTGTAGGGCTGGATGTTATACACCGGGGCGGTGTAGGGCTGGATGTTATACACCGGGGTGGTGTAGGGCTGGATGTTATACACCGGGGTGGTGAGGGGACGCATGTTATACACCGGGGTGGTGTAGGGCCGGATGTTATACACCGGGGTGGTGTAGGGCTGGATGTTATACACCGGGGTGGTGAGGGGACGCATGTTATACACCGGGGTGGTGTAGGGCTGGATGTTATACACCGGGGTGGTGAGGGGACGCATGTTATACACCGGGGTGGTGTAGGGCCGGATGTTATACACCGGGGTGGTGTAGGGCTGGATGTTATACACCGGGGTGGTGAGGGGACGCATGTTATACACCGGGGTGGTGTAGGGCTGGATGTTATACACCGGGGTGGTGTAGGGCTGGATGTTATACACCGGGTGGTGTAGGGCTGGATGTTATACACCGGGGTGGTGTAGGGCTGGATGTTATACACCGGGGTGGTGTAGGGCTGGATGTTATACACTGGGGTGGTGTAGGGCTGGATGTTATACACCGGGGTGGTGTAGGGCTGGATGTTATACACCGGGGTGGTGTAGGGCTGGATGTTATACACCGGGGTGGTGTAGGGCTGGATGTTATACACCGGGGTGGTGTAGGGCTGGATGTTATACACCGGGGTGGTGTAGGGCTGGATGTTATACACCGGGGTGGTGAGGGGACGCATGTTATACACCGGGGTGGTGTAGGGCTGGATGTTATACACCGGGGTGGTGTAGGGCTGGATGTTATACACCGGGGTGGTGTAGGGCTGGATGTTATACACCGGGGTGGTGAGGGGACGCATGTTATACACCGGGGTGGTGTAGGGCCGGATGTTATACACCGGGGTGGTGTAGGGCTGGATGTTATACACCGGGGTGGTGTAGGGTTGGATGTTATACACCGGGGTGGTGTAGGGCTGGATGTTATACACCGGGGTGGTGAGGGGACGCATGTTATACACCGGGGTGGTGTAGGGCTGGATGTTATACACCGGGGTGGTGAGGGGACGCATGTTATACACCGGGGTGGTGAGGGGACGCATGTTATACACCGGGGTGGTGTAGGGCTGGATGTTATACACCGGGATGGTGTAGGGTTGGATGTTATACACCGGGGTGGTGTAGGGCTGGATGTTATACACCGGGGTGGTGAGGGGACGCATGTTATACACCGGGGTGGTGTAGGGCTGGATGTTATACACCGGGGTGGTGTAGGGCTGGATGTTATACACCGGGGTGGTGTAGGGCTGGATGTTATACACCGGGGTGGTGAGGGGACGCATGTTATACACCGGGGTGGTGTAGGGCCGGATGTTATACACCGGGGTGGTGTAGGGCTGGATGTTATACACCGGGGTGGTGAGGGGACGCATGTTATACACCGGGTGGTGTAGGGCTGGATGTTATACACCGGGGTGGTGAGGGGACGCATGTTATACACCGGGGTGGTGTAGGGCCGGATGTTATACACCGGGGTGGTGTAGGGCTGGATGTTATACACCGGGGTGGTGAGGGGACGCATGTTATACACCGGGGTGGTGTAGGGCTGGATGTTATACACCGGGGTGGTGTAGGGCTGGATGTTATACACCGGGGTGGTGTAGGGCTGGATGTTATACACCGGGGTGGTGAGGGGACGCATGTTATACACCGGGGTGGTGTAGGGCCGGATGTTTATACACCGGGGTGGTGTAGGGCTGGATGTTATACACCGGGGTGGTGAGGGGACGCATGTTATACAACGTGTTGTGTCCCAATACTTCTCATCATGTAATGTATGTGTGGACTCTGTTTCCCGTCAGTGTGCAGAGGTAGAATACAATGTAAAGACGGTGATGGTAAAAATTAGTGTACGAAGATACACATCTTTCCTATAGGTAAAAATTAGGACATTTCTGGGGTCAGGAGATCATGGCTGCCACAAGTTCTCTACTCCATACAAATATAGCAATGTTAGCTGCTGACTAGTAATGAAAAAATATTCTTGAAGCAGGAGGAGATGAAGGGGTCCGGACATTACTGCACACACACAGTGATGAATGGGTGGAATAATTAGGTTAATACTACAACTCCCAGCATGCATTAGTATCCACCATGACATCAACATCGCTGGCAGCTACACAGTCGACGCATGCCCTTTCTCTCTCTGGGCATTGCGCATGCGCTTCAGAGCGCTGTCGAAAATGCTTGTCCCAGAACCGCGCGTGCGCGATAGCAGTAGCAATTCGAGGCGTGACGCCGGGCCATGGTTGCGCAGTCGCAGTGGCGGTAGGCCGTAGTTGCGCACTTGTAATGAGGCGTGTGGCCGCAGGTTTGTTCCCGTCCTGGTAGCCGCCGGCCGCCTGTGCAGCTGCGCGTCGTCTGCCCTGTATGGAGAGTGGAGAATGGCTCCTTTCCCGGACGAGGTGGATGTGTTTACCGGTCCGCACTGGCGGATGAAGCAGCTGGTGGGACGGTACTGCGATAAGGTAAATGTGGTGTGAACGCGGCAGAGATGGTGCGGCCCGGGCTGGGACTACTGCCCCCAACAGGACGGCACACATTGTGCACGGAGCCTGTGCTAGGAGGTGTAGTGTTTATATACAGTATATAGTATAATATGGTGTATACAGGCCATACACACTGTGTGCGGTATATAGAGTGCAGTGTATGGTGTATACAGGGTCATACACACTGTGTGCGGTATATAGAGTGCAGTGTATGCTGGTGTATACAGGGTCATACACACTGTGTGCGGTATATAGAGTGCAGTGTATGGTGTATACAGGGTCATACACACTGTGTGCGGTATATAGAGTGCAGTGTATGGTGTATACAGGGTCATACACACTGTGCGGTATATAGAGTGTAGTGTATGGTGTATACAGGGTCATACACACTGTGCGGTATATAGAGTGCAGTGTATGGTGTATACAGGGTCATACACACTGTGTGCGGTATATAGAGTGCAGTGTATGGTGTATACAGGGTCATACACACTGTGCGGTATATAGAGTGTAGTGTATGGTGTATACAGGGTCATACACACTGCGGTATATAGAGAGCAGTATATGGTGTATACAGGCCATACACACTGTGTGCAGTATATAGAGAGTAGTATATGGTGTATGCAGGCCATACACAGTGTGTGGTATATAGAGTGCAGTGTATGGTGTATACAGGGCCATACACACTGTGTGCGGTATATAGAGTGTAGTGTATGGTGTATACAGGCCATACACACTGTGTGCGGTATATAGAGTGCAGTGTATGGTGTATACAGGCCATACACACTGTGTGCGGTATATAGAGTGCAGTGTATGGTGTATACAGGCCATACACACTGTGTGCGGTATATAGAGTGTAGTGTATGGTGTATACAGGCCATACACACTGTGTGCGGTATATAGAGTGTAGTGTATGGTGTATACAGGGCCATACACACTGTGTGCGGTATATAGAGTGTAGTGTATGGTGTATACAGGCCATACACACTGTGTGCGGTATATAGAGTGTAGTGGATGGTGTATACAGGCCATACACACTGTGTGCGGTATATAGAGTGCAGTGTATGGTGTATACAGGCCATACACACTGTGCGGTATATAGAGTGTAGTGTATGGTGTATACCGGCCATACACATCGTGTGCGGTATATAGAGTGCAGTGTATGGTGTATACAGGGCCATACACACTGTGTGCGGTATATAGAGTCTAGTGGATGGTGTATACAGGCCATACACATCGTGTGCGGTATATAGAGTGCAGTGTATGGTGTATACAGGGCCATACACACTGTGTGCGGTATATAGAGTGTAGTATATGGTGTATACAGGTCATACACACTGTGTGCGGTATATAGAGTGTAGTGGATGGTGTATACAGGTCATACACTGTGTGCGGTATATAGATTGTAGTGTATGGTGTATACAGGCCAAACACATCGTGTGCGGTATATAGAGTGTAGTGTATGGTGTATACAGGCCATACACACTGTGTGCGGTATATAGAGTGTAGTGGATGGTGTATACAGGCCATACACACTGTGCGGTATATAGAGTGTAGTGTATGGTGTATACAGGCCATACACATCGTGTGCGGTATATAGCGTGTAGTGTATGGTGTATACAGGTCATACACACTGTGTGCGGTATATAGAGTGTAGTGGATGGTGTATACAGGCCATACACACTGTGTGCGGTATATAGAGTGCAGTGTATGGTGTATACAGGCCATACACACTGTGTGCGGTATATAGAGTGTAGTGGATGGTGTATACAGGCCATACACACTGTGCTGTATATAGAGTGCAGTGTATGGTGTATACAGGCCATACACTGTGTGCGGTATATAGAGTGCAGTGTATGGTGTGTACAGGCCATACACACTGTGTGCGGTATATAGTGTAGTGTATGGTGTATACAGGCCATACACTGTGTGCGGTATATAGAGTGCAGTGTATTGTGTGTACAGGCCATACACATCGTGTGCGGTATATAGAGTGTAATGTATGGTGTGTACAGGCCATACACATCGTGTGCGGTATATAGAGTGTAGTGTATGGTGTATACCGGCCATACGCTGTGTGCGGTATATAGAGTGCTGTGTATGGTGTATACAGGGTGTATACAGGCCATACACATCGTGTGCGGTATATAGAGTGTAATGTATGGTGTGTACAGGCCATACACATCGTGTGCGGTATATAGAGTGTAGTGTATGGTGTATACCGGCCATACACATCGTGTGCGGTATATAGAGTGCAGTGTATGGTGTATACAGGGCCATACACACTGTGTGCGGTATATAGAGTGTAGTATATGGTGTATACAGGCCATACACATCGTGTGCGGTATATAGAGTGTAGTGTATGGTGTATACAGGTCATACACAGTGTGTGCGGTATATAGAGTGTAGTGGATGGTGTATACAGGCCATACACACTGTGTGCGGTATATAGAGTGTAGTGGATGGTGTATACAGGCCATACACACTGTGCGGTATATAGAGTGCAGTGTATGGTGTATACAGGCCATACACTGTGTGCGGTATATAGAGTGCAGTGTATGGTGTGTACAGGCCATACACACTGTGTGCGGTATATAGTGTAGTGTATGGTGTGTACAGGCCATACACACTGTGTGCGGTATATAGTGTAGTGTATGGTGTATACAGGCCATACACTGTGTGCGGTATATAGAGTGTAGTGTATGGTGTATACAGGCCATACACTGTGTGCGGTATATAGAGTGCAGTGTATGGTGTGTACAGGCCATACACATCGTGTGCGGTATATAGAGTGTAGTATATGGTGTATACAGGCCATACACATCGTGTGCGGTATATAGAGTGTAGTGTATGGTGTATACCGGCCATACACTGTGTGCGGTATATAGAGTGCAGTGTATGGTGTATACAGGCCATACACTGTGTGCGGTATATAGAGTGCAGTGTATTGTGTGTACAGGCCATACACATCGTGTGCGGTATATAGAGTGTAGTATATGGTGTATACAGGCCATACACATCGTGTGCGGTATATAGAGTGTAGTGTATGGTGTATACCGGCCATACACTGTGTGCGGTATATAGAGTGTAATGTATGGTGTGTACAGGCCATACACATCGTGTGCGGTATATAGAGTGTAGTGTATGGTGTATACCGGCCATACACTGTGTGCGGTATATAGAGTGCTGTGTATGGTGTATACAGGGTGTATACAGGCCATACACATCGTGTGCGGTATATAGAGTGTAGTGTATACCGGCCATACACTGTGTGCGGTATATAGAGTGCAGTGTATGGTTTATACAGGCCATACACATCGTGTGCGGTATATAGAGTGTAGTGTATACCGGCCATACACTGTGTGCGGTATGTAGAGTGCAGTGTATGGTGTATACAGGCCATACACATCGTGTGCGGTATATAGAGTGCAGTGGATGGTGTATACAGGCCATACACACTGTGTGCGGTATATATAGTGTAGTGTCTGGTGAATACAGGGATATATACACTGTGTGCGGTATATAGAGTGTAGTGTATGGTGTATACAGGTCATACACACTGTGCGGTATATATAGTGTAGAGTCTGGTGAATACAGGGTCATACACACTGTGTGCGGTATATAGAGGTTAGTGTATGGTGTATACTGGTCATACACATCGTGTGCGGTATATAGAGTGTAGTATATGGTGTATATTCAGTGTGTAATGTGTGGTTTATGCAGGATATAATGCTCCATGTACAGTATAGTGTGATATATATATATATATATATATATATATATATATATATATATCTCTATAGTGGTGTGTGTGTGTGTATATAGATATCCATGGCATAGGGAGGGGGATGGGGGGCAGATCCGGGGTGGGGGCTATAGATGTCCATGGCATAGGGAGGGGATGGGGGGCAGATCCGGGCTGGGGTATGTATTAGGCTGGTTTCACATTTGCGGTTGTGTCCGCAGCGTTTATTCCGCATACTTCTGCATGCGTCGTGTTTTCCTATCTTTAACATTGGGGACACAGGTACATGCGATTGGATGCTTTTTGCCGCGTTTGACGGAGGCGTCAATTTGCTGCCTAGAAACGTATTCGGTTGTTTGCAGAAGGAATGTGTCTAAACAACGCATTACAGTCTGAGAATGCATGTGTACACTTTGCGTTTGCACAAGCAAGAATTTAAATAAGACACGCCAGGAAAATAGCACTTGCCTATCGTCCGCACAGCCGGCGATACGCTGCGGACTCAACCGCAAATGTGAAACAACCTTACCTGTCATCACTTACTGCCACTCTGGGCTGGAAAGTGGCAGCAGTTTTTGGTAATCATTTACACAGGTCCCTTTTTCTGAAAGCATGAAGGATTTGCCGATCAGTGAGTGTCCGACGTCAATGACCTCCACCGACAGATTGACAGATCGGAGTACAACTTCCATATTACAAAATGGCGTGACTGGTCGGATTGTTGACTGTCGCTCCATTTTGCCAGAAAAAAGCCAAACACAGCACTTAGCAGCCCTGTAGTGAATGAATGGAGTTGTGGCCCACAATGCCGCTTCATTGTAACAAGGATAAGAGCGCCCGTTCTGATCTGTGTGGGTCCGAGCAGACAGACTCCCACTGATCAACAAGTTATCACCGATCCACCAGGCCACCCCTTTGTGTGTTCCTGCCAATGCACAGTAACTTTCAGTGGGTCATGCAGGAAAACAGTTTCTAGTGAGCGGACATGGGGGGGAATGTTGCATTGACTTGTGCCATCTATGATGCATTGGTCTCCTGTGCTGTACTCATGATGTCACCAGGGCTGTGGACTCCGACTACTCATTTTTCCTGACTCCACGACTCTGACCTCACAGCATCGGTCACTACTGACAAAGGTGGTGCCAGCATACATGGAAACAAACTTAGCAGAGAATTATTTCGTATATGTATTTTACAGCAGGGCCAATCAACATTTTGGCCTCTAACCAAGTCAAAGAAAACAATGACTATTGCTAAACAGTTTTTAGCTAGAAGATAGTTCCAAGTCTAAGATGGGATATGAATGTACCGGGGTAGAGTGTACATGTGCTGGCCCACCAGCCCCAACAGACGTTTCACCCAAGGCTTCATCAGGGGGGCGTGTATAAACAAAGAGCATGGTTTGGGTTTTTATAATGAGTTTAATAGATGAATGACCAATGGGAACTACAATACCAACATAATGTTGATCGGCCCTGCTGTAAAATACATATACGAAATAATTCTCTGCTAAGTTTATTTCCATGTATGCTGGCACCACCTTTGTCAGGAGTGCTCGGTTTGTGTCTTATTTATGTTTGTTCATCCATATTATTCTTTTAAAAATATTAAAATAAAATGCTATCTTTTGAGACCTATTTTTCACTCGGTTTTCTCATGTTGGTCTGCTGATGGTGGCAACAATGATGTGGTGGGGAGGAGCGTACAGCCAAGTTTATTTTCAACACCTACAACACTATGAAAAAAAAAAATATTAAACAACGCCCTTTAATTGTATATTAAGATCCCCTTGTACGATCACTGCTGTCTATCCTTATTGCAGTCCGTGCTGCTCAAGAGAGAGAGGGAAAAAAAATCAGTCCCAGTGTCATCCAGCAGAGTGGGATTTGTTTTCTCCTACTGATTGATATCGGAGCGAGATCCCAGCAAGCAGTGATTTTTTTTTTTTATTTACGGTATTTTTTTAAATTTATTTTTGTTCCCCATGCGGACAATAGCTGAGAATAAACACTCAGATCTACCCGGCCTCATTAAATATCATTGTTCTGAGTGCAATACAATTTATCGGCTTGCACTCTTCTGATTTAGACACAAGTGTGAGCGAGCCCTAATCCTGATAATCAGACCACACAAAAAGGTTAGTAAAGGCCCCGTCTCACATAGCGAGATCGCAGCTAAACAGCGATCTCAGCAGCGATCTCGCTATGTCTTACACGTACCAGCGATCAGGCCCCTGCTGTGAATCGCTGGTCGTGTCAGAAATGCCTGGACTTTTTTTTGATTGCTGATCTCCCGCTGGCCAGCACGCATCGCTGCGTGTGGCAGGCAGGAGACCAGCGATCTCCTGGTAACCAAGGTACACATCGGGTTTCCAGGCGCGGGGCTGTGCCTGGAATCCCGATGTGTATGTTGAATACCAGCGTGCTGCTGCAGGGGATCTGGCAACCAAGGTACACATCGGGTTTCCAGGCAGCGCCTGGAAACCCGATGTGTACCTTGGTTACCAGCTCCCTGCATCAGCGGGCTGGTATCTAACGTACACTGCGGGTAACTAGGCGACGTTACCCGCAGTGTCGCTGTCCTGATCGCTGCCTGAGCTGCCTGTTTGGCAGCTCAGCAGCGATCATGTAGCGACACACCAGCGGTCCTGATCGCTGCCTGAGCTGCCTGTTTGGCAGCTCAGCAGCGATCATGTAGCGACACACCAGCGATCCTGATCGTTGTCGGGGCCCTAAGTAATATTTTCCTCATCTCTGCTTTAATTCAGAACCAGTTGAAAAATGTTATTTATTTTGTTGGGATGTTAGATGGTAGCAGCAATTTCTTGTTTTTTTACAATGGAATTTCCTAATCCTAAATTGTTTAGAAACCTATTCAGATATGAAGTGACATTGGGGGGTCCTATATATTGGAAAACCCCCAAAAGTGATATCATTCTATAAACAGCACCCCCCCCCCCCCATCCCCAACATATTCAGAGCTGATGTCTTTTAGTTTATTAACCCTTCAGGTGCTGTTCAGGGGGTGTGTGGTCGGGGAAGGAGTGGGAGGGGGATGCTGTCTTCTTAAATCAGGCCAGTAAAAATAAGAAGACGTATTGGTGGTCACTCACTAAGAGGGTGGAGGTCAGTTTTACTTCTAAGTTGATCATTTTTGGTGCCTTCCATGGTTAAATTAAGGTTTTTAATGCAAAAAATCATAATTTGCATTTCTTTTTAAATCGCTATTTTGGTCTTGTTTTTCTTTTCTGCCTTTGCGGATATTGTCCTATTCATCGAAACTGTGCGCAGTGGTTGAATTCTGCGTAGATAAAAGATGCTTTTCCCCCACTCCTCTGCCTGTTCCGTCCCTTTTTGGAGTTATGTTTGATCTTGTAAAATGGTGCATGCACGTTGGTCTTCAACTGCTCAAAAATAACTATAAAAATACACCAGGTAGATGAGAGACCACATTTGGGGGGGGTGAAGTCACATCATAAATTTGGGTCGAAAACATGTGGCATTAGCTAACCAAGCCCTTGTTGATGAGCAAAAAAAATTGGTTAAAAAATGTAAAAAGGTACAAAACTGATTATGAATTGGGCAAAAAACAAAATTGTGAACTCCCCTCACTTCAATGTGATGTAACCTGCTGTAATAGTGCAGTGAATGAGGTGGACGTTTGCTCTGAGCGTATTCTGCACTTCTGCTTGCTCATGCTTGTACTGCAGTCTGTATATAGCGGAGAGCTGACGGCTCGCATATACATTGCATCACCTTTGTGGGGTTGTGTATATATATTGTAAATGTTATGATGAGCATCGCAGTCCTGGTTCAGGGGGTGACGTTTGTCTTGTGTATTGATCTCTATTGGCTCGATGGATAACACGCAGTGGTAGTTCAGTGCTGACAGGCACAGCAAGCCGTGCGGGGACCTTTGCAGTCGGTTCCCGCACCTACAGCGCTGTGATTGGTCAGTCAATCTGACTGACCAAACACAGCAGCGATCGGGCAGGAGATGCTGAAATTACAGCATCTGCTGCCCGATCAGTGCAGGAGCTCAGCGCTGCAGTGGCCGAGCTTCCTGCACTGACAGCCGGGAGCGGAGTCCGCGCCGCCCCTGGCTGTTAACCCCCTGACTGCTGCTATCGAGCGCGATCGCAGTGTTCAGGGGGAGAGACAGAGGGTCGGGAGCTCCCTCTGCTTCAGATTGGCGTCCCCGCGATGTAATCGCAGGGCCCGATCTCTGCCTTGATGACCCGGGTTGTCATGACAACCTCCGGGTCATCTAGCTACGGAAAGCCGCTGTGACTATGCTCACAACATGGTCACAGCAGCTTTCAGCATTGGTATAATGCATTGTACCTGCAATCAAAAGTGAAAAAGTGAAAGTCCCATAAAGGGACAAGGTAAAAAAAAAAACATTTTTTTAAAAAATTTGTAAAAAAAAATAAAATTTTGTTTTAAAAAAAATCCTCTAAAAAAAATACACATTTTTATGCAATAAAAAAATACACGTTTGGTATCGCCGCATCCGTAAAAATCCCATCTATAAAAGCATAACCCTAGTTAACCCTTCAGTGAAAGCCGTAAAAAACCCCCCACAAAGTAGTAAATTATACTTTTTCCTAGCGGTATCATCCTACCGCTTGGAAAAAGTGCAATAACACGCGATCAAAAAGACGGATATAAATAAACATGGTATCGCTGAAAACGTCATCTTGTCCCGCAAAATACAAGCCGCTACACAGCATCATCAGCGATAAAACAAAAAAAATTCTAGCTCGCGGAATAAACTGATGCAAAAATAATTATTTTTTCTATAAAAAATTTTTTATTGTGTAAAAAAAAACAAACAAACAAACAAAAAAAAAACGCCAAAGCATAAAAAAATATATAAATGAGGTATCGCTGTAATCGTAGTGACCCGAAGAATAAAGCTGCCTTATCAATTTTACCACACGCGCAATTCCTGAATTGCTGGTTTTTGTTCATTCTGCTTCCACAAAAATCGGAATAGGAAGCGATCAAAAAACGTTATGTGCCCGAATATGGTACCAATAAAAACGTCAGCTTGTCCCGCAAAAAACAAGCCCGCTCATGACTGTCGGCCGAAATATTGAAAAATTATAGAAATACGGCGATGCAAAAATTTCTTACTAAAAATTCTTCCAAACAAAGCATCTGTGACACAAGATAAACATGAAAATAGGATGTAAATCTTATATCGCTGTAATCGCACCGACCCGAGGAATAAAGTCGCCTAATCACTATGTGTATGTGTAGCCCATTCACTATCTCCATCCATCCCTCACTCTCTCAAGATGGCTGGACCATCATTGTAAATGCACCATTGTATATACACACCTGTACTTTGTATCTCCCCCACCTCATTGTAGATTGTAAGCTCTCACGAGCAGGGCCGTCTTATTTTGCTTTAATTATTGTATTGTTAACGTTGTTACCTATGACTTGTGTTTTGAAACTGTTAAACTGTAAAGCGCTGCAGAATATGTTGGCGCTATATAAATAAAGATTATTATTATTATTAATACCGCACGAGGAACAGCGTAAAAAATAAAACCAATTCTTCACCTTTTGTGGATTTGTTCATTCTGCCTCCCAAAGATCGCAGTAAGGCGATCAGTGGTCCCCCCCCCCCCCACATAGGGGGTATCAGCGTACTCAGGACAAATTGCACATCAACTTTTGGGGTCCTTTTTCTCCTGTTACCCTTATAAAAATAAAAATTTAGGGGCAAAAAGATAATTTTTGTGGAAAAATGATTTTTTTATTTTCACGGCTCTACGTTATAAACTTCTGTGAAGCACTTGCGGGTACAAAGTGCTCACCACACATCTAGATAAGTTCCTTGGGGGGTCTAGTTTCCAAAATGGGGTCACTTGTGGGGGGTTTCCACTGTTTAGGCACATCAGGGACTCTCCAAATGCGACATGGCGTCCAATCTCAATTCCAGCCAAAAAAGTCAAATGGCGCTGCTTCCCTTCCGAGCTCTGCCATGCGCCGAAATAGTGGTTTACCCCCACATATTCGGTATCAGCGTACTCAGGACAAATTGCACAATAACTTTTGGGGTCCTTTTATTCTTTGGAAAATAAAAATTGGGGGAAAAAAGATAATTTTTATGGAAAAAAATATGATTTTTTTAATTTTAGTGCTCTACGTTATAACCTTCTGTGAAGCCCTTGGGGGTTCAAAGTGCTCACCATACATTTAGATAAGTTCCTTAGGGGGTCTAGTTTCCAAAATGGGGTCACTTATGGGGGGTTTACACTGTTTAGGTACATCAGAGGCTCTCCAAACGCGACATGGTGTCCGCTCTCTATTCCACTGAAAATTATAATAGGTACAGAAGGGCTTCAAAACCAAAATCATAGAATCATGCCCTATAGGCAATCCTTTATTGATAAAATACCTCAATGGGTAGCACCCAAAAACAACCGTGATAAAAAACAAAAAACAAAGTGTATTCCTAACTTAAAAGCTATGGGGATAGCCTAGAGTCCCTGATGTAGGTCTGGGCTGTCACCTGCCTAACAGCGGAGGTTGGCACCCTAGGGGGAAGCGTTGTGGCGCCCCCGCTCCACGATGGCTGACCCTAGGGTAGGATTCCACGACAGTGTGCGGAGCAGGTGGAGCAGTATCCAGAGGATCCCTGTCTCCCAGCCAGCGCCGGTTGGTAAGTATTTCCCCCCTCTCCCTGGTCCCGGTACCTGCTCCCTGTCTTCTCCTGCAGTCCTGTCATGGTAGGAGCCTGCCGGTGTGGTGCAGCCATAGGGTTAAAAATAGAAAAAAAAAAAAAAAAAAAAAATTTTTTGGGGGAATTTTGAATTCCCGCCACGCGTCGCTGCTATGAGAGGCGCGGCGGCGTTCTTTTGAATCTCCTGCCGCGCGTCGCTGCTGTGGGCGGCGCGGCGGGGTTTTTGAATACTCACCGCGCGTCGCTGGTATGGGCGAAGCAGCGGGGTTTTCTTTTGAATCTCCCGCCGCGCGTCGCTGCTAGGGGGGCGCGGGGGGTTTTTGGATCGCCCGCTCGCGTCCCTGCTGTGGGGCGACGCGGCAGGAGACGTACCTGCGTTAGCGTTCCCCACTGGAGCGCCGATTCAGTCGCGGAAAAAGGGGGCGGGGTCTCCACCGCCGGAAGTGGGGCACCGGCCGGCGTTTTTGAAATATTTGGCGCGGCTGCATCACATAATGAGCGGCGCCTGCAGTGGGGACGGCGGGGAAGTGCAGGGGGGGCTGTGGGGCGGGGAGCAGGAGTGGGTGGACCCCTGGCCGCACCTGCTGACCCGGATATCCGGGGAAGGGGATATATAAGGAGCCTATGAAGCTGGGAAAGCGCTTCTGCCTCATTTCTTGCAATGGACACTGCAGACAGACAGAGCGCTCCTCTTCAATGGCCGGGCGGTCAAGTAATCAGTCCAGCCGCAGGAGTTTGTCAGCCGGCAAGAAGACCCCTCCCCGTGATCTGGTACCTACTGCTGTATGAACTGGGTAAGAGATCGTCAGACTTAGGCCGGGATCACACATGAGAGGAAATCGTCCGACACTCGCATGTGAAATCCCAGCTCTGGCGCCGGCACTTAGGAGTGGAGCGAGCGGCTGCATAGAACTACATGCAGCCGCTCGCTCCACTCCTGAGTGCCGGCGCCAGAGCTGGGATTTCACATGCGAGTGTCGGACGATTTACTCGCATGTGTGATCCCGGCCTTAGAATACCCAGTAATGCAGTTTTTTCCCCCATTCTGTGTTTGGTCACTAGGGGAAGAAGTGTTCGGTGAAAAGCAAGCACAGGGAATGTGCCTTTTGTGCTTGCCCTCTGCCAGACGCTTGCCCTAAAAGGTTATGCCAGCCGTGTATATGACAGACGGTAGGGCATTAAAGGGGGGAAGGGCAGAGGCCTGGGGTGAGATAGTTACCTCCCCCCCCCCTTTCCCTTTTAGATAGCGGAAGAGACTCCGGATTTCACCGAAAGCCTGAAGGAGATAGTAAGGGCAGAGATGAAGGAGTCCTTAAGACATGGAGAATCTTCCAGGCGTAGGACTGTACCAGTGTTATCTGATTCAGATTCACCGCTGCCCATGAGAAGGGTGAAGTTTTTTCAGGACCCTCTTCTCCTTCCTCTTCGGCTTCTTCCTCTTCTTCTACAGAAGACGCTACCCGATTTTGTTTTCCCTTGGACCAAATGGACAAACCTGTCAAATCAGTTAGGTCCACCATGGGGATAGAGGAGGCGAGACCAGAACTCTCAGCACAAGGTCTAATAGACAGAGAGTGGAAGAAGCCAGAGAAAAGAGGCTCCTTACCCAAGCTTTTAAGCGGAGATATCCCTTTGAAGATTCCTTGACAGGTAGATGGGATAAAGCCCCGAAGCTGGACGCAGCGGTAGCGAAGGCTTCCAAAAAATCCTCCATCCCTTCGATGATATGGGGTCCTTGAAAGACCCACTAGACAAGAAGGCAGACTCCTTCTTGAAAGGGACATGGGAGTGTCGGCAGGTGCCCTGAGGCCGGCGGTGGCGGCCACTTGTACAGCCAGATCAATGATGGTCTGGCTAGACCAATTAGAGTCCCAATTAGCAGATGGAACCCATAGGGGGTCGATTCGGAACACTTTACCGATAATCCAGAACGCGGCGGCTTTCCTGGCTGATTCTTCTGCGGACTCAGTAAGAATGGCTGCCAGAGCGGCAGGTCTGTCTAATGCAGCGCGAAGGGCGTTGTGGCTAAAGTGTTGGCCAGGCGATATTCAAGCCAGATCTCGCCTCTGCTCCATTCCCTGTGACGGCGAATATCTTTTTGGCCCGGTCCTGGACAAACTGTTAGAAAAGGCAGGGGACGACAAGAAAAAGTTTCCCAGTCTGTCAACTCCTTCCTACAAGAGGCCTTTCAGCAGAAGGAGGTTTGGCCGCAGAAGGTCGTCCAGGGAGCGAGCCAAATGGGATGAAAAGAGGAGAAGAGGTACAGGGTTTGTTTAGGGAAACCAAAAAACCCTCGCAATGACTGGCAATACCGGTAGGAGGCAGGTTAATGGCCTTCTACCCAGCCTGGTCGGAAATCTCAAACAGTAGCTGGATCCTTAACCTCATAGCTACAGGGCTGCGTTTAGAATTCTCCTCGGTACCCCGGGATAGCTTTAAAATTACCCCCTCAGGTCATCCCCATCGGAGCAGGCCGCTCTAGAGTTGGAAATACAAGAGCTTTACGCTAAAGTCCTAGTGGTGGTGCCGGAAGCGGAGTGGGGTAAAGGGTTTTACTCCCCTCTGTTTTTGATCCATAAACCGGACGGTTCTTTTAGGACAATTGTTAATTTAAAGGCCCTCAATAAGTTTCTTGTTATTGAACCATTTAAAATGGAAACGGTCAGCGCAGCAATAAAGCTTCTGTTTGAAAATTGCTTTATGGTGGTGTTAGATCAGAAAGACGCTTATTACCACGTACCAATCCATGTGGCCCATCAGCGTTTCCTCAGAGTAGCAGTCCACATGGGGGAATCTCTACGACATTTTCAATATAGCGCCCTTCCCTTTGGCTTGGCGGTTGCCCCACGAGTGTTCACTAAAGTTATTTCGGAAGTCATGGCCCACTTACGTGAATCCAATATGCTCATAGTCCCCTACCTCGACGACTTCCTTATTATTGGAGAGACGGCAGAGCATTGCCTAGAGCAGCTGCAGAGAGCAATATCTACCCTAGAGCGTCTAGGATGGCTAATAAATATCAAAAAGTCTCGTTTGAATCCGATGAGAGTTCAGCAGTTTTTAGGGCTAATTCTGGATTCACGGAATCAGAACTGTAGTTTACCGTCAGACAAATTGATTCGCTTGCGTTACCAGGTCCTGAACGCCTCTAATAACCCCTCCATGTCTCTTAGGAAAGCCATGTCTCTTTTAGGCTCCCTCTCGTCCTGCATCCCCGCGGTTCAGTGGGCACAATTTCACACAAGGACGCTACAGGCTGAGGTTTTGTTATATCAAAATCTTTTAGGTGGTTGCCTGCAAGCGATTAAAAAGCTCCTTGTTTATCTACAGGGTCACCACGTTCCGGTCCTCTCATGGAAGTGGCAAGGCGCCTACTCCAGTTAGCAGAACGACATTTTCTTTCTTTAACGGCTCTTCATATAAGGGGAAAAGAAAATACCAAGGCGGACTTCTTAAGCCGCAATCTCCTGAGTCAGGGAGAATGGTCGTTAAAAACTTCCATCTTCGACCTAATTGTGTGGAAATGGGGTCTACCGGAGGTAGATCTCTTTGCTACCAAATCCAACAGGAAAGTGAGACGGTTCTGCTCTCTGAATCCCAGAGAACGCCCTCTGGCAGTGGACGCTCTTCTGTTAAAGTGGGATTTCAATCTGGCCTACGCCTTCCCTCCCTTGTCTTTACTCCCCTAGTACTGAGGAAGGTCAGGAAAGACAGGGCAAGGGTAATAGTAGTCGCTCCCTTCTGGCCCAGGAGGGCATGGTTTTCAGGTCTCAGAAACATGTCGATAGCCGACCCTTGGGTCCTGCCGGATATCCCAGATCTGCTCTCCCAGGGCCCAGTCTACCATCCTCAGGTAGCGGGCCTCCACCTGACGGCGTGGATTTTGAACGGTCGCTGCTGAGAGATAAGGTGTTTTCGGCTAATCTAATTAATACTCTCCTTAAAAGCAGAAAAGAGGTTACAACTAGAATCTACGTTAGGACTTGGAAAAAATTTCTTCAGAGTTCGGGGGTGGTAGCAGGGGACCCAACACCGATAGCCCAGATTCTAGAATTCCTGCAAAAGGGTCTGGACTTAGGTCTCTCTACGAGCACTCTTAAGGTGCAGGTTTCAGCGTTGGGAGCGCTCTTCAGTTGCAACATCGCCAATAATTACTGGGTCAGTAGATTCATTAAGGCTGCGGGTAGGTCAAGACCCATAGTGAAGGAGAGAATCATGCCATGGGATTTGAACCTTGTTCTTACTGCTTTAACAGAACCCCCCCTTTGAACCTATTTCAGCAGCATCAATAAAAATTCTTTCCCTAAAAACCGCCTTCCTGGTAGCATTAACTTCGGCTAGGAGGGTAAGTGACATCCAGGCACTATCTAGACTGTCTCCTTACACTCGGGTCCTGGATGACAGGGTAATACTTAGACCTGATCCGGCATACCTACCTAAGGTGTCTTCGCTTTTCACAGAACACAGGAAATTGTTCTCCCTTCTTTCATCCCTAATCCATCTAATCAAAAAGAGATAAAACTCCATACTTTAGATGTTAGAAGATGTCTACTGCAATATTTGGCAGTCACTGACCCCTGGAAAAGGGACAATGCATTGTTTGTCTCTTTTCAGGGAATTAACAAAGGCTGCAGAATAACAAAAAGCTCATTGGCCAGATGGATTAGGGAAGCAGTTTCTCTGGCATACACCTCGAGGGGCAAGCCGGCACCTGAGAGGCTAAGGGCGCATTCCACCCGAGCTGTGGCGACTTCATGGGCAGAGAGGGCAGAAGTCTCCATTGACCAGATATGTAAGGCAGCTACGTGGTCTTCTCCACACACGTTTTACACTCATTATAGGTTAGATTGGGTGCTTCCTCAGACCTTTCTTTCGGACTAAGGGTGCTGTAGGTTGTAGTCCCTCCCTAAGTAGTTATTACTCTCTGTAATTCTCTCTGTAGTGCTGTCATGGACGTTCGAATAAAGTCTTAGTTACTTACCGTTAACGGTATTTTTCGAAGTCCATGACAGCACCCTTAGATTCCCACCCGTGTTCTATGTGCACTTCTTCCTCTTATATAGTCCACATGTAATAAACAATTGACCAGTATTACTGTGTGATGCATAATTTTTTGCTGTATACCATTTAACCTTGGTAGTCCTCTTATGCTCTGTAATCCAACTCATGTGTGGGAGAGGTGCCGCCCTTTTATATCTGTAGGTTTCCTGTTCCTAAGGGGCAGATCCCCTCTCTCTGTAGTGCTGTCATGGACTTCGAAAAATACCGTTAACGGTAAGTAACTAAGACTTTTTTCCTTCCGCATTGCTTCAATTCTTGTGAAGTACCTAAAGGGTTAATAAACTTCTTGAATGTGGCTTTAGGGGTGCAGTTTTTAGAATGGTGTCACTTTTGGGTATTTTCTGTCATATTGACCCCTCAAAGTGACTTCAAATGTGAGGTGGTCCCTAAAAAAAAAATGGTTTTGTAAATTTTGTTGTAAAAATGAGAAATTGCTGGTCAACTTTTAGGCTATGTGCACACGTTGCGGATTCTTAGCGGTTTTGCCGCGGTTTTTCGCGGCGGATACGCCGCAAAACCGCTTACACAATACAGCTCATTAAGGCCTATGAGATTCCGCAATGCTGTGCACATGCTGCGGGTTTTTCTGCGGCGGAATCGCATCGCGGGAGAATCCGCAGCATGCTCATTCTTTTTTGCGGAACCGCGGCGATTCCGCTGCCATAGGAATGCATTGAACCAATTACTTTCCGCATGTGGCTGTGCCCACCATGCGCAAAGTAAGCGGTTCATGTGCGGATGGTACCCAGGGTCTGGAGGAGAGGAGACTCTCCTTCGGGCCCTGGGTACCATATCCATGTAAAAACAATAATTAAAATAAAAAATAGTGATATTCTCACCTTCCGGCGGCCTCCGCAGCTTTCCCGCCTCTCAGCGACGCTCCCGTTCCCAGGAGTCCTTTGCGAGATCACCCCAGATGACGTAGCGGTCTCGCGTGATGCTACGTCATCGGGATGATTGTCGCAAAGGACTCCTGGGAACGGGATTGGCCGGGAGCGTCGCTGAGAGGCGGGAAAGCTGCGGGGGCCGCCGGAAGGTGAGAATATCACTATTTATTATTTTTTTTATTATTTTTACATTAGATCTTTTTACTATTGATGCGGCATCAATAGTAAAAAGTTGGTCACACGAGTCAAACACTTGTTTGACTCGTGTGACCAACCTGTCAGATCGCTTGTAAAACGCTAGCATTCTGCAAGCTAATTGTGCTTGCAAAACGCTAGTGTTTAGCGGGAATACGCATACCTATAATATGCGGATTTCCCGCTGCAGGGAGGTGCGGAATTGCCGCGGAAATTTCCATGGCAATTCCGCAACGTGTGCACATAGCCTTAACCCTTATAACTTCCTAACAAAAAAAATTTTGGTTCCAAAATTGTGCTGATGTAAAGTAGACATGTAGGAAATGTTATTTATTAACTATTTTTTGTGACATCTCTCTGATTTAAGGGCATAAAAATTAAGTTTGAAAATTGCAAAATTTTCGCCATATTTCCGTTTTTTTTCATAAATAAACACAAGTTATATCGAAGAAATTTTACCACTAACATGAAGTACAATATGTCACGAGAAAACAATCTCAGAATCGCCAAGATCCGTTGAAACGTTCCAGAGTTATAAGCACATAAAGTGACAGTGGTCAGAAATGTAAAAATTGGCCTGGTCATTAACCTACAAAATCGCCTGGTCATTAAGGGGTTAATTGCAATGTTGCGGCAGCCAAAAAAATATAATTCTGTGGTTTTAATTTTTTTTTCTCATCATTCCCTTTACTGATCAGATTAATTTAGTTCAGGGTTCGACAAACCCAGGCGCCAGGTCGCCAGTGGCGCCTAGAAAATCATGCCTGGCGCCCGGGTTTGTCGGGGCCCTGAGCAGGCCCCCCCGCGCCCGTTAGCGGAGGAGAGCGGTGTCAGCGCCGCCCCCGCCTCCGCCCCCGCCTGCTCAGGGCCCCGGCAGCGGCTGGCACAATACTTACCTCTCCCGTGCCTCCGCTGCCGCAGCTCCGCGCTCCAGGGGACGCCTGCGCTTCCTCTCACAGCAGCGCCGCTGAATGACGTCATCATTCAGCGGCCGGCTGTGGCAGAGAGCGCGGACGCCAGACAGGTGAGATGTGATATGTGTGTGTGTGTGTGTCTGTCTGTCTGTCTGTGTGCATCAGTGTGTGTGTGTATGTGTATGTGAGAGAGTGCTTGTGTGCTGCATGTGTGATGGTGGTGGGGGGAGGGCAGTGATGATGGGGAGACATTGATGATAATGGGGAGGCATTGATGATGATGGGGAGGCATTGATGATAATGGGGAGGCATTGATGATGATGGGGAGGCATTGATGATGATGGGGAGGCATTGATGATGATGGGGAGACATTGATGATGATGGGGAGGCATTGATGATGATGGGGAGGCATGACGATGATGGGAGGCATTGACGATGATGGGGAGGCATTGACGATGATGGGGAGGCATTGACGATGATGGGGAGGCATTGACGATGATGGGGAGGCATTGACGATGATGGGGAGGCATTGACGATGATGGGGAGGCATTGACGATGATGGGGAGGCATTGACGATGATGGGGAGGCATTGACGATGATGGGGAGGCATTGACGATGATGGGGAGGCATTGACGATGATGGGGAGGCATTGACGATGATGGGGAGGCATTGACGATGATGGGGAGGCATTGACGATGATGGGGAGGCATTGACGATGATGGGGAGGCATTGACGATGATGGGGAGGCATTGACGATGATGGGGAGGCATTGACGATGATGGGCAGGCATTGACGATGATGGGAGGCATTGACGATGATGGGGAGGCATTGACGATGATGGGGAGGCATTGACGATGATGGGGAGGCATTGACGATGATGGGCAGGCATTGACGATGATGGGCAGGCATTGACGATGCGTGGGCAGGCATTGACGATGCTGGGCAGGCATTGACGATGCTGGGCAGGCATTGACGATGCTGGGCAGGCATTGACGATGATGGGGAGGCGATGACGATGATGGGCAGGCATTGACGATGATGGGGAGGCGATGACGATGATGGGGAGGCGATGACGATGATGGGGAGACGATGATGATGATGGGGAGGCGATGATGATGATGGGGAGGCGATGATGATGATGGGGAGGCGATGATGATGATGGGGAGGCGATGATGATGATGGGGAGGCATTGATGATGATGGGCAGGCATTTATGATGATGGGGAGGAGATGATATGATGAGGAGGCAATGATATGATGATGGGCAGGCATTGATGATGATGGGGAGGCAATGATGATGAAATGAAAAAAAAAATTCTGGCTCCTAAATTTTTTGGCTGGCTCCTAGATTCTGAACAACTTTGTCGACCCCTGATTTAGTTTATATTTTGGAAGATCGGACATTTCTGAACACAACGATACCAAATGTGCACTTTTTTTTTATTTGAATGAGGCAAATGAGTGGGTGATTTTAACTTTAATATTTTTTTTAGAACTTTTATTTTTTTTTCTACTTTTTACTTGCTTCAATGATCTCCTGAGGAGACCTGAAGCTGCGATCTTTTAATTGCTTATGTTACACATAGCAGCGCTTCAGCCCTACCACAGGCAAGCATTCATATGAGATGTGCAGTGACCAGCACAGGGTCTTCTGCAGACTCCCAGCTGTCATGCCAATCCATCAGCGCCTCGCGATCATGTGAAAGGGGTGCCAATGGGCGAATCTTGTAACACACTTTGCCTCGCTCCAGTTAAAGGCCGCTGTCAGTGATTGACAGCAGCATTTACCATATTAACAGCCGCGGGTGGATCGCAATTCCACCTGTGACTGTTAGAGGCAAATAACCGCTGATCAAATAAGCTGTTGTGTCGGGAAAGATGCAGGCTCAGCACCGGAGAGACTCGGCCTATAACGTACCTGTATGTCATAGGTCGTGAAGTGGAACATATTCCCGGGTAAATATAACGTCTTTTATTTATCCTGATGACCTCCCCAACATTTTCAGTTATAATAGTAAAGAAAAAATGCTGTTAAAGGGACATTCCCACTATTGAAAGTTATTATCTAACCATAGGATAAGCAATAAAAACACATTGCTGGGGGTTCAACTGATGGTCCCTGATTGAAATTCTTCTTGAATGGATTGAAGGTGTGCATTTTTGGCCTCTTTCATTCATTAACAATGGAACTGCTGGAGAAAGCCGAGTATAACATTTTGCATTTTTCAGCAGTACCATAGACAATGAATAAAGGTGGAGTCCACTCACTTCCCATCACATTTAAAGGGGTTTTCCACTACTAGGACAACCCATTTTTGATCAAAATGTTTGGCGCCGAAAAAACAATAAAGCCTATACTCCTCTCCCGTGCTGGCGCAGTTCCTGTGGTGTCGGCAATCTGTCTCCCAGGGCTCTTGTACGGCTGTTGTGACGCCAGCGCCCAATCAGCACTGGCATGACTGGCCCAATCAGCACTGGCATGACTGGCCCGATCAGCACTGGCGTGACTGGCCGATCGCACTGCTGACTGCCCAATCAGCACTGGCATGACTGGCCCGATCAGCACTGGCATGACTGGCCCGATCAGCACTGGCATGACTGGCCCGATCAGCACTGGCATGACTGGCCCGATCAGCACTGGCATGACTGGCCCGATCAGCACTGGCATGACTGGCCCGATCAGCACTGGCATGACTGGCCCGATCAGCATGCACTGGCCATCAGCACCTGGCCCGATCAGCACTGGCATGACTGGCCCGATCAGCACTGGCATGACTGACCCCGCCTTCAGACAAATTGAACATAAAGAGGAAGGCTGGGCTGCAGCTGATCTCGAACGTCTTCCTCCTCTGACAGGAGGCGGGGACAGTGACGCCAGCGCTGATTGTGCATCGGGGTCACATATCACAACAACAGCACGGGAGATGGAGTGCCGACACTGCGGGAATGGCACCAGCATAAGCTTTATTATTTTATGGGGGCAAAGCAAGGGGGATGAGAAGTTGTCCAAGTAGTAGACAACTTCTTTAATAAGGGGCTTTGCATAGCCCCATTTTTAGTCACCAGAGCCCATTCTCAGGGTCTCGGCAGTTTTACATTGATAAGTAAGGGCACATATGTATTGGCCAGTGGCAACTGTTAAACGTCCTCTGATCAGCGATATTTTGCTGATTGACGGTTGTTTAATAGCCTATTGCCATACGAACTGCGCCTATGATACGCACAGAACGAACAGTAATAGATCGTTCTGTGCACATATCCTGACATTCTTCTTGTAGCTCAGGTCCTCTTTACACAAGGTGATTTTTGTTGGCAAGCTTAAAAGATAATTTCACCTGATGTTCAGCAGACTGACTACACTGCACAATTACAGGGATGTGAGAGCTCCTAGGAACACTCATTACCTGTAATTATACAGTGTAAATGCACCTTTTAAAGGGAACATGTTGCTTGTTGCTATTTTTTTCCCATATAACTTTCAGCCCCATGTGACCGCATTTTATAATGCTGCACATATGACTAATTCGCCCTGGAAGGCAATAAAAAAGACCTTTTATTATGCTCCCCTACTGGGCGGTCTGGTGGGTGCCGCTGGTCTTGGTCCAGTGCCTCCTCTCTTCCTGAGATGCCGTCCTCCTGCTGTGCTCTGTGTGAATGATGTGTCTTACATCATCCATACAGTGTTACCCTTCGCGCTTCTGCACAGGCGCACTTCTCTCTAGACTGCCGAGGGCAGAACACTGTAGTGCACCTGCGTAGACGCTCTTTTGACTTTTTCCGGCGCGTACACAGAAGTGCGAAGGGTAACACTGTGTGGACAACGTAGAACGCGTCATCCACACCAAGCATAGGAGGAAAGAAGAGCGAAGGCATTGGATCAAGACCAGTAATGCCCATTGGACCGGATCACCCCATAGGCGACTATAATAAAAGGTCTTTTTTTTTCAGTGGCAGCAAGCGTGCATGAGTACGGGGGCATGGGATACTGTGTATAGGCACATCTTCCACGAGACAGACGCCATGCCAAGGTTCTTAGCTATTGTAGGCCCCAGGAATTCCTCCGGCCCTTTAACGTGTTTGCACATTATGATGATGAACTTTACACAACGGAAAAGTTTGTGGCTTTTATGAGCAAAGAGATAAGAAAGTTTGTGAACGTCTGGTACGTGACCCACTAATCTTTCCCTTTCAAGATCTGTATGGATAGAGCCCATCATTAATGGCTGCGGAAATGCCTACATGTACAGATATGTCTGTGTGTTCATGATTAGCGTTTTCTTAATTATGCTGAAGGCAGCCCATTATACCACTCATTACCCGCCTGACTAAAGGGTATGCCACACTAAACAATATCGCTAACGAGATCGCTAAAAAACGTCACTATTTAGCGATCCCGTTAGCGATATTGTTCAGTGCGGCAGCTTCCAGCGACGAGCTTCCTGCTGTGATCTCGCTCGTCGCTGGAATCCTCCGGACCCTATTTCATCGCTGGCGCTCCCGCTGGGTGAGTATCTAATCGCTGTGTGGCACCTTTTCTTAGCGATTTAGCGGTACTTTTGTACCGCTAAAGTCGTTAAGAAGATCGCTAACGGCGATAGCGTCGTTAACTATATCGCTAAATGTGGCCACATTTAGCGATATAGAAACAATCCCGCTAGCGATCGCATTAGTATGCGTCGTTATCGTGATCGCTAGCGGGATTGTTTAGTGTGGCAGTACCTTAAGCGTCCTCTGGAAATCTACTAAGACCTGCTAATCCCAGGTGGAGAAAAAGCCGCATCCCTGAGAGCTCATCAGGCCGGTAATCCCCGAAGCCTCGGAGCCAGCGCTGGGCAAGTGAGTACCAGACCCCAACTTTGCGTTTTTATTTTTCTACACCTCTGTCCATTATGCCTCATTCACAGGTTTTTATGTACAAGTTCTATCCGTTTTTTTTTTCCCCCAATAGCACTTGTACCTATATAGACTATGGGGTGGTTTACATGTCAGATACTTTCCTCGGACTGAGTGGTCCATGCAGAATCGCACAGACATGTCCGATATTGATCCGAGTGTTGGATCAAAATTCGAAGTACAAGTCTTTGGGTCCATGTAAGGATGTGCCAGCATTCTGATGCCATCCGTGTGCTGCCCGTTTATTAGTCACTGATAGAAGGTGAAGCTCACCTCCTTGAACGCTTTCCCCTACAGCGAGCAGCACTCCTTATATCTGAGCTTCAGTAATACTTAAAGCATTTTACAGCTTCCTTAAAGCAACTTGTAAGTTAAAGAAAAAATATCAGAAAGGAAACATCTGCCTTAGACTTTCTGCAAGCACCAGATCGAGCAGTGGTGTAGAAAGTCAGCCATTCTTATCCTCCACATTCTGTTTTTTAGCCTACAGAGCAGCCACTTGCCCCCCTGGCCCGAGGCAAATCCTCCTCATTCTTCACCCACACTCATTTTGTAAATGCAGTAAAGGTGCTGACCAAATGATTCCTTTCCACCATTGATCACTGTGTCCTAGCGCTATATGGCGACATGTGAAATCGCAGTGACTCATTGCAGCATTAGATGTTATGATTTCTTAAGGTGTCTCGTTGTGATCTCTTATTTGTGTTAACAGTCTCATATGTTTAGAAATTGCGTTGGATTTTCTGTTACTGGTCACAAGTTGCACGCAACACATCTGCCACAGACGTGAATGGAGGTTGTACACAAATTGTCTGCAACTTGACGGTTTTGTTCACAGCCAAATTAGAGCTCTACAATAGTGGCGCTACAGCAGGTTGCACAAATATGGTTGCGCGACTTGTCCTTGTAGCTTCAGGTTAGTGGCACAGTCTAGGACTGTTAGGGTATGTTTCCACGGGCCGTATTACATCCGTATTTGCTGCGGATTGAACGCTGCGTACAGCCGCAGCGCTTAATCCGCAGCGTCCAGATGTTACAGCATAGTGGAGGGGATTTTATGAAATCCCGTCTCCACTATGCATCCTAATACGCGGGTGACACACCCACGAAACCGGACATGCGGTGCGTCTTTTTAGAAGGCAGCATGTCTGTTTACCTTGCAGAGACACTCAGTCTCCCAGAGGTAAATAACCCAGTCTATGTATGCAATGCGGTGATTCCGGATGTGTTCAATGAGCACATCCGGAATCACCGCGCGGCCAGAAGGGGGCGGAGCGGGGTTTCCGCTCCGCCCAAAGTGCCGACAATACGGCCCGTGGAAACGGGCCCTTAGATCATACCAGACTCCTGTGCATCTGTCCTGCCCACAAACAGCAGCATCCCGCCGCACTGTTACTGCAGACTTGTGAAACCTCACATTACGCACTGTCAGGATTCTTCGGGGGTCCGGAGCCGGCGAGCGCGTGACTGTAAGTGTGCAATTTTGACATCAGTGCAAGTGTATTGAGCGAGGCTGGACATGTCTGGTTGGGGGCACACTTCCTACCCGAGATATCCGGATGGTGCGCCCCTTGACTATTCGTAAGTCTGCTGTCACAACCTCTTTAAGGTTAGCGAATCCACATCTGTATCGATCACTGATCACCTTCTATGTGCTCTTGGGCTTCTTTAGAGTTCAGACTGCACCGTGCCGTGACGTGTGTGCTATGTGGATGAGATGGCGGTATGAGGAGATCTTTTAACGTGTCGTAGATCCCTTTTTTTTTTTTTGCAAATTTTGCTACAATCCTTTCACCATCTTAGACTCCACAACCACCTTAAATAATTCTAGCATGTCTTCAGTCAATCATTAGTTCCCTTTATAATGTTGGGAACGCTGATGTAATCGCCTGTCGACCTTTCATCACACGGCCTGCGTGACATGGCTCTCCCATTATGAGGCTGGGTGTTTGTGCCATAGGTTACAGTCCTCTTCGTTTCCACCGGCTTCATTTAGAAGGATGGTAATAATTGGATCAGTCTTATCTTGTGTTCTTTATTTTTCCTACATTTTCTTGTCTTAAATGAACACCAATGTACCGGTTTTGCTTCTCACACAGCTTTCCAAGACCAATTTTTCCAACAATAATGACTTCCGGGCTCTGCTACAGTCCTTGTACGAGACCTTCAAGGAGTTCAAAATGCACGAGCAGATTGAGAACGAGTGCATCATCGGCCTGTTACAGCAGCGCAGCCAGACCGTGTACAATGTACACTCCGACAACAAGCTCTCCGAGATGCTCGTCCTCTTTGAGAAGGGGCTGAAAAATGTCAAGGTAAGCTTCCTATTGTATGCGGCACAGCCATGCTTGCAGAATTCAAGGGGTCTAGGATAGGACAGTTTTCTTTAGAATAACGCCCCATTCCGCTGTTAGGTGGCCACACGCGCCAGACTTTGGCCATTAATATAGGAGTTCTGTGAATTGTCGAGAGCGAAGGATCAGTATTTGTCCATTGTCAATCAGTAAATCAGGTATAATTGCATTTACTTTTATTACCTAGTAGATTTCGCCTTGACAAATATAAAGGTTGCTGGGGACGCAAATGTGGATCGGGGGTAGTCTTGGGTTAGAAATGAAAAATGCAACAACAGAAAAAAACGAGCAGCAATGAAAAGTTTCCTATCCTGGAGTCATGTGATTTCATAAATCAACTCCCATCATTTGGGAGAGGATGGGGTTGTCACTTGCTTTCTTACAACGTATGAAGGAAGTCTGAGATTGTGACACCCTGTCCTGGAAGAGATTTTATCACCATAAATATTCACCCCTGCTGACATCGAATGTCACTTGTAAAAGTTAACTAGGTTTTGCTGCGCTGACAAGTTTGTGCTTTAAAGCCGAGGTGTACCAGTTCATATGCCGCACATAAAAGGTCTTCTGTGACTCTGTATTCTGCGCTCTCAGGATGAATATGAGCAGCTGAACTATGCCCAACAACTGAAGGAGAGGCTGGAGGCTTTCACCAGCGACTTCATCCCTCATATGAAGGAAGAGGAGGAGGTGAGTGCTCCGGTGCAGCCACTGCCCTGATGTCTAGATGGAAGGCTCCAGTCCGGGCTTTTCTCTCTCAGGTCTTTTCAATGGATTTTCTTTATTTAAACCAATCACTTCCTCCGATTTGGTCCTGCTCCACTGATTCTGCAACATTTTTGTGTGCGCCATTCTGTTACAAGGTTATGCCCCAGGTGACAGATGCAGATTTTCCTTGCATGTACCACAGAACTTCTTTGTGGGCGTTTGCTTTTTCTTCTCGGTGTCTGACGGTCTGTGGGGTTCATCCAGTTGTTACCACCGAGGGGCATAACTTTGAAAAGTGCAAATGTACAAAAATTGTTCTACAATCAAGTTGTTTTTTTTTTTTTTTCTGTTGTATACGCCAAGTTGGTTAAAGGAAAAATTTGCATCTTTATTTCCTGGGGTCACAACTTTGGATTAGAGGGACACAAAGAAAAAAAAGTCTTGTTCCCACGGTCGGTGGAGGAATCCCAATTGGAGGAGTAACTTGGTTGTATAACACTTTGTTGTAGATATAGGGTTAATCTGCAGGTTGCTGGCGTTATGATGGTGCCCAGCTGCAGCACTCAAAGTGTGGCACCCAGGAGAATAGGAACTTTATCCCTCCCGGGAGCTGCCGGCTTTCAGTCTTGCATGTGTGCCGATGTCGCTACTGTCATCGCTCACAGCACTCAGAGCGGCAGCTGTTAATACGTGCCGCCGCCACTGCGCTGACCTAATAGGTTCTCTTAAAAAAAAAAAAAATGAGGGGATAGGTCCTTCTTGACCAAATTGTCTTCATGAGATATATACATGTAGACTAAACAGGCACTCTTATAGGTTTTTCAGCCAATGTTGATGGAGTATTTTACTTACGATGAGCTCAAGGACATTAAAAAGATGGTGATCGCCCAGCATTGCTCCCAGAAAGACCCCGCAGAACTTCTCAGAGGGCTGAGTCTCTGGGATGAAGCCGAGGAGCTTCAGAAGGTGCTCAAGTATTCCGTGGATGAAAAGTCGGAGGAGGGTAAGGCCTATTGCCAGTGTGTTTAATGCTTTAAAAGGGTCTTTCCACAAAAAAAAAAACACATTGCCAATCCACAAGCGGGGTGATAAATGTCTGATCGCTGGCGGACCTTTTCCTCCGTTCCTTCTGCAGTCATAAGTGAATGGAGCAGCATGGTTGTATACCATTCAATGTGTTTCTTTGGAAAACACCTTTAAGGCTAGATGTACAGTGTGATTTCTGGCCTTGCAGCACAAGTTTGCCTTACTGCAGTGCCAATTGCGACATTCAGGGAAGCATGATGCAACAGCTGCAAAAACAAACCGGCTGGGTTTCATCATAACCACAAAGCTTCATTAGTTCTGATTTTAGCTGTGTAAAGTTGTGATCTTCATGTCACATGGCCAAAAGCTGCCGCGCAGCCTTAGCTGAATGCTTTGAATATTGAGGCACATTAGAATTATTTACTAGTAACTTGTACAATAGTTTGGGCACTCGACCCCTTTACGACCTTGGTCGTATCTTTCTCTTTGATGGTTCACCGACGCTGAGCCTACATCTTTCCCGGCACATGACTGCTGATTCGATCATTGGTCATGTTCCTCCAACAGCCGCGGGTGGAATCGCAATCCACCCGCGGTTGTTAACATATTAACATGTTAAAAGCTGCTGTTAATCTCTGACAGCGGCGTTTAACTCACGCAACCTGGAAGTGTGTCATTAGACATGCCCATCGGTACCCGTCCCATAATCACGGGGCACCAGTGGGTTGTCTTGATAGTCGGGGGCTACAAAAGACTAAGGTGCCTGTCATTTGGAATTTCCTTTTAATGCCGACCCGTCGCCCGCATTCGTAGGACGTGATATCACAGATTTATGGAAAGTGACAGGTCGTCTTTAAGCCATGATTTGAAAAAGTTGCTCATAGTTTTCTAAATTGTTATTCAGAATTGGGTTGCCGCTTCCATCTTGTCCTTGGCCTCAGTAGCAACATTAAACAATGGCCGGTCGTCTCGCTGCTGTATCCTATGGACTGACCCGTGAGTTGCCGTTTTGTACATTCTGTAGCCCCCAGCCCTACTCACTCCCTCTTGTTGCTGTTATCTGGTACATACGGCACGTTTCCTACATACTCGTTTTACATGGTCCTTGTCCTGATACGTTCCAGGGCACAGTAGTTACATGGGAGGTGATGGGCTGGTAGGCCGCCAGGATGGCACTATGTTCTGAGTTATTTCTCATCTTCTCTTCTTGTTATAGAGCCAGCTGCTCAGTCGAGCGCAACATCCATTTGTCATCTTCCTCCGGAGGTAATGCTGAAAATTTTTAGTTACCTTAATCCGCAGGAGCTGTGTCGTTGTAGCCAAGTAAACAGTAAATGGGCACAGCTGGCAAAGGCTGGATCTCTCTGGAAGCATCTGTATCCTGTGCTGTGGGCAAGAGGTGAGTCACAGCGCTGTTAAGTGGGCTCCATGTTTCACAACTGGTTCAAGGAAGAACAGATCCATCTACATAGAATGCTGCCCCAGGTTTCTGGCACGGCGCTTGTGCAGGCACACACCAAGAGTAGAGGCCCCGGCCACCGTACTTGGTACAAGTCATGGATTTGCACACTGACAACCTGGTGACATTATAAGTTGTAGCTTTAATCAAGACTATAGATATCGTAGAACTCACGTCTCAAAGATGTTCTCCAATCTTAGACATTCATGACTTGTAGATGTTGGTCCCACCTCTGGAACCTGCACCTATCTCCAAAATTGGAGAACAAGTGTAGAGGTGGGTTGACATGTGCACGCCTGCTCAGCTAACTACCATCGCTATACCGATTGGGACTCACAATCTAGATTCCATATCTCTGTGTCGTTGGCGTGTGGGAGGAAACCAACCCAATCACATGAAGAACATACAGATGTTGTTTTTGGTGGGATTTTAACCCAGGACCCTAGTGCTGCAAAGCAGCAGTGCTACTCCCTAAGCCATTATGCTGCCCTAAACTGTCACATAAGTGATTGAAGCGTCACACACATGCCGGCCACCTCTCCACTCTCCACCTGGATGCAGTCACCATTAGCTTCCTCACCAAATAAAACTGAGATCATAGGAGGCCACTGAGCATATAAGTGCAAGCCCCAAAGGTGGGATCTGTATCTATCGGACGGTCCTATAAATGTGTAGGATTGGAACACCCCTTTAATGTACATCTGTTGCAGATGAGAAATTTTTCATCAAATGCCCTGCCCTTCCGATACGGCATTTCATGACAGTAATGCTTTGTTTTTGGAGATGACTATTGTATAATGTCTTTACAATATTGAAGTCAGATGGCTTCTACTCTGCTGTTCAGGTACGTAAGAAAAAAATGGGCAAATTCATCAGATTTCAGTCCTCCCTTTCCTGCTTTTTCCTGTATTTTTGCAGCATCATACTTAATGGCTAAAGCTGGTATTAGAAAAATGTCAGCTATGACCTCCAATATCTGTGCCGTGGCCTGATGTAACATGGATGGAGGCATCTCTGCGGAATATGCCTAATCCGCGCCGCCTGCTGCAGTGTCTGCCTCTCCCTGGCAGTGGCCATGGCACTGCCAGCTCATTTCTAATGCCAGCTTTCAGACCTGATGATTGCACACATGTACTATGTATGTAGTAGATCAGGTTCTGTCGTCACTTCTCTGTGACGCCCAGTATTTGTGTCTGGGTGAATAATTACATAAGATGTGTCGTGTCTCTGTAACAGACACCAGCCTTATTCCATCTCCGCTTGCATTGTGTTTCCCAGTTGTGTGACAAGGTCGGGACAATATATTGCTTGTTCATCATAGTTGCCTTGTCTTCAGATTGATACACGTGCCACCCTTTGTTTTTTCCTTTTTGCATTGTGATGTGTCCTTTTCTAGGGAACTGGTACAATGGGGCACCTACTCACCTGGACATGGAGCCAGACGAGGACTGGGTGTCCAGTAGGAAGGATGAGAGTCGTGCATATCAAGAGTGGGATGAGGATGCTGACATTGATGAGTCAGGTAAGGAGCCTTCTGGTAGGGGTCTCGTGTAAATGAATGACCCACCACGTAATATATGGCCCGGCCAAAGCCCAAAAAAAAAAAAAAGTTGACCTTTAGCAGTTTATGCTCATCTGCTGTGGCCTGTTCGCCTTGCATGAAACTAGGTAAAGAAGGCTTTCTTATGCCTTTGTTCATCGTGCTTCTTTTCATTACAGAGGAGCCTGAAGATGATGGGTATTCTTCATCCATAAGCGTGGCACAGCAAGAAAAGGAGCTACTGCAAGGATTAATTCAGAATGTTCTCCCCCACGTTGGTCATTCGGTGAAGACCCTTGTGCTTGGCTACAGTTCGGCAGCTAGCAGCAAAATGGTAGGACCATCCCAGACAGAGATTTCCTGGGATTAATAGCTCAGGCATTTTCTATAATCGGCGTTTTTTGCTTTTATAGATTCGGCAGATGCTGGAGTTTTGCCCCAATTTAGAACACTTGGATTTTACTCAGACGGACGTTTCAGACTCTGCCTTTGATGGGTACGTCAACGTAATAAGAGAGAGAAATCCTGCATGTTTATTTTCAAAGTAAAATCTCCAAAGTGAGTTTTATGTGTGCGGTAAGCCCCTGTGATACTTCTGAGCAGCTATCACTGTGGGGTATGTACACACGTTACGTATTTGCATCAGAAAATTCTGCACTGAAAACCGCTGCAGTATACAGTACCAGTAAAATTAATAGAATTTCTGAACATTTCCCTTCCAATTTCACATCTCCAGCATGTCAATCATTTCAGCGGTTTTTCACCCATTCAAAAGAATGGGACAACGACATGTCAAAAATACACGCATGTTTTACAGTGTTTTTCCTGCCAAGAGATGCATTTTTGGTGCAGAAATTTCTAATTTTATACAGGTCTTTGATATCATGATATGTGGCTCTTAGCATCATGTGACGTGTCTCCTACAGGTTCAGAATGAACAGGATCATTTACCTTATGATTTTAGATACACAAAAAGACAATTGCAATGTAATAACTGGATGGTATTTGAAGAACGGCTTTCATATGGCCATAAAAAAATATTTTTCAGCTGCAGAATGGAAGGGAGGGAGACACAGGAATTCATTACTGATGGGTAGGCGGAGCCCCAGATCAGGATGTCACCTCAGATCAAAAGAGTGCTGACTGGCTGGCCCCTCCAGCTCGGGCTCCTCCTACTCAGCTCCAGTCTAAGATTTGAGGTCTCAGAGGATGGTCGCTGCTAATGCAGCTCCTCAGAAGATTTTATTATTTTATATTCGGACAGGAGACTTGGATCACTAGTTGGTCTAGAGGTCTCAGGGGTACCAGCGCTGCTGTACCCCAACCTCTCCCTTGGCGGATCTGTATTTACTCAAAGTCCCTGCAGAATCCTTGCCGGCCCTGGGGATGAGGAGAGCTTCCCTGGCGGGACGCAAACCACACGTGCGGTCACTGCGTTCCTCGCCCTGGGGGGAAGCATGGGCACAGCGCCAGAAACCCCTGAGGGTCCCTGTGGCGCTTTGGCTGGTGAGTACTCCACACAAATTTTTTATTATTATTATGTGTGAGTGCTTTAGCGTCTGAGTGAGCAGCGCTATTACTTGTATGTCAGTATTCTTCAGCGCTGCGGTGACAGCGCTGTTACAAGTAGATGTGGTGATTTTTTTTGTCCGCAGGCAGATACCTGCAGGACAGAGAGGGAGCAGGAGCGGGGGAGTTCGCGCTCAATATTCGAGCTGGCGGGGGGCGTGGCCTAACTATTCCCGGTCTTCTGAGCAGGAAGACGCGCGCTCTGGCGTTTTCTCCTGCGACTCCCTCACTGTGGCGGCCATTACACAGGCTCCTGGGCTCCTCAGACCGCTCCTCTCCTCATAAGACACCACGGCCAGCTGGGTGAGTGCTGATTCCTCACCCCGCAGCGCAGCGATCGCTATCCTGCAGCTGCAGTCTCATTAGAGACATATAAATTGGCTGGGGCTCACAAATATATATATTGTGGTGAGTTTGCAATATTAACCCCTCTGAGGGTTATTTCTACCAGCTAAATTTTTTGACTGAATACCGCTGGGGTAACCCTGCTTGGTGGAGCGTTAACCCTTCAGTGTTTAAAAAAAAAAAAACCGCATAGTTTTTGCTGGTATTACCGCTTTGACCTGCTCATACAGGTGAGACATGTCTGAACAGAGTTCAGATGCCACGGACCACGTCCCAGTGCCATTATGGCAATCAGATACGCAGACCTCCACAGCGTCTAGCGCTGCGGTCGACAGCGGTGGAAAATTGGACGATATCGCTCGATCGATCAACAACTTGTCTGACCTTTTAGGTCAATATGTGTCTGCAAATTCCTCTCAGAGGAAGCGACGCAGGCCGTTACCGGCCTCTACACGGAGCGAGTCAGATGTATCTGATATTGGGCAGAGTTCCCCTTTAAATTCGGATGGAGAAATATCCGATTCAGATGCGGACGAGCCGCAGGGGCGTTCCTCTATGGCGAAGCGTACGGAGGCATTAATTGAAGCCATGAGAGATATATTACAGTTACCGGAGGAGGTAACTAGTCGTCCTGGTAAATCAGCACGCATGTTCCAGGAGTCCCGTGCTTCGCGTACAACATTGCCAGCTCTGGATGAGCTTAATAGTGTAATAGAGGAGGAACGTCTGTGTCCAGATAAGCGTTTTCATGGAACGCATTTCTTTGATACACTTTATCCTTGCTCTGCGGAGTTAAAGGCTAATTGGACTTCTGCTCCTGAAGTGGATGTGTCTTTATCTCAGCTTAGTAAATCCTCACTACTCCCTATTAAGGGAAAAGCGAGCTTACAGGAGCCTTTGGATAGAAAAGCAGAATTGGCGGCAAAAGCAAGCTATGAGGCTGCGGGTCATGGATTCCGAGCAGTGCTTGGATCCATGTGTGCTGCTAGAGCTTCTCTAAGCTGGTTGGCACGTCTGAAGACGGAGTTGCAAAATGAATCTCCGTTATCTGAGATACGGGAAACTTGTGAATGGTTAGAAACGGCAGCCTGTTATATCTTTGATGCCGGTCTGGATACGGCATCTCTGCTGGCCAAAGCGCAAGCTTCAGCGGTCACAGTCAGAAGAGCTTTATGGCTCAGACAGTGGGCCGGGGACGCAGTTTCCAAACAAGGGTTGTTGGCCTTACCTTACAAGGGTGGCCATCTTTTTGGATCCGACCTCACAGAGCTGATTTCCAAGGCTAAGGCGAAGGAATCAGCATTACCACAGCGTAGGGCCATGGCCTCGGTGTCCAGTAAGCCTGGTGTCTATAGTGGTCGGCGGTCCTTTCGGGGCCGAGGACGATCTAGTCACTCCTCGTGGGGATCGGGTCGTCCTTCCTTCTCAGGAAAGAAATCCTCTCAGAAAACTCGTACTCCCTGGAAGCAGAGTTTCCGCCAGGACAAGCGGGAACTTGACAAGAAGCCCGCAAAGTCGGATTGACGCCAGGGGTCCACTCGAGGATTCTCGAGTGGGGGGTCGCCTGCTTCTTTTCAAGGAGACTTGGATGGCTCGCGTTCCAGATTCCTGGGTAACGCGGATAGTGTCGGCAGGCTATTTCATAGAGTTTGCTTCTCGACCCCCAAATGTTTTTTGTCAATCTCACGTTCCGTCGGAACCCGAGCTTGTTGTCGCTCTACAGCGAGAGGTCGAATCTCTGCTACAAAAGGGTGTAGTGATACCGGTTCCGTCAGAGGACCGAGGGAAAGGTTTTTATTCCAACCTTTTTATAGTTCCCAAAAAGGAGAACAAATTTCGCCCGATTCTGGATCTCAAGCGATTAAACCGGCATGTCCATGCCCGGAAATTTCGCATGGAGTCGCTTCGCTCCGTTGTGGCAGCTCTGTCACAGAACGATTTTCTGGTGTCAATCGACATTCGCGACGCCTATTTGCATATTCCCATCGGAAAGGCTCATCAGCGCTTTCTTCGATTTGCCATAGGTCAGAATCATTACCAGTTCGTGGCTCTGCCGTTCGGCTTAGCCTCAGCGCCAAGGGTCTTTACAAAAATTCTGGCGCCCCTCATGGCAATCCTTCGAAGACAGGGGATTACGATTCTCCCTTATCTGGACGATCTTTTGATCGTGGCTTCCTCGGAGCAGGAGGCGTTGACGGCTCGGGATTTGTCTCTTCAGTTTCTGAAGGACTTCGGTTGGCTGGTCAATTGGGAGAAGTCGTCCCTGGAACCATCGAGGACAATCCTCTTTTTGGGAATGCATCTCGACACGTTTCGGTCGGTAGTTTCCCTACCACCAGACAAACAGTCATGTCTTCTTCGACATGTACAGATTATGAAATCCTCAACGGCAATGTCCCTACGGAAGTGTATGCGTCTTCTGGGACTGATGGTGGCGTCCATGGAGGCAATTCCTTTTGCCCAGTTCCATTCCAGGACTCTCCAAAGGTTCATCTTGAGTCGATGGAACCAGTCGCAATCGCTGGATTGCAGTGTCACCATTTCTCGCGCGGTGCGGGATTCTCTAGAATGGTGGTTACGTCCAGGGGCATTCTCCCTGGGGAAGTCTTTCCTCCCTCCGAAGTGGTCAGTCATAACCACCGATGCCAGCCTGACGGGCTGGGGGGGTGTTTGGAACAATCTCTGGATTCAGGGGGTATGGTCATCGGAAGAGTCTGTTCTTCCGATCAACATTCTGGAATTGAGGGCGATTTTCCTTTGCCTCCAACATTGGACGGTCCCTTTGAGCGGTCTGCCAGTCCGAGTGCAGACAGACAATGCGACGGCTGTCGCGTATATCAATCACCAAGGTGGGACAAGGAGTTCCAGACTCATGGTAGAGGTGTCCCGAATTGTGATTTGGGCAGAGGCCAGTGTACCAGCCATTTCGGCGATTCACATTCCAGGGGTTCAGAATATTACAGCGGACTTTCTCCTTCGTCTCATTGGGGGACACAGGACTGTGGGACACAGGACTGTGGGTGTATGCTACTGCCGCTAGGAGGCTGACACTAAGTAAACATAAAAAAGGTTAGCTCCTCCTCCGCCGTATACACCTCAGCACTGGCCGCAGGCAAACCCAGTTATTGCTTAGTGTCTGATGGAGGCACACGTCTGGTTCTTTTTCCAGACCATTTTTTTTTTTTTTTCCCCACGAAGATGAGATAGGGGCGACGGATCCTATTGAAAGGGTCCGATCTCCCCAAACCATCAACGGGCGAGCACGTGGAGTAAAGCCTCCAACGTATCCTCTCCCGCAACGTGGGACATGAATGCCGGACTTAGCCCTGACCACCCTAAGGTATTGAAACCCTAGGTTGTACAGAGGCAGGAGTTTGTCCGTGCAGCCCCCACTGCGCCACCAATGCTAGACTGCGGTGCTGCAAGGAGGCGGACGGTCCCTCTCCTCATCCCCTGTAGGGGTGATGGAGTTAGGGTTCCTGCACCGTCCCACCTTTTTTACTACAAAGCCCCCCTCTAAATGCATCAGGCGGAATGGCTCACCTTTTTGAAAACGGAGAAGATACTGGAGTAACGCCGCACGCATGGAGCACCGCAAGTTTCGCAGGCGTCTGGATCAGACTCTGCTTCCAGCCAGGTACAGGCTCCTGGCTCGTGTTCCGATCCCCCCTCTCCCCCCCGGGGGCGCCAGGTCCCTGGCCTCGGCGGTGTTGGGCCTCGGGCAAGGGTTTGGTCCCCGGGGACTGGGGCCCGAGGTGTGGCGTCCGGCGCCGGCAGGGGGGTGGGCCGCGGTCGCGGGGATCCGCCCCCGGCATCGTCTCCTTCCGGCGGGCCCGCCCTCTGATTTTGGGGCGGCCTCCGCCGGAAATCTAGGCCGCGGCTTCGGGCGGTGCTAGGCCGCGGCTGCAAATTTAGTCCCCGGCTTTTGCTGGAGACTAGGCCGCGGCTGGAGGCGGGCCTCTGACGGCTAGGCCGCGCCTCTCGACCCTCCCCCTAAAGGCTCGGCTACATGAGCTCGCCTTCCTAACAGGGGAGCGCTCTTTTTGAAAAATTTGGAGCCAGACGCCACTGCTACGCGGTTTAAGGACGCAGGGGGTACAGGACTGGGGTAAGTGCTTCTACCTCCAGCCTGGTTGTTCCGCTTCACTAAGTACTTCTGCACTCCGTTTCACTGACCGTCGCACATCCAGTTCATTGCGGACTCTGTGATAGACTCAGTATGTCCAGAAGAACTAAAGCTCATACGGTGCTGTATACCGCATGCATTGCCTGTAGGTCCCCTTTTCCGCGCGCCCAGATTACTCGGGTTTGCGAAGCCTGTGACTCCGAACGGGCTCAGGAACCCGCTCCTATTACGGAACCCAGTGCGTCAGGTCCCCCTGAATGGGCTCTGTCCCTGACTCAATCTGTGGCATCATTGACTAGAGCAATCGAGTCCCTTCAAGCTCCCGATAGGAGCAGGGACAGTGGTTCACCCGTCTTGGCGACGTCTCATGAACCTCCGGCCTGCAGGGGCCGCGCTCTCACTAGGCAGACGCAGGGGAAGCGAACCCACACTGCGTCGCCTTTGCCGTCCGGGGCCTCGGCATCTTTCAGTTCCGTCTCCCGCTCTCCCTCACCTCTGACAAGTGATCAGTATTCGGATTCTGATTCAGAAGGGTCCCTTAATTTAGAGGCACCAAATTGTCAGGACACAATTGACAGTTTGATTGAAGCTGTCAATCAAACCTTGGGGATAGACGATGAGTCCACCTTGACCTCCGGTCATAAGGTGTCCTTCAAAAGAGCCAGGCAAGCTCATAAGGTTTTTGGATCCTCCTGTGTCGCGTTTGGCGTCTAAAACGCTCCTCTCCCTTCCTAACGGTTCCTCGATAGGAAAACTGGGCTGGATCGTCTGATTGAAGGTTTGGCCCGCTCGGTGTTTGAAGCATCGGGTTCTGCTCTCTCTCCTTCTTTTGCAGCGACTTGGGTTGCTAAGGCCATGATATCCTGGTCGGAGTCTCTAAATAGAGCGCTTCATGGTATAGAGGTACCATCTGAAGTAACTGAGATTTCTAATCAGATAGCACTTGCAGGAGACTTCTTAATTAATGCGTCCATGGATGCGGCAAATTGCGCAGCCCTAGCTGCTGCTAATGCAATTGCCATCAGAAGATCTTTGTGGCTGAGAACCTGGCGAGCAGATTCAATCTCAAAGAAATCGCTTACATCCTTACCATATCAGAATGGTCGGTTATTTGGCGAAAGGTTGGATCAGCTCATATCTGATGCGACGGGAGGGAAGAGCAGTTTCCTTCCTCAGCAAAAGATTAAGCAGCCTTTTCGCCGACAGCTTCAGCCTCGCTTTAGGGCCTTTCGTAACCCAGGTTGGGCCGCGCCAGCTACCTCCAGCGGTTCAGGTCGGCCTAGTCAGGCCAGAGATCGTCAGGTCTCCTACAGGACCAACCCTCTGGGAAGAGGGCGATCTCAACAACCAAGATCTAGAGGGTCCAAACCCCAGAGATATTCGGACAAATGACTGGAGGCAGAATCCGGTCAATTTATCCAGAGTAGGCGGCCGCTTACTCTGGTTTCGCCCCATTTGGCTATCGATTACTCACGACGAGTGGGTCCGGGAGTTAGTCTCCTCGGGGTACAAAATAGAATTTTCCAGCCTTCCCTCAAATCGTTTTTTTTCCCTCGCCCTTCCCAAGGAGGAATCTCGGGTTCGCGCCTTATTCAGGGCGGTCGAGTCTCTTCGGCACAGCGGGGTTGTCGTGCCTGTACCGGAGATCGAAAAGGGTCAGGGGTTTTATTCCAACCTGTTTATTGTACCCAAAAAGGACGGTACCGTAAGGCCCATTCTGGATCTAAAGCGACTGAACCGGTTTGTTAGAATTCAACATTTCCGAATGGAGTCTCTCCGTTCGGTCATTGCAGCCATGGAAAAAGGGGAATTTCTAGCATCAATAGACATTCAGGATGCCTATCTTCACATCCCCATATTTCCTCCTCATCAGAGATTTCTTCGGTTTGCCGTCGGCAAACTTCATCTTCAGTTCGCAGCCTTGCCATTCGGGCTAGCCACAGCCCCCAGGGTGTTCACAAAGGTCATGGCTGCTGTTGTGTCCATTCTGCACTCCAGGGGGGTAGTCATCCTGCCTTACTTAGACGATCTCCTCATCAAGGGTCCGTCTTTTCAAATCTGCGAGGAAAGTGTCAGCATTACGTTAGACACCCTTGCTCGCCTAGGGTGGCTGGTGAATATGAAGAAATCATCTCCCGTGCCATCTCGGAAGATCACCTTTTTAGGGATGAATTTCGACACCGCTCAGGGGTTGATAATTCTTCCTCAGGACAAGGCCTTGGTTCTCCGTCAAGAGGTACGGATCCTTCGCCAACCAATTCCTCACACCATCCGGTTTTGCATGAGGGTCCTAGGAAGGATGGTGGCAGCAATAGAGGCTATTCCATTTGCCCAATTTCATCTTCGCCCCCTTCAACATGCACTCTTGGCAGTATGGGACGGGAGCCCTTACTCCCTCAATCTTCGGTGCCGTCTGTCCCTGCAGGTCAGACAGACTCTAATGTGGTGGACGAAGAGCACCACTCTTCGACAGGGTCGGTTGTTTCCTCCAAATTTCTGGTTGGTTGTCACAACGGACGCCAGCCTGCTCGGATGGGGAGCAGTGTTTCGTCACCATACAGCCCAGGGAACTTGGTCTCAGCAGGAATCGACCCTCCCGATCAATATTTTAGAGATCCGAGCTATTCGGCTGGCTCTGAGGCATTTTCACCAGCATCTGGCGGGCCACCCAGTCAGAATACAATCGGACAATGCCACGGCAGTGGCATACATAAACCATCAGGGAGGTACCCGCAGCAGGGCGGCCATGCACGAGGTAAAACAGATTCTGACTTGGGCAGAGGTAAATCACTCTGTGATTTCAGCGGTCCACATTCCGGGCGAGGAAAACTGGGCTGCGGATTTTCTCAGCCGTCACGGCATAGCGTCAGGGGAATGGTCACTTCATCCCGAGGTTTTTCAGCAGATATGCCGACGCTGGGGAACCCCAGATGTGGACCTGATGGCTTCCAAGATAAATGCCAAGGTGCCCAACTTCGTCTCCCGGTACCGGGATCCGCAGGCATTTGCAGTAGACGCTCTGGTCCTACCATGGAATCAGTTTCATCTTCCATACTTGTTTCCACCAATAGCCCTTCTCCCAAGGGTGATCAGAAAGATCAGGATAGAGGGGGTTCCAGCGATATTAATCGCTCCGGATTGGCCGCGTCGCTCATGGTACGCGGAGCTGGTACAATTGCTCGCCGACGCACCCTGGCGACTGCCAGAGCGCGTGGACCTTCTCTCCCAGGGCCCAGTTTACCACCAGAACTCAGCGGTCCTGTGTTTGACGGCCTGGCCGTTGAATCTTGGATCCTGACCAGGGCTGGATTCTCTAAAAAGGTCGCCGCAACGATGGCTAACGCCCGAAAGCCCGTTTCGGCTCGCATCTACCACGGTACTTGGAAGGTCTTTTTTGATTGGTGCAGGGAACATGATTGTTCCCCGCTCCTCTTTTCAATTCCGAACATTCTATCTTTTCTCCAGGCAGGCCTAGATTCAGGTCTAGCGCCTAGTACTCTTAGACGACAGATATCAGCTTTGTCGGTTCTTTTTCAGCTAAAGATCGCGTCTAATTTTCAGGTTAGGACCTTTATTCAGGGGTTGTCCATATAGTTCCTCCCTACAAGACTCCCTTAGAGGTTTGGGACCTCAATCTAGTCCTGGGAGTCCTACAGGAGTCTCCTTTTGAACCTTTGCAGGAGGTTTCTCTGTCATTTCTTTCCTGGAAAGTGGTGTTTTTGGTAGCCATAACATCCATAAGGCGGGTTTCGGAGCTGGCTGCACTGTCTTGTCGAGCTCCGTACTTACTTTTCCATCAGGATAAGGTAGTGCTCAGACCAACACCACCTTTTTTGCCTAAAGTCGTGTCCTCATTTCATATTAATGAGGACATTGTTTTGCCCTCATTTTGCCCAGCTCCGACGCACCGAGTGGAGAAGGCTCTCCATACGCTGGATCTGGTGAGAGCACTCAGGAGATATGTATCTCGGACGGCGTCCTTTCGACAGACGGACACGCTGTTTGTCCTCCCTGAAGGTCGCAGGAAGGGACTTGCTGCCTCTAAGTCAACCTTGGCTAGGTGGATTCGGTTAGCCATTCAGGAGGCTTACCGCATCAGAGGCGCGGTGGTTCCCGCAGGGATCAAGGCTCACTCCACCAGAGCGGTGGGTGCCTCCTGGGCCCTTCGGCATCAGGCTTCGGTGGAACAGGTTTGTAAGGCAGCAACCTGGTCCAGTCTGCATACTTTTTCCAAGCATTATAATGTCCATACCCAGACTTCTGCGGATGCCAGTCTGGGTAGAAGGATTCTTCAGGGCGCGGTTGCGCACCTATAAGCAATGCTGGATTATAAACTACACTGTGGAGTCGGTTTCCCACCCAAGGGACTGCTTTGGGACGTCCCACAGTCCTGTGTCCCCCAATGAGACGAAGGAGAAATACGGATTTTTGTGTTACTCACCGTAAAATCCTTTTCTCCGAGACGCTCATTGGGGGACACAGCACCGTCCCTAAGAGCCGGCTGGCTTTATATTGAGTTAACTCTATTCTCCTTAAATTAGTATCAGCAGTTTTTTCTTCTGAATATACTGTATCTGTGTTAACTCTTGATTTATTTTTTAGCCTCCTACTGCTTTTTGCACTAAACTGGGTTTGCCTGCGGCCAGTGCTGAGGTGTATACGGCGGAGGAGGAGCTAACCTTTTTTATGTTTACTTAGTGTCAGCCTCCTAGCGGCAGTAGCATACACCCACAGTCCTGTGTCCCACAGTCCTGTGTCCCCCAATGAGCGTCTGGAGAAAAGGATTTTACGGTGAGTAACACAA
>JARQOD010000001.1:46774355-47003273 GCA_033576555.1 Oophaga sylvatica | reverse complement strand
GGCATACATAAACCATCAGGGAGGTACCCGCAGCAGGGCGGCCATGCACGAGGTAAAACAGATTCTGACTTGGGCAGAGGTAAATCACTCTGTGATTTCAGCGGTCCACATTCCGGGCGAGGAAAACTGGGCTGCGGATTTTCTCAGCCGTCACGGCATAGCGTCAGGGGAATGGTCACTTCATCCCGAGGTTTTTCAGCAGATATGCCGACGCTGGGGAACCCCAGATGTGGACCTGATGGCTTCCAAGATAAATGCCAAGGTGCCCAACTTCGTCTCCCGGTACCGGGATCCGCAGGCATTTGCAGTAGACGCTCTGGTCCTACCATGGAATCAGTTTCATCTTCCATACTTGTTTCCACCAATAGCCCTTCTCCCAAGGGTGATCAGAAAGATCAGGATAGAGGGGTTCCAGCGATATTAATCGCTCCGGATTGGCCGCGTCGCTCATGGTACGCGGAGCTGGTACAATTGCTCGCCGACGCACCCTGGCGACTGCCAGAGCGCGTGGACCTTCTCTCCCAGGGCCCAGTTTACCACCAGAACTCAGCGGTCCTGTGTTTGACGGCCTGGCCGTTGAATCTTGGATCCTGACCAGGGCTGGATTCTCTAAAAAGGTCGCCGCAACGATGGCTAACGCCCGAAAGCCCGTTTCGGCTCGCATCTACCACGGTACTTGGAAGGTCTTTTTTGATTGGTGCAGGGAACATGATTGTTCCCCGCTCCTCTTTTCAATTCCGAACATTCTATCTTTTCTCCAGGCAGGCCTAGATTCAGGTCTAGCGCCTAGTACTCTTAGACGACAGATATCAGCTTTGTCGGTTCTTTTTCAGCTAAAGATCGCGTCTAATTTTCAGGTTAGGACCTTTATTCAGGGGGTTGTCCATATAGTTCCTCCCTACAAGACTCCCTTAGAGGTTTGGGACCTCAATCTAGTCCTGGGAGTCCTACAGGAGTCTCCTTTTGAACCTTTGCAGGAGGTTTCTCTGTCATTTCTTTCCTGGAAAGTGGTGTTTTTGGTAGCCATAACATCCATAAGGCGGGTTTCGGAGCTGGCTGCACTGTCTTGTCGAGCTCCGTACTTACTTTTCCATCAGGATAAGGTAGTGCTCAGACCAACACCACCTTTTTTGCCTAAAGTCGTGTCCTCATTTCATATTAATGAGGACATTGTTTTGCCCTCATTTTGCCCAGCTCCGACGCACCGAGTGGAGAAGGCTCTCCATACGCTGGATCTGGTGAGAGCACTCAGGAGATATGTATCTCGGACGGCGTCCTTTCGACAGACGGACACGCTGTTTGTCCTCCCTGAAGGTCGCAGGAAGGGACTTGCTGCCTCTAAGTCAACCTTGGCTAGGTGGATTCGGTTAGCCATTCAGGAGGCTTACCGCATCAGAGGCGCGGTGGTTCCCGCAGGGATCAAGGCTCACTCCACCAGAGCGGTGGGTGCCTCCTGGGCCCTTCGGCATCAGGCTTCGGTGGAACAGGTTTGTAAGGCAGCAACCTGGTCCAGTCTGCATACTTTTTCCAAGCATTATAATGTCCATACCCAGACTTCTGCGGATGCCAGTCTGGGTAGAAGGATTCTTCAGGGCGCGGTTGCGCACCTATAAGCAATGCTGGATTATAAACTACACTGTGGAGTCGGTTTCCCACCCAAGGGACTGCTTTGGGACGTCCCACAGTCCTGTGTCCCCCAATGAGACGAAGGAGAAATACGGATTTTTGTGTTACTCACCGTAAAATCCTTTTCTCCGAGACGCTCATTGGGGGACACAGCACCGTCCCTAAGAGCCGGCTGGCTTTATATTGAGTTAACTCTATTCTCCTTAAATTAGTATCAGCAGTTTTTTCTTCTGAATATACTGTATCTGTGTTAACTCTTGATTTATTTTTTAGCCTCCTACTGCTTTTTGCACTAAACTGGGTTTGCCTGCGGCCAGTGCTGAGGTGTATACGGCGGAGGAGGAGCTAACCTTTTTTATGTTTACTTAGTGTCAGCCTCCTAGCGGCAGTAGCATACACCCACAGTCCTGTGTCCCACAGTCCTGTGTCCCCAATGAGCGTCTCGGAGAAAAGGATTTTACGGTGAGTAACACAAAAATCCGTATTTCTCAGTCGCAGAAGGATGGATCCCGGGGAATGGAGCCTCCACCCGGAAGTTTTTGCACTACTGTGCTCTCGCTGGGGAACCCCACAAGTGGATTTGATGGCATCCAGGTCCAATGCCAAGTTACCGACGTTCATGTCCAGGTACAAGGACCCGAAGGCTGTGGCGGTGGATGCTCTAGTGGCTCAGTGGGATCAGTTCGAGCTGATCTATGTATTCCCGCCGATATCCTTACTTCCTCTAGTACTGCGTCGGATCAGACTAGAGAGAATTCCAGCTATTTTGATAGCTCCAGACTGGCCAAGAAGGGTGTGGTTCTCGACAATAATGTCGCTGTTGGCGGCACCTCCTTTTCCACTCCCTCTTCAACCGGACTTGTTGACTCAGGGGCCCGTTTGTCATCCGGACTTTATGTCCCTGCGTTTGACGGCGTGGCTCTTGAGACCGAAATCTTGACCCGTAGAGGTTTCTCAGCCGAGGTCATTGCTACCCTTCGTGCTGCAAGAAGTCCGGCTACTACTAGGATTTACCACAAAATTTGGGAAACCTTCTTTTCGTGGTGTTTGGGGTCCTCTCGGAACCCGAGAAAATTTTCCATTCCCAACCTGTTGGCTTTTCTGCAGCATGGGCTAGACAAGGGTTTGGCAGTCAGCACCCTGAAAGGTCAGATTTCTGCTCTGTCCTTATTGTTCCGGAGAACCATTGCTTCAAATAGAGACGTGCTCTCCTTTTTTCGAGGTATATCTCGTAAGTTCCCGCCGTGGAATGCACCCGTGTCTCCTTGGCGGCTCAACCTTGTTTTTGGAGGCTCTTCAGCATAAACCTTTTGAGCCTATGGTTTCTGCTAGCCTTTCTTTACTTTCTTGGAAGGTGGCTTTCCTTGTTGCAGTCACTTCCTTGAGGAGAGTTTCTGAGTTGGCAGCTCTTTCTTGTTCGCCTCCTTTTCTGGAGTTTTTTCCGGATCGTGTAGTGCTTCGCACTCGGGGTGATTTTTTGCCTAAAGTGGTGTCACAATTTCATGTCAACCAGGATATTGTGTTGCCTTCATTCTCCCCGTTTCCGAAGAATGTGAAAGAGCGTGCTTTACACACATTGGATTTAGTGCGGGCCTTGAAGTTTTATCTATCTATTACTCAAGGTTTTCGTAAGACGGACTCCCTATTTGTGGTTCCAGTCGGTCGTCGGCGTGGTCAACGAGCTTCCAAGGATTCTATAGCTCGTTGGATTCGGTCAGCTATATTGGAAGCTTACCGTCTTCAGGGTGAATCTTGCCCGATTAAGATTCAAGCCCATTCCACGAGGGCTGTGGCTTCATCGTGGGCTTTTCACCAAGGTGCTTCGGCAGTGCAGCTCTGCCGGGCGGCGACTTGGCGCTCTGTCCACACGTTTACGAAGTTTTATAAAGTGGACGTCAGTGCTTCCGCTGATGCAGCCCTCGGACGTAGGGTCCTGCAGGCAGCTGTAGTTTAAAGTTCTGGATGAACTTGTGTTTAGCGCTGGTTGCGCTTTGTTGTTAAGGTTGTTGGGTTTCTGCCTCTTGTTGGTTTTTTCCCACCCTTATTTTTGAACTGCTTTGGGACGTCCCATCAGTAATGAATTCCTGTGTCTCCCTCCCTTCCATTCTGCAGCTGAAACACGGATTTTGGTAAGAACTTACCGGTAAAATCCTTTTCAAGGAAGGGAGGGAGACACAGCACCCTCCCAAGGCAGAAGTGTGTTGATGTTTTCAGATGCAGCGCGACCCTTATCTGATAGCGATTATCTGGGCTGAGGTCAGCGCGCTAAGGCTCTGTTCCAGCATCGCCAGCTCATCGCAGTAGTCAGGTTCCGTGAGTAGTACCTGTAACTCTGTGGTTTTTGGCTTTCTTTGCATGCATAACCTGTATCCTTGTGTTTTTTCTCTGAAGTTCCTTCAGAAGGGGTTATGTTGCTCCGCTGGTGATCTTGGCTCTTTTCCTAAAAGCTTTGGTACGACTGGAGCTGAGTAGGAGGAGCCCGAGCTGGAGGGGCCAGCCAGTCAGCACTCTTTTGATCTGAGGTGACATCCTGATCTGGGGCTCCGCCTACCCATCAGTAATGAATTCCTGTGTCTCCCTCCCTTCCTTCGCTGAAAAGGATGTTACCGGTAAGTTCTTACCAAAATCCGTGTTTTTTATTGCTGGGACCACGACCAGTGTTTAAAGAAAAGGGTCTGTGGTGCTCTATCCTCGTTAGTCGAGTGAAAAAGGCCCTTCTAACTTCGTATTAATACCCCAGAGGTCAGAAAGACGATAAGATAATATTCATTAATGGCATATCCATACACCATAAATGTCTGATAGGTGCAGGACCACTACTGGGACCCAGGTCAGTTTAAGTGACCTGCACATATTTCTCCATTAACTTCTATGGGAGCTCTGATAACTACAAAGCACACAAAACTCCCCTCCCTCTTAATCCCACAGGCCTGACATAACAGATGGATATGAACATTAAAGCACCACTCTAGTGGGGTTTTTTTCAGCGCTGGAGTGGCGCTTTAAATGTAAGATCCTTGCCCTCGTTCTAATACTCGCCTTCTAGCGGCTTTACCTTTACTGAAGCCGCTCTGGTCCAGGGGCGCCATGCTGAGCCTGCAACTTCTGACTTGCCGGACGTCAGTAGTTACATCACAAGAGCTCAACACAAGTCTTTGAGAGCCAGAAACAAAGCGTGGACTTGTATTGAAAATAGACCTGCGGAGATCACTTTTCGCCGGAGACCCAACGGAAGCGACGCTGGAAAAGCACTACTCCAGCGGTGCAATAAAAAAAAAACCTGCTGGAGTGGTGCTTTAAAGGGAATCTTTTGGCAGACTTTTGCTAGTCACAATAGTCTCAAAGACAACGTACACATGTAAGGTTAATAGTTACGATAATAGACGGTGGTAAGTACTAAAATATAGATTTCTTCCACCACATGTGTACCAGGGACATAATATACAGGCATATCGGCAAAGATAGATCATAGACGAAGAAAAAAACGAGTTTAAAACCCAAACCTCATTTTAGTGTGTCCCTTGTGTATTACGTCCTTCTCTTCCCTGAGTATTTGCTTCCATCTGGACCTTATTTTATTCATGTCGGTAATTAAAGGTTTCTTTTCACACAATTTGGGTTTTAAACTCGTTTTTTTTTCTCCAAGGCTTGCTATGTAACCTAAGGGCAGTATAAGATAGGGGGTGAAACTTAATTACAGTGATATGTCATTTATTAGGCTTTGTGCTGTTGTTTCAATGCAATCAGTGTTTTATCAGCAAGAGATTATCACTGCTGGACTAGCTGTGGTATGGGCGGAGGCAGCTTTCTGAGCTCTGCTACATCTACACCAGAGAATTTTGATTTTATCACAACTGCAGCACCCAGTAAAAACTAAGTGACACATCGCTGAAATCAGGGTCTCTTCCCCTACATCTTGTTGCTATCAGAAGAGGTAGCAAAAACCTGCAGACAGATTCCCTTTAAAAAGTTGATCTAGCGTCAGGTGTGTTTATCTATTTAATTTTCCCTTTTTTATTTAAATTTTTTTTTTCTTTCAGGTGGTATTTTGGTAGTTGTCAAAGCCTTCGTCACGTTGACTTTTCTGGATGTGATAAGATCAGTGACCTGATGCTGGAAAGGTTGAGCCTTGCACTTGGCATGCTACCTTCTTACAGAAAAGCTTTATTTAAATGTTCTCGGAATAACAAAAATGTTAAATCGGCCTGGGGGAGAAAAGACATGACCAACAGGATGAGGACTAGCACCATACAATGCATCGGTGGCCAATGTGGGCTCTTCTCTGAAGAGTTATGGACACGCTGTAGCCCTTCTGATGGGTATCCGTCTGCACCTTTCTGGATTTTACATTCTGAGAGGCTGGCTGACATCGAGGATGCCGCCGACTGGAAGTATAGAAATACTGATGGACTTTGTGTATTGGAGATGTCCTCCAGTATGGATTGTTTTTCTAATGGGTTTTGCAACAGAAAGCCTGGAGTGAGGACTAATGGCAGCTGGCAGCAGCGCTATCACTCGGATGCTTACACCTATTGTGGCCATTCATTCTGTTCTGCTGGAGCAAAACTAAGGACTATACAAGCACTCCCAGAGCCCTCCGCACTGTGCCAAGGTGGCAAAAGGACTCCGCAGTCAGAGGGTAGAGACGCTTACTCTGGGGGTGCAAAGTCTGAGCCCCGCGCTGCACGTTTGCTACAGTTACTCAGCCTCTCCGGGTGTCATCAGATCACAGATGGTGGTCTCAGGTACATTGTCATTACTTTCACTTAGTAGTGTTTTCCATCTGATTGCTTGCACTTTTTTGCAGTAATAATCATTTATGGATGGTTGGAAATGATTGTATAAAAATGCTAACTTATCCCCCGCCCATATGATAAGAGATAACTTGCTGATCGCGACCCTCTAGAGATCACGATAACTGGGCTCTGTGAATCCCCGTCTTGAATAGAGCAAAGGTACAAAGTTCAAGCTTTGCTCCATTCATTGAGAGTGATGGAAATAGTGGAGCGCAGTACTCTGCTTTCCCCGGCACTTTCATATCTCGCCATTTTTTTTTTTTTTTAAAACCCATTTAAACCGTGTCTGTCACCAGATCTGCAGACGTAGCTATATAGCTCTGTAAAGGGTATGCCACACTAAACGAGATCGCTAGCGAGATAGCCAACGAGATCGCTACTGCGTCACCATTTATGACGCAGTAGCGATCTCGTTAGCGACTTAACTGTGTGTGACATGTAGCGGCGATGTGGCCCCTGCTGAGATGTCGCTGATCGCTTATGAACGTTCTGAGCCGTTTTTTGGTCGTTGGTGTCCCGCTGGTGAGCCTGAATCGCTGAGTGTGACACCTTTATGAACGACTTCACCAGCGTCGCAGGTGGGACTAGGTTTTCCCAATGACCGCAGAGGTCGTTATACAGATCGCTGATGAGATGTGTTTGGAATCACAGATCGCTGATGAGTTGTGTTTGGAATCTAACTAGCGATCACTTAGCGATCGCACTAGCGATCTCGCCAGGTTAAGTTGTTGTCGTGATCGCTAGTGCGATCACTAAGTGTGGCAGTGCCTTTAGACCCGATGAAGCTGCTCTACTTTACTAATAGATTCTACTACCATTTACGTTCTTTTTTTTTTTTTTTTTTTTTTTTTTTTTAAGGGTGTTAGAATCCCATCAAAATATCTGGCATTGCAGAGTTCATAAAATCCGTAAAATTAACCTGTACTGCAAACGCAGCAAAGAGAGAAAACTCAAGCTCCAGAATTTATATTTTTCAGTTATTGCACAGCTCTCAAAACAATAGAATAGTAGTAGAGAATGATCAAAATGTTGTTTGTATCCAAAAATGGCATCAGATAAAAAAACAACAAAAAACACTCGATACATGTAAAGTTACAGGTTTCAAAAAGAACCCCAAACACCTTACAAGTTTGGTATTGCCATAATCGTACTAACCATGTAAACGGTTAACAGCGATCAGAGCAGGCAGCTGTTAATCATTTAGCTGTTAGACCCTGATGCCAGCATATACAGTGTGTGGGTAGAGCTTCACTCCAGGGCCCCTCAATCACGTATATGTACATCAATTTACATTAAGGAGTTAAAGAGGTTGTCCCACTCAGCACATTTATCAGCTACAACTATCAACAAGATTATTGGGGGTCCTTGCTCTGGGAGTGGTGACCACGCATGCAAAGTGGTCATTCATGCTACCAGTTATTCCCACTGTGGGCTTTTAGGCTGTAGCCCCCAAAGGTCAGATCTCCAGCAATTTACCCTGCTGGTTGGTGGTGACTTGTATTTAGTGGGATACTAGTAGGAGGTTTTACTGTTCGAGTCAGAATTGTCGGTGGGTGCAATCGCTCCTCTGAATTCAGTGTCAGGTAATGTATTAGATATAGTTACAAGGCCTGTCCTGTTTACTGATCTCACTTCCATATATATCCTAAATGCTGAAGGAGAAGAAATATAACTGGAGATTACACTGTACAGTCATGGCCAAAAGTTTTGAGAATGACACAAATATTATATTTTCACATGATCTGCTTCCCTCTGGTTTTTATGTGTGTTTGACAGATGTTTTTATCACAGATAGAAATATAATAATTGCAAACATATGAGTAACAAAAGCTTATATTGACAGTTAGAATGAGTTAATGCAGCAAGTCAATATTTGCAGTGTTGACCCTTCTTCTTCAGGACCTCTGCAATTCTCCCTGGCATGCTCTCAATCAACTTCTGGACCAAATCCTGACTGATAGCAGTCCATTCTTGCACAATCAATGCTTTCATTTTGTCAGAATTTTTAGGTTTGTTTGTCCACCGTCTCTTGATGATTGACCACAAGTTCTCAATGGGATTAAGATCTGGGAAGTTTCCAGGCCATGGACCCAAAATCTCTATGTTTTGTTCCCTGAGCCATTTAGTTATCACCTTTGCTTTATGGCAAGGTGCTCCATCATGCTGGAAAAGGCATTGTTGATCGCCAAACTGTTCTTGGAGGGTTGGGAGAAGTTGCTCTTGGAGGACATTCTGGTACCATTCTTTATTCATGGCTGTGTTTTTAGGCAAGACTGTGAGAGAGCCGATTCCCTTGGCTGAGAAGCAACCCCACACATGAATGGTTTCAGGATGCTTACCAGTTGGCATGAGACAAGACTGGTGGTAGCGCTCACCTTGTCTTCTCCGAATGAGGCGTTTTCCTGATGTCCCAAACAATCGAAAAGGGGATTCATCAGAGAAAATAACTTTACCCCAGTCCTCAGCAGTCCGCTGCCTGTACCTTTTGCAGAATATCAGACTGTCCATGATGTTTTTTCTGGAGAGAAGTGGCTTCTTTGCTGCCCTCCTTGAGACCAGGCCTTGCTCCAAGAGTCTCCGCCTCACAGTGCGTGCAGATGCACTCACACCTGCCTGCTGCCATTCCTGAGCAAGCTCTGCACTGCTGGTAGCCCGATCCCGCAGCTGAAACACTTTTAAGAGACGGTCCTGGCACTTGCTGGTCTTTCTTGGGCGCCCTGAAGCCTTTTTGGCAACAATGGAACCTCTCTCCTTGAAGTTCTTGATGATGCGATAGATTGTTGACTGAGGTGCAATCTTTCTAGCTGTGATACTCTTCCCTGTTAGGCCATTTTTGTGCATTGCAATGATGATTGCACGTGTTTCTTTAGAGATAACCATGGTTAACAGAAGAGAAACAATGATGCCAAGCACCAGCCTCCTTTTAAAGTGTCCAGTGGTGTCATTCTTACTTAATCATGACAGATTGATCTCCAGCCATGTCCTCATCAACACCCACACCTGTGTTAATGGAGCAATCACTGAAAAGAGGTTAGCTGGTCCTTTTAAGGCAGGGCTGCAATGATGTTGAAATGTGTTTTGGGGGATAAAGTTCATTTTCTAGCCAAATATTGACTTTGCAAGTAATTGCTGTTAAGCTGATCACTCTTTATAACATTCTGGAGTATATGCAAATTGCCATTAGAAAAAGTGAAGCAGTAGACTTTGTAAAAATTAATATTTGTGTCATTTGCAAAACTTTTGGCCATGACTGTACAGGAGACCAGACGAGGCAGATGATCCACAATCTTACAGCTGTGTACCTTACATTCAGGGGCTGAAAACCACGCCGTGAATGTACAATGGGGTGATCCTAAAGGGAATCTGTCCCTAAATTTCACAATATCAACTGCATACATTATTAAATCAGTCTTTTAGGCCTGATGAGGCTGGTGTGCTTACATTAAAAAAAAACGTAAATGGTAGTGGAATCCGTTAGTAAATTAGAGCAGCTTCATCGGGTCTAAGGGCCCCGTCACACATAGTGACACACCAGCGATCCCGACAACTATATGCACTTGTCAGGATCGCTGGTGTGTCGCTACATGATCGCTGGTGAGCTGCCAAACAGGCAGCTCAGGCAGCGATCAGGACAGCGACACTGCGGGTAACATCGCTTAGTTACCCGCAGTGTACGTTGGATACCAGCCCGCTGGTGCAGGGAGCTGGTAAACAACGTACACATCGGGTTTCCAGGCGCTGCGCGGCACCTGGAAACCCGATGTGTACCTTGGTTACCAGCTCCCCTGCAGCAGCGCGCTGGTATCCAATGTACACATCGGGTTTCCAGGCGCCACCTGGCGAATGGAATACCGCTGTGTACCTTGGTTACCAGCTGATCGCTGGTCTCCCGCCTGTCACACGCAGCGATGCGTGCTGGCCAGCAGGAGACCAGCGATCAAAAAAATGTCCAGGACATTCAGCGATACCCAGCAGGGGGGCTGATCGTCGCTAAATGTCACACACAGCGATATCGCTGGGGAGATCGCTGTTGCGTCACAAAACTAGTGACTCAGGAGCGATCTCGCTAACGAGATCGCTGTGTGTGACGGGGGCTTACCAGAGCTATATAACTGTATCTGCAGATCTGGTGACAGATATGGTTTAAATGGGTTTTTTTAAAAAAAAAACTCTTTAAGAGGAGAATCCGCAGCGAGCAGATGGCAAAATGTCCAGCATTTCTCATATTAGAGATGGTGTCATTACAAAATCCTGATAATTGTATGTTTGGGTTAATTACAGGGCGTTGACTTTAGGCGGAGGATTACCGTATCTGGAACACCTCAATCTCTCTGGATGTCTCAATGTGACCGGATCTGGACTCCAGGATCTGGTGTCGGCGTGTCCGACTCTTAATGATGAACACTTCTACTACTGTGACAACATTAATGGTAATGTGCATTGTGTGATGAGCGTGCCTTCTCTCCATGTCCGGTGTGCTCGGCCCTATTAAGTATTTAGCCCCATGATTTAGAGCTGTCTGCCCCTTTAGCCGAGCGTACATTGCCAGGAGCTTCTCTTGTCATTCTGGATCTGTCTGATGGGAAATGCTAGGCTAAAAAGTGTTAGATAACGCCCTCCGCAGAGTGCTACTGATGGTAGGTCTCATCCTGTAGGTATTTAGCAATGTGCAGACATGTCTGAGCAGTCGCAGGTAAGTTCTGTGCACGGTGTCCTGCAGCGGCGACATGGTGTGCTTCAGTGCGTTCACATAGGTCATATACGCAGCAGATTTTCCACACAGAACACTCTGTGTGTTACACTAACAATACATTTTACAAAATCTCATGCAGACTAGTTGAACAGGCCGATCCCTGGCTAATAATCTGTTTTTCTGTGACACACCGCAGTGTTTCGGAGACAGCGCACACGGCTGAAGTCAGTGCCTGATACATGGTGCCCATGGATCAGCTGTCAGGTTCCCTTTAATCTGATATCTCCAGAAATGCTATTTACCTGCAGGTAAAGGTAAATGGCATTGACACCCTGTGTAGCCAGATTGTAAGAAAGGCTGCGTACAAGCGCTGGTGTCACTGCTCGCTCTCTGCATACCTCGCGCATGCTTGCGGCTCCTTCCTCTCTTATTATTGATCCTGTGAAGCCGGCTGCAGAGAAGCACACTGTGCATGATGGGAAGTGCAGAAGACGTCCGATCATCGGCTGTGCGCCTCTCTGAAGCCGGCATGCGTACACCCGTCTTGTGAGGATCAATGAAGTGAGGGAAAAGAACCGCACTCATGCGCTAGGTAAGTATAGCGCTGGTGATGATGCCAGCGCTTGTAAGCGACAGGAGTGTGATAACATGCTAAGTGGGCTGACTCGTCTGGGGACACTAACGCCCCATCAACTAGTCACAGGCTTCATTTGCATATAATAAATGGACCTTAGAAGTACTTTTTCTAAAGATCTATTTATGTATGTAATAGTGATGAGTGAATGTGCTCGGATAAGGTGTTATCGGAGTGCGCTCTGGTGCCATCCGAGTATCTCCGGCGTGCTCACATACTATGTTCATGTCCCTGCGGCTCCATGTCTCGTGGCAGTTCAACAGCTGCAACACATGTATGGATTACCTGTTTGTTAGACAATCCCTGCATGTGTTGCAGCTGTTAAACAGGCGTGAGACATGCAGCCGCGTGGACTTTAACATAGTATTTGAGCACGCCGGAGACACTCTATTAGCACCCGAGCACTAAATTTCACGCGATGAATGAGCAATTTTGCTTGTTCATCGGGTGATTGGCTTCTATCTTGCAGTGTAAATGCCTCCTTAGTTCCCATTACAAGTAGTTGGTTCCATTCGCTAAATTGGGTTGCTGCTTTTTTTTCTTTTTTCTTTTGTTTTAACTGCATTTTTATTGGGGGGGGGTGAGGGGGATATCAACATTTTTTGGGGTGTTTCATGCTTGTAAATAAAACTGCTCGGTGTTGGTCTATAGGGAGAATCCACAAATAAAGATAATATTTTTGCACCGTCAAAGTGATTTGTTGAAAATTTCAGAATTGCACTGCAGGTCAGTTTCCATAGCTTAAAAAAAAAGAAAAAAAAAAAAAGGGGCGGCATAAGATTTCTATAAATCCAGTCCACTTTGCTGGAGGTTGTAAGACTCTCCGTTATTAGCACACAACAATACACATCTACAGAATTTATCCTAAATCTGCAGCATTTTGCTGCTGATTCTCTGTGGATTTTCCACTGCAGATATGCCAGACTCTTATGGGTCATATAACCTGTAAGGCTGTGTGCGTACGATGACTTCGTTTTTGCTGCATCTAAACTGCAGCGTCTTACAGTTCCAAAAAAAAAAAAAAAGGTGGATGGGTTTTATTTTTTTGCAGCGTATACTGACTTGCAGTGCGCGTTTCAAATCCAGATCGTGTCAATCTCTCTAGCGGGTACACACAGTTTCATATGCTGATTTTCCCCATAAACTTGCATTAGACGGAGGTGTTTGTAATCTGCATTTCACTGTATTAAAGTTTTGTCAACTCCAAATAACAAGATGTATCAAAAAATCAAAAACAAAGTAGCTTTATTTAGAGCATGACATAGCGACAAGAGATAAAGAACACCAAAAGAAACCCATGTAAAAAGCGCAAGGGTAAAAACTAATCCTCAAATGCCCATCGTGGAAAAGTGGCCTGAAGGTGTAATTCCTAGTTACAGTGCAGCTCTGTAGCAAGGGCCTTGTATATCCAGTACGTTAAGTCACATTGTTCCTGCAGATTCTCTACCTAAACAGATAGTAAAGTGCTGCAACATTACGGCACAGCAGAATAGGGGGATTTATAATTGGACTAATAGGGGAGTTTGTCCCTTAGATCAGCAGCAGCCTGTAAGGCGTCCTAGAATAAGTACCTTCCTCTATGGATCATACACGTAACCATTACTTGGCATTGGCTCTCGGCTTCTCCTCTTGGTGTGACTGTCATCCTGTGTAATGCTATTGATTGTGTGTGTTCACCCCCGTTGTGTTCTCATGCAGGTCCTCATGCTGACACGGCCAGCGGATGCCAGAATCTGCAGTGCGGTTTTCGGGCCTGCTGCCGATCTGGTGAATGATCAGCTCTTTTCTGACTTCCCCCATTCATCTGAGCAGCCATTCTTTCATGCACTTTACCTTTCTATCACACGCTGTGTGTAAAATCCTGTTTTGGATCCTTATGGAGTTTTTTCCTTGAAGTTGAGCAGCATACATCGTAGTTCTTGAGCAAGCTGTCCAGTGTAGTAACAGTTTTCGCTTAATAAAACTTCATTGTCTGAAATCCTTTGTTTCTGTGTTTTTTTCTTGTATCTGCTATACATTGAAGTGCAATAATCTGAGAAAGAAACTATTTTTTGGTCTTCCATCAATTTCTGCCTCTAACCTGCCATGACCATTCAAGTTAAAGATCCTTAATCTGACCCTTCAGAGATGGTGCAGAACCTCCAGTATATACAGTAATTACATAGATGATGCGGTATGACGAGGAGTTGTCCAGGTTGTAGACTTAAATGTCATCTTAAAGAAGTTGTCCACTATCTGCACGTATATCACTACCTTCATTATAAGTATATAAATACATATTAATGTTACCAATAGTTACCACTGGCGATGCAGGTGTCTGAAAAATGTACAGGAACACTTTATCACAGGTACAGAATAAGGTGAATGAATATATTCAGTGGGCATGGCAAGTGTAAGCATATATTTTACATAGATGCTGAACTGTTTCACACTGAGAAGGGACAGCTCTATGGACCATTAACTTAATGTCCTATATAGAAGTTTTCTTCTGTATCACATGTTTCTATTGAATCAAATCATTACGGGCCTTACAGGGACTCTAGAGAAGATCATTATGTGTAGGGGCAGAGATCCTGATTCCAGCAATGTCTCTTGTTGCTGTAGTTTTTATAAAATCCCTTTTTTATCTGCTGCAGATCTAGCAGTGCTCTGAATCCTGAGTGCCGTATAACTCCACCCCACCACTGGATTGGAACCTTTCTGTGTGCACTGTGCGTAGGCAGAAAACTGCCAAGCAGTGGTGAGGGCAGGTTTATACAGATCTCATGAATATGGTAGCAGGTTTACTAGTCCTCTAATGATGATCTTCTGATAAAACAGTGATTTTTATCAAAACTACAGTAAGCAGCCGAGTAAGTGACACATCTCTGGAATCAGGGTCATGCTTTTCAATATGCTGGAGCATAGCACCAACTACATCCACTCACCTAATGCCAAAAAATTCATTATAAGGGCAGATGCAAATGAGCATCATATCCACTTGGACAAATCTTAATCTGTGGGACCGTGCACGCCTGATTTTTTTTTTCTTTGCAGTCTCTGGAAAAAAACTGTATACCAGAGTGTGAAATGATACTTGGATCACACTTGGCCATGTAAGTCAATGCGTCTGTGGAAACCATCGGATGACAATCTGAGTGCAGTCCGATTTCCACGTACTGACAGAATGGAGAAATTGTTTTTTCTCCATCTTCTCATCCAAGAGGATCAGATCCAACTCTGATCAGACTCATTTGCATAATTGTCTCGATTCCCTCAGATGAGAATCTATGGCTGCCTGCACCTGCCCTTAGAAAAACTTATTTAACCAAAGTTGCAATAAGATTGGATTTAAGGTTAAATTGACACTTCTGTTATGTATGGTCTGTAATTCCCAGCCTAGCGCCAGGTCTCCTGACCCAAACAGTAGCGTGTAAGCCTATAAGGCTGCTAGTACAGGTCAAGAAACACATAATGTGGTTGTGTGTAGTGATCAGCGAACGTGCTGGGATAAGGTGTTAAATGAGCATGCTCATGTGCTTAGCGAGTGACTTCGGCGTGCTCGAATTATATGTTCAAGTCCCCGCAGCTGCGTGTCTCATCGCTGTTAGGCTGGGTTCACATTGCGCTAATGGCAATGCGCTGACGACATCCGTTACATAGCGGCACTAACGATATGTAACGGATGCGTTAGCGCACCCATAGACTGCCATTATGTAGCGCATCGCTAACGCATGTCATAATCAGCATGCGTTAGCGATGTGCCGTCATTCTGTGACGGACCCCGGACGCGGTCTGCAGCGTTCGGGGGTCTGTCACCGCTAGCACAGATGGAGCATCTGCACTAGCGTGATCGCATAACGCAATCTTTAAAAGGCATTTGCATTAGCACAGTCCGTTTAACGCATGTGTTGAGCGGACTGCACTAACGCAATGTGAACCTTGCCTTAGACAGCCACAACACATGCAGGGATTGTCTAACAAACAGGAAATCCCTGTAGGTGTTGCAGCTGTTGAACAGCCATGAGACATGGAGCCGCAGGGACTTGAACATATTATACTCTGTTAGCATACGAGCATGCTTAGATAACACCTAATCCGAGCATGTTCGCTCCTCACTAGTCGTGTGAGTGCCTACCTATTCATAGACTCAAAATGGTTGGAACGTACTTCAGGTTTATGTCTCGCCCTTTATTCAGACGGCGTTCCTGAAGATTGCGCCAATCAGGGTTTCTCTGGTACTGATGGACTGGAATTCATGTAAAGCGGTAAACAACTGGGAAGGATAAATCATGAAAGCTGGAGGCATCTTGATATTGTGAGTAGGGTTGAGCATTCCGATACCGAAACCCGGTTCCGATACCTGAAATCCAATGTAAGTCTATGGGAACAAAATATCGGAATATTTTTAATTCCGATATTTTGTTCCCATAGACTTACATTGGATTTCAGGTATCGGAACCGGGTTTCGGTATCGGAATGCTCAACCCTAATTGTGAGCGTCGCCTTTGGATAAATAACAACAAGACTTTGGAACTTGTAACTTGCGAGTATGGTAGGATTCGCCATATGGTGTAACGTAACATCCCATTGGAATCTTACTAGGTAATGTGCTGGATGTCTTTCTCTGCTCCCATCTGCGTCAGCTGATTATAAGCAGATTCCCCAAAACTGGAGTGAAAACATACAGTGCCGAAATGTCAAAACTGGACACCACCACTCAGTAAGGTATCTGTAGATGGTAATATCCATTACATGACAGATCGGACACAGGGTTGTTGGCTTCCAATATGAAAGGAAACCAGAAAGCAAATATGAACACAGCCTAAACATTTTAATCGATGTTTATATATTACAACTAAATCTGTCCACTGTCTGGATAAAAAGTATTGGGACTCGCGTCTTAATCATTGAATTCAGGTGTTTCCGTACAGTCCCATTGGAAGAAGTCTTCCTTTCCCAACTTTTGTGAAACTATTGATCCCAGGGTGGTCCTGTGGTAGGATAATTGTAGTTTCCAGCTATATGGGAACAGTTTGGGGAAGGCCCTTTTCTGTTCTCCATAACTGCCCCAGAGCATAAAGCAAAGTTTGTTTGGTGTGGAAGAACACGACTGGCTGCACAAAGCCCTGCCCTCAAACTCCTTCAACAATACGATGAAATAGAATAGAGATTGTGAGCGCGACCTCTTATCCAACATCATTGTCCTCACAAATGCTATTTTGGATGAAAACAAAAGTCCATCCCCAGGCACCCTCCAAAATCATCTAGAAAGTATTCCAAGAAATGTGAGCTGTAATAGGACCAACTCCATATCAATGCCTATAGTTTTATGTATGGGGAAATTATACTGTATGGAGCCCTGTTTGTGTCTATTATACTGTATAGAGGACTATGTGGGGCTATTATACTGTGTGAAAGACTGTGAAACCCATTATACTGTGTGGAGCACTGTGTGTGGCCCATTATTTATGTGGAGCACTATATAGTGCCCAATAAACTGTATGGAACACTATGTGGAGATATACTGTTGTGGAGTACTATGCAAGGCCATTATGTGGGCACGGTTGGAAACAGCAGCTACTTTTCCTCGTTGTGGAGATACTTTGGGCCAAGTATCATACAATGGATTTATTGTGCCACAGGATGGCTGGGTGTGACCTGTGGAGAAATGCAACTGGTATTACTGGATTTGTCTACAGATCTTCTGAAACTATGTAGTGTTTACTTTTCACTTCAGATAAAGGACCTCCTGCAGTCCCATGTAAAACCACAGCTAAATAAGCCTCATTTATCAAAACTAACAAATGTATCGTTGCACGTCAAAAAATTACAGCTTCAATCGTTCCAGAGGATCTTTTATGGGGGAGTGAGCGGTGTTAAACCTGGGGTGCCATGACCCCTGTTCATTTACATGCGAAGCTTCCTTCTGTAGCAATTTTTTTCAGGAGTTAAGGTACTGCCACACTAAACAATCCCGCTAGCGATCACGATAACGACGCATACTAATGCGATCGCTAGCGGGATTGTTTCTATATCGCTAAATGCTGCCACATTTAGCGATATAGTTAACGACGCTATCGCCGTTAGCGATCTTCTTAACGACTTTAGCGGTACAAAAGTACCGCTAAATCGCTAAGAAAAGGTGCCACACAGCGATTAGATACTTACCCAGCGGGAGCGCCGACGAGAAAATAGGGTCCGGAGCGATTCCAGCGACGAGCGAGATCACAGCAGGAAGCTCGTCGCTGGAAGCTGCCGCACTGAACAATATCGCTAACGGGATCGCTAAATAGTGACGTTTTTTAGCGATCCCGTTAGCGATATTGTTTAGTGTGGCATACCCTTTAGAGTTTTAGAAGAACTTTTTTTTAAGCTTTATTTGAAGCCTTTACATTTTATAGTGTCTAGAATCTTGATGTGGATTCCATCAGCTTCAAAGAAATGACATGTTGTTGAGGAGGATTTTGGAGTAGATCCTCAAAAAAAACCAAAACCTTCGTTTAAGCCTATAGTCATGCGAAAAACTGATTACGGTACACAGGCTTTGAAATCAATTGAGTCATGTATGAGGACATAAAAGCATCTGATCCTTAGAAAGTCTTAAAATTTAGGCAAATACAACCACAGATCAACAGTAACACATGATACATTACATCATGTAATTATGCATTACTAGCAAAAATACAGAAGCGGTGTGTGAAAAATTTGGTATACCCTATGATTCTATACTTTAGAATTCAAAGATGTTTATGGTCCACTCAAGGACTGCAAGGTTCCCTCTGCAAAAGAAGCTGAAGTGATCATCCCTCCATCCCTGAGCTTCACACTTGGTATGAGGTATTTGTGCTGATATTCTGTTTTGATTTTTGTCAAGCATGGTGCAGGACATTATGGCCAAACATGTCCACTTTGATCCGTTTTGTCCAAAGGACATTGTTCCAGGAGTATTGTGGTTTTGCCACTTTGCAATCTTTTAACTTTGCTGACATTATAGAAAGGTAGAGTTGGAAGGGACCTCCAGGGTCATCTGGTCCAACCCCCTGCTCTATGCAGGATTCACTAAACCATCTCAGACAGATGTCTGTCCAGCCTCTGTGTGAAGACTTCCATTGAAGGAGAACTCGCCACCTCTTGTGGCAGCCTGTCCCACTCATTGATCACCCTCACTGTCAAAAAGTTTTTTCGAATATCTCATCTGGATCTTCTCCCTTTCAGTTTCATTCTATTGCTTCTCGTGTTTCGTGTAGGTTCTCTTTAGAAACAGAAAACCCCTCCAAACAAACAATGTGTGTCCAGTTTTTTTCTGATTGCACTTAGAACTTGAACATTTAACATGCTGAGGCCTTTAGAGTCTGTACTATAGCTCTTTGGTTTTCTGCAGTTTCTCTGAATGTTGCATGACCTGATTTTGGGGTGAAGTTGTTGGGACGTCCAATCCTGGGAAGATTGTTGACTGTCTTGAATTGTTTCTCTTATGATTAATTTATCTCAATACAGAATAATGGAGTCAAAATTGTTTGGAATTTACCTTTTATCACTTCCTGGATTGACGAACAGCAAAAATGGCTTCTCTAAGATTATTGCTGATTTCTTAACTCCTTCATAGGCAAATTAAAAATCAGCTTTCTCCATCGCCTCATTGGGGGACACAAGACCATGGGTGTTATGCTGCTGCCACTAGGAGGACACTAAGCAATACACAGAGAAAGTTAACTCCTCCTCCTGCAGTATACACCCTCTGTTGGCTCAATCCTGAACCAGTTCTTGCTTAGTGTCTGTAGGAGGCACTAGGGTCTGGTTTCAGACCTCAAGATTATTTCCATTTTTTATTTTTTATTCTTAATATTATTTTTAATATATTTTTTACAATGATCTGGAAGGGCGACGGGTCTTGTAGGAAAAGTCCCGATCTCCCACAACCATCAAACGCGGAGTGTCGCCTCCACGTACCCCCTCCTGCAACGCTACCATCGGGCGACGGATCCCTCTAATGGGCCGCTCTCCCCATGTGTCTATCGACTGTAAGACGCGCTCCGGATTTTTTGGGAACAGTTAACCCCTCACCACCTCTAATGAAAGCGGCTGGTGCTAGGATGATTGAAAGGGAACCCTCTCCGCCTCCCTATGAAAGGGATGGTGGATCGAGGACGTATGGACGCGCCAGCCATCGGTACTCCGAGCCAGGAGGCTCCGCAGTGAGTACATCACAAAATGCCGATTATTGCGATGTCTGTGTCTGCTGCGCTGTCGCCGCCTGGATTACCGTCTCTTCCCCGTCGCAGCCGCCTTTGCGATCCCGTTTGGGTCGCACGATCGGCGTCAAAAAATTTAAGTCCCCAATTGCGTTCTGGACGAGGTCGCAAGATCGGCGCCGCCCGCTTTTGCGATCTCAATGGCGTCGCAAGACCGGCGCCACAAATTTAGGCCCCCGGCTTCAGACCAAGTTAGGCCTCAAGAGGAGGGCGGGCTTACCGCGCTCCTAGTTGGCTCCGCCCACATCGCGCGCTGTGCAGGACCCGGCCATTGGCAGGGAGTGTTTAACTCCTCCCTAGTTTCTCCTGCTCTTCCCTCCCATGTCTTCTGGCGCTTCTCGTGACCCACGAGAAGCGCAAAACAGCATAATCTCGGCAGCCATCTTCCGGTCTCTCAGATCAACGCTGCGATACCAAAAGGGCTATTCTTCAGCTTCTCATCTTCCTCTCGTGGGCTCGGACACAGGACCTGGGTAAGCTTACACAGCGCTTAACCATTCCCCTGCAGCAGGCTCTCAGGTGCAAAATATGTCCCAATCAAAGGGATCTAAAAGGCCTGACAAAAACCACACTGTGGTGTATGCTGCCTGCGCTTCATGCAACGCTTCCCTGCCGTCAAAGCATGGTTCCCAATTCTGTGCATCATGTGCCCAAGAGCCCACTGCTTCCACCGCTCAGGAGCCCCCTACTACCGTTCAGGAGTCTCTACCTATTCCTGATCCCAATGAGCCGGGTCCTTCAGGGTGGCCTGCGTTTCTGGCGCAGTCTATGGATTCTCTGACTAGGGCCTTGGATACCTTCCGTGGCTCCTCTTCTAGCCAGGGCGTCCCTTTTCCACAAAGAGGCCCGTTAGCCTTCAGAGAGACCTCATCAGACAGGGGCCGACCCGCGGCATCAGCAAAGCGGCCGTCTGGAAAACGCCGACATAATGCATCCCCCAATCCATCTAGCGGTTCGGCATCTGCGAGCTCAGGCTCTCGCTCACCCTCTCCCAGGAATCTCAGTGATCATGAATCTGAGTACGAGTCGGATACAGGCGATGACCCCAACGCGCCAGAGTTTCAAGAGTCCTTAGACTCTCATAGAAGCGGTTAATAAAACCCTGAAGCTAGACGAAGAACCTGGGTCTCAACCGAATCATCCTATTTCTTTCAAAAAGGGCTAAGCGCCCTCACAAGGTGTTTTGTAACCACCCAGAGTTTACGGACATTGTTCAGGGACATGGTGATGGTCCAGACAGACGTTTTTCAGGACTGAAGTCCCTGAAAGCGCGATACCCATTTTCATCAACTGTAGCAAAAGAGTGGACCGAATCTCCAGTAGTAGATCCACCGGTATCTCGCTTAGCTTCTAAAACCCTTCTCTCTGTTTCAGATGGTTCTTCCATTAAGAATCCCTCAGATAGACAGATCGACAACCTCGCCAAATCAATTTTTGAGGCTGCTGGAGCATCTCTCTCTCCTTCTTTCGCGGCCACCTGGGTGGCGAGAGCCATGGTGGCCTGGGCTGAGGATTTAGTTAAGACTACTAATGATATCCCTCTCCCCCCCCCCGAGGCACGTAATCTGGCCTACCAGATTACTCGGGCGGGCGACTACATGGTCCATGCGTCCTTAGATGCAGCTAATTGCGCTGCACTCACAGCCTCCAATGCTATTGCCATTCGGAGGTCCCTTTGGCTCCGAGAGTGGCGTGCAGACTCTGCTTCAAAGAGGACTTTGACTTCGCTGCCTTTATCATTCAGGGCGTCTCTTTGGAGATCGCCTTGATCAGATTATTTCTGATGCTACAGGTGGCAAAAGTAAATTTCTTCCGCAGCGCAGAATCAATCGGCCTTTTCGGTCCCAGTACCAAAGCCGCACCCGGCCTTTTCGGACCTCCTTTAATTGGTCCTCCGCTTCGACCTCGTCCCGAGCACCACGTTCTTCTCGCAGAGACAGGGGCTCGCAATCATCTTTCAGGTCCTCTCAGCCCTGGAAAAACAGATTTTCCCAGTCGGGAAACAAGAGCTCCTCCTCTCGCAAATTATCTTCCCAATGACTCCTTGCTGGGGACGGGGGACCCAATCAGGGTAGGCGGCCGCCTACTCTTGTTTCGCGAAGTCTGGGGGTCGGTCGTTCAAGACCGGTGGGTCCGAGATCTTGTAGACGTCGGTTACAAGATCGAATTCTTATCTCTTCCCCCAAGGCGCTTCTTCCAGTCTCGCCCCCCAAAGTCCAAGGATCTCGCAACTCCCTTTCTTCAGGCCTTGAACATTCTTCGCACCAGCGGGGGTCATCGTCCCAGTTCCTCACAAGGAAAGATTCAAAGGGTTTTACTCAAACCTCTTTGTGGTTCCCAAGAAGGACGGCTCTTTGCGTCCTATTCTGGATCTAAAATTGCTGAACAAATTCATCAGAGTCCGCCATTTCAGGATGGAATCTCTCCGTTCTGTCATCGCATCTCTAGAAAGAAAGGAATTCCTGGCGTCAATCGACATCAAAGACGCGTATCTACACATTCCGATTTTCAGAGGCCATCAAAAGTTTTCTGCGTTTTGCAGTCGGAGAGGAGCATTTTCAATTTGCCGCTCTGCCCTTCGGACTCGCAACCACCCCCAGAGTTCACAAAAGTCATGGCGGCCGTCATGTCAATTTTACACTCTCGGGGTGTGGTGGTCCTCCCGTACTTGGACGCCCTGCTCATCAAAGGACCGACCTTTCGGGCCTGCGCAGAGAGTGTCGAGATCACTATCGACACCCTTTCTCGCCTGGCTGGTTAGTCAATTTGGAAAAATCCTCCCCCATTCCCTCTCAGAAGATTGCTTTCCTGGGAATGATTCTGGACACTTCCCAAGGGTTGGTATCTCTCCCTCCAGAGAAGATTGCTTCTCTGAGGCGGGGAGTGCTCCTGTTGTCTCTAGGCCGCTCCCACTCTCTACAATTCGCCATGCAGGTCCTGGGGAAAATGGTAGCCTCCATCGAGGCAGTAACATTTGCTCAATTCCATCTCCGACCTCTTCAACAGGAGATAATATCATCCTGGGACAGGAACCCAGCGTCCTTAGGTCGCCGCTACAGTCTTTCTCCCAGAGTCAGACGCTCACTAAAATGGTGGACAAATGCTTCATCACTGAATCAGGGAAAATCTTTTCTGCCTGTCCATTGGCTGGTAGTGACCACCGATGCCAGTCTCCTCGGATGGGGAGCGGTGTTCCTTCACCACACGGCTCAGGGCCGCTGGTCTCTTCCAGAGACACGTCTCCCGATCAACATCCTGGAGATCAGAGCTATCAAACTAGCCCTCTTGCATTTCCATCATCTTCTGGCCGGTCGTCCCATCCGGATCCAGTCAGACAACGCCGTGGCCGTGGCGTACATCAACCGTCAGGGAGGCACTCGGAGCAGAACAGCGATGCTCGAGGTATTCGCACATTCTGCGGTGGGCCGAGTCAAACTGCTCGCTCATCTCCGCGGTTCACATCCCAGGAGTGGACAATTGGGAGGCTGACTTTCTCAGTCGCCAAGGTTTAGACTCAGGAGAATGGTACCTGCACCCGGAAATGTTTCACATCATTTGCCAACGTTGGGGAATGCCGGATGTGGATCTCATGGCATCCAGACTGAATGCCAAAGTTCAGACTTTCATAAGTCGATCTCGCGATCCACTAGCCATCGGCTCGGATGCACTTGTCCTCCCTTGGAGTCAATTTCGCCTTCCTTACATTTTTCCACCTCTTCCGTTAATCCTCAGGGTGATTCGGAAGATCAAGGCGGAGGGCGTTCCTCTCATTCTTGTCGCCCCGGACTGGCCTTGCCGTCCGTGGTATGCCGAACTGGTGCGTCTGGTCGCAGATGTTCCCTTGAGATTACCGGATCGTCCGGACCTTCTCTCGCAGGGTCCAATTTACCATCACAATTCGAAAGCGCTGAATTTGACGGTATGGCCATTGAAGCCTGGATCTTAGGTCAGGCTGGTTTTTCTCAGAAAGTTGTCTCTACAATGATCAATGCCAGGAAGCCGGTTTCAGTCCGCATTTATCATCGTGTCTGGAAAACGTTCTTTTCCTGGTGTAAGGATAAAGGTCGTTCCCCTTTGGTCTTTTCTATCCCTTCCATTCTGGAATTCCTCCAGGCAGGATTAGACTCGGGGTTAGCACTTTCTTCCCTCAAGGGGCAGATTTCCGCCTTATCCGTACTTTTCCAACGACGGATTGCATCTAAGTCCCAGGTCAGGACTTTTATCCAAGGAGTGTCACATCTCGTTCCACCCTACAAGAAGCCTTTGGAGCCTTGGGATCTTAATCTGGTCCTCAGTGCGTACAAGAATCCCCCTTCGAGCCTTTGCCGGAAGTGCCTTTGTCTCTTCTTTCCTGGAAGGTTGTCTTCCTTGTTGCAATTATCTCTATCAGGCGGGTATCGGAATTGGCAGCCTTGTCTTGTAAACCTCCTTTTCTTATTTTTCACCAGGACAAGGTAGTCCTCAGGACTTCTCCTTCCTTCTTGCCCAAAGTCGTTTCGGCTTTTCATATCAATGAAGAGATAGTCCTGCCCTCGTTCTGTCCGGCGCCGACTCACCGTACTGAAAAAGCCCTTCACACCTTGGATTTGGTGAGGGCTCTCCGAAGGTACATTTCGAGAACTGCATCTTTCCGTAAATCGGACGCACTGTTTGTGCTTCCGGAAGGACGCAGACAGGGTTTCCCTGCTTCCAAGGCCACGTTAGCCAGATGGATCCGTTTCGCGATCCAAGAGGCGTACCGTGTCAAAGGTCAGCCTATCCCGGCTGGGATTAAGGCACACTCCACTCGGTCTGTGGGGGCCTCCTGGGCCATTCGGCACCAGGCTTCGGCACAGCAAGTGTGCAAGGCTGCGACTTGGTCCAGTCTTCATACTTTTGTCAAGCATTACCACATCCATGCTCAAGTTTCTTCAGATGCGGCACTTGGCAGACAAATTCTGCAATCAGCTGTTGCGCATCTGTAAGTTGTCTGTTGACTGTTTAAGCGTTTTATGCATGTGGTTCACGAGGCTTCATCTACTGTTATGGCTTCCCACCCAGGGACTGCTTTAGGACGTCCCATGGTCTTGTGTCCCCCAATGAGGCGATGGAGAAAAGGAGATTTTTGTGTACTCACCGTAAAATCCTTTTCTCCGAGACGCTCATTGGGGGACACAGCTCCCACCCTTGTTTAGCCTGTAGCCTCGTTGTTTCTTTGATTTGTTGACATATTGCACTCTGTTATGAGCTCCTACTGCTTTGGCACCGAACTGGTTCAGGATTGAGCCAACAGCGGGTGTATACTTCAGGACGAGGAGTTAACTTTCTCTGTGTATTGCTTAGTGTCCTCCTAGTGGCAGCAGCATAACACCCATGGTCTTGTGTCCCCCAATGAGCGTCTCGGAGAAAAGGATTTTACGGTGAGTACACAAAAATCTCCTTTTGTGTTGTGAAAAAAAATATTGATTGGAATGTACGTTTCATTATTTTTTAGTACACAAGAGTCCTCCCATATCAGAGGTCCAATAATAAAAATGCATCTTGCCTATTTCAACCAATCAAAGTTTGCTTTCATTTCTTTAGCAGCTATAGTAAAATAAGTGCTATGTTCCGATTGCTTGCAGTTTTTCTTTTTTTTTTTAGACCGTTTTTATAAATCTGACAACAGCACGTGTGATGACAAGTAAATCTAAGCTGCAGTCGTCTGTTTTTTGCCTTATGTGGAAGAACCAAAGATGGGAAAAGTCCTGGTGACGTAAAATACTGCTACACAGCTAATATGTTGCATGACATAGTGCTGTCTTCTACAACCTCACCTTTGTAGCGGAATTTGTCTGTTCCTCACCCACTTTTAAACCTTTTACACGGCAGTTTCTTTTTACGTTTAATGATTGTGACTTTATTAAAGTGTGCCTAGAAGGCTTGATGCTATTTTGAGTGTTTTGATCCCTACCCGATCAAAAGTTATCACTTATCCTAGGATATATGATAACTTGTTTTAATTGGAAGATTGCTTTAACACATCGGGTTTTTGAAAGAATTCTAACTTCGGAACATTTGTCAAGACGTGCCGAAAACTGTTGCACAATACGGTCTTTATACATTCCTCAACGTTGAAATTGCAACACCAAGCAGGAAAGGCATTATGGAAATCACAGGATTGATAAACATGCTAATGATATGCAAATTATAAAAAATGGAAACAAAATTGTCAACTTCTTAACTTATTCATTATGGAGTGAGTACCACAAGTAGAAAACCCAGCACACACACCTTGCATGCTAACAATGAGGTTATTAAAGAAGCACTCTTCCTCCCAAGAAAGTTTTTATCCCTTTAATACCGTATATACTCGAGTATAAGCAGAGATTTTCAGCCCATTTTTTTAGGGCTGAAAGTGCCCCTCTAGGCTTATACTCGAGTCATATACCAGGGTGTTGGCGGGGGAAGGGGGAGCGCAGCTGTCCTATATACTCACCCCCTCCTTGCGCGGCCGCTGCAGCCCCTGCTCTTCTCCCACGGTCTCTGGCGCCTGTGTTCAGCGGTAATGGGGAACCGCTCATTAAAGTCATGAATATGCACATATTCATGACTTTAATGAGCGGTACCACGTGACCGCTGAAGGAATGAAGAGCTGCGGCGCCGGTGACAATGGGAGACGCAGGGGCTGCAGAGATGCGCCAGGAGGGGGTGAGTATGACGGGGGGAGCCTAGCTATATTCACCTGTCCCCGGTCCACCGCTGCGCGCCGCTCTGTCCTCGCGTCTCCTGGCTGTGATGTTCAGGTCAGAGGGCGTAATGACGTGGTTAGTGCGCGCTGCGCCCTCTGCCTGAACATTGACAACCAGAGGACCAACCCGGTGGAACGGGGACAGGTGAATATCGCAGGTGCCGGGGGCCTGAGCCAGTGGTGACACCGGCACCTGTCACCCATAGCGCACCGGTGTCCCCACCTGCTCAGGACACCGGCACCTGGCCCCCAGCGACGAGAGGCGAGTATGTCACTTTTTTTATTTTATTTGCAGCAGCATCAGCATATGGGGTCAGAACCTATGGAACATCATATGGGGGTATATTCTATGGGGCATCTTATAGGGCCATAACCATTATGGAGCAGCATATGGGGGCATATTCTATGGGGCATCTTATGGGGCCATAACCGTTATGGAGCAGCATATGGGGGCATATTCTATGGGGTCATAACATTTATGGAGCAGCGTATGGGGGCATATTCTATGGGGCATCTTATGGGGCCATAACATTTATGGAGCAGTAGATGGGGCCTATTCTATGGGGCATCTCATGGGGCCATAACCTTTATGGAGCAGCATATGGGGCATATTATTCTATGGAGCATCTTATGGGGCCATCATGAACTGTATGGAGCATTATATGGGGCTCCTGATTCAATATGGATATTCAAAAACATTTAAAATACTGATGTCTCAATTTTGCTTTTATTGGCATCTATTTTTATTTTTGAAATTTACCAGTAGCTGCTGCAGTTCTCACTCTAGGCTTATACTCGAGTCAATAAGTTTTCCCAATTTTTTGTGGCAAAATTAGGGGGGTCGGCTTATACTCGAGTATATACGGGTATATTGCATGTGTCGTACTACATGGCACTGTGTACTTACAATTGCTCATTTTGTCTTTCCAACCAATTAATTATTTTCCCTGCTCTATGTAGAAACAGGAAGTCTGTTGTCCCTGCATTTATGACTCCCTTCAGCTCCTGATCCAGCTGCTCCCTCCTCCCCCGGCCGGGGATTTTGCCAGTGACCCAGTTGGCTGAAATTCATTCTGCTCAATATTAATAACATTTATTAATGTAAAATACTTAATATCACTTAATACTAAGTATGCTGACAACCCCCTATATACCGTGTGAGCACGCACACAGCCCCTATATACAGTATGAACTCTCACATAGCCTGCTATATACAGTATGAGCCCCAGCTTAACCTCTTATATACAGCATGAACACCAACATAGCCTCCTATACAGCATCGGCACCCACATAGCCTCTGATGTACAGTATGTGCCCCACATAGCCTCCTATGTACACAATGAGCCTCATATAGCCTCCCATATACAGCATCAGCACCCACATAGCCTCCTATATACAGTATGAGCCCCCACATAGCCTGCTATATACAGCATGAGCACCAACATAGCCTCCCATATACAGCATGAGCACCCCCATAGCCTCCCATATACAGTATGAGCCCCCTATATACATACAAATATCCCATACACATGAAAAACACAGCAACGCATACTGTGCTCCTGTTCCTCCAGTGCTCTGCTCTCTTCACTGCACTTACTCTCCGCTTTGCACAGCTGACGTGATGAAATGACATCGCATCTGCTTTCTCACACGGTGATTGGTGGAAGATGGAGCCAGTAGCCCCACCTTTACCAGTGTATTCACCCGTTGTCTGTATCCCGAGGATGTAGCTAGTGGTGACAGCAGGCAGGGGAGGGTATGGTGCATCCTGTGGGCCACTGTATCAGCCTTTCCATCTCGGTCTGCGGGCCACACTTTACCCAGGTCTAGCTTAGAAGGATTAAGCCAGTCAGTTTTTAATCATGTAATATCATAAACCTAATTGAAAAGAGAAGAATTAGCTGGGGGGAAGGGCAAAATGATCAGTTGTAAGTACACAGTGCCATATAATATGATGACTACAATATATTGAGAATAAAAAATTTGATGGGAGGAGTGGTCCTTTAATGGTTGTCCGAGGAAAGTCCTGCCACATGTACTTGGGCAAATCATCAAAATCTGCTGCTCACCTTTTCTTCTATGGAGAATCATTCTTTCAGATGTCACAAGCAGTTTTAAAGGGGCTTCATACAAAAATAACTTTACCCTAGATCTCTGCAATCAAATCACTGCACTTCCTGCAAAGTTATTTTCTCTGATGAAGCCCCCTTCAGACTGTTTGGGACTTTGTGAGGCTATGGTTCCACGGTCCGGAACCATAGCGCTTTTGACGGAGCGGAAATTCCGCTCCGTCTAAGCCCCGCCCCCTTTCTGACGCGCGATCTTTCCGGAGGTGTTCAGGACACCTCCGGAACACCTCCGGAAAGAACGCAGGGCTACATAGCCCTGTGTAATATTCTGTTGCGGCGACGCACCGTCGCCGCAATACGCGAGGACATGCTGCGGTCTAAAAAGACGCGCCGCATGTCCGTTTACGCAGGTTTGCCACCTGCGTATTGTTACGCATAGTGGAGACGGGATTTCTTGAAATCCCCTCCACTATGCTGTAACATCTGGACGCTGCGTGTTTGGCGCTGCGCCAGCGCACAGCGCCAAACACGCAGCGTTTCCTGACCGTGGAAACTCACCCTTAGAATGATTGTTCAGAGAAGAAAAGGTGAGCACTACCATGAGTCCAGTGTCATGCCAACCTTAAAGCATCCCGAGACCATTCATGTGAGGGGTCACTTTTCATCCATGTAGGGTGCTCACTCACAATTTTGCCTAAGAACAAGCGCCATCAATACATATGCCCTGCCAGTTATCAGATATCCAGCTGGCATAGTGTGCTGGCCAAAAGACGAGATGGAAGCTGCAGATGTGAAGACACAAAAGCTCCTCACAATGCATGGAGGTCTCCACCCTAAGTCTAGCACCCAAAGATTGTATACCAACAGAAAGGAGGTAAATTGTGATCGAGGCTTGATAAGCATCCAAGCCATCATCATGGATGAAACAAGGAGTATCCAGGAATCAGAGGCGTAGCTAGGGTTTCGGTTTAGGGGGGGGGCGAAACATCTGAGTGGGCCCCTAACCAGAGAACCTCAGCAAATGACCGCGCTGTTGCCAAAAATAATCTATATATAAAAAGACCAATATTGATATCACTGCCATATGGTCAGTGGTAAATAATACCAGTCCTACAGAACATATAATAGATTACAGCAGAGTTACAGATAATGACTTACCGCTGACGTTCTTTCTGATGGAATCGTTCACTTTTCATGTCTTTTCCATCTGGCCCCAGACCGACATAACGACTTCTCCAGCCAGGACTCGTCTGCAGAGAATACAACAAAGACACGTTTCACTTCTCATATTTTCAGCACTGTCACGGTCACCGATTGGACTATTCTCAACCTGCACAAACTCCTCATCCTGCTGATACCCCAATACTGAGCCTCTGCTGCCGTATGTGTCCCTATTACTACACCTGATACCCCAATACTGAGCTACTGCTGCCGTATGTGTCCCTATTACTACACCTGACACCCCAATACTGAACCGCTGCTGCTGCTGTATGTGCACTTAGTACTGCACCTGATACCCCAATACTGAGCTACTGCTGCCGTATGTGTCCCTATTACTACACCTGACACCCCAATACTGAGCCGCTGCTGCCGTATGTGCACCTAGTACTGCACCTGATACCCCAATACTGAGCTACTGCTGCCGTATGTGTCCCTATTACTACACCTGACACCCCAATACTGAGCCGCTGCTGCCGTATGTGCACCTAGTACTGCACCTGATACCCCAATACTGAGCTACTGCTGCCGTATGTGTCCCTATTACTACACCTGACACCCCAATACTGAGCCGCTGCTGCCGTATGTGCACCTAGTACTGCACCTGATACCCCAATACTGAGCTACTGCTGCCGTATGTGTCCCTATTACTACACCTGACACCCCAATACTGAGCCGCTGCTGCCATATGTGCACCTAGTACTGCACCTGATACCCCAATTCTGAGCTACTGCTGCCGTATGTGTCCCTATTACTACACCTGACACCCCAATACTGAGCCGCTGCTGCCATATGTGCACCTAGTACTGCACCTGATACCCCAATACTGAGCTACTGCTGCCGTATGTGTCCCTATTACTACACCTGACACCCCAATACTGAGCCGCTGCTGCCGTATGTGCACCTAGTACTGCACCTGATACCCCAATACTGAGCTACTGCTGCCGTATGTGTCCCTATTACTACACCTGACACCCCAATACTGAGCCGCTGCTGCCATATGTGCACCTAGTACTGCACCTGATACCCCAATTCTGAGCTACTGCTGCCGTATGTGTCCCTATTACTACACCTGACACCCCAATACTGAGCCGCTGCTGCCATATGTGCACCTAGTACTGCACCTGATACCCCAATACTGAGCTACTGCTGCCGTATGTGTCCCTATTACTACACCTGACACCCCAATACTGAGCCGCTGCTGCCGTATGTGCACCTAGTACTGCACCTGATACCCCAATACTGAGCTACTGCTGCCGTATGTGTCCCTATTACTACACCTGACACCCCAATACTGAGCCGCTGCTGCCGTATGTGTCCCTATTACTGCACCTGATACCCCAATACTGAGCCGCTGCTGCTGTATGTGTCCCTATTACTGCACCTGATACCCCAATACTGAGCTACTGCTGCCGTATGTGTCCCTATTACTACACCTGACACCCCAATACTGAGCCGCTGCTGCCGTATGTGCCCCTATTACTGCACCTGATACCCCAATACTGAGCCGCTGCTGCCGTATGTGTCCATATTACTGCACCTGATACCCCAATACTGAGCTGCTGCTGCCGTATGTATCCCTATTACTGCACCTGATACCCCAATACTGAGCCGCTGCTGCCGTATGTGTCCTCATTACTGCACCTGATACCCCAATACTGAGCTACTGCTGCCGTATGTGTCCCTATTACTGCACCTGATACCCCAATACTGAGCCGCTGCTGCTGTATGTGTCCCTATTGCTGCCCGATACCCCAATACTGAGCCGCTGCTGTCATATGTGTCCCTATTACTGCACCTGATACTCATTACTGAGCCTCTGCTGCCGTATGTGTCCCTATTACTACACCTGATACCCCAATACTGAGCCGCTGCTGCCGTATGTGTCCCTATTACTGCACCTGATACCCCAATACTGAGCCGCTGCTGTCATGTGTCCCTATTACTGCACCTGATACTCATTACTGAGCCTCTGCTGCCGTATGTGTCCCTATTACTACACCTGATACCCCAATACTGAGCCGCTGCTGCCGTATGTGTCCCTATTACTGCACCTGATACCCCAATACTGAGCCGCTGCTGCCGTATGTGTCCCTATTACTTCATCTGATACCCCGAAACTGAGCCGTTGCTGCCGTATGTGTCCCTATTACTGCACCTGATACCCAATACTGAGCAGCTGCTGCCGTATGTGTCCCTATTACTGCCCGATACCCCAATACTGAGCCGCTGCTGCCCTGTGTCCCTATTACTGCACCTGATACCCCAATACTGAGCCGCTGCTGCCGTATGTGTCCCTATTACTACACCTGATACCCCAATACTGAGCCGCTGCTGCCGTATGTGCCCCTATTACTGCACCTGATACCCCAATACTGAGCCGCTGCTGCCATGTGCCCCTATTACTGCACCTGATACCCCAATACTGAGCCGCTGCTGCCCTATGTGTCCCTATTACTGCACCTGATACCACAATACTGAGCCGCTGCTGCCATGTGCCCCTATTACTGCACCTGATACCCCAATACTGAGCCGCTGCTGCCCTATGTGTCCCTATTACTGCACCTGATACCACAATACTGAGCCGCTGCTGCCATATGTGCCCCTATCACTACACCTCATACCCCAATACTGAGCCGCTGCTGCCCTATGTGTCCCTATTACTGCACCTGATACCCCAATACTGAGCCGCTGCTGCCATATGTGTCCCTATTACTGCACCTACTGTGTGGCCTCCAAATTCTAAAGCACCCCTCTATAATATAGTAATGCCAGGTGCAAGTGCCCTAGAAAACAGTGCCCACATGTTGTCCCCTAGAATGTAATAATGCCCTGTGTGCCCCTTTGACAGTCACAGTAACCAGAGTTCCCCTATAACAATAAGTGCCCACTTTACATTTAATAATGTCCTGATTCTCCCTACTGTACAGCTCCCCTATACACAGTATGATGCCCCCTCACTGGATATATACTGACCCCTTAATATCCCCAAACTATTTAATGGCCCCGCCACTATAATCCCCACACTGTATGATGGCCCCGCCACTATAATCCCCACACTGTATGATGGCCCCCTAGATAGCATAAAACACCAGATAGTCCTCAATATAGTATAATGCACCCCCATAGGTAGCCTCTGTATTGTAATGCACTCCCTATAAGCAGTCTTATTTATAATGCACCCCCATAGGCAGCCTTATTTATAATGCACCCCCATAGGCAGTCTTATTTATAATGCACCCCATAGGCAGCCTTATTTATAATGCACCCCATAGGCAGTCTTATTTATAATGCACCCCATAGGCAGCCTTATTTATAATGCACCCCATAGGCAGCCTTATTTATAATGCACCCCATAGGCAGCCTTATTTATAATGCACCCCCATAGGCAGCCTTATTTATAATGCACACCCATAGGCAGCCTTATTTATAATGCACCCCCATAGGCAGCCTTATTTATAATGCACCCTCATAGGCAGTCTTATTTATAATGCACCTCATAGGCAGCCTTATTTATAATGCACCCCATAGGCAGTCTTATTTATAATGCACCCCATAGGCAGCCTTATTTATAATGCACCCCATAGGCAGCCTTATTTATAATGCACCCCCATAGGCAGCCTTATTTATAATGCACCCCCATAGGCAGCCTTATTTATAATGCACCCCCATAGGCAGTCTTATTTATAATGCACCCCATAGGCAGCCTTATTTATAATGCACCCCATAGGCAGCCTTACTTATAATGCACCCCATAGGCAGGCTTACTTATAATACACCCCATAGGCAGCTATACTTATAATGCACCCCATAGGCAGCCTTATTTATAATGCACCCCCTTTACAAAAATAATAAATCCTGTACTCACCTCTCTTGCTCCCGGCTGATGCGCTGCTCACTGCTCTCCCTCTCAGCGTCTGACTGCCGGCGCCGGGCAGTGACGTCATCGCGCCCGCTGTCAGACGCTGAGAGGGGGATTATGGGAGAGGAGCGCTTGCTCCTTCTCTCACAATGCGGTCAGCTGTATCTGCTAGGTGCTGATACAGCTGACCCTCCGATGACGGGCGGGGGCCCACTGCTGGCACCGGGCCCCCCGCCTGTTCAGGCCCCATAGTGGCAGGTGGCAGTGCAGGGAGATTGATTCTCCCTGCTCTGTCGCAGAATGTAACTGTGTCGGCGCGCTGTGCACTGATACAGTTACAGTAGCGTAGCTCCGGGTGGGCCCCCTCAGAGCGCGGGGCCCGGGGCCACCGCCCCTTCTGCCCCCCTGGTAGCTACGCTAATGCCAGGAATACATCAGAAAAATGGAACCAAAAGATGAGATTCTGAGGGAAAGCCTAAGGCAACAACATATCTGGAAGGAAGAACAGGAACATGAAGCGCCATGGCAAGACAAGCCTCTGCATGGGATGTACCATCAACAGATAATGGAGGTGGCTGACATGAAGAAATCCTACCAATGGCTGGAGAAAGCTGGACTCCGAGACAGCACAGAGGCACTAATCATAGCAGCACAAGAGCAAGCACTAAGTACCAGATCCATAGAAGCAGGAATATACCACACAAGACAAGACCCAAGGTGCAGAATATGCAAAGAAACCTCAGAAACAGTCCAACACATAGTGGCAGGATGCAAAATGCATGCAGAAATAGCGTATACTGAATGCCACAACCAAGCAGTGGGAATTGTATACAGGAACATCTGCACAGAATATGGGCCAAGTCCTCCTAAGTCCAGGTGGGAGACCCCAGAAAACGTGGTGGAGAAAGGGCTAAAATCCTGTGGGACTTCAAGATCCAGACGGATAAGCAGGTGTTGGCTAACCAACCAGACGTTGTCATAGTAGACAAGGACCAGAAGACAGCAATGATAATAGATGTGGCAGTGCCAAGTGACAGCAACATCAGAAAGAAGGAATATGAGAAGCTGGAGAAATACCAGGGCCTCAAAGGAGAACTGGAGAAGATGTGGAAGGTGAAGGTAACAGTGATTCCAGTGGTGATTGGAGCAGTGACCCCTAAGTTGGGAAAGTGGCTACAACAGATCCCAGGAGCAACATCTGAGCTCTGTCAAGAAAAGTGCAATGCTGGGAACGAAGATCCTGCGAAGAACCCTCAAACTCCCAGGCCCCTGGTAGAGGACCCGAGAATGAGAAAGGACAAGAAAGACCACCCCCAGTGGGGGTGAGAAGGAAGTTTTTTTTTTTTTTTAATATATATATATTTTTATGATGATCCCATTTTTATATATATATGGTATGATGGCCCCACTGCTCAAAAAAATAAGGTGAACACTGAAATACCACATCCAAGACATCAGTGAATGAAATATTCCAGTTGCAAATCTTTATTACATAGTGGAATGTGTTGAGAACAATAAAATATAAAAATGATCAATGTAAATCAAAATTAATATCCCAAGGAGGCCTGGATTTGGAATGATACTCAAAGTGGAAAATCAAATTACAGGCTGATCCAACTTCAGTGGAAATGCCTCAAGACAAGGAAATGTATGCTCAGTAGTGTGTGCGGCCTCCATGTGCCTGTATGACCTCAATACAACCCCTGGGCATGCTCCTGATGAGGTGGCAGATGTTCTCCTGAGGGAACCCCTTCTAGACCTGGATTAAAGCATCAGTCAACTCACTGGCAGTCTGTGGTGCAATGGAATGGAACTTGATGTCCCAGATGTGTTCGATTGGATGCAGGAACTGCTGACACACTTTAGGCACATGAGGCCTAGCATTGTCATGCATCAGAAGGAACCCAGGCATCTCCAGACTCTCACATGTGCTCAGAGTGAACAGGGCGCCAATGTCGAATTTGCCAATCTTGGTATTCTCTGGCAAATGCCAATCACCCTGCACGGTGTAGGGCTGTAAGCCCAACACCCACTTGTGGATGTCGGACCCTCATGGAATCTGTTTCTGACAGTTTGAGCAGACTTATGGATGTTAGTGGCCTGCTGGAGGTCATTAAGCAGGGCTCTGGCACTGCTCCTCCTTGCACAAAGGAGGAGGTAGCAGTCCTGCTGCTCGGTTGTTGCCTTCCTACAGCCCCCTCCACATCTCCTGTGTACTAGCCTATATCCAGGTATCTGCTCCATGCTCTGGACACTGTGCTGACAGACACATCTAACCTTCTTGCCACAGCTCGCATTGATGTGCCATCCTGGATGAGCTGCACTACCTGATCAATTTATGTGGATTGCAAACAACGCCTCATGTTACTGTGCCTCTAGGGGTGAGAGCAATGACAAAATGCAAAAGTGACTAAAACAACAGCTAAAAAGGATGAGAACAGAGAAATGGTCTGTGGTCACCACCTGCAGAACCACTCCTTTATAGGGGTTGTCTTGCTAATTGCCTGTCACTTCTACCTGCGGTCTGTTACATTTGCACAACAGCAGGAGAAATTGATTAACAATCTGTGTTGCTTCAGAACCGGACAGGTTGATTTCACAGAAGTGTGATTGACTAGGAGTTACATTGTGTTGTTTAAGTGTTCCCTTTATTTTTTTGAGCAGTGTATATGTAGTGTGATGTCACACTTCTCCGTCTATATAGTATGATGGTCCTACTACTCCATATTTATAGTGTATGATGGCCCCACATATATTGTATGATGCCCAAGCATATAAAAAATAATAAAGTTTATACTCACTTAGTCCAGATTGCTGATACCACAACCTCCATCTCCTATGGCGGGAAGGTAGAGCGGTGTGATGCAATGGCGCCGCCTGAGTATGTTGACGTCTCATAAACTGCAGGCCTATGGCAGTCTGTGGCATATGAGATGGATAGTGATAGGGCAGGGAGCTTGTGTCTTGCTTATCTATCACGGGATTGAATTGTGTCGGCGTCATGCAACGCCCCCTGCATAGGAGACATTAGGGCTAGATCATATACATTACAGAAAACACTGGAGCAGGAGTATAGAATAGGAGACACTATATCACAAAAGTGAGTACACCCCTCACATTTTTGTAAATATTATATATTTTCAGGGGGACATCACTGAAGATCTGACACTTTGATACAATGTAAAGTAGTGTGTACAACAGTGTAAATTTGGTGTGCCCTCTAAATAACCCAACACACCCGGGTGCTAACCAAGTGTCTTCGGCATGCTTGAAAAATGTTTGAGTCCCCGCAGCTGCATGTCACGGCACAAACATGGGATGAGTAGAGCCCAATTGTAACCAGGTTGTACTATTTATCAGTCACTACAAGCAAAAGAAACACGGTTTAAATCGTCAAGAATTTATTATTTGGCTATGAAGATAGAAAATTAAAATAGTAATAAATATATTTTTCAATAAAAAACATTATTGCAAATAATTAAAAAAATACCAATAATATAAGACCCGGTCTCTGAGCGGACATAGCACATAATCATGATTACAAAAAACAAAACAAAAAAAACATTTCAAGGTTACAAACAGTGACCGCCTGTGACAGTTGTGGACGAGTCTCTGGTTCTATGTAAATAAATCTTAATAAAAATTTGAAAAGATTAAAAAAAGGTGCAAAACATTTCACAAAAAAATAAAGTAAAAACATTTTCTCCACTACACCTTGTTGGGTGGACTTTTCATCATACGCATTTATGAAATAAAAAGAATCCCAGAGGATGAATTCTAGTTATAAGCGATTCCTGCCTTACATGTACAGATGTGTCCATCGTAAACCTGATATAACCTGGGATCTATGGCGCGGTATGTTACACAGACATGATAAAACGTACCTGTATATGTAGGTCACCTGTCAACCATAGCCTCCCAAATAGGTTTTTTTTTACTAGATGGGGCCATATTGCATTGAATTATTACCATGACATAATGTAAGAAGACCCGGCGGACCCGTCTGTGAGTGCAATTAAATATCGTCCGGATCGGTCGTTTTTTGAGGGGCAAGGCCACCTAGACATATATATGGCGCTGTGTGGACACTCTACGCTCAATCTTGAATTGGGTGTGAGTTTCAGTGTAAGAACCAAGAAAAGCTCTTGGCTACTGGATAACTCCAACATAATCAATTCAGGACCTGAGTTAAGATAAAAACACTCAATACTCACTTCTTGCACTGTTGTCGCGGCGTCGTTGCCGCTGTGTGTGCAGAATCGGAGCCGATGTACCAGCATCGTCGGCGCCCCTGTCCCCGCAGCATCGACGCCCCAGTTCTCGCAGCGTCGACACCGTAGTGACAGGACACTGTTGGTTCACGTGGCAGCTGAAGTCAATGAGAAGCGGCTCGTCAGTGACAGCCTTTACTATTTAATCAGAGTGACTGACCTGACACAATATTGAAGAGTTGTGGCCACTCACTAACTGCAGCCTGCACAAGCCACAACAATGTGCAGCCGGGAAAAAAGTGACGCCGACATCGCTGGCGTCTCAGGAGACGACTATACACTCTGTTTATTTTAATTCAGGTCTTGCATATATTAAGCTGGGGTTGTCCAGTAGTGTACAACTCCTTTAAGGTTTTTCATAACATTTGTTCTAAGAACTATTCTCCACTTCAGCTGCCTTTTCCGCTATGGCACTGTAATAGGTCATCATGTAAAAAATTTAAGGAAAAAAATAAAATAAACATGGCTGCTTTCCCTCAAGATGAGAGCCACCCCTGACCATAGACTATGCCAGGCTCAGCCCCTATTTACATAAAGGGTCTAAGATGCAATACCAAACACTGACACATGGACAGAAGTGGCGCTGTCTTTGGAGGACTCCATTGTGACAGCAATTAGTAGTTGAAATCTCAGAAAAAGTGTTCACTAGTGATGAGCGAGCATGCTGGGATGAGGTGTCTTAATTGAGTATTTTCAGAGTGCTCGAAAAATATGCTCGGGTCCCCGCGGCTACATGTCGCGTGGCTTGTTCGACAGCCACAACACATGCAGGGATTGACTCTTTGTTAGGCAATCCTCGCATGTGTAGCAGTTGTCGAGCAACCGCGAAACATGCAGCCGCAGGGAGTCGAGCATAGTATTAGAGTATGCCGAAATCCTCGATTAGCGCTCGAGCATGCTCGGATACCACCTTACACTCGCTCATCACTAGTGTTCATGTAACTAGAACGGTCCGTCTTCTTTCTGCTCATCGGCTCCGTACAAGCGATGCAACATAGATCCACACGGAGTAGATGCTCTTGGGGTAGGGGTGAACGTATACAGCCAGAGCAAACTCCACATTAGGAACCTCATTGTTGTGAACTCCAGTGCTGTACACGGCCTCTATGAGAGGTCTCACATCAGAGAAGGCCATGTTTATCGGGAATCCCGAAAACTGGAAAAAAAAATAAAGAGTAAAAATATAACAACAGTATAGAGCAGAACAGACAGTAACAAACACAATGTGACTAAACAGGTACCACAACGCTCGCAATAGTTTCAATTTCAGAAAATATAACTTACTACCTGTGTGACAAATCATTAACCCCTTTCACTGCGCAAGACAATTTTTTTTTTTTTTTGCATTTTTGCTTTTTCCTCACCTTCTTCCCAGAGCCATAACTTTATCATTTTTCCACATGGCCATATGAGGGCTTGTTTTTTGCAGAACGAGTTGTACTTTTCAATGACACCATTCATTTTACCATACCGGAAAAAGGGAAAAAAAATTCCAAGTGGGGAGAAATTATGAAAAAAAAATCAAAACTCAATTCTGACATTGTTTTTATGGTGTACATTTTGTGACAAAAGGTACCTAGCAATATGTTTACGCTCATCAGTACCATTACGGCAATACAAAAACATGTCTGGTTTTTTAATTATTTTAGTGGTAAAAAAAAAATCTGAAGTTTTGTTAAAAAAAAAAAACTTTTTTGGGTTGTGTGGCCATTTTCTCAGACCAATAATGTTTTCATTTTTCGGTTGATGGAGCTGTGAGAGGGGATATTTTTTTGCGAGGCAAGACAACATCTTTATTGATGGCGTTTGGTATAGATATGACCTTTAGGGCCTTTTTTTTTTTTAAATAAATGAAGTCAGCGCTCAGCACAGATGGAGACAGTGAGCTGGTGGGCACCATGCGGCCCATGGACCTTAGGCTTCCAGCCCCACGGCTGTCTCGGGCCGCACTTTGCCCAGGTCTGCTGTGTACTGTAGCACCTCAGTACTGCTGTATATAGCAAGTGTCTTCTTTGAAGCCCAGACACCACTAAGTTTCAACAGCGCATTGTGATGGTAGGCATGGGGGTCTGCAACAGACCACCTGCTGTTATAGCAACCAATTAAAGCCCCGTGTAGATGTTGCAGGGTGGCTGATGGGTTCTTAGAATGACACACCCCTATGCCAACACATTGTTAAAGGGGTTACCCTCGTCTTTTGCTAATAGTCTGTAGTCATCACATGCGGTGATGTTTCTCTGGTGTTGATGGAGAGTGGGCAGTCATGTGACCAAAAATACGGATTTTTGTGTTACTCACCGTAAAATCCTTTTCTCCGAGACGCTCATTGGGGGACACAGGACTGTGGGTGTATGCTACTGCCGCTAGGAGGCTGACACTAAGTAAACATAAAAAAAGGTTAGCTCCTCCTCCGCCGTATACACCTCAGCACTGGCCGCAGGCAAACCCAGTTTAGTGCAAAAAGCAGTAGGAGGCTAAAAAATAAATCAAGAGTTAACACAGATACAGTATATCCAGAAGAAAAAACTGCTGATACCAACTTAAGGAAAATAGAGTTAACTCAATATAAAGCCAGCCGGCTATAAGGGAGGGTGCTGTGTCCCCCAATGAGCGTCTCGGAGAAAAGGATTTTACGGTGAGTAACACAAAAATCCGTATTTCTCCTTCGTCTCATTGGGGGACACAGGACTGTGGGACGTCCCAAAGCAGTCCCTTGGGTGGGAAATCGACTCCACAGTGTAATTTATAACAGGCATTGCCTATAGGTGCGCAACCGCGCCCTGAAGAATCCTTCTACCCAGACTGGCATCTGCAGAAGCCTGGGTATGGACATTATAATGCTTGGAAAAAGTATGCAGACTGGACCAGGTTGCTGCTTTACAAACCTGTTCCACCGAAGCCTGATGCCGAAGGGCCCAGGAGGCACCCACCGCTCGGGTGGAGTGAGCCTTGATCCCTGCGGGAACTACCGCGCCTCTGATGCGGTAAGCCTCCTGAATGGCTAACCGAATCCACCTAGCCAAGGTTGATTTAGAGGCAGCGAGTCCCTTCCTGCGACCCTCAGGGAGAACAAACAGCGTGTCCGTCTGCCGAAAGGACGCCGTCCGAGAAACATATCTCCTGAGTGCTCTCACCAGATCCAGCGTATGGAGAGCCTTCTCCACTCGGTGCGTCGGAGCTGGGCAAAATGAGGGCAAAACAATGTGCTCATTAATATGAAAAGAGGACACGACTTTAGGCAAAAAAGGTGGTGTTGGTCTGAGCACCACCTTATCCTGATGAAAAAGCAAGTACGGAGCTCGACAAGACAGTGCGGCCAGCTCCGAAACCCGCCTTATGGATGTTATGGCTACCAAAAACACCACTTTCCAGGAAAGAAATGACAGAGAAACCTCCTGCAAAGGTTCAAAAGGAGACTCCTGCAGGACTCCCAGGACTAGATTGAGATCCCAAACATCTAAGGGAGCCTTGTAGGGGGGAACTATATGGACAACCCCTTGAATAAAGGTCCAAACCTGAAAATTAGACGCGATTCTTCGCTGAAAAAGCACTGATAAAGCTGATATCTGGCGTCTAAGCGTACTTGGTGCTAGACCTGAATCTAGGCCTGCCTGGAGAAATGACAGAATATTTGGAATTGAAAACCAAAGCGGGAACAACCATGTTCCCTGCACCAAGCAAAAAAGACCTTCCAAGTACCGTGGTAGATGCGAGCCGAAACGGGCTTTCGGGCGTTAGCCATCGTTGCGGCGACCTTTTTAGAGAAACCAGCCCTGGTCAGGATCCAAGATTCAACGGCCAGGCCGTCAAACACAGGACCGCTAAGTTCTGGTGGTAAACTGGGCCCTGGGAGAGAAGGTCCACGCGCTCTGGCAGTCGCCAGGGAGCGTCGGCGAGCAATTGTACCAGCTCCGCGTACCATGAGCGACGCGGCCAATCCGGAGCGATTAATATCGCAGGAACCCCCTCTATCCTGATCTTTCTAATCACCCTTGGGAGAAGGGCTATTGGTGGAAACAAGTATGGAAGATGAAACTGATTCCATGGTAGGACCAGAGCGTCTACTGCAAATGCCTGCGGATCCCGGTACCGGGAGACGAAGTTGGGCACCTTGGCATTTATCTTGGAAGCCATCAGGTCCACATCTGGGGTTCCCCAGCGTCGGCATATCTGCTGAAAAATCTCGGGATGAAGTGACCATTCCCCTGACGCTATGCCGTGACGGCTGAGAAAATCCGCAGCCCAATTTTCCTCGCCCGGAATGTGGACCGCTGAAATCACAGAGTGATTTACCTCTGCCCAAGTCAGAATCTGTTTTAACCTCGTGCATGGCCGCCCTGCTGCGGGTACCTCCCTGATGGTTTATGTATGCCACTGCCGTGGCATTGTCCGATTGTATTCTGACTGGGTGGCCCGTCAGATGCTGGTGAAAATGCCTCAGAGCCAGCCGAATAGCTCGGATCTCTAAAATATTGATCGGGAGGGACGACTCTTGCTGAGACCAAGTCCCCTGGGCTGTGTGGTGACGAAACACTGCTCCCCATCCGAGCAGGCTGGCATCCGTTGTGACAACCAACCAGAAATTTGGAGGAAACAACCGACCCTGTCGAAGAGTGGTGTTCTTCGTCCACCACATTAGAGTCTGTCTGACCTGCAGGGACAGACGAAACCGAAGATTGAGGGAGTAAAGGCTCCCGTCCCATACTGCCAAGAGTGCATGTTGAAGGGGGGGAAGATGAAATTGGGCAAATGGAATCGCCTCGATTGCTGCCACCATCCTTCCTAGGACCCTCATGCAAAACCGGATGGTGTGAGGAATTGGTTGGCAAAGGATCCGTACCTCTTGACGGAGAACCAAGGCCTTGTCTTGAGGAAGAATTATCAACCCCTGAGCGGTGTCGAAATTCATCCCTAAAAAGGTGATCTTCCGAGATGGCACGGGAGATGACTTCTTCATATTCACCAGCCACCCCAGGCGAGCAAGGGTGTCTAACGTAATGCTGACACTTTCCTCGCAGGTCTGAAAAGACGGACCCTTGATGAGGAGGTCGTCTAAGTAAGGCAGGATGACTACCCCCCTGGAGTGCAGAATGGACACAACAACAGCCATGACCTTTGTGAACACCCTGGGGGCTGTGGCTAGCCCGAAAGGCAAGGCTGCGAACTGAAGATGAAGTTTGCCGACGGCAAACCGAAGAAATCTCTGATGAGGAGGAAATATGGGGATGTGAAGATAGGCATCCTGAATGTCTATTGATGCTAGAAATTCCCCTTTTTCCATAGCTGCAATGACAGAACGGAGAGACTCCATTCGGAAATGACGAATTCTGACAAACCGGTTCAGTCGCTTTAGATCCAGAATGGGTCTTACGGTACCGTCTTTTTGGGTACGATGAACAGGTTGGAATAAAACCCCTGACCTTTTTCGATTTCCGGAACAGGTACAACAACCCCGCTGTGCCGAAGAGACTCGACCGCCCTGAATAAGGCGCGAACCCGAGATTCCTCCTTGGGAAGGCGCGAGGGAAAAAAACGATTTAAAGGAAGGCTGGTAAATTCTATCTTGTACCCCGAGGAGACTACCTCTCTGACCCACTCGTCGTGAGTAATTGATAGCCAAATGGGGCGAAACCAGAGTAAGCGGCCGCCCACTCTGGATAAATTGACCGGATTCTGCCTCCAGTCATTTGTCCGAATATTTCTGGAGTTTGGACCCTCTAGATCTTGGTTGTTGAGATCGCCCTCTTCCGAGAGGGTTGGTCATGTAGGAGACCTGACGATCTCTGGCTTGATTAGGCCGACCTGAACCGCTGGAGGTAGCTGGCACGGCCCAACCTGGGTTACGAAAGGCCCTAAAGCGAGGCTGAAGCTGTCGGCGAAAAGGCTGCTTAATCTTTTGCTGAGGAAGGAAACTGCTCTTCCCTCCCGTCGCATCAGATATGAGCTGATCCAACCTTTCGCCAAATAACCGACCACCCTGATATGGTAAGGATGTAAGCGATTTCTTTGAGATTGAGTCTGCTCGCCAGGTTCTCAGCCACAAAGATCTTCTGATGGCAATTGCATTAGCAGCAGCTAGGGCTGAGCAATTTGCCGCATCCATGGACGCATTAATTAAGAAGTCTCCTGCCAGAGCCATCTGATTAGAAATCTCGGTTACTTCAGACGGTACCTCTATACCATGAAGAGCTCTATTTAGAGACTCCGACCAGGATATCATGGCTTTAGCAACCCAAGTCGCTGCAAAAGAAGGAGAGAGAGCAGAACCCGATGCTTCAAACACCGAGCGGGCCAAACTCTCAATCAGACGATCCGTTGGTTCCTTAATCGAGGAACCGTTAGGAAGGGAGAGGAGCGTCCTAGACGCCAAACGCGACACAGGAGATCAACCGCAGGAGATTCCGCCCACTTCTTAAGAAGCTCAGGAGCAAAAGGATATCTAGTATTGAGAGCCTTTTGTCCTGCGAAGCGCTTGTCCGGTTTCTCTCGGTGGCGCTGCACTAGTTCCTCAAACTCAGGATGAGCCCCAAAAACCTTATGAGTTTGCCTGGCTCTTTTGAAGGACACCTTATGACCGGAGGTCAAGGTGGACTCATCGTCTATCCCCAAAGTTTGATTGACAGCTTCAATCAAACTGTCAATTGTGTCCTGACAATTTGGTGCCTCAAAATTAAGGGACTCTTCTGAATCAGAATCCGAATACTGATCACTTGCCAGAGGTGAGGGAGAACGAGAGACGGAACTGAAAGATGCCGAGGCCCTGGACGGCAAAGGCGACGCAGTGTGGGTTCGCTTCCCCTGCGTCTGCCTGGTGAGAGCGCGGCCCCTGCAGGCCGGAGGTTCATGAGACGTCGCCAAGACGGGTGAACCACTGTCCCTGCTCCTATCGGGAGCTTGAAGGGACTCGATCGCTTTTGTTAATGACGCCACAGATTGAGTCAGGGACAAGGCCCACTCAGGGGGACCTGACGCACTAGGCTCAGCTATAGGAGCGGGTTCCTGAGCCCGTTCAGAGTCACAGGCTTCGCAGACCCGAGAAGTCTGGGCGTGCGGAAAAGGGGACCTACAGGCAATGCATGCGGTATACAGCACTGTATGAACCTTAGATCTTCTGGACATTCTGGATCTGTCACAGAGTCCGCAATGAACTGGATGAGACGGTCAGCAGAGAGGCGAAAAAAGAGTGCGGAGTAAAGAGGAACAACCAGGCTGGAGGTAGTAGCAACCCCTGAGCGGTGTCGACTTACCCCAGTCCTGTATCCCTTGCGTCCTGAAAACAGCGTCCAAATAGCATTGGCGTAGGAAGACTTTTGTTAATGATGCCACAACAGAGCTCCAAAATTTTTCAAAAAGGAGCGCTCCTCTGTCAGGGAGGCGTGCTCATGTAGACGAGCCTCTCAAGAGGCGCCTCCCACCTACTTCCGGCCGCGGCCTAGTCCTCGGCAAAAGCCGGGGACTAAATTTGAAGCCGCGGCCTAGCGCCGGCCGAAGCCGCGGCCTAAATTTTCGGCTAAGGCCCTAAAGTCGGAGGGCGGTCCACCGGAAGGAGACGCCGCCGGGGGCGGATCTCCCTTGCGATAGCGGCCCACCCCCCCGGCTGACGCCGGACACAGAATTCCGGCCCGCGGCCCAGTCCCCAGAAAAAGCCGGGGACTAAATTTTAAAACCGCGGCCCAGAAGCCGGGCGAAAGGAGGTCCCCAAGTCAGAGGGCGGGTCCGCCGGAAGGAGACGCTGCCGAGGGCGGATCCCCCTCCCCCCTACGACCGCGGCCCACCCTCCGGCTAACACCGGACAGTAAACACCGGCCCGCGGCCTAGTCCCCGGGAAAAGCCGGGGACTAAATTTGGCAAAGGCCTAGCGCTGACCGCGACCCTCGCGGCTGTCCAGGCGGGAGGCGGACGCCGACTTCATCCCTTTGTGGAGGTGGGGAACGAACAGCTGGTTCCTACCCGCTCCAGTAATCTTGGCCACACGTCCTTGGAGGTAAGAGTCTTCTTCCTACCCGCTCCTCAGGCGATGTGTGATCCCACAAAATTCCGTCATGTAAGGTAAAAATGGGGGCTCCATAACAAACTAAGGTAGGACGGTGCAGGAACCCTAACTCCATCACCCCTTCAGAGGGTGAGGAGAGGGACCGTCCGCCTCCTTGCAGCACCGCAGTCTAGCATTGGTGGTGCAGTGGGGGCCGCACGGACTAACTCTCGCCTCTGTACAGCCTAAGGTTTCAATACCCTAGGGTGGTCAGGGCTGAGTCCGGCATTTATGTCCCACGTTGCGGGAGAGGATACGTTGGAGGCTTTACTCCACGTGCTCGCCCGTTGATGGTTTGGGGAGATCGGACCCTTTCAATAGGATCCGTCGCCCCTATCTCATCTTCGTGGGAAAGGAAAAAAAAAAAAAAAAAAAAAATGGTCTGGAAAAATAACCAGACGTGTGCCTCCATCAGACACTAAGCAAGAACTGGGTTTGCCTGCGGCCAGTGCTGAGGTGTATACGGCGGAGGAGGAGCTAACCTTTTTTTATGTTTACTTAGTGTCAGCCTCCTAGCGGCAGTAGCATACACCCACAGTCCTGTGTCCCCCAATGAGACGAAGGAGAAATATGTTATTTCCATACTTCCGGCCACATTCAAACTAGACATGTGCTGCCTCGCTCAATACAAGTCTAGGTGGAATGTGGCCGGAAATATACAAATCACATGACTGCCCACTCTCACCGTCAACACCGAAGAATCCTCACAACTTGTGATGCACGCTGCGAGGATTCAGAAGTCTTCAGTCACATAGCGTAACTGCTGACTTTTAGAAAAAGACTGGACAACCTCTACAACTGGACTGAGCCAGCACTATACCCGACAGATAATTCACATATAATGAGTTATCTGTTGGGTATAATGCAGGTTTAGCCTGTGAGCCAACTCCATACACCTGCTCCCGACTTGCACCGTACATGTATGGGGAATATCAGGAAGGGGTTAAAATGAACATGACATCTGATCACAGACCTGAGTGGGGTCTGGTTTTCCACAAGGATACGTTAGGGGTGTTTATTGGTAATATTTTAGGGTACATAACATTTTTTGATCACTTCCAGTATAAGCTTGGGATCACATTCTTTCACTCTGCGCCGAGCACTTATATCTAGGTTTCCATGTAAATCCCACAAAAATGTGATTAAGGCGACACCCCCAACAGAAACACACACCATAATAAGGCAGATGGTGACACTTTAGATTCTTTTATGGCATCTGTCCTTGTGGCATCCATCTTTTTAGGCATGCACATAACTGGTCGTCTACATTCATGTGCTAAAAAGACTAAAATGATGGGGCACCACTGGAAAAGAGACCAAATGGATTCCAAAGGGACTCCATCTTCCAGAGTGGGTACGTCGGGGTTTTGTCTGATTCGCAATTTTGGGTTTTTTACACGGAAACCATGACGTAAGTGCTCAGTGGAGAGAGCAGGATAAATGTCACTCGAGCCTTATTACAATTTTTGGGATGTAGAAATGAAACTTTCACATCGCCATACTCGGAGAGCTGTAACTTTATTTTTTGTTGAATGAGTCATATTGTTTTTTTTGTGGGACAATTTGGCGTTTTCATTTATACAATTGTTTTTCATGACTTTTTGATAGCTTATCATTAATTTTTTTTTGTGTCTCAGTATGATGAAAATGCTACATTTTTGGAGTTTTTTTTTTACGGTGTTAGCTGTGTGAAATAAATAATGTGACTGTCACATAGATCAGGTCGCTTCAGATGCAGTTTTTCTTTTAAAACTATGGCTGTGTTTTTAGTGGTGAAACGAGTTTTGTGATTTGTGTGCGCTTTTGTTTGTTTTTATTTTTTACATTTTTTCATGTTATTTAACTTTTTTTTAAGTCCCAGCGCGAGAAATTAACATTTTTACTTTGATCACTGGTTTTATGCATTACAGTGCTCGTGTACTTCAGTGCCTGAGACGTGTCAGTGACTCACTGACTGTGCTTGTTAGAACCAGGTTATAGCTGGATCTAACATGTACAGCGACTGTCATGAAGAGGTTAAGGAACTTTTTACTATACTTTGTGTATTCCTCACTGTTTTTAAGATTTCTGCTTGATGTTGTCAGTGAAAGAAGTTGGGAACCTGTTCTGACAATGCAGATGTCACAGCTGCCCTGCTTGTTACAACAGAATCAAACTGTGCAGCTGTGTCTGCAGAACATGAGCAGGACAGTATTTCTGCCTGTGGATGTAAACAAAGATTCCATTCAGTGACTGTTCTGTTCACACCTGGGTTTTGAATCCTGTTTTCGAAGCAAGAAATTGAACTTACGTGGAAAACGGATACAAACTGAAGCAGCAGAGCCCATTGACTATATTGGAGTCCATATTGATGGGGCCAGAAAAAAGCAACATTTTCAACGAAAAAAAGTTCCAGGGAAATTGCTACGAGAAAGACTCATGGCAGGGCACATACCTTGGACTTTAGGTTGGGTGCCCTGGATCTATGGCTGAGCACCACTTTGATCTGTATCAGCGTCATTTAGATCACCGGCTGTTATTGGCTTATGGCCTACAAGACGTCAGTAGTATCCCGATGCAGGTGATGCAATTGCGTCACTACAATGGCCACTCCGTGTGTGGGGGAGAAGAGGACTCTGCTTGGTTTGGGTGAGTATAAAGTTTATTTTATATGAGGGTGGCATTACTACTTTTCAAATAGAAATTAAGGCGGCATTACATTATTTTCTAAAGGGGCAATCAGTTGGCACTATTTATTTTTAAGGGGGCACTTAGAGGGATGAAATCCTTGCAGTGCTCCTAGGTAACCCACGCTACGCCACTGCGAGCACTACAACAATCTTCAATTCCAAATTAGCATGGTCCCGTGCCGAAGATTACAACTAGGAAACGTTTTTTCCTTGTCCTCGAGGTATTGGCACGGTTTTGCAAAGCTGCAGTGTGGCACACAAAGCAGCAACATAATTTTATAATGAGGCGAGGAATGGTATCCCAATTCTAACAATTAAAACTGAATGTTGAATGCAAAAACAATATGGTGCTAAAATGAGGATGGTCAGTTAACGGGGTCAATGACTGGTTGGTGGGGGATACTGCTTTTGAGATTTCTGGTTATGAGCAATACCTGGCACTCAATGGCGTGGGCTGTTCTTTGACTTGACTGCTCAGCTCTGGTTAATAGAGGGGTGACCTAATCCAAGAACCTCCTAATACTACCTTAGGGCTTTTTCACACATTGTGTTTTTCAGTGTTTTAGAGCTCCAGCAAAGGGAGTGATATTTCTGGAATCTCATACACATGGTATATTTTTACGTTGCGGATATGAACCATCAATGCATTTTTTTCCAATCTGAAGCATGTCAATTCTCTCAGCATTTTTGTATTTTTTTTTTAACCATTCAAATGAACACGAAAAAAACGCATCACAAACATATAAAAATTGAAATCATTTTAAGGCTTTGCAGTAGAAAAATCTGTGATAATATGCAACGTGTGCAGATTCCCTAAGTAGAAAACAACATGCCAAATTTTTGCATGTGTTTTTGATGCATTTTATTTTCATTGTATTTCCATTCATCTGAATCAATGAGAAATGTGGAAAAAACACAACATGTGATTAAGCCCTTAGCCTGCACTCACGGAAAGTGTTATTAGAGCCCTACTCTAGTCATGTGGTAGTGAATTTCCATCCCGTGATGTACCCTATAGTCTCCCAGCTGTCTCTGCAGTTCGGCTCGGTGATCTTCCTCAACATCTTTGCCTTGGTTCTGTTCCAAAAAAGGAAGGAAGTTCCTGAGAGTAGATGTGCAGAATCGGTTCCAGCGGGTGGGATGTCTCGGTCTCCACTCCATTATCTTCTCCTTTAGCAGCTTTTCAATCCTAGGAAAAAACAAGGACAAAAGACAGTATTCATCTTGACAGTTAAAAGTTGTTTTTTTCTTTATCTGAACCTTATGTGAGCTTCCTTAATCATGCAAATGAGACGTGGAGCAGGAGATTCAGGAAAGGTAGAAAGCTGGGGCTCGTCTCATGAACACAGTTACGGCGGCCATTAATGGTAGCAAAAAAAGTTGCACTCTGTAGTGCTAAAGCACGTCAACGTGAAATATATGAAATATGACTAGCAATACTGCTTCTGGATACTAGGAAAAAAGGGGATTTTTGTGTTACTCACCGTAAAATCCTTTTCTCCGAGACGCTCATTGGGAGACACAAACCGTGGGTGTTATGCTGCTGCCACTAGGAGGACACTAAGCAATACATAAGCAAAAGAGATTAACTCCTCCTCCTGCAGTATACACCCTCTGTTGGCTCAATCCTGAACCAGTTCGGTGCCAAAGCAGTAGGAGCTCATAACAAATGCATATGTCATAACCAAACAGAGGCTCGAGGCTACTGAGTAGACAAGGGTGGGAGCTGTGTCTCCCAATGAGCGTCTCGGAGAAAAGGATTTTACGGTGAGTAACACAAAAATCCCCTTTTCTCCATCGCCTCATTGGGAGACACAAACCGTGGGACGTCCCAAAGCAGTCCCTGGGTGGGAAGAAACATCACCACAGATGTAGCCTCGTAAGCCAAATGCATAAACGCTTTAAACAGCTTAACAAAAAACAACTCACAGATGCGCAACAGCTGATTGCAGGATCTGTCTGCCAAGAGTCGCATCTGAAGAGGCTTGAGCATGAATTTTGTAATGCTTGACAAAAGTGTGCAGACTGGACCAGGTCGCAGCTTTTCACACTTGCTGTGCCGAATGGCCCAGGAGGCCCCCACAGATCGAGTGGAAGGTGCCTTAATCCCAGTCGGGATAGGCTGACTCTTGACACGGTACGCCTCTTGGATCGTTAAACGAATCCATCTGGCTAACGTGGTTTTGGAAGCAGAAACAAAACCTTGTCTGCGTCCCACCGGAAGCACAAACAGGGCGTCCGATTTGCGGAAAGATGCAGTCCTTGAAATGTACCTTCGGAGAGCCCTCACCAAATCCAAGGTGTGAAGGGCTTTTTCAGTACGGTGCATCGGCGCCGGACAGAAGGAGGGCAGGACTATCTCCTCATTGATATGAAAAGCCGAGACGACTTTAGGCAAGAAAGACGGAGAAGTCCTGAGGACTACCTTGTCCTGGTGAAAATTGAGAAACGGAGGTTTACAAGACAAGGCTGCCAATTCCGATACCCGCCTGATAGAGGTAATTGCAACTAGGAAGACAACCTTCCAGGAAAGAAGAGATAAGGACGCTTCCGGCAAAGATTCGAAGGGAGATTCTTGTAAGGCACTGAGGACCAGATTAAGATCCCAAGGGTCCAGGGCCTCTTGTAGGGTGGAACAAGATGTGCCACTCCTTGAATAAAAGTCCTGACTTGAGACTTGGAAGCGATCCGTCATTGGAAAAAAAAGGACGGATAAGGCAGAAAACTGTCCCTTGAGGGAAGCGAGTGCTAACCCTGAATCCAACCCTGCCTGGAGGAACTCCAGAATGGAAGGGATAGAAAGAAACCAAAAGGGGGACGACCCTTATCCTTACACCAGGAAAAAGAATTTTTCCAAACACGATGGTAAAAGCGTATGGAAACCGGTTTCCTGGCATTGACCATTGTAGAGATAACCTCTTGTGAAAAACCAGCCTGGCTTAAGATCCAGGCTTCAATGTCCATACCGTCAAATTCAGCGCTCTCGAATTGTGATGGTAGATTGGGCCCTGAGAACGAAGATCCGGACGATCCGGTAATCTCCAAGACGTACTAGTTCCGCATACCACGGACGGCGAGGCCAGTCCGGTGCGACCAGGATGAGAGGAACGCCTTCCGTTTTAATCTTCCGAATCACCCTGGGGATTAACGGAAGAGGAGGAAAGAAGTAAGGAAAACGAAATTGACTCCAAGGGAGGACTAGTGCATCCAATCTGATGCTAGTGGATCGCGAGATGGACTCATGAAAGTCTGAACTTTGGTATTCAGCCTGGATGCCATGAGATCCACATCCGGCATACCCCAACACTGGCAAATGATTTGAAACATTTCCGGGTGCAGGGACCCTTCTCCTGAGTCTAAGCCTTGGCGACTGAGAAAGTCGGCCACCCAATTGTCCACTCCCGGAATATGAACTGCGGAGATGGGCGAGCGGTTTTTTCTCTGCCCAGCGCAGGATGTGTGATACCTCGAGCATCCCTGACGGTTGATATACGCCACAGCCGTGGCGTTGTCTGACTGGATCCAGATGGGACGACCGGCCAGAAGATGCTGGAAATGCAAGAGAGCTAGTTTGATAGCTCTGATCCCCAGGATGTTGATCGGGAGACGGGTCTCTGGAAGGGACCAGCGGCCCTGAGCCATGTGGTGAAGAAAAACCACTCCCCATCCGAGGAGACTGGCATCGGTGGTTACCACCAACCAATGGACGGGCAGAAAAGAGTTCCCTTGATTCAATGATGAAACAATTGTCCACCATTTTAGGGAGCGTCTGACTGGGAGAAGGACGAAAGCGGCGACTTAAGGACGCTGGATTCCTGTCCCAGACTGATATTAACTCCTGTAGTAGAGGTCGGAAATGGAAAAGAGCGAACGGTACTGCCTCGATGGAGGCTACCATTTTTCCCAGGACCTGCATGGCGACTCGCAGAGAGTGAGAGTGGGCTAGAGACAACAGGAGCACTCCCCATCTCAGAGAAGCGATCTTCTCTGGAGGGAGAGACACTAACCCTTGGCAAGTGTCTAGAATCATTCCCAGAAAAAAAGGATCCTTTGAGAAGGAATGGGAGAGGACTTGTCCAATTTGACTAACCAACCTAGGCGAGAGAGGGTGTCGATAGTGATCTCGACACTCTCTGCGCAGTCCGGAAAGGTTGGTTCTTTGATGAACACGTCGTCTAGGTACGGGAGGACCACCACACCTCGAGAGTTGTAAAATTGACATGGCGGCCGCCATGACCTTTGTGAACACTCTGGGGACGGTTGCGAGTCCGAAGGGCAGAGCGGCAAATTGAAGATGATCCTCTCCGACTGCAAAAAAACGCAGAAAACTTTTGATGGCCACTGGAAATCGAGACGTGCAGATACGCGTCCTTGATGTCGATTGACGCCAGGTATTCCTTTCTTTCTAGAGATGCGACGACAGAGCGGAGAGATTCCATTCTGAAATGGCGGCCTCTGATGAATTTGTTTAGCAAATTTCTTTCTTTTTAAATTTCCGGGTCCAGAATAGAACGCAAAGAGCCGTCCTTCTTGGGAACCACGAAGGGGTTTGAGTAAAACCCTTGAACCTTTCCTCGTGAGGAACTGGGACGATGACCCCGCTGGTGCGAAGAATGTCAAGGCCTGAAGCAAAAAGGGAGTTGCGAGGTCCTTGGACTTTGGGGGCGAGTGGCCGGGAACGACCTTGGTATTGAGACCGAAAGGGTCGATTGACTCTGCGCTGCGGAAGGAATAAAGACTGACCGCAGCCCAATTGGACGGTCAGTGGGGGTTTTAATAAACAGACCGTCAGTCAGAGACAGTAGAAGTTAGTAAGCCAGCTGTGGTATAGGATCCATTGTTGGAGACTCCGTCCGCTCTGTAATAGAATGTGGCCAAAAAAGGACACTGTGATTAAACGGTTTTAGCTCCGAGAAATCTTTGTCCGGCAACTACTGTATCTCTGACCCATGTCAGCAAGTCAGGGGGGTTGGTAAAAAACCCCCTGAAGACGTTTGATCCCTTTAAAGATCTCAGTGAGCAAAGACTGATAGTCTGGCGAATCTGGATATACCCACATACGACTCATATTTTGAGTCATGTTTGCTGCAATCCCCAGGAACGGGGGAGCTGGGTGCCCATCCGTTGGACTCCTGAGAAAGACAAACTGCACAGATTAAAGTGTGGAGTCGCCGCGGTAAAATGACATTATCCGTAACACACTAAGCGTTAGCGTGCGTTCTATCGGTCAGTGCTCTAAGGCCATATGTCCGGCCCGGCCAGAGACGGCAGACTGCCTATCGGCGACAAATAACGTAGGTCACAGGAGATTGCAAACCACTTACCATCCGCACTGATTATCTCCTCAATCCACCGTACCTTTGATAGGGGGGGTGGAGAGGTTATGTTAGCCTCCAGTCAGCATCCGCACTGATTATCTCCTCAATCCACCATACCTTTGATAGGGAGGTGGAGAGGTTTTTGGTAGCCTCTAGTGACCATCTGCACTGATTATCTCCTCAATCCACCTTCACCTTGATAGGGAGGTGGAGAGGCTTTTGTTAGCCCCCCAGTCACCATTCACTTTGGACAGTGGTGACATAGTGGGGGCGCACGGGTGTCGTATGGAGTCTGAGATGCGTGGGGCTCCTGGACTTATGAAAAAAACCCAGGCCCCACAGACAAAAACGGAACCGTGTCTTCACTATAGCGAGGTATCGCATGAAGCACATCAGGCATACACAACTGATGTGTTTGTTAATCCTCTTAGAGCTCTTGGATTGTGACATTCTGCAATTAAACGAGCCTGTAGACTGCTGCAGGGAAGGGGTTAAGCCATTTATAAGCTTACCCCTTTTTTTTTTTTTTGTTCCCGTGTTCGTGCCCGCCAGGAAAAAGAAAAATTCAGATGTCTCGGGTCCTACTTGAGAGGAGACATGGCGGCCGAGAGTAAATTCAGGCAGCACAGAATGCGGAGCTGCTTACACGGAAGCGAGGGGCTGCATGCTGAGCTCACTGGGGTAGAGAATAGCTGGGGCTCCTGATCGTAATGACCGGAGGCTCCTGGTCGCTTGTAGCACATAGTGCGTAACCTAGCTTTCTTGGCAGCGAAGCGCTGCATGAGGCACATGTGGTATACACCGCAGTGTGTGATTTGTGAGCCTTTTTATTGCCCTTGGTTGCAACATTATTACCAATGGGGCTTTGGCAGGAGAAGGGTTAAGCGCTATTGCACTTATCCAGGTACTGTGCCCTTTAGCAGAGGAAAGCGTCTCCAGTTAAAGATGGCGCCCGAGACTAGGATTGCGCTTCTCGTATGCAACGAGAAGCGCCAGAAGGTGAGGGGGGGGCGGCAAAGGAGTGACCAGGAAGGAGCCCTGTCCAATCCTGGGCCGCAGTAAGTGCGCGCGACGTGGACGGAGTCACAGGGGAGAGCCAGGAGACCCTCCCCCATCGAGGCCTATCCCGGCCTGAAGCCGGGGACTAAATTTCAAGCTGCGGCCTATCCCGGCCCGAAGCCGGGACTAAATTTCAGGTTGCGGCCTATCCCGGGTCGAAGCTGGGGACTAAATTTATGGCTGCGGCCTAAATTTGAGACTGGGGCCGCGGCGCGACGGGAAGCGCCCGCGGCGCGACGCTGAAGCTGCGGTGGCACGACACAGAGGCGGCCGCGGCGACAGACGGCCGGTACACATTGCATCCAGGTGCATGTACTCACTGCGGGGAGAGACCCGAAGATGGAGAAGGAAGAGACCTCCGCAGGGACTACGGCAGATATGGCCGTACTTCCTCAATCCACCTTCCCCTTTGATAGGGGGGGTGGAGAGGGATCTTAAATGCCTCCAGACCGCCACCGCTTTCAGAAGAGGTGGTGAGGGGTATCCATCCATGGTGCCACGCCAAACACATCGCCCACATCAAGGGGTATCTCATAGGGAGAGCGGCACATTCAAGGGATCTGTCGCCCCATGGTAGCGTAGCAGGAGGGGTACGTGGAGGCGACACTCACACGATGCCGCCTGTTGATGGTTTTTGGGAGATCGTGACTTTTCATACAAGTCCCGTCGCCCATCCGTGCGTGAAGAAAGCAAAAATAATAAAAAGGTAAAAAATGTGAAAAAAATGGGGTCTGAGAGCAGACCCTAGTGCCTCCTACAGACACTAAGCAAGAACTGGTTCAGGATTGAGCCAACAGAGGGTGTATACTGCAGGAGGAGGAGTTAATCTCTTTTGCTTATGTATTGCTTAGTGTCCTCCTAGTGGCAGCAGCATAACACCCACGGTTTGTGTCTCCCAATGAGGCGATGGAGAAAATGAGACGCTTAGCACATAATTTGGCCTATTCATGCATGCCCAGCAACCAACGACAAGGTGGTCTCAGAACTGCTGGGTCCTAATGTGAACACCTCTCTAAGACTGAAGTCTGAATTCCTGGGTAGATGTGAAAACCTCTCTTTCAAGTCTGATTTTATGGGTAGGCAGGACCCTGCTGCAATTAAAATCCACAACATGCTGAAGGGCGGAGTGCTCGGACAGTAAGCTAATATATAATGACAAAAAGACCACCTTGTCGTTGGTTGATAGGCATGCATGCATTGGCCAAATTATGTGCTAAGCGTCTCATTTGTTTCTAGTATCCAGAAGCAGTATTGCTATTCATATTTCATATATTTCACATAGACATGCTTTAGCACTGCAGAGTGCAACTTTTTTGTTTATTGTATATGGAGGTAGCTACTCCTAGTTGGCACCTGTTCACAATAGCTTGGAAGTGCCAGTCAGTCTTTTTGTCATTAATAATGGTAGCAGTCGTATTTTCTTTTCTAGCCCCATTTTCCGACTTCACCAGGGGTTTCATGGTCTAAACCACACTTGTCAAACTCTGGCCCGAAGAGTGATTATGTTTGGTCTGCGATGCCGACATCATCCCCACCATCACAGCATCGCACTTTCAACTGCAACGGCATCATGGATGCCGATACAGTTGAAAGAAATGAGGGAAGCCATCCGCTCCATCCCCCATCATTCTCCCTCTGCGTCTGACGTCTTAGCACAGAAGGCATGATGACGTCACGTGATGAGTCCGCTGCACCTGGCAGTGAACAGCTTCACAACGCTCGCTGCAGAGACTAGAGCAGCAAGAAAACAAGGAGAGTTGTTTTTATTGTATATATATTTTTTTTAAATGTGGGACTAATTATATTGCATAGAGCAGTGATTTTCAACCTTTTTTGAGCCGCGGCACACTTTTTATACTTAGAAAATCCTGGGGCACACCACCAACCAAAATAGCACAAAATGACACTAAAACAGTCATATTATACATATAGTTAATAATATAGATTTTAAATTTATTTTACTCACTCAGTGTGAAACCTGGGCCTGTTTCGATAAACACAAAAGGGATATCCTGGCAGGAATGGTGGAAAGACACACACGAAGCTCTTCCTCAACAGTTCTCAGTTTCTCCCTGTTTTTAGTTTTTATCGCAGTCAAGCTTGAGAAGCCCAGCTCACATAGATATGGGTTGAAAATGGGAGCAATGTCAAAATTGCTCCTGCTCCGTCCTCCGCTGTGCTCCCCCATTCCTTCTCCATCCTCCTGTGCCCCCCCGTCCTGCTCCATGCTCCTCTGTGCCCTCCATCCTCTCCCCCGTACTGCTCCGTGCTCCTCTGTGTCCTCCATCCCCCCCCTGTACTGCTCCGTGCTCCTCTGTGCCCTCCATCCTCTCCCCCCTTCCTGCTTGGTGCTCCTCTGTGCCCTCCATCCTCCCCCCCGTCCTGCTCCCTGCTCATTGTCCTCCTCCATGCTTCCCCCGTCCTTCCCCTCCCGTCCTCCTCCATGCTTACCCCGTCCTCCCCCCGTCCTGCTCCATGCTTCCCCGTCCTCCTCCATGCTTTCCCCGTCCTCCGTTCTCCCCCCGGTCCTCCTCCATGCTTCCCCCGTCCACCGTTCTCCCCCCTGTCATGCTCCATGCTTCCCCGTCCTCCGTTCTCCCCCCCTGTCCTCCTCCATGCTTCCCCCGTCCTCCGTTCTCCCCCCCCCGTCCTGCTCCATGCTTCCCCCGTCCTCCGTTCGCCCCCCGTCCTCCTCCATGCTTCCCCCGTCCTCCCCCCCCTCCTCCATGCTTCCCCCGTCCACCGTTCTCCCCCCCCGTCCTGCTCCGTGCTCCTTGTCCTCTCCTCCATCATACTCACCCCTCCCCGTGCCATCGCTGAGCGTCCCTGCAATCCTGCGTTCTCCCCGGCTCTGCAGCTCTCCAGCGCTGAGCGGTGATGTAATACCGCTCATTAAGGCCATGAATATGGAAGCCACGCCCATGGGAGTGGCGTCGCGTCCATATTACATGACCTTAATGAGCGGTATTACATCACCGCTCAGCGCTGGAGAGCTGCAGAGCCGGGGAGAACGCAGGATTGCATGGACCCTCAGCGATGGCACGGGGAGGGGTGAGTATGATCCCACCACCGGCTCCTGGCAACATAGTTTGGGGAACTTTCCCCACGGCACACCCGATCATGTGTCAACACTGGTTGAAAATCACTGGCATAGAGGACTATGTATGGCCATTATACTGTAGGAAAGACTATGTGGGGCCTATTATTTTGTATAGAGGACTATGTGGGGCCCATTATTCTGTATGGAGGACTATGTGAGGCCAATTATACTGTATGGAGGACTGTGTGGGTCCCATTATACTGTATGGAGGACTATGTGTGGCCCATTAGACTGTATGGAGGACTATGTGGGGCCATTGTACTGTATGGAGGACTATGTGGGGCCCATTATACTGTATGGAGGACTATGTGGGGCCCATTATACTGTATGAAGGACTATGTGGGGCCCATTATACTGTATGGAGGACTATGTGGGGTCCATTATACTGTATGGAGGACTATGTAGGGGAAATTATACTGTGTGGGGTTCACAATTAGGGCATCATACTGTGTTGGGAGTCATCATATTGTGGGGTACAACAGGGTCATCATATCACACGTGTGGAGGGTACTGTGGAGGAAATGACTGGGAATTTCATACTGTGTTTGGGGGAAACTTTTGCTGGTATCATAGTTTATTGGATGAATGAAAGGTCAATCTAGGTGCTTTAATTGGAGGAAAATTACTACTGCTATGGGGCTCCGTGATGTCCATGTACGCCCATGCCTGAGAGGAAATACCCGTGTGCTCCAATCATCTGATTTGACTCTTAAGATCCATTAATTAAAATGTAATTGCAACGAGAAAAAAAGGTTTGCTGGACTCACTGCATGTGTTTTGCGTGTTCTCCTCTCATGGGAGCCACATCACTTGCCTGCAGTATAGAAATTCAAGGGAAAGGAATTGGCACTCACAGAAGAGATATAAAAACAGGATTTTCTTTATTGATATCTTTGTTAAAAAAAAAAATCGCTATTATTATTTTATTTTTGCTGGAGAAATTATTTTTTTCCTTCATCCTCGGTGCTGCGTCCCAGACCAGGACGGCTCCACGCCGAGATTATATCCACAACAGGGTGCAGCACAGAAGACAAAGTGAGTGGACTCTCCCACTCCCTTTTCCAAACCCTTATTATAAGACCCCATGGTTGTAAACATGGTTACTAGAGATGGGTGCACACCTGGATGTTCGGGTCCGGTGGGTTCGGCCAAACAGTTACAAAAAGTTTGGTTTCAGGTACCAGAAAAGTATCCTGTTTTTACATCTCTCCTCGGCGTCCCTATTCCGTTCCCTTGAATTTTCCTAATTAAAATGTCCTTTGTTCATGGGATAACCCCTTTAAGTTTGTTTCTATATGAAAAAGTTCATCATTATTTGAGGATTTGGAAAAACTTCCGCACTTGTAAACACTTTTATAATAAATATCAAGGTTGGCCCACCACTTTGTCCAAGTTTTAGTTTTGGCCTCCTGTGTATATGAGTTTGACATCCCTTGTCTAAACGAACAGCAGGGGTGTAACTATAATAGCGGCAAGGGTTGCAATTGGAGGCTGGAGAACACAAAAGGTCCTGTTACCCCATGTGAAAGGCTATTACTATTATAGGGGTTGTTTAGGTTTATCATGAAAATCTGCAGTTACTGTATGTGACTGCAGACTTGTGAATCCTCACATTACACACAGTGGCGGCGGCAAGAACGAGCGGTTATATGACCATAAGTATGCGATGTGCATACTTCCGGCCACATTCTAACTAGACGTGCACAGCCTCACTCAATGCAAGTGAATTGAGTGAGAAAGTGCACGTCTAGTCGGAATGTGACTGGGAGTATGCACATCACATAAATGCGGACACATAACCGCTTGGTCTCAACGCCAGCACGGGAGAATCCTCACAGTGAGCAGTGCGTGCGATGTGATACACAAGTCTGCACACACAATACGAATAATATGACCTCTATTTTGTCATGTAAATAAAGCCCCCGTCACACTAAGCGAGATTGCTAGCGAGATCGCTGAAGCGTCACCGATTTTGTGACGCAACAGCGACCTAGCCAGCGATCTCGCTTAGTGTGACACGCAGCGACGATCAGCCCCGCTGCTGGGTATCGCTGGTCATCGCTGAATATCCTGGACCATTTTTTCATCGTTGGTCTCCCGCTGGCCAGCGCACATCGCTGCGTGTGACAGCGGGAGACCAACGATCAGCGAGCTGGTATCCAGTGTACATATCGGGTAACTAAGGGCAGCGCGGCACCTAGTTACCCGATATGTACCCTGGTTACCGGCTCCCAGCTTCTGCTGTAGAGCGCTGAGAGCCGGTATCCAGGGTACATATCGGGTAACTAGGTGCCGCGCGGTGCTTAGTTACCCGATATGTTCATTGGATACCTGCTCTCAGCGCTCTACAGCAGAAGCTGAGGGCCGGTATCTAGGGTACATATCGGGTAACTAGGTCCCGAGCGGTGCTTAGTTACCCGATGTGTACATTGGATACCAGCGTGCTCGCTGGTCCTGATCGCTGCTGAGTCTGCCCATGTGACAGCTCACCAGCGATCAGCTAACGATGTCCCAGTGATCCCATCCACGTCGTATCGTTGGTGGGATCGCTGGGACATTGAAGAGTGTGACGGGACCCTTACCCTCAATAGTTATATCACAGTCAGATGTTCGGCTCGGGCTGATCTGATAATTTTACCTGTCCTGAAGTTCCATGGCTGCGGCCTTATCTGCCCTCTGATAAAGTAATTCTTCAGGCTAAGAAATAAATAAACACATACATTTGGTATAAGAAACGTTATGAACTAACTTAACACTCAAAATTTGTAACACAAGTTCCCCAACATCTCAATAAGAGCATTATTAAAAAAAAAAAGTTAAGATGTTAACCCTGATTTGTCACAATCAATTTTTGTTCTTTCTTCCAAGAGCCATAACTTTTTGTTTGGGACAAGTTGTTCATTCATTTTATCATGTAATGTATTGGAAAACAGGAAAACAATTCCAAGTGTGGTGAAATTGCAAAAATAAACAAAAGAAAAACAATTCTGGCAATGTTGTTTTTACTGTGTTCATTGTATAATAAAAACTACCTGGCATCATTATTCTTCAGTTCAGTACGATCATGGAGATATCAAATTTGTCCAGTTTTTCATTATTCTAGTGCTGAAAAGTTTTATGCAATTTGTCCTTTGGTTTGTGTTGCCATTTTCCAAAACAGGGAACATTTTCACTTTTCGGTTGACAGATCTTTGTGACAGCCTGATTTTTTTGTGGCCGAGCAGATATTTTTATTGATACAATTTTGGGCTAGATATGACATTTATATCGCTTCTTATTTCATTATTTTGCTGCATTGTGTTGTGAATTTTCTCTGTTGGTGTTTATCAGGTTACCATAATTTTATATTTTGATATATTGGACTTTTAGGGACACATTAATACCACATGTGTATTTTTTTCCCCAAATACTTTTATTTTTAACAGAGGACAGGTCGGAGATTTGAATTTTTTTTTTACTTTTTTACCATCTTTATTAGTTCACACAGGGGACTTGAACATGTGATTGCCTATACTATATACAGCAGTATACGAAAATATAAGGATAAAAGACGGATTTTGGTAAGAACTTACCTGTAAAATCCTTTTCAGCGAAGGAAGGAAGGGAGACACACTAGTCATTACTAGTGGGTAGGCGGAGCCCAGATGGGATAGACACCTCAGATTAAAAAGAGTGTTGACCGGCCCCTCCAGCTCGGGCTCCTCCTACTCCAGCTCTTCAGTCGTACACAAGCTAAGGAAGAGCAAATATCACCAGCGGAGCAACATAACCCCTTCTGAAGGACTTCAGAGAAAAGACAAGAATACAGGTTATGCATGTAACAGGAAAAAAACCACACAGTTCCAGGTACTACTCACTGAACCTGACTACTGCGATGAGCTGGCGATGCTGGAACAGAGCCTTAGCGCGCCGACCTCAGCCCAGATAATCGCTATCAGAGAAGGGTCACGCCGCATCTGAAAACTCAACAACACACTTCTGCCATGGGAGGGAGCTGTGTCTCCCTTCCTTCCTTCGCTGAAAAGGATTTTACAGGTAAGTTCTTACCAAAATCCGTCTTTCAGCAGCAGATGAGAAGGAAGGGAGACACACTAGTCATTACTAGTGGGACGTCCCAAAGCAGTCCAAAAATTAAGGGTGGGAAAAAACCAAAAAAAGGCAGATCCCAATAACCTAAGTAAATGCGCAACTAGCGCTAAACACAAGTTAACGGAAAAAACTTTAAACTGCAGCGGCCTGTAGGACCCTTCGTCCTAAGGCCGCATCAGCGGAAGCACTAACGTCCGCCTTATAAAATTTTGTAAACGTGTGGACGGAGCGCCAGGTCGCCGCCCGACAGAGCTGAGCTGCCGAGGCCCCTTGATGAAAGGCCCACGATGAACCCACAGCTCTCGTTGAGTGAGCTCGAATCTTAACCGGGCAAGGTTCGCCCTTAAGTCGGTAAGCCTCCAAAATGGCCGACCGAATCCAACGAGCTATAGTGTCCTTGGAAGCTCGTTGACCACGCCGACGACCTGCTGGAATCACAAACAGAGAGTCCGACTTCCGAAAACTTTGAGTAATAGACAAATAGAACTTCAAAGCCCGCACCAGATCCAATGTGTGCAAGGCCCGTTCCTTTGCATTCCTCGGCACCGGACAGAGCGAGGGCAACACAATATCCTGGTTAACATGAAATTGCGACACAACCTTAGGTAGGAAGTCGCCCCGTGTGCGAAGCACTACACGGTCTGGGTGAAACTCCAGGAAGGGAGGCGAACAAGAAAGAGCCGCCAACTCAGAAACCCTTCTCAAAGAGGTGACCGCCACTAGGAAGGCAACCTTCCAAGAAAGCAAAGAAAGGTTAACAGAATCCATAGGCTCAAAAGGTCCATGTTGAAGAGCCTCCAAAACAAGATTGAGCCGCCAAGGAGACACAGGCGCCTTCCGCGGCGGAAACTGACGGGTTACTCCGCGAAAAAAGGAACGTACGTCCCTACGCGAGGCGATAGCCTTCCGAAACAGCAAGGACAGAGCAGAAACCTGACCCTTCAGGGTGCTAACTGCCAAACCCTTGTCCAGCCCGAATTGCAGAAAAGCCAACAAATTGGGAATGGAAAAAATCCTCGGGTTCCTTGAAGAACCCGAACACCACGAAAAGAAGGCTTCCCAAGTCTTGTGGTAAATCCTAGTAGTAGCCGGACCTCTGGCAGCTCGCAAAGTGGCAATGACTTCGGCTGAAAAACCTCGACGGGTCAAAATTTCGGTCTCAAGAGCCTCGCCGTCAAACGCAGAGACTTCAGGTCCGGATGACGAACGGGCCCTTGGGTTAACAGGTCCGGGCGAAGAGGAAGTGGAAATGGAGGCGCTGCCAGAAGCGACACCAGTGTCGAGAACCACGTCCTCCTTGGCCAATCTGGGGCTATCAACATAGCCGGGATTCTCTCCAGCCTGATCCGACGCAACACCAGAGGAAGTAAGGATATCGGCGGGAACACATAGATCAGCTCGAAATGGTCCAACGGAGCCACCAGAGCATCCACTGCCACAGCCTTCGGGTCCTTGTACCTGGACATGAAAGTCGGTAACTTGGCATTGAACCTGGATGCCATCAAATCCACTTGGGGAGTTCCCCAACGGGAGCACAGCAGTGCAAAATTTCCGGATGAAGACTCCATTCTCAGGGATCCATCTTCTCGTGACTGAGAAAGTCCATCGTGATATTCTGAACTCCCGGAATGTGGATCGCAGAGATGGCTGGCACTCTGGTCTCTGCCCATACCAGGATCCGAGATACCTCCACCATGAGCCTGGAACTCCTTGTCCCGCCTTGGTGGTTGATATATGCGACCGCCGTCGCATTGTCTGTCTGCACTCGGACTGGCAGACCGCTTAAAGGGACCGTCCAGTGTTGGAGGCAAAGGAAAATCGCCCTCAATTCCAGGATGTTGATCGGCAAGACAGACTCTTCCGACGACCATACTCCCTGAATCCAGAGATCGTTCCAGACACCCCCCCAGCCCGTCAGGCTGGCATCGGTGGTTATGACCGACCACTTCAGAGGGAGGAAAGACTTCCCCAGGGACAACGCTTCTGGACGTAACCACCATCCTAGCGACTCTCGTACCCTGTGGGAGATGATGACCCTGCAATCCAGCGAAGCCTGCGATCGATCCCAACGGCTCAGAATGAGCCTTTGGAGGGCCCTGGAATGAAACTGGGCAAACGGAAGTGCCTCCATGGACGCCACCATCAAACCCAGAAGGCGCATACAGCTTCGAAGGGACATCTGTTGTGAATGGGTTTGAGATGAGTTCTGGACAGAGACTCCCTCTGGTGGTTACAAGCGGTACTGGTCTGTTCAGTGAAGATTGTGAGGACTGGGAATCAGGTGTTACTGACTGGTCTTATATAAGGGAGTCGCCTTCCCATCAGGGTTGCCGGTGATCAATTGTTCTGGTCTGAATCCTTCATTCCTGTTTCCCTTGTAGCCTGCTGTGTCTTGTCTGCATCTCCTGCTATCAGATAAGTCTTTTTCTTCTTTTTGTTTTTGTGCTATATTTTTGCATTTTGTCCTGCACTTCTGTGGGGGCCTTCTGGGTCCCCTCCGGGGGCTTTTGCCCTCTCAGTTTAGTTCAGCCACTGATGTTTGTACTTTTGCTTTTTCCAGTTTTTTCAGTGGCTGCTGTTTTGATTTTGTTACACCAGAGAACTAATTTAGGTGGTAGAGGTCGAGTGATCTCAGGTGAATTTGAAATTAGTAGAGTTGGTGCTTTTCAGGGTTTTCTGGGATTGCAGTAAGTACCCTTCCTATCCTTTTCTATTTAGTTAGTTTGGGCCCCAGCGTTTGCTCATACTATTTTCTTTCTGTGTCAGTATTTCTTCTTGTCTAACCGCCATTACTTGTTTGGGGGCTTTCTTTTATCTTTGGGGTTCTGCTCCGGGGCAGATAGCTTTCCTATTTCTATCTTTAGGTGTAGTTAGTTTCTCAGGCTGTGACGAGGCGTCTAGGACCAACGTAGGAACGCTCCACGGCTGCCTCTAGTTGTGGTGGTTAGTCAGGGTATTGCAATCTCATAGATTCCAACTGCTCTGGTGTATTGCCTTTTTTACCTGCACTCCTCAGCTACCGAAACATAACAGTATCACCGGCCCAAAAAATTGAAAATTGTATGGTACTCACAGAAGGGAAAAAATATTGTGAAAGAAAAAAGGTTGTCAGAGTTGTCAGAGATATTTTTCTGTTTGTTGCATTTTTTTCCCTTTGTATCTCTGGGTGCTGGGGAGGATCTTTTCTCTCAATGGAGTTTGCACGGTTGTCTGGCCGTGTGGATCAGCTTGCCACTGAGGTTCAGAGTATTGTTGCATATCTTGCTAGGTTGCCTGTTGTGGAACCTAGGATCCCCATGCCAGATTTGTTTTTGGGGGATCGAGCTAAGTTTCAGAATTTCAAAAATAATTGTAAATTGTTTTTGCCTTAAAATCTAAGTCCTCAGGGAACGCAGCGCAGCAGGTTCAAATTATCATCTCTCTCCTGCGCGGCGATCCTCAGGATTGGGCTTTTTCCCTGACACCTGGGGATCCTGTTTTGAGTGATGTTGATGCATTTTTTCAGGCTTTGGGGTTATTGTACGATGAGCCTAATGTCACTGATCAAGCTGAAAAGGCCTTGTTGGCATTAAATCAGGGGCCTTATGACGCTGAGTTATACTGTCAGAGATTCCGTAGGTGGGCAGTCCTGACCAAATGGAATGACGACGCTTTGGCAGCCCTTTTCCGGAAGGGTCTGTCAGATAATGTAAAGGATGCTATGGTGGGATTCCCTGTCCCCTCTGGTCTCAATGATTCTATGTCATTAGCGATTCAAATTGACAGACGTTTGCGTGAGCGGAGAAGTATGCGTGGAATGGTGTTGCCTTGTGAACCAGCTTCTGAACCCATGCAGTGTGATAGAGTGGTGTCTGGGGCACAGCGTCATGAGTTTCGAAAGCGCAATGGGTTATGTTTCAAACTGTGGTGATGCCTCTCATGCTATTTCAGTCTGCCCTAAGCGGGGAAGACGTTTTGCACGCTCATTGTCTTGGGTAGTGTTCAGACTAAGTTTTTATTAACTGTCACTCTGATATGCTCTCTGTCCTCATTTTCTGCTCAGGCTTTCGATGATTCTGGAGCAGCTATTAACCTGATGGATTATGATTTTGCTAAACGTTGTGGGTTTCCCTTGATACCCTACAGAAGTCTATTCCCCTACTGGGGATTGATTCTACACCTTTGGCTGAGAATAAACCCCAGTTTTCTACTCAGGTGATAATGAGGTTTGAACCTGATCACCAGGAGTGCTGCAAATTTTTGGTTCTGTATAATCTGCATGACATTATCGTGCTGGGTTTCCCTTGGTTACAGTCTCATAATCCTGTTTTGGATTGGAAATCTGTGTCTGTAACCAGTTGGGGCTGCCAATGTGTTAATACCAACACTCCTGTTTTTTCTGCCTCCCCCCAGGCTCAGGATGTTCCTGACTTTTTGATTGATTTTTCTGATGTGTTTAGCGAAAGTAAATCTGCATCCTTGCCTCCCCATAGGAGCTATGACTGCGCTATTGAATTAGTGCCGGGTAGTAAATTCCCTAAGGTCGCCTTTTTAACTTGTCTGTACCTGAACATGACGCTATGCGGTCTTATATCAAGGAATCATTGGAGAAGGGTCATATCAGACCTCCTCTTCACCCTTAGGTGCCGGTTTTTTTCTTTGTGGCCAAAAAAGATGGTTCATTAAGGCCGTGTATTGATTATCGTCTCTTGAACAATATTACTGTGAAATATCAATACCCGTTACCCTTGATTTCTGACCTGTTTTCCAGGGTGAAAAACGCTACTTGGTTTACCAAGCTTGACCTCAGGGGGGCGTATAACCTTATTCGCATTAAGCACGGGATGAATGGAAGATGGCATTCAATACCCCTGAAGGGCATTTTGAGTACCTAGTGATGCCCTTTGGCTCACTAATGCTCCTTCCATCTTCCAGTCCTTCATGAATGACATTTTCAGGGATTTTGTGGACAAATTTCTGATTGTTTATTTGGATGATATTTTGATTTTTTCTAATGACTGGGACTCTCATGTGAAACATGTTCGAACTGTGTTCCAGATTTTGAGAGAGAATGCTCTGTATGTGAAGGGATCAAAGTGTCTTTTTGGCGTACAGAGGATCTCATTTCTGGGATTCATTTTGTCCCCATCTGTTATTGAAATGGACCCGGTCAAGGTTCAGGCCATCTGTGATTGGGTCCAACCTACTTCATTAAAGGCTCTTCAGAGATTTTTGGGTTTTGCCAATTTTTATCGTAAATTTATTGGTAATTTCTCGGTTATTGTTAAACCATTAACTGATTTGACCAGAAAGGATTCTGATGTGGTGAATTGGCCTCCTGAGGCAGTCTCTGCGTTTCAGGAACTTAAGCAGAGATTCACTTCTGCTCCTGTTCTACGGCAGCCTGATGTTTCTCTGCCATTTCAGGTGGAGGTTGATGCTCTGAAATTGGGGCAGGTGCCGTTTTGTCCCAAAAAGATCCAGAGACCTCTAAAAGTAACCCTTGTGCCTTTTTCTCTCGAAAATTTTCTCCTACTGAACGTAATTATGACGTGGTAATCGGGAGTTATTGGCCATGAAGTGGGCTTTTGAAGAGTGGAGACATTGGCTGGAGGGAGCCAAACATCAGGTGGTGGTCCTTACGGACCATAAGAATCTGGTCTATCTGGAATCTGCCAAGCGACTCAATCCTAGACAGGCCAGGTGGGCCTTGTTTTTCACACGTTTTAATTTGTGGTTTCCTTTCTTCCTGGCACTAAGAATGTTAAGGCGGATGCCCTCTCGAGGAGTTTCCCTGCGGACTCTCCTGAGTTATCTGATCCTTCTGTTATTTTGAAAGAGGGTGTAGTTCTTTCCGCCATCTCGCCCAATTTGAGACTTGCTCTGGAGGGGTGTCAGGAGGATAGGCCCGAGTGCTGCCCTGTTGGAAAATTGTTTGTCCCGGACCAGTGGAAAAAGAGTGTGATGTCTGAGATTCATTGTTCCCCATTGGCTGGGGATCCCGGAATTTTTGGTACCAGAGACTTGGTTAGTCGGTCCTTTTGGTGGCCTACCTTATCTCATGATGTCAGGGAATTTGTGCAGTCCTGTGGGGCTTGCTCTCGCTCCAAGCCTTGCTCTCGCTCTAGTGGTTTGTTGATGCCATTGCTGTGCCCAAGAAACCATGGACCCATATCTCTATGGATTTCATTTCCGACCTTCCTGTTTCTCAGAGAATGACCACCATCTGGGTAATTTGTGATAGGTTTTCCAAAATGATACATCTTGTGCCATTACCTAAGTTGCCTTCCTCCTCTGAATTGGTGCCGTTGTTCCTTCAGCACGTTGTTCGTTTACAACGGCATTCCTGAGAACATTGTGTCTGACAAAGGAGTCCAGTTTGTTTCCAGATTTTGGAGGACTTTTTGTTCTAAACTGGGTGTTCAATTGTCTTTCTCCTCGGCATTTCATCCTCAGACCAATGGTCAAACTGAGAGAACAAACCAGACATTGGAGACTTATCTTAGATGCTTTGTGTCTGCTGATCAGGATGACTGGGTCTCTTTTTTGCCTTTGGCTGAGTTTGCTCTTAATAACCATGTAGACTGTGAGCCCTCGCGGGCAGGGTCCTCTCTCCTTCTGTACTTATGCGTCCCTTGTCTAGCACATGTTTATTGTATCTTCTATATTTTTCCCCTTTTTCATATGTAAAGCGCCATGGAATAAATGGCGCTATATAAATATTAATAATAATAATAATAATAGGGCTAGCTCTGCCACTTTGATGTTCTCCGTTTTTCTGTAATTCTGGGTTTTCACCCTCGATTTTCTTCAGGACAGACGGAGGCTTCTGTCTGTCCAGGTGGTTGACTTCTGTTGTGGAGCGTATGCAACAGTTTTGGGACCAGGTGTGGAGTGGTTGTCCCTCTCTCAGGAGAAGGCCCAGCGGTTTGCTAACCGGCATAGGCTGATGGTCCTCGGTTTAAAGTGGGGGATTGGTCTGGTTGTCCTCAAAGAATATTCCTATGAGAGTAGCATCTCCTAAATTTAAGCCTAGTTCATTGGACCTTATAGTTCATTGAGATTCTTAATCCTGTTTCTTTTCGTTTGCTTCTTCCAGGGACATTTTAAGATCCATAACGTTTTCCCCACAAGTCCTTGTTGAAGAGGTTTGTTGAGCCAGTGGTTCCTGCTGCTGTGCCTCCTGACCCTGTTTTGGTTGAGGCAATCTGGAGTATGTGGTTGAGAAAATATTAGATTCTCGTTTTTCTAGATGGAAACTCCAGTATTTGGTTAAGTGGAGAGGTTATGGTCAGGAAGACAATTTTGGGTGTTTGCTTCGGACATCCATGCTAGGAGACTCATCCGTGCGTATCATAGAACTCATCCTGACCGACCTGGTTGCTCAAATGAGGGTTCGGTGACCCCTCCTCAAGGGGGGGTTTATGTTGTGAATGGGTTTTGAGATGAGTTCTGAACAGAGACTCCCTCTGGTGGTTACAAGGGGTACTGGTCTGTTCAGTGAAGATTGTGAGGACTGGGAATCAGGTGTTTTCTGACTGGTCTTATAATAGGGAGTCGCCTTCCCATCAGGGTTGCCGGTGATCAATTGTTCTGGTCTGAACCTTCATTCCTTTCCCTTGTAGCTGCTGTGTCTTGTCTGCATCTCCCGCTATCAGATAAGTCTTTTTTTTCTTTTTGTTTTTGTGCTATATTTTTGCATTTTGTCCTGCACTTCTGTGGGGCCTTCTGGGTCCCCTCCGGGGGCTTTTGCCCTCTCAGTTTAGTTCAGCCACTGATGTTTGTACTTTTGCTTTTTCCAGTTTTTTCAGTGGCTGCTGTTTGATTTTGTTACACCAGAGAACTAATTTAGGTGGTAGAGGTCGAGTGATCTCAGGTGATTTTGAAATTAGTAGAGTTGGTGCTTTTCAGGGTTTTCTGGGATTGCAGTAAGTACCCTTCCTATCCTTTTCTATTTAGTTAGTTTGGGCCCCAGCGTTTGCTCATACTATTTTCTTTCTGTGTCAGTATTTCTTCTTGTCTAACCGCCATTACTTGTTTGGGGGCTTTTTTTATCTTTGGGGTTCTGCTCCGGGGCAGATAGCTTTCCTATTTCTATCTTTAGTGTAGTTAGTTTCTCAGGCTGTGACGAGGCGTCTAGGACCAAACGTAGGAACGCTCCACGGCTGCCTCTAGTTGTGGTGGTTAGTCAGGGTAACTGGGAATCTCATAGATTCCAATGCTCTGGTGTATTGCCTTTTTTACCTGCACTCCTCAGCTACCGAAACATAACAGACATCGCTGTCGAAGATTTCATAACCTGAACATGTCGAAGGAGACCTGCTTGCTTGTCTGGAGGCAGAGACACCATGCTGTACCGTGTCGAAATGCATCCCCAAAAACAGGGGGAAATGACTGCGATGGTTCCAGAGACGACTTCTCCCAATTGACCAGCCACCCGAAGTCCTCCAGGAGCTGAAGGGATAGATTGCGAGCAGTCAACCGCCTCCTCCTTTGAAGACGCCACAATCAGAAGGTCGTCCAGGTAGGAAAGAATCATAACGCCCTGCCTTCGAAGAATCGCCATGAGGGGCGCCAGAATTTTGTAAAAACTCTGGGCGCTGAGGCCAACCCGAATGGCAAAGCCACAAACTGGTAATGGTCCGACCTATGGCAAAACGAAGGAAGCGTTGGTGGGCCCTTCCGATTGGAACGTGCAAATAAGCGTCGCGAATGTCGATTGACACCAAAAGTCGTTCTGCGACAAAAGGCTGCCACAACGGAGCAAAGCGACTCCATGCGGAATTTCCGGGTGTGGACATGCGATTCAATCTTTTGAGATCCAGGATGGGGCGAAATTTGTCCTCCTTTTTGGGGACCAAAAGAGGTGGAAAAAAAACCCTCTTCCCCGATCCTCCGGTGGAACCCGGTACCACCACACCCTTCTGCAGAAGGGAACCGACCTCTCGTAGTAGAGCAGCAAATAGCTCGGGCTCTGACGGAATGCGAGATTGGCAAAAACTGTCTGGGGGTCGAGAGAAAACTCTATGAAGTAACCTGCCGACACAACCCGCGTCACCCAGGCGTCCGAAACGCGGGACACCCCAAGTTGATTCAAATTTGAATCAGGGGACCCCTGGCGGTCAGTCCGCCTTAGCGGGCTTTTTGTCCGCTTCCCGCTTGTCGTGACGGAAACTCTGTTTTCCAGGGGTGCGGGATTTCTGAGCGGTCTTTTTTTTTTTCCTGAAAAAGAGGGACGACCTGATCCCCAAGAGGGCTGACCGAACCGTCCCTTGGGCCAAAGGACCGCCGACCACTACCGGCAACTAGGCCTGCCAGACGCAGAAGAGCCACAGCTCTTCTCTGCGGTAAAGCCGATTCTTTTGCCTTAGCCTTGGCAATCAGCTCCGTGAGGTCAGATCCAAACAGCTGACACCTTGTAAAGCTAAAGAAAGCAATCCTTGCTTGGAAACCGCGTCCCCGGTCCACTGTCTAAGCCACAGAGCTCTTCGACTGTGACCGCCGAGGATTGTGTCCTGGACAGCAGTGAAGCAGGTCCAGACCTGCATCATAGCCATAACGGACTGCAGTCTCCAAAAAATCGAGAAGCCCCTCTACCTCGGATAAAAGGGGACCATTTTGCCAGGCCGTCCGTAGACGGTCCAACCAGCTCAGGGAAGCTTTACAAGCACACATGGATCCTAGTACTGCTCTGATCATGACCTGCGGCCTCGTAGATGGATTTTGCCGCCCATCTCCGTTTTTCTGTCCAGCGGGTCCTGTAAACTCGCCTTCCCTAACAGGAAGCAATGAAGATTGCTAAGCTGAGATAAAGGGACATCCACTTCAGGAGAAGGAATCAAATTATCAATCAACTCCGTAGCACACGGATACAGTGTCTCAAAAAGCCGTGTCCCCTGAAAACGTTTGTCCGGACACAGACGCTCCTTCTCCCTGCCCCATTAAGCTCATCCAGGGATGGTAAGGTCGAACGAGACCTATGCGACTCCTGAAACATCCGGGCCGACTTACCAGGACGTCTAGTTACCTCCTCCGGCAACTGTAACGCCTCCCTCATAGCTTCAATAAAAGCTTCTGCACGGCCCGAAAAAGAGGCAGAGTGTCCCTGCCGATCCTCCTTATCCGAATCGGACATTTCTCCATCCGAACTTGAAGGGGAACCCTCCATACCAGAGATCTCCGAGTCGCTACGCGGGAAGGAAGGCACCGGCCTGTGTCGCTTCCTGGCCATGAGAAGATCTGGCTGACACCCAATAACCTATAAGGTCAGACAGGCCATCAATAGAACGAGTGAGGGCCTCCATTTTGGCATCACTGAGACCTCCGACTGCTGCGTTGACGCCCATCGAGGTCTGTGTGTCAGATTACGCGAGACTAATCCTGTAGCGGGTCTGGGAGAACGGTCCGCACACCTGGGGGCCTGATCTGACATGTCCTCACACCGTATATGTCAGGTTAAACCTGTCAGTAACTAGAACAGTGTGGTTTCTTAAAGAAGAAAAACGAAACGCTGAAGGGTTAAAGCTCTTAAAAGAGAAGCTACCCCAGCTGTCCCCCAATTAAGGGTTAACCGCCTAAGAAGGGGTTAATGTCACAGACTCCCCACAACCTTTGTTAATGTAAAAGGTGTGCGAGCCCCAGGTGCCTCTTATGAGGTAGCAGGTGTAGAAAAAGTACAGTCTCAAGTATGCCACACTAAACAAAAACGCCAACGGGATCGCTAAAATATTGCGCTGTTTTGCACATCGCAATGACCGCCAAAGTTGCAAGGAGATCGCTAACCGCTTATGCGACGTTAAAGAGATCGCCCAGTGTGGCAGTTACTAGCGATATTACAACGATCGCAAAAAAAACGATCGCAGTTAATTGCGTCGCTATCGTGATCTTTAGGGGGCGTTCCGTGTGGCAGTACCCAGGAAGGTGCCCTGCGCTGTGGGGGTGAGGGGGTTAAGCTTCTGCCCTGAGAGGCAGAAGCGACTCACTCAGCTGGCCGCGGTGCTGTTCTCTTCGGTTAGTACGGGGGAGCGGAGAGTGAGGAGCCCAAGGCTAGCAATGGCCGCCGCGCTGAAGGAGAGAGCGGAAGAGAAGAGCAGAGGAAATCCGCGCTCAGAGCGCTTCCTGCCCGGGAAAGAGCAAAGCACGCCCCGCCCGGCTTAAAAAAAAGGCGCGGGACTCCTCCGTTCTCTGTTCCTGCCCCGTTCCCATGTCCTGCAGGCATCCACCTGCGGACAAAAAAACATCACAGTCAGTACATGTAGCAGCGGCTGCCGCAGCAGTCGCTGAGGCACTATACACATCAAAAAAATGCAGAGTACTCACCCAGCCGAGCGCACAGGGACCCCAGGGATTTGTGGCGCTATTGCCCATCGCTTCCCCCCAGGGCGGGGAACGCAGTGACCCCAGAAGCGCGGTTTGCGTGCCCGCCAGGAAGCCACCCTCATCCCCCGGGCCGGCAGGGTTCTGCAGGGACCACCATAAAGGGTAATACAGATCCGCCAAGGGAAAGGTGGGGGTCCAGCAGCGCTGAGACCCCTGAGGCCCTCTAGACCCTGATCCAAGTCTCTGTCCGATAAAAAATAAAAAAATCATTGAGGAGCTGCTTCAGCAGCGACTATCCTCTGGACCTCAAATTTTTGGGACTGGAGAGCTGGAGTAGGGGGGCCCCAAGTGGGGGGCCGGGTAAACACTCTTTTTAATCTGAGGTGTCTATCCCAATCGGGGCTCCCCTACCCCTAAAATGACTAGTGTGTCTCCCTTCCTTTCATCGCTGCTGAAATAATACATCTCATAGAAAATTGGCTTCTTTTTTCATTTTTGGGGCCTTTTTTTATCTCCACCCCACCTCCTTTACTCTTCATCCACTCAGACTTACAGCTAAAATCCAAAAAAAAAAAAAAAAAAAAAAAAAATTTTGTTGAAGCAAGCAACCAGCTAAAATCCATCTTGTTGAAGACAAAACGGTTGCCAAACCAATGACACGGGTTAACAACATATTGAAATCTATGAAGAGGGAAGGGTGAAAAAGAAAGAGTGGGACACAAGTAGAAACCATTGGGGCCGTTCATCAAAACCGGAAAGTCTACGCTCGCGCTCACCAGTCTTGTTGGAGTACAGGCACCAATTTCATTAAGAGGTGCACATTTTTTAATGAATTGGTGCATCTCCTCTGTAGAGTACCATGTCTGGCGAACAAACTACATCACTGTTGATTAATTTGTTTGGTACTTTAGTAATTTAGTCTTTTAAGCTTTACCAAGCTTTCAGCTGGATTCACATTTCATGCTCAGTAATGCTGAAATAGTATCCTTAATTGCTGTTCCTTTTTTCTGGCTGCTAATAAGGAATAACGGAGCTATCTATTTTCTCTTTATGTTGCTGTACATGGGAGGGACATCAAAAGCAGCTGATCTCTAGGGGCCGGTAGAAGGAAAAATGGTGAAAATGCTGGATACAACTCATGTAATGGCCAAAATTTGTGTTTACCTTGTGTATACACAAGGACGGCTAATTCGGGAAAATTACTTAAAAATTAATTACCCTTTAAAGCTCACTAACTACAAAATATTTCACTGTGCATCCCCTTTAATCCATTTGCAGTAAACTTCTAATTTCTAATCCTGTGCAAAGATAGGTCCAAAAGGGTCTGGGGCCGACTATAATTTGTAATAGTTGAGACACCGTTTTCAAGTACAGAGCACGGCATGATAAAAGCTTAAAAAAAATATATGCAATTGGTCTCTTCGAGAGGAAGAGGATTTTGAAATTAGTGAAAGCTTTTGGAAATTAGAATCCTAAAAATCTTTTTCGACCTTTTTTAAAAATCCTTTGCACATTTAATTTTTCCCGAGGGCATGCAAGGCGTTTAAGTTCCTCATACTAGATGCCAGACCTGGAATGTCATTACAAAGGAAAACCTTACCCCTTAGGTCCCGTCTTAGCTCTCACTCAGCCAAATTAATTATACTTTGTACCGATAAGGGGGGAATACCCCGAAAAACCGTTTTGTCTACAAAATTTAGATTTGGTTTTGGCTTTTATCCCAAATTGTATTTCAAGGGTTTTAAGGGTCATAAATGACTGGTAGGATTGCTACTTCCAGTAGGTGGTGATAAAGTTCAAGTCCTTCTTCCTCTATGGAAGAGACAACTTGCTATTTTTTTTTCCCCGAGGAGATAAAGGCATTTAAAGTATCTTCTTTCTGCAGGGCAGACCTGGCATGTCACTCTCCAAAAGGTAAACCTTACCCCTTAAAAAAAAATTCTATTGTTAATTCCTAACCTTTATCAGGTACTGAGCGGCAAATCACAGCTATGTCAAATGATAGGGGCCGTCGACCACAGATTGGACACACTGTCTAAACCAGTGGTTCTCAACCTTTCTAATGCCGTGACCCCCAATTTTCAGTTCCTCATGTTGCGGTGCCCCCAAACCAAAAAATAATTTACAGTCCTCCTACAATATTATGGGGCCCACATAGTCCTCCTACAGTATTATGGGCCAATATAATGTCCATAAAAATATGGTCCCATATAATGCTCCATACAAAATATGGAGCTCTCCTCGGGACTGTGCTGCGTTCTGCACTGTTACGGCTCAGGAAAGGGCACTGTGAAAGACCCCCCATTATCATATTATTGCCTCCCCATCATTCATTGCCTCTAATTTATCATTGCCTCCCCTTTAACTTTTCATTGCCTCCCCATCATCATCATAATTTTGCCCTCATCATTGGCTCCCATCATCTATTCCTGCCCTTTATCTTGGCCCCCCCTTTTTCGCCTCCCCATCTTTATCTTCCCCCCCCATCATCTTTTGGTCCCATCATCTGCCTTCCCTCATCATCGGCCCCATTATCACCCCTCTTTTCCTCCCATCTTTATTGGCCCCACATCATGTCATTTCCTGTCTCTTATTGGCTCCCAACATCGCCCCCCCATCATCATCATATTTTGCCTGCCCATCATCTTTCATGGCTCCGCTCCCCTCCCCCCTGTATTCATGGCCGTTTTCCCTCCCCCCATCCCGTATAAGGCCCCGCTCCCCCCCCAAACCTTATACAGGCTCCGCCCCCTTTTCCGGGGTTTAGGGGTCCCCCCACCCCGTATATAGGCTCCGCTCCCCCTCCCCCCTGTTTCTGGCTCCCCCCACCTCCCTCCGTTTAAGGGCTCCGCTCCCTCTCCCACCTGTTTTTGGGCTCCCCCCCATCCCCCCATCCTGTATACATGGCTCCGCCCCCCCTCCCATCCTGTATATAGGGCCCCCTCCACCCCCCCCTCCCATCCTGTATATATTTTTTCCCCCTCCCCCCCCCATCCTGTATATAGGGCTCCGCCCCCCCTCCATCCTGTATTTAGGGGCTCCACCCCCCCCCTTTTCCCATCCTGTATAAATGGCCCCGAAAACCCTACCATCTTGTATAGGGGGGCTCCCCCCCCACCCCCCCAAAATCCTGTTTTTTTGGGCCCCCCCCCCTTTTCCTCCCACCCTTTTTAAAAAGGGCCCCCGCTCCCACCTTTTCCCCCCCCCGTATATTTGGCTCCCCCCCCCCCTTTTCCCCCCCCCCGGTTAAATGGCTCCGCTCCCATCCTGTATATAGGCTCCGCCCCCATCCTTCCCATCCTGTATCCATGGCTCTCCCCCCCCTTTTTCCCCCCCCAATCAACTTCCCCTCCTCCCCCCCCCCCCCCCCCTTTTTTTTCCCCTTAAGGTCCGCATCCCTGAAGGCCGCTAGTTCACCTGTGGCAGGGGGGGACGTAATACAACCCTTCTTAAAAGGGTTTTTTAAAAAATTGGGAAAACGCCCCCCCCATGGGGGGGCCCCGTCACGTTTTTTATTTTTTTCCCTTTAAAAAGGGGGTTTTTAACCCCCGGCACCCCCCCCCCCGGGGGAAAAATGAAAAACCCCCGCATCAGGGAAAAAAAAGCGCCCGGAAGGTATTAGGGTTTTTTCTTTTTGAAGCCGGCGGGCTGAGTTTTTCCCCCCCCTTTTTTTTGAACCCCCCGGGCCCCCTTTTTTCCCGGGCCCCCCTTTTGTGTTTTGGTGTTGGGACCCCCGCGGGAGCCCTTTTTCCCGGGGGGTTTGAAAAACTTTTGGGCCTAAATTTAAAAATCCAAATGTTAACAGAACAGTAAAAAAAAAAAAATCTTGGTTTTGCCGCGGCCCCTTTGGGGCCCCTGCATGAGGGGGAAAACCAATTCACCCTCGGCTTAACCCTTCCCCCCCTTTTAGCCCAAAGCCCAAAAATTTCCCCCGCCCCCCCCAATAGGGCCCCCTTTTTTTTTGGGGTTTTTGGGGGGGAAATTTTTCCCCCAAAGGTTTAAAAAGGAGGTTTTTTTTCGGGGGGGCTACCTAAACCCCCCGGGGCCAAGTCCAGGATTGGGGTTTTTCCCTTTTTTTGGGGAAGGGGGGTTTCCCACATCTTGGGGCGGCTTGTGTCAAAGCGGGAAAAAAAATGGGGGGGGAATTCTTTTTTTAAAAATTTATTAAAACCTTTTTCTAAAAGAAAACCCCCCCACGCTGGCCCCCAAAGGGGAAAGGGGAAAAAGGGTTAAACGCACAAAAAATTTAAAAAGGTTAACTCGGAAGATTTCTTTTTTGTGTTTTTCCCCAAAAAAATTTTTAAAAAAAATAAATTTTTAAAATTACATACCGGAAATTTTTCTAATCAACTCAAATTAAAAAAACTTTTGTTTTTTTATTTTTTAAGGGAAACCCCTTTTACAAATTAACCGGCCATTTACCCCAAAAAACTTCTGGTGCCTTTGGGAAAGCCCCCCCCCCCCCCCAAAAAACCCCCCTTTTGGGAAAATAAAAGTGGCCCCCGGGTTTCTTGAAAAAAACCCTTATTAACGGGGAAACCCCTTTTAAAAACTTTAAAAAATCGGGGAAATTTTTTTTAAAAGCCAAAACCCTGTTTTAAAGGACCCAAAAAAGTGTCCTTTTTTGCCCCCTTTAAAAAGGGGGACCATTCCCTGGGTTTTCCCCTATGAGGCCCCCTTTTTTGGGGCCCCCCTCACTCCCCTCATAAGTGTGGGGCCCCGGAGAAAAAAAAAAATGAAGGGGGCAAGCCCAAAAATTTAAAATTTTGGGGGGGATCGAATGTGTTTTATTTCTACTTTTAATCAAATTTTTAGAAAAAATTGTGCTTTAAAAAAAAAATTTTTAAAAAACCCTTTTGTTTGTACCAAAAGGGTTAAAACCCCGGCAAAAAAACATTTTTGGGATTTTATCACTAAGACAAAAACTTTTGCGTCGTTTCGTTCAGTGTTGTTACCCCTTTTTTATGCCCCCAAATTTTTTAAAAACCCCTTAAAATTTTCTTTTAAACCCCTTTAAAAATTTTAAAAAAATTAAAAATTTTTTTTGAAATTTTTATTTTTCAAAAAAGCTTTGGGGTTTTAAAATTCCCCTTTTTGGAAAAAATCAACCCCCTTCTACCCAGGCAAAGAAATCAAACCCCCGGGGGTTTCACTTTTAAAAATTTTTGAAAAAATTTTTTAAAAAAGAGGGGGGGAAAAAAGTGGGTTTTACTAACCTTTTCAGAAAGAAAGGTGCAGAAAAAAAAGGGGGAAAAAAACCGGGGGGGCCCCCCTGAAAAACTCCCCAAAAAAGGGGAAAACTTATTGTTTTTGTGAAAATAATTATTTCAGTGGTTCAAATGATGGCTTTTTAAAAGTTGTCTTATTACCAAAGTGCAAAACAAGGGGAAAAAACCTTTTGGGGGGGGTTTTGTCCATTTTAAACCCGTTTTTTTAAAAACTTTCGAACCTTATTGCTTGAATACATTAATGATTGACCTTTTGGGGGTTAAAAAAAAAACATTTTTTTAAGTTGAAAAGGTTTTTCCAAAATGAATCCCTTTTTGGGGGCCTTTTCCCAAAAAAGTGGAAAGAACATAAAATTTTCCATAAAAATTGGGTTTGGGGGGAAAAATTTTTTGGTCGGGGTAAAAAAAAAATTTTTCCCCTTTTGAATTGTCCCCAAAAGGGCCCAAAGGGCCTTTTTTTGGGGGAAAACTAAAAGAAATTTTTGGGGTTTTTAGCAGGTACAATTGTTTCAAAAAACCCCAATTTTAAAATTTTTTTACATAAAACCCCCAGGGGTTTTAAAGAACGCCACCACCACACAAACTCCATTGTTTTTTTTCAAAAAGTTAAAAGTTACGCAATGTTTTAAAATTTGCACAATGGGGGAAAAAATAGTCAGGTCAGATGAGGACCAAAATTAAAACCCCCTTTTGGGCGCCCCTAATTTTTAAAACCCGGGGTTTTAAAAGGGACCAAAATATCCCCCCAAAACCCCCTTTTCCAACGGGAATTTTAAAAAAGGGGAAAATTTTTTTGGTTTTTAAGGGGAAAGGTTTATGGACAAAATTTTTCCGAGACTTTTTTTGAAAAAAATTTTTGGGTTTTCCAACTAAAGGGGTTTTGAAGTTTAAACAAGGGTTTTGGGGAAATTTAAAACAAGGACAATGATTAAAAAAAACCCCCAAGGGGAAAAAATAAAATTTGGGTTCAGATAAAGGGAAAAAATTTAAAATTTAAAAAAATGGCCCGGGGGCCCGGGCCCCCCTCCCGGGCTGACCCCCCTGACTGGGGGGTTTTGGGGGCCCCCATCAGCAGAGGGGGCCCCCCCCCCAGACCCTGCCCCCTTCTCCCCGTTTTGGGCCCCCGGGGAGAAGGAGAGGGGCCCCCCATGCGGGCCCCCCGGGCCCCTTTGGGGTTCCCCGGGGCCCCCAGCGCCCCGGCCCCAATTTTAAAAGAACCCCGCTTTTTTTTTCCGAGACGCGGGGGGTTCGGGTTTTTCTCTTTTTGGGGGGTTTAAGGGGCCCGGGGGGCGGCCCGCAAGGGTTTCCCAAAAAAGTTAAAGCCGCCCGGGCCCCCAAACGGGGGGGCTTTTGGCCCCCCCCTGCCCCTTCAGCGGCCGGGGAACCCGGCCCCCCCGGGGGGGGTTTTTGAACCAAACATTGGGGGCTTTTTTAAACGGGGAAAAAAGGGGGGGGGGGCCCTTGGGGGGGTTAAAATTTTGGGGGTTTTAAAGGAAGGGGTTTTTAACCGGGGGCCCCCGGGGGGGGGGCAGGGGCCCCGGGGGAAAAGGAATTCCGGGTTTTGGGGGTTTTTTAAATTAAAATAAAATTTTTGTTTTTAAAACCCCGGCCCCAATTTTTTTGGGGGGGGGAAGGGGGAATTTAATGGGGGGGTTTTTATTTGGGAAAGGGGTGGGGGGGAAAGGGGGAATTTTCCCCGGGGGAAAAAAAGGGGAGTCACTGGGCGGAGGGGGGTTCCAAAAGGGGCCCCGGATGGGGGGTCATTTGGGGTTTTGGGTGGGGGTTTACGGCAGGCCGGGGGAAAAAAGGGGCTGGCTTTTTGCCCCGGGGAAAAGGGGGGGAAGGGTTGCCCCGGGGGGGGGGGAGGAAAAAAGGGGGGAAAAGGGGGGGACGGGGGCCAAAGGGTGGAGGGGGGGTCAATTAACCCCCCCCCCGGGGGGGAAAAAAAAAAGGGGGGGGAAATTAAAAACCCCCCCCCCCCAAAAACCCCAAAAGGGAAAAAGGGTGGAAAAAAATTTTCCCCCCCCGGAGAAAAATTAAAAGGGGGAGATATAAATTTTTTTTCCCAAAAATTTTTATCAAAACCCCTATTGCAATCGGGGGTTTAAATTTTCCCCAAAAAAACCCCCAAAACCCCCCAAAATATGGAAAAAAAAATTTCCTTTTTAACCCCCTAAAGGCCCCCCCCCCCCAAAAAAAAAAAAACCAAAAACCCCCCCCAAAAAAAAACCAAAATTTTGGGGCCCCCCAAAGGCCAATTAAAAGTTTTGGGGGGAAAATCTTTACCCGATGGTTTGGGGCGGGGACCCCCCCGGAAAAGGGGGAAAGGGGGCAGGGTTTCCCGGATCATGGGCCCCGGAGGATTTTTTTGGGGAAAATTTTGGGGGGGGGGGAACCCCTGGGCCCCGTTTGGGTTTTGGGGGGAGGATTTTGGGGCAGATGGAGAAAAGGGTCATGGGGCAAGATGGTTCCCCATGGGGGAAAGGAGGGGGGGGGGTTTTTTGGGGACAGATGGCCCGGGGGGCCCCGGTCCCTGGGGAAAAAAAGGAGACACATGGTGCGGGGCGGTTGGGGCAGGATGTATAAGATGGGGACAGATGGGGCAGGATCAGGGGGCAGGATGGAGACAGATGGTGCAGGATCTTGGGGCTGGATGGATACGATGGCGACAGATGGGACATGTCATGGGGCAGGATGGGACATCACATGGTGGCAGGATAGGAGAACATATGGCTGGAGCCAGAAATGAGAAACACAGGGGCCAGGATGGGAGTTATTATTACAATAGGGGCTAATTTAGGGATATTATTACTGCAGTGATGTATTTATTTTATTTTTTTGAGGATACTGTTTGTAAATGGGAGGGCGGTCCTGTTACTGTGCAGAGCGACACTGTCGACTTTTTTTTCTTCATCTGGTGTAGTTTACAATTTGGGAAAAAAATAAGTAATGTGTTCTGCAAGCGGTTCTCTAGATAACTGTGTTTGTTATTTCCTGCAGAGATGAGTCCTGGCTGGAAGAAGTGATGGCGGTCTGTGCTGGATGAAGATTAAAAGCGAAGATGAAAGACTTCACCTAGAGACGTCACTGGTGATTTCGTTGTGTTACCTATACACTGACACTATACACTGTATACTATATACAGCGGTCCTGTGTACAATGTCACCAGTGATCACTGTATTACCTTTACATTATACACTATATACAGAGCTCCTGTGTATGATGTCACTGGGTGATCACTATTATTTGTACACAGAAAACTGCATCAGAAGTGTTCATTCACTATGTGGTGGTAAATATGTTGTCTGGTCATGGTTTGTGCTGAAATTTTTTCCTTGTATGTGATATTATTGGTCACCATATGGTGGTAATATGTGGTCTGGACATGGTGTGGTGGTATTTGTACCTTGTATGTGGTATTATTGGTTACCATGTGGTAATATGTGGTCTGGGACATGGTGTGGTGGTATTTGTTCCTTTGTATGTGCTATTATTTGGTCACTATGTGGTGTAATATGGTGTCTAGTCATGGTGCGGTTGTATTTGTCCACTGTATGTGATATTAATTGGTCATTTTAAAAACTTTAAAAATTAATAAAAATTACCTAAGTTGTATTGGATATTTGAACAAATGTTTAATGGGTTAGAGTAGGGCCTGGCCAAAAGAGTCTACCTTGTCGTGGTGGCGGCTTAAAAAATCTTTTGACTGTGGACAGTTCAAGGGGTGAGGCGGGGATGGGGTGGAGCCTGGGCGGAGTCTCCAAGGGGGCCCCGAAAGTTTGCCAGTATGGGGCCCGAAATTCTAGTGGCAGCCCTGGGCCGAGCCAATCACTGAACCTGAATCCAATGAAAATTTATGGAAGAAACTAAAGCTCAGAGTTCATAGGGAGCATGTACGGTACCTTCAGATTTGAAGAGTGTTTGTGTGCAAGAATGAACCAAATTCACACCTGGCATGTATGCGACTAGTTTTCTCCATTCTGGAGGCATCTTGAAGCTGTCACATCACAAACAAAGGGTTTTGTGCAAAGTACTAATTAAATTTCAGTAAGCGTGTTCAATACCTTTTCCCTGTGTCATTTCTCATTATTACACATAACTTAATTTATGGACAACAAGGTTTGATTTATTTGCCTGTGTGGATTGGATGGATTGTTACAGACATCTGTTGATAATTTCATGTCAATAGCACCCTTAGAAATATATTCACTTAGAAAATTGGTGACGTGTTCAATACTTATTTAACCCGCTGAATATAGTGACTTGCAAATTTTCCACTTGCAAAGGTCACTGTACCTGTGATGATAATGAGACTGCTGAAAGGTCTTCTATAAGGCTATGTGCGCACGTTGAGTCTTTGCTTGCAGAGATTCCTGCAAGGTTTCTGCATCTATTGGCAGGAAAAACGCTGCGGAAAAAAAACGTGCGTTTTTGGTGTATTTTTGCATGCGTTTTTTGTACAGCACTAAATGCTTTTTTGAGCTAAATATACGGATTTTTGTGTTACTCACCGTAAAATCCTTTTCTCCGAGACGCTCATTGGGGGACACAGGACTGTGGGGTGTATGCTACTGCCGCTAGGAGGCTGACACTAAGTAAACATAAAAAAAGGTTAGCTCCTCCTCCGCCGTATACACCTCAGCACTGGCCGCAGGCAAACCCAGTTTAGTGCAAAAAGCAGTAGGAGGCTAAACAAAAAAAATCAGTGTTAATACAGGTACAATATATCCAGAAGTAAATCTACTGATATAGACCCAAACAAACAAAATTAGCTTAGAAAGCAAAGCCATCCGGCTATAAGGGAGGGTGCTGTGTCCCCCAATGAGCGTCTCGGAGAAAAGGATTTTACGGTGAGTAACACAAAAATCCGTATTTCTCCTTCGTCTCATTGGGGGACACAGGACTGTGGGACGTCCCAAAGCAGTCCACTTGGGTGGGAAACTGACTCCACAGTGCAATTATACATAGGCATTGCTCATAGGTGCGTTACCGCGCCCTGAAGAATCCTTCTACCCAGGCTAGCATCCGCTGACGCCTGAGTATGGACATTATAATGTTTTGAAAAAGTATGCAAACTGGACCAGGTTGCCGCCTTACAAACCTGTTCCGCCGAAGCCTGATGCCGAAGAGCCCAGGAAGCACCCACTGCTCTGGTGGAGTGAGCCCTGATTCCTGCGGGAACCACCGCGCCTCTGATGCGGTAGGCCTCTTGAATGGTTACCCGTATCCATCTAGCTAAAGTTGACCTAGACGCAGCGAGTCCCTTCCTGCGACCCTCAGGGAGGATAAACAGCGTGTCCGTCTGCCTAAAGGATGCCGTTCGAGATACATATCTCCTGAGTGCTCTCACCAGATCCAGCGTATGGAGAGCTTTTTCTACCCGGTGCGTCGGAGCTGGGCAAAATGAGGGCAAAACAATGTCCTCATTGATGTGAAATGAGGACACGACCTTAGGCAAAAAAGGAGGTGCTGGCCTAAGCACTACCTTATCACGGTGGAAAAGTAAGTACGGAGCTCGGCAGGATAGTGCTGCTAGCTCCGAAACCCGCCTTATGGATGTTATGGCCACTAAAAATACCACCTTCCAGGAAAGGTATGTCAGGGAAACCTCCTGAAGAGGCTCAAAAGGAGATTCTTGCAGAACTCCCAGAACCAGATTGAGATCCCAAACATCTAAGGGAGCCTTGTAGGGGGGCACTATATGGACAACCCCCTGAATAAAGGTCCTGACCTGTAAATTAGATGCGATCCTTCGCTGAAAAAGAACCGACAAGGCCGAAATTTGACGCCTAAGAGTACTTGGTGCTAAACCTGAATCTAAGCCTGCTTGGAGAAAAGACAGAATGTTGGGGATTGAAAAATGAAGTGGAGAATAACCATGTTCCCTGCACCATGTAAAAAAGACCTTCCAAGTACCATGGTAGATACGAGCCGAGGTGGGTTTTCTGGCGCTAGCCATTGTGGCGGCGACCTTTTTGGAGAATCCAGCCCTAGTCAGAATCCAAGATTCAACGGCCAGGCCGTCAAACACAGGACCGCTAAGTTCTGGTGGTAAACTGGGCCCTGGGAGAGAAGATCCACGCGTTCTGGCAGACGCCAGGGTGCGTCGCTGAGCAGTTTTACCAGCTCTGCGTACCATGAGCGACGCGGCCAATCCGGAGCGATCAATATTGCTGGTACCCCCTCTAACCTGATCTTCCTGATCACCCTTGGGAGTAGAGCCATTGGTGGAAACAAGTACAGAAGATGAAACTGATTCCATGGTAGAACCAGGGCATCCACTGCAATTGCCTGCGGATCTCGGTACCGGGAGACAAAGTTGGGCACCTTGGCATTTATCCTGGAGGCCATCAGGTCCACATCTGGGGTTCCCCAACGTAGGCATATCTGCTGGAATACCTCGGGATGTAGCGACCATTCCCCTGACGCTATCCCCTGACGGCTGAGAAAATCCGCTGCCCAGTTCTCCTCGCCTGGAATGTGGACCGCTGATATCACAGAGTGATTTCTTTCTGCCCAGGATAGAATGTGTCCTACCTCGCGCATGGCTGCCCTGCTGCGGGTACCCCCCTGATGATTTATGTATGCCACCGCTGTGGCATTGTCCGATTGTATTCGGACAGGGCGGCCCGCCAAATGATGGTGAAACGCCTCAGAGCCAGCCGAACAGCTCGGATCTCCAAAATATTGATTGGGAGGGTCGCTTCCTGCCGACACCAAGTCCCCTGAGCTGTATAGTGACGAAACACTGCTCCCCATCCGAGAAGGTTGGCGTCCGTTGTGACTATCAGCCAATGGACTGGAGGAAAATATCGCCCCTGGCGAAGAGTGATGTCCCTTGTCCACCACGAAAGCGTCTGTCTGACCTGCCGGGACAGACGGCACTGAAAATTGAGCGAGTAAGGGCTCCCGTTCCATACTGCCAAGAGAGCATGCTGAAGGGAGCGGAGATGGAACTGGGCAAATGGAATGGCTTCGATCGCTGCCACCATCCTTCCTAGGACCCTCATACAAAACCGGATGGTGTGAGGTATTGGTTGGCGAAGGATCCGTACCTCCTGACGGAGAACTAGAGCCTTCTCTTGAGGAAGAGTTATCAACCCTTGAGCAGTGTTGAAAATCATTCCTAAAAAGGTGATCCTTTGAGATGGCACGGGAGACGATTTCTTTAGATTCACCAGCCACCCCAGGCGAGCAAGGGTGTCTAGCGTAATGCTGACACTCTTCTCGCAAGCCTGATAGGACGGACCCTTGATGAGGAGATCGTCCAAATATGGCAAAATGACTATCCCCCGGGAGTGCAGAATGGACACAACGGCAGCCATAACCTTTGTGAACACCCTGGGGCTGTGGCTAGTTCGAACGGTAAAGCTGTGAACTGGAAGTGAAGGTTGCCGATGGCAAACCGAAGAAACCTCTGATGAGGAGGAAATATGGGGATGTGGAGATAGGCATCCTGAATGTCTATTGATGCTAGAAAATTCCCCCTTTTCCATGGCTGCAATAACCGATCGTAGAGACTCCATTCGAAACCGTCGAATTCTGACAAATTGATTCAGTCGTTTTAGATCCAAAATGGGTCTGACAGAGCCGTCCTTCTTGGGTACTATGAACAGATTGGAGTAAAACCCCTGACCCTTTCGATCTCTGGAACAGGAACAATGACCCCGCTGCGCCGAAGAGATTCGACCGCCTTGAATAAGGCGTGAACACGGGATTCTTTTTTGGGAAGACGCGAAGGAAAAAATCGATTTGACGGACGATTGATGAATTCTATTTTGTACCCCGAGGAAACTAACTCCCTGACCCACTTGTCGTGAGTAATTGATAGCCAAGCGGGGCGAAACCAGAGTAAGCGGCCGCCTACTCTGGATAAATTGACCGGATTCTGCCTCCAGTCATTTATCCGAATATCTTTGGGATTTAGACCCTCTAGATTTTGGCTGTTGAGATCGCATTCTTCCCAAAGGGTTGGTCTTGTAGGAGACTTGGCGATCTCTGGCCTGATTAGGTCGACCTGAGCCGCTGGAGGTGGCTGGCGCGGTCCAACCTGGGTTACGAAAGGCCCTAAAGCGAGGCTGAAGCTGTCGGCGAAAAGGCTGTCTAAACCTCTGCTGAGGAAGGAAACTGCTCTTTCCTCCCGTCGCATCAGATATGAGCTGATCCAACTTCTCGCCAAATAATCGGCCGCTCTGATAGGGTAAGGACGTAAGTGATTTCTTTGAGGTTGAATCCGCTCGCCAAGTCCTCAACCACAAAGCTCTCCTGATAGCAATTGCATTAGCTGCAGCTAATGCCGCGCAATTTGCCGCATCCATAGAAGCGTTAATTAAAAAATCACCTGCAAGAGCTATCTGATTGGAGATTTCCGTTACCTCAGAAGGCACCTCTATACCGTGAAGGGCTCTATTTAGAGACTCCGACCAAGATATCATAGCCTTAGCAACCCAAGTCGCTGCAAAAGAAGGAGAGAGTGCAGAGCCTGATGCCTCAAACACTGAGCGGGCCAAACTTTCAACCAGACGATCCGTTGGATCCTTGATCGAGGAACCATTAGGAAGGGAGAGAAGCGTTTTAGACGCTAAACGCGATACAGGAGGATCGACTGTAGGAGATTCTGCCCACACCTTCAGAAGTTCGGGAGCAAAAGGATATCTGGTATTAAGGGCTTTTTGTCCTGCAAAGCGCTTGTCCGGTTTTTCTCGGTGGCGCTGCACCAGCTCCTCAAACTCAGGATGAGCACCAAAAACCTTATGAGTTTGTCTGGCTCGTTTGAAAGACACCTTATGACCAGAGGCCAAGGTGGATTCATCCTCTATCCCAGGGATTGATTGACAGCTTCAATCAGACTGTCAATTGTCTCCTGACAATACGGTGCCTCTAGATTGAGAGACCCTTCAGAATCAGAATCTGAATACTGATCACTTGCCTCCAAAGGAGAGGGAGAGCGAGAAACTGAGCTAAAAGATGCCGAGGCCCCGGACGGCATAGGCGACGCAGTATGGGTTCGCTTCCCATGCGTCTGTCTGGTAAGAGCGCGGCCCCTGCAGGCCGGAGGTTCCTGAGGCGTAGTGAAGCCGGGTGAACCACTGTCCCTGCTCCTATCGGGAGCTTGAAGGGACTCGATTGCTCTGGTTAATGACGCCACAGATTGAGAAAGAGACAAGGCCCATTCCGGAGGACCTGACGCACTAGGCTCGGTTATAGGTAAGGACTCCTGAGCCCGTTCGGAGTCACAGGCTTCGCAGACCCGATTAGTCTGGGCGTGCGGAAAAGGGGATCTACAGGCAATGCATGCAGTATAAAACACCGTGTGGGTCTTAGCCCTTCTGGACATACTGGATCTGTCACAGATTTCCTCCTGTCAGAATAATTTGGATGTGGCGGTACGGGTAGTAGCGGTGCGGAGCGCAGCAAAAAAAACGGAGCAACCAGGCTGGAGGTAGTAACACTTACCCCAGTCCTGTTCCCCGAACGTCCTTTAACGATTTTTCACCTCACTTGCTGGACCGTGTGGCGTAAAAAGGAAGATGGAAGCTCCAGACTTCCAAAAAACGCGCTCCCCTTTCAGGGAGGCGTTCCTAAATAGCCGAGCCCTAGAGGGAGGGGTCGCGGGGCGCGGCCTAGCGCCGGCAGAAGCCGGGGACCTGATTTCCAGCCGCGGCCTAGTCTCCGGCCGAAGCCGGGGGCTAAATTTCAGGCCGCGGCCTAGCGCTGGCCGAAGCCGCGGCCTAAATTTTCGGCGGCGCCCACTCGGGATCAGGGGGGCGGGCCCGCCGGAAGTACCGCTGCTGGGGGAGGAGCCCGAGAACGCGCCCATCCTCTAGAACGCCGAATTACCCCCACACTGCCTGACCCTCGGCAAAAAACCGGGGGCCAGATCTCAGCCCGCGGCCCAGCGCCGGCACGAAGCCGGGATGTAAATTTTTGGAGGCGGCCGCCCCTGTGTCGGAGAGCAGGCTGCCGGAAACAGGGGGAGCCATGGACTTGCCCGCTTTTGCTTTGGAGCTGCTCCTGAAACACCAGACCGCTTTGCCTTTTGCTCCAACTCTTCTACGACCGTTCCCGGCCTGATCCACTGGAGCATATGTAGTCTCCCAAAAAAAGGTCCTAGCGTCTCTCAGCCGCAGTGGTTAGAGAGGGGCTTCCCAGAAAAAAAGGGGGTGAGGATGGTGCAGGCACCCTAACTCCATCACCCCTTCAGGGGGTGAGGAGAGGGACCATCCGCCTCCTTGCAGCACCGCGGTCTTGCCTTGGTGGTGCAGTGGGGGCCGCACGGACTATTTACTGCCTCTGTACAGCCTAGGGTTTCGATACCTTAGGGTGGTCAGGGCTGAGTCCGGCATTAGTGTCCCACGTCGCGGGAGAGGATACGTGGAGGCTTTACTCCACGTGCTCGCCCGTTGATGTTTTGGGGAGATCGGACCCTTTCAATAGGGTCCGTCGCCCCTGTCAAATCTTCGTGGGAAAATAGAGAAAAAAAAAAAAAAAATGGTCTGGAAGGAACCAGACGTGTGCCTCCATCAGACACTAAGCATGAACTGGGTTTGCCTGCGGCCAGTGCTGAGGTGTATACGGCGGAGGAGGAGCTAACCTTTTTTTATGTTTACTTAGTGTCAGCCTCCTAGCGGCAGTAGCATACACCCCACAGTCCTGTGTCCCCCAATGAGACGAAGGAGAAAAAGATATTTAAAAAAAAAGTTTTGTGATGTAATTTCTTGGTTCAACACCACCTTTTTTATGCTGATGCAGTAGTAGGGCTTGGTGTCAGCAGCTGTCATTGACACCTAGCTCTAAGCTTTGGGCCCCGTCACACCTAGTGACACACCAGCGATCCCGACAGCCATATGCACTTGTCAGGATCGCTGGTGTGTCGCTACATGATTGCTGTGCGACGCCTGGAAACCCGATGTGTACCTTGGTTACCAGCTTCCCTGCACCAGCGCGCTGGTATCTAACGTACACATCGGGTTTCTAGGCACCGCCCGGCGCCTAGAAACCCGATGTGTACCTTGGTTACCAGCTGATCACTGGTCTCCCGCCTGCCACATGCAGCGATGCGTGCTGGCCAGTGGGAGACCAACAATCAAAAAAATGTCCAGGACATTCAGCGACGATCAGCGATACCCAGCAGGGGGGCTGATCGTCGCTGAATGTCACACACAGCAATATCGCTGGGGAGATTGCTGTTGCGTCACAAAACTAGTGACTCAGCAACGATCTCGCTAGCGAGATCGCTGTGTGTGACAGGGGCTTTAGTAATGAAAAGGTGTCAGGCTGACACCCATATCACTAAGCCGATAAGTAAACACAAACACACACACACATTGTCACCAGCCTATGTAGGAGAGTTAACAAAACGAACATACATAGGCTTTAACCGCGTAATTTTAGTAACCAGCAGAGGGAAAGCCGATGGCTGGGTGCTGTTAATATTCTGATAAGGAGCCAACAGCCATAAAGGTTCTCAGGCTATTAATGTCAGATCACAGCTGTTTGCTTAGACTTTACTGGCTAGTTTACAGGGGGACCCCAGAAAAAAAATTTACATTGGGTCCCCCTATAAAATCTAACTAGAAAAGGCTAGGCAGACAGCGGTGCCATAAGTGAGAGCACCGAAGATGATGAACTCCGGTGAACTCTCTCACGACAGCACAGTGTTACACTGCAGAAGCGATTACCTCCTGTCGGTGTGACTGTTCTACACGTGAGATTGCCGTGGGACACTCTGGATTACGTGGATTACGGCGGACAGATGAGTATATGTTGGTTTATTATTTTACATTATTTCTAGGAGATGAGGGCATTGAAGATTGGGCGTTGAGTATAATGTGTTTTTTATTTTCACTTGAATGTGTATGTAATTTTACTTTTTTTTTTTTTTTTTTTAACTGTGAGCACAGGCACCGGCAGATGAGATTACGTCTCCAATCAGCGGCACCTGCTGTCACTTTCAACGACAGCAGACAGACAGATGGGAGCAGTAGTCTCATCGGTGGTCACAGCTGCGGAGTCACGCTGACATATGCCAGCATGATCCCCCAGTGCACTGACCCGACAGTCTGCAGCAGCGTTACCGCAGGTCACAGTCACAGCTGCGGGATCACGCTGACATCGGACAGCATGACCCCGCAGCGCTTTGACCGACAGTACCGGTACGGTAGCGTTACCGTGGGTGACAGTCACAGCTTCGGAGTCAGGCTGACATCTGACAACATGATCCCGCAGCGATCTGACCGACAGTCTTACCGGCGGTAGTGTTACCGCTGATAGGAGCCACCAAATCGGTGTTTCCCACGCTGTTACACAGATGACAGTGTGAGAAACAACATAGGAAAACGCAAAATAAAAACTCAGCAACTCCGCAAACATTTTTATACCTGCGTCTTTGCTGCAGATTTGACTGGCTCAATTGAAGTCAATGGGTGCAGAAACGCGAAAAGAATTAACATGCTACAGAAAAAAAACGCACTGCAAATACGCATGGAAATTTACTGATCATGTGCACAACACTTCAGGATTGTCATAGAATTAGCTGGCATAAGGATTCCATAGCTTTTTTGGTCCATTTCCACGCGGAAAAAAATGCCGCGAAGACACATGGTGTGCACATAGCCTAAAGAAGAGTAAGTATTAGTTTAGAATAGATCCAGAGATCAGTGGGAAATTGCAAGATTATAACTTTTTTTTTTTTTTTAAATACAGATTGTGATATGAGAAATAAAGCAAACATTGCCATCATGTGTTCTGAAATACATTGAACACTAAAACCTGATTTAAACAATATATCTGATGATATATATGATGATATATGTATATGATGATATATGATGATGATACATTCCCTTTAAGACAGAGACTTTGACATTTAGATATCTGCACCGGAGTTCTCATTTTGACCATTAGTTATTCTACTTGTACTCCAATCATTGAGTAAAAACAACGAAAAAAGAAAGATATTTCAACTGATAAATGAGATATTCGTACGGGACTGTAAACGCTTTTTTAGGACAGGTTAATATAGTTTTCACTAGAACCGAGTCCCGTCCTGAAGAATGATGTATATTGCAATAGTAAGACTGTGGCTTGTTCTCCTTCCAGTTCAGAGCGCATGCAATTCCATCAGTCACAACGTTATAAATTATATTATACAGAATATACACAAATTGTGTCAAGACTAGAGCACCCTGACATATTAAAATCTAACATTGAGTACATCTGTAACTCTGGGTCCTTGATGGCTACCTCAGGGATGGCGTTTCCTATAACAAGCCATGCTTTTTTTCCCATGGCCAGAAAATAATTGCACAGAAGCACCGCATGTTCTTCCTCGTCTCCAGCCAGAAGGTCTAGGAATTGCTGAAAAGTAGAAGGCAGGAAGAAATGATTACTAGTTATCAGGCACATAGACACCCAAAAAGGGGCAGTTGGCGGAAAGCTGATTAAAATAAATAAAAATAAATAGTATCTCTCCCTCAGTCAGCCCCAGTTCGTCCACGCATGCTTATCAATTAATTTAAAGCGAATATGTCAGCAAGATTTCTATTTATATGCACATGTAAGCTCTTTAAAAAAGTCCAGCAATCCCTTTACATGGCCAATCCGTTCCTGAGTTACTGAGAAATCAGTGTTTGAATTGATACGCAAATGAGGCTGAAGAGCTATGGTAGAGGCAAAGCCTCCGTCACTCCAGCTCTATTGTCTGCATCCTCCTGCTTGATTGATGGCTCATTTAACTGAAATCATACAGCATAGAGGCTGTGAGTCAAGCACGAGGAATGGAGGCGCTTGGTGGAGAGTAGAGCTGGAGTGACCGAGGATTCTTATCTATTTCTCAGTGAGGGAGGAACAGACAGGCCATGTAAAGTTATTGCTGGGCTGGTCTTTTACAGATCTATGTAAATACACATATAGTTTGAATGCGCACGCACACATATACATGCACATGTGACTACTGGGCTAGTATGGATTATGAGCCACATGAAGGAGTACGAAGTGCTTTTCATCATGCTCTAAATGCATACTCACATCTGATGTACTCCATAAATTACAGATTCCAGCAAATGATACATTATCCGGCAGGAAGGGAATTAATGACACGTATCGAGCCACCAGCTCCTGTGTAGGAAATGTTAGTTAGAATAGAAAAACATTGCAGATTTCTTCCAGAAATAGCGCCACATCTTTCAATAGGTTGCGTCTGGTATTGCTGCATCTGAGCCAGCGACAGTGCTCGGTGAATCTAGGAAAGTGTTAGGGAATGTAGATGGCCAAGACTTCCATTGGTGACATCTGCCGTACATGTATGCTTACTGCAGCGCAGACTTAGGGGGGTTGAATACAAATGCATGTCACAATATTCAGATTTATGCTTTTAAAATATCGGTAATTAGAAAACTATGTATCATTTCCATTACACTTCATGAATACTGGCTTCTTAGTGTTGGTATATCACATAAAATCCAGATAAAATACAATTTTGTGGATGAAAAGGTAAAAAAAAAATGTGGAAAAGTTCATGGGGTATGAATACTTTTTCAAGGCACTGTATGTATACAGATAGGGCTTGTTGTGGGGGGACTTACACTTGTTGCTTGCACATTACTTGAATCAGCATCAAGCAGTTCCTGTGGAGGCTTCAAGGCCTTGATGTATCGGGTCACAAACACGGTGGTCCCGTTGATATCAGTGACGGTGGTCAGGCACTGCCGGCTGGGGAACTTCAAGGAGGCTTCACTGAGGAACTTCTCCACGGCCTGAAGCAACTTCTCGTCTTCTCGACTGTCAAACTACACATGTACCACATATTATAAACACACCGTATGTAATGGATCTGTATCCTCCATATCTATCCATCTATCTATACACACTTTGTTTTTTTATTTATATATATATATATATATATATATATACATATAATATCATAGTGTGAACACAGTGATAACTATGTAAAGCCACAGATCACGTATCCAGATATCACCAAGAGTTGTGACAATGGTTATCTAGCAGATGTTAGACTTTCCTACATTCCTATATAGATGCAGCATATAAATGCATATTCACTTAGGCCATAAAACATACAAAACCTACAAGAAGGAAAATAAACATAAACCCTACTGTAGCTAGATACCGTATGTACTCATGTATAAGTCGACCCATGTATAAGCCGACCCGTGTATAAGCCGACCCCCCTAATTTTGCCACAAAAAACTGGGAAAACTTATTGACTCGCGTATAAGCCTAGGGTGAAAAATGATTATTATTATTATTATTATACATTTATATAGCGCCATTTATTCCATGGCGCTTTACATATGAAAAGGGGAAAAATATAGACAGGTACAATAAACATGTGCTGGACAAGGGACACACAAGTACAGAAGGAGAGAGGACCCTGCCCGCGAGGGCTCACAGACTGCAGGGATGGGTGAGAATACACTAGGAAAGGGTAGAGCTGGTCGTGCGATGGTTCAGTACACTGAGGATCATTGCAGGTTGTAGGCTTGTCGGAACAGGTGGGTCTTCAGGTTTTTCTTGAAGGTCTCCGTTGTTGGTGAAAGTCTGATGTTTTGCGGCAGGGAGTTCCAGAGTATGGGGGAAGCCCGGGAGAAGTCTTGTATGCGGTTGTGGGAAGAAGAGATGAGGGGGGAGTCGAGAAGGAGATCTTGAGAGGATCGAAGGTTGCGTGTAGGTAGGTAGCGGGAGACCATGTCACAGATGTATGGAGGAGAAAGGTTGTGGATGGCTTTGTATGTCATGGTTAAGGTTTTGAACTGGAGCCTCTGGGCAATAGGGAGCCAGTGAAGGGCCTGGCATAGGGGGGAGGCTGGGGAATAGCGGGGAGACAGGTGGATTAGTCGTGCAGCAGAGTGTAGGATGGACTGGAGTGGTGCCAGAGTGCTAGAGGGGAGGCCCCCATATGATGCTCCACAACAGATTAGGCCCCCAAAAACACAGATTTTGGTAAAAACTTACCTGTAAAATCCTTTTCAGCGAAGGAAGGAAGAGAGACACAGTATTCATTACTGATGGGTAGGCGGAGCCCCAGATCAGGATGTCACCTCAGATCAAAAGAGTGCTGACTGGCTGGCCCCTCCAGCTCGGGCTCCTCCTACTCAGCTCCAGTCGTACCAAAGCTTTTAGGAAAAGAGCCAAGATCACCAGCGGAGCAACATAACCCCTTCTGAAGGAACTTCAGAGAAAAAACACAAGGATACAGGTTATGCATGCAAAGAAAGCCAAAAACCACAGAGTTCCAGGTACTACTCACGGAACCTGACTACTGCGATGAGCTGGCGAAGCTGGAACAGAGCCTTAGCGCGCTGACCTCAGCCCAGATAATCGCTATCAGATAAGGGTGCGCTGCATCTGAAAACATCAACACACTTCTACCTTGGGAGGGTGCTGTGTCTCTCTTCCTTCCTTCGCTGAAAAGGATTTTACAGGTAAGTTTTTACCAAAATCCGTGTTTCAGCTGCAGATGGAAGGAAGAGAGCCACAGTATTCATTACTGATGGGACGTCCCAAAGCAGTTCAAAAATAAGGGTGGGAAAAACCAACAAAAGGCAGAAACCCAACAACCTTAACAACAAAGCGCAACCAGCGCTAAACACAAGTTCATCCAGAACTTTAAACTACAGCTGCCTGCAGGACCCTACGTCCGAGGGCTGCATCAGCGGAAGCACTGACGTCCACTTTATAAAACCTTGTAAACGTGTGGACAGAGCGCCAAGTTGCCGCTCGGCAGAGCTGCACTGCCGAGGCACCTTGATGAAAAGCCCACGATGAGGCCACAGCTCTCGTGGAATGGGCTCGAATCTTAATCGGGCAAGATTCACCCCGAAGGCGGTAAGCCTCCAAAATAGCTGACCGGATCCAACGAGCTATAGAATCCTTGGAAGCTCGTTGACCACGCCGACGACCTGCTGGAACCACAAACAGGGAGTCCGTCTTACGAAAACCTTGAGTAATAGATAGATAAAACTTCAAGGCCCGCACTAAATCCAATGTGTGTAAATCTCGCTCTTTCGCATTCTTCGGATCCGGACAGAGTGAAGGCAACACAATATCCTGGTTAACATGAAATTGTGACACCACTTTAGGCAAAAAATCACCCCGAGTGCGAAGCACTACACGATCCGGAAAAAACTCCAGAAAAGGAGGCGAACAAGAAAGAGCTGCCAACTCAGAAACTCTCCTCAAGGAAGTGACTGCAACAAGGAAAGCCACCTTCCAAGAAAGTAAAGAAAGGCTAGCAGAAACCATAGGCTCAAAAGGTTTATGCTGAAGAGCCTCCAAAACAAGGTTGAGCCGCCAAGGAGACACGGGTGCCTTCCGCGGCGGAAACTTACGAGATATACCTCGGAAAAAGGAGAGCACGTCTCTATTTGAAGCAATGGTTCTCCGGAACAATAAAGACAGAGCAGAAATCTGACCTTTCAGAGTGCTGACTGCCAAACCCTTGTCTAGCCCATGCTGCAGAAAAGCCAACAGGTTGGGAATGGAAAATTTTCTCGGGTTCCGAGAGGACCCCAAACACCACGAAAAGAAGGTTTCCCAAATTTTGTGGTAAATCCTAGTAGTAGCCGGACATCTCGCAGCACGAAGGGTAGCAATGACCTCGGCTGAGAAACCTCTACGGGTCAAAATTTCGGTCTCAAGAGCCACGCCGTCAAACGCAGGGACATCAAGTCCGGATGACAAACGGGCCCCTGAGTCAACAAGTCCGGTTGAAGAGGGAGTTGAAAAGGAGGTGCCGCCAACAGCGACATTATTGTCGAGAACCACACCCTTCTTGGCCAGTCTGGAGCTATCAAAATAGCTGGAATTCTCTCTAGTCTGATCCGACGCAGTACTAGAGGAAGTAAGGATATCGGCGGGAATACATAGATCAGCTCGAACTGATCCCACTGAGCCACTAGAGCATCCACCGCCTTCGGGTCCTTGTACCTGGACATGAATGTCGGTAACTTGGCATTGGACCTGGATGCCATGAAATCCACTTGGGGGGTTCCCCAGCGAGAGCACAGTAGTGCAAAAACTTCCGGGTGAAGGCTCCATTCCCCGGGATCCATTCTTCTGCGACTGAGAAAGTCCGCTGTAATATTCTGAACCCCTGGAATGTGAATCGCCGAAATGGCTGGTACACTGGCCTCTGCCCAAATCAGAATTCGGGACACCTCTACCATGAGTCTGGAACTCCTTGTCCCACCTTGGTGATTGATATACGCGACAGCCGTCGCATTGTCTGTCTGCACTCGGACTGGCAGACCGCTCAAAGGGACCGTCCAATGTTGGAGGCAAAGGAAAATCGCCCTCAATTCCAGGATGTTGATCGGAAGAAAAGACTCTTCCGATGACCATACCCCCTGAATCCAGAGATTGTTCCAAACACCCCCCCAGCCCGTCAGGCTGGCATCGGTGGTTATGACTGACCACTTCGGAGGGAGGAAAGACTTCCCCAGGGAGAATGCCCCTGGACGTAACCACCATTCTAGAGAATCCCGCACCGCGCGAGAAATGGTGACACTGCAATCCAGCGATTGCGACTGGTTCCATCGACTCAAGATGAACCTTTGGAGAGTCCTGGAATGGAACTGGGCAAAAGGAATTGCCTCCATGGACGCCACCATCAGTCCCAGAAGACGCATACACTTCCGTAGGGACATTGCCGTTGAGGATTTCATAATCTGTACATGTCGAAGAAGACATGACTGTTTGTCTGGCGGTAGGGAAACTACCGACCGAAACGTGTCGAGATGCATTCCCAAAAAGAGGATTGTCCTCGATGGTTCCAGGGACGACTTCTCCCAATTGACCAGCCAACCGAAGTCCTTCAGAAACTGAAGAGACAAATCCCGAGCCGTCAACGCCTCCTCCTCCGAGGAAGCCATGATCAAAAGATCGTCCAGATAAGGGAGAATCGTAATCCCCTGTCTTCGAAGGATTGCCATGAGGGGCGCCAGAATTTTTGTAAAGACCCTTGGCGCTGAGGCTAAGCCGAACGGCAGAGCCACGAACTGGTAATGATTCTGACCTATGGCAAATCGAAGAAAGCGCTGATGAGCCTTTCCGATGGGAATATGCAAATAGGCGTCGCGAATGTCGATTGACACCAGAAAATCGTTCTGTGACAGAGCTGCCACAACGGAACGAAGCGACTCCATGCGAAATTTCCGGGCATAGACATGCCGGTTTAATCGCTTGAGATCCAGAATCGGGCGAAATTTGTTCTCCTTTTTGGGAACTATAAAAAGGTTGGAATAAAAACCTTTCCCTCGGTCCTCTGACGGAACCGGTATCACTACACCCTTTTGTAGCAGAGATTCGACCTCTCGCTGTAGAGCGACAACAAGCTCGGGTTCCGACGGAACGTGAGATTGACAAAAAACATTTGGGGGTCGAGAAGCAAACTCTATGAAATAGCCTGCCGACACTATCCGCGTTACCCAGGAATCTGGAACGCGAGCCATCCAAGTCTCCTTGAAAAGAAGCAGGCGACCCCCCACTCGAGAATCCTCGAGTGGACCCCTGGCGTCAATCCGACTTTGCGGGCTTCTTGTCAAGTTCCCGCTTGTCCTGGCGGAAACTCTGCTTCCAGGGAGTACGAGTTTTCTGAGAGGATTTCTTTCCTGAGAAGGAAGGACGACTCGATCCCCACGAGGAGTGACTAGATCGTCCTCGGCCCCGAAAGGACCGCCGACCACTATAGACACCAGGCTTACTGGACACCGAGGCCATGGCCCTACGCTGTGGTAATGCTGATTCCTTCGCCTTAGCCTTGGAAATCAGCTCTGTGAGGTCGGATCCAAAAAGATGGCCACCCTTGTAAGGTAAGGCCAACAACCCTTGTTTGGAAACTGCGTCCCCGGCCCACTGTCTGAGCCATAAAGCTCTTCTGACTGTGACCGCTGAAGCTTGCGCTTTGGCCAGCAGAGATGCCGTATCCAGACCGGCATCAAAGATATAACAGGCTGCCGTTTCTAACCATTCACAAGTTTCCCGTATCTCAGATAACGGAGATTCATTTTGCAACTCCGTCTTCAGACGTGCCAACCAGCTTAGAGAAGCTCTAGCAGCACACATGGATCCTAGCACTGCTCGAAATCCATGACCCGCAGCCTCATAGCTTGCTTTTGCCGCCAATTCTGCCTTTCTATCCAAAGGCTCCTGTAAGCTCGCTTTTCCCTTAATAGGGAGTAGTGAGGATTTACTAAGCTGAGATAAAGACACATCCACTTCAGGAGCAGAAGTCCAATTATCCTTTAACTCCGCAGAGCAAGGATAAAGTGTATCAAAGAAATGCGTTCCATGAAAACGCTTATCTGGACACAGACGTTCCTCCTCTATTACACTATTAAGCTCATCCAGAGCTGGCAATGTTGTACGCGAAGCACGGGACTCCTGGAACATGCGTGCTGATTTACCAGGACGACTAGTTACCTCCTCCGGTAACTGTAATATATCTCTCATGGCTTCAATCAATGCCTCCGTACGCTTCGCCATAGAGGAACGCCCCTGCGGCTCGTCCGCATCTGAATCGGATATTTCTCCATCCGAATTTAAAGGGGAACTCTGCCCAATATCAGATACATCTGACTCGCTCCGTGTAGAGGCCGGTAACGGCCTGCGTCGCTTCCTCTGAGAGGAATTAGCAGACACATATTGACCTAAAAGGTCAGACAAGTTGTTGATCGATCGAGCGATATCGTCCAATTTTCCACCGCTGTCGACCGCAGCGCTAGACGCTGTGGAGGCCTGCGTATCTGATTGCCGCAATGGCACTGGGACATGGTCCGCGGCATCTGAACTCTGTTCAGACATGTCTCACCTGTATGAGCAGGTCAAAGCGGTAATACCAGCAAAAACTATGCGGTTTTTTTTTTTTTTTTTTTAACGCTGAAGGGTTAACGCTCCACCAGGCAGGGTTACCCCAGCGGTATTCAGTCAAAAAATTTAGCTGGTAGAAATAACCCTCAGAGGGGTTAATATTGCAAACTCACCACAATATATATATTTGTGAGCCCCAGCCAATTTTTATGTCTCTGATGAGACTGCAGCTGCAGGATAGCGATCGCTGCGCTGCGGGGTGAGGAATCAGCACTCACCCAGCTGGCCGTGGTGTCTTATGAGGAGAGGAGCGGTCTGAGGAGCCCAGGAGCCTGTGTAATGGCCGCCACAGTGAGGGAGTCGCAGGAGAAACGCCAGAGCGCGCGTCTTCCTGCTCAGAAGACCGGGAATAGTTAGGCCACGCCCCCCGCCAGCTCGAATATTGAGCGCGAACTCCCCCGCTCCTGCTCCCTCTCTGTCCTGCAGGTATCTGCCTGCGGACAAAAAATCACCACATCTACTTGTAACAGCGCTGTCACAGCAGCGCTGAAGCATACTGACATACATGTAGTAGCGCTGTCACAGCAGCGCTGAAGCATACTGACATACAAGTAATAGCGCTGCTCATTCAGGCGCTAAAGCACTCACACATAATTATATATCAAAAATTTGTGTGGAGTACTCACCAGCCAAGGCGCCACAGGGACCCTCAGGGTTTCTGGCGCTGTGCCCATGCTTCCCCCCAGGGCGAAGAACGCAGTGACCGCACGTGTGGTTTGCGTCCCGCCAGGGAAGCTCCCCTCATCCCCCAGGGCCGGCAAGGATTCTGCAGGGACTTTGAGTAAATACAGATCCACCAAGGGAGAGGTTGGGGTACAGCAGCGCTGGTACCCCTGAGACCTCTAGACCAACTAGTGATCCAAGTCTCCTGTCCGAATATAAAATAATAAAATCTTCTGAGGAGCTGCATTAGCAGCGACCATCCTCTGGACCTCAAATCTTAGACTGGAGCTGAGTAGGAGGAGCCCGAGCTGGAGGGGCCAGCCAGTCAGCACTCTTTTGATCTGAGGTGACATCCTGATCTGGGGCTCCGCCTACCCATCAGTAATGAATACTGTGGCTCTCTTCCTTCCATCTGCAGCTGAAACCACAGATTTTGCCCCATATGCTCCACAGATTATGCCCCCATATGCTCCACAGATTATGCCCCCATATGCTCCACAGATTATGACCCCATATGCTCCAGATTATGCCCCATATGATCCACAGATTATGACCCCATATGATCCACAGATTATGCCCAATATGCTCCACAGATTATGCCCTCATATGCTCCAGATTATGCCCCATATGCTCCACAGATTATGCCCCATATGTTCCACAGATTATGCCCCCATATGCTCCAGATTATGCCCCCATATGCTCCACAGATTATGCCCAATATGCTCCACAGATTATGCCCTCATATGCTCCAGATTATGCCCCATATGCTCCACAGATTATGCCCCATATGTTCCACAGATTATGCCCCCATATGCTCCAGATTATGCCCCCATATGTTCCACAGATTATGCCCCCATATGCTGCACAGATTATGCCCCCATATGCTCCACAGATTATGCCCCATAGTATAGGTTCCTTATGCTGCTGCAAAAAAATGACATACTCACCTCTCGTCGCTGGGGGCCAGATGCTGGTGTCCTGAGCAGGCGGTGACACTGGCGCGCTATGGGGGACAGGTGCCGGTGTCATCGCTCGCTCAGGACCCCGGCACCTGAGATATTTACCTGTCCTCTCTCCACCGCTGCGCACTGCTCCCTCTTCCGGGTCCTCGGCAGTGAATGATCAGGCAGAGGGCGCGGCGCGCACTAACGACGTCATCGCGCCCTCTGCCTGAACATTCACAGCCAGAGGAGTCAGACAAGGGAGCAGCGCAGCGGTGGAGAGAGGACAGGTAAATATCGCTATACTCACCCCTCCGCCGGCGGGTCTCTGCAGCCTCTCCTCTTCTCCCGGCAGTCTCTGCAGCTCTTCAGTCCTACAGCGGTCACGTGGTACCGCTCATTAAAGCCATGAATATGTGCATATGTGACCGCTGCAGGAAGGAGCCGGAGATTGTGGGAGAAGCAGGGGGGCTGCAGAGACGCGCTGGCGGAGGGTTGAGTATGATCTGACACCCCCGCTCCCCTCCCCCGCCGACCATGGTAAATGAAAATCTCAGTTTATACACGAGTATATACGGTAGGTAAAAAGCAAAAGTGCATCTAAATAACACAGAGTTCTTAGTAACACTGTTTTTGATCAAAATAGCATAAAAACCGTCCCACCGTCGACAAGGTGCCCTGATCGGGACGGTCCTACACCGTCTAATATTAAAAACCTTACCATGTGTCAGCGTTGAGCTCAGTGTGTGAATAAGGGCAGACATAAGGACCGGGGCCCGACCTGTGGACACCAGTCTAGGGACGCTTTTAAATGTAATTTCCAGCTCAAGGGAGAGAGGCCACACCCCAGCTTGCACAGAATGCAAAAATACAAAGAAAAAAACACAAAAATAAGTAAAAAGCAAGAGTCATCCCACCCAACTTGCATGCACTCTTGCTTGTTACTTATTTAGTTACAGCAGGATTTATGTTTATTTTGCTTCTCATAGGTTTTGTATGTTCTAAAAAATAGCAGTGTCTGCATTTGTCTTTACAAAATCACAATATGTATTATTTTTTATGACGATTTTGCTTTCCTGTGAATCACTAACCTAATACTTAGTTGTTTCCCACAGTTTTTTAGAACTGCTTCACATTTATGTTGCATAGAGTCAACCAACTTATTCCAGCCCAGGATGCTTGGACTACATCCCACATTTTTTTGGCATTTGTTGTCTTTGCCTCAGAAAGGGCATTTTTGATGTCACCCCCCAAGGGTTCTATCAGATTAAGGTCCGGGGTTTGGGCTGGCCACTCCATAACCTCAATTTTGTTGGACTGGAACCAAGATTTCTCTACCGCTTCATTGGGGGACACTGGAAACCATGGGTTAGCTCCTCCTTCGCAGTGTACACCCTTCCGACAGGAACTAGGGAATTCAGTTTTAGCTTAGTGTCAGTAGGAGGTAGACACGGGTCTCTATTGAGACCCATATCTACCTAATGTGCGTCGTTCCTTTTCAGGTTTCCGGAGGGATACAGTGTGAACAGTCATTACTGTACTCCCACACAGAGACTATGAGTACGGCGTGTACTGCCACCCGTATCCTCGTACGTCTGCTCTCTCGGCAGGACCCCAATAGAGATCCCTGACACGGACGTGTATTCAGTTGATCTGAAAAAAAGGGAAAAGACCCGGGCCTGCCTCCGTCTCCCACCCACTCGCCCACCAGAGCCTGTCGGTGAAAGAGACTCGGACGTCCTACTACGGATGCCGGACGTCCAACTCACAGTAGAGGTACTGTCTCGCTTTTCCCAGACAGGAAAGAAGATAGAAGAAAGAAGACTTAATGCGGTCATCTTCCCTTCCCTTGGGCCTGGGAAATCAGAGGGAGTTTTTTGTATGGGCCCGAGTCTTTCCTCTTTGGGGCCACATCGCTGCTCCAGGCGCCCTGTAGCGCCGCTGTGCGCCCTTATGGGGGACCCTGGGTTGCGGCTCCTGTGGGGTCCTTTCGGAGCCATAGTGTGTCCTCCGCACCGCCCCCACCCTCCGTCGGCGGCCGCGTTTTTCTAATTGAGGCCCTGGCTTTATCTGGGGCCTAGTTTTTTGCCGGCTCCGTCCCCCTCCCCTCTACTCCCCTTGCTGAGCTTCCTCTTCCATGTCCCTGCAGCTCCAGGGGCTTGTCGCACCGCTGCTCTTTTCCAGTGGCGGGTGCCTCCGCGCCGCCGCCCCCTCCACCGCCGGCCGCAGACTTTAATTGAGGCCCGGCTTCATTCCGGGCCTAGTCTTGGCGGCGGCCCCGGCCCTTTCTCCCAGACTTCCGGGCGGCCTTCCTTCACAGTGCTGCTTAGGCTCTGCCTCCTCTCTCAGCCCTTCGGAGGACTGCAGCCGCAATATTGCGGCTCTGAACCGGCGCTTGGCACCGCCCCTTTCTGACTCGGAGAGCGTTATTCCCCTCACCAGCAGCGCGTGTTTTTTTTTCATCAGCTGGACGCCATCTTCGCTCCAGGAACAGGTCGACTTCTCCAGAGCCTCTACTACCGCTGACACCTAAGGGCAGCGTTCAGGAACCGTGAGCTGGGAGCACATCTTCGGATCGTGGACAGCCTCTGCGATAGTCTCGGGGGAGCAGCACACAGAATCCCGTGAGTAGCTCTGCACTGCAGAGCTAACAATCTCCTCTGTTTCTTTTTGGTCCCCCATCCTTCTGGCACCAGTTAGTGGGACAGGAGCCCCTTTCTGCCCAAGGTGATTCTGAGACCCCTACCCCCGAGTGGGCTATGTCTCGGTCACAATCTGTGGCGGACCTCACCGGGGTGTCTCAGACCCTAGTGTCCGTATTAGACAGGTTGCCCTTTTCAGCACCCGTACTCGCCAACGGATCACAAGTCTCCCATTCCGGTCCGTCCAATCCAGGCCTCTTCTCCGGGATCAGGCGAGGCATCTTCGGACGCGCTTTCGGAAGATGAGGCGAACTTGGATTCAGAACAGGAATCCAGATGGACGGATATGGTGCAGAGCCTGATTATTGCAGTCAATCAGTCATTAGGCATCAAAGATACCGCTACGGAATCTGCAGATCAGGCGGTTTCGTTTAGTCGGTCCAGACCACCTTCCAAGGTCTTTGCCTCGCATCTGAGTTCATGGAGATACTCTATAGAGAGAGGGTTTTTCTCCAGCATGTTTGCTGTGGCTCAGTGGACAAAGCAGCTGACCAACAATCGCAGGCCCAAGGGTCTTAAACCAGGTGCACAACAGGGAGTAGAGTTTATTCTCCCTCTGATTCCAAGTCTACTGTTCTTCCGTCAGGACAAATGACTGTACGGGTTATATCTAGAATCATAGAATAGTAGAGTTGGAAGGGACCTCCTGGGTCACCTGGTCCAACCCCCTGCTCAAAGCAGGATTCACTATATCATCCCAGGCAGATGTGTGTTCTGCCTGTGTTTGGGGACTTCCGTTGGGGGGGGGGAGCGATTGCACCAGCGATCACGACAACGACACGACCTGGCAGAGATCGTTTGTACATCGCTATATGGTCGCTAGTTAGCTTCCAAACAGGAAGATCTCATAAAAGAAAACCTAGTCCCGCCTGCGCCGCTGACATATGAGTCGCCAACGAGGTCGCTCGCCGTTCATAAAGGGCGTCATAAAATCGGTGTCGCTTAAGCGATATCGCTGGCGCTCTCGCCTAATGTGACAGTGCCTTAATTGTCAATAAGTTTTTTCTAATATCTAATCTGTGTCTCCTCCCATTCAGTTTCATCTCATTGCTTCTGGTCTTTCCATGTGCAAATGAGAATAAAGATAATCCTTCTACAATGTGACAGCCCAAAACTGGACACAGTATTTCAGATGTGCTGAGATCAAGTGCTGCATCGGTCCTGTTCTTCTGTTCTAGCCGGTGAGTCAGGAATGCCCTCTTTCTCATACCTCAGGGTCTTTTGCAACATCTGCCCAGGCTCTCTTCTGTTCACCGCTCAGTGAGAGATGCCCGGTGTTCATTACATCTGGTTGGCTGCAACAACGGTTTTCAGTACGCTTTCATGTTAGTCACAGGTTTTTGTCTGCTGTGTGTTTTTTCTCGATCATTAACATCTGCGGTTTAGTTACAGAAAATCTGCACGTACCACAGGAAGGAGCTCTATACCATAAGGTGGTTTTCAGCGGCAGCATGGCTGGCCACATCATTTTCTGGTAGGTCAGACACGCCGGTATCAGGTACTTTTTTTCTTCGACCACGCACTGGGCCCTGTTTGCCGGTTGATCGCCAGGGACCTGTCTTCACCATTTGATCATTCGGACCTAGCACTGACTTTCCATTCGAATGGTAGTCTTCCATTTTCTTCCACGTCTCTCAGGTTGGGCTTTCCTATTTAAAGCCTTGGAGAACATTTTGGCTGAACAGCCGATCATTATCTGCACTTCTTTATAAGTTTTACCCTCTCCAATCAACTTTTTACTCAGCGTAAGCTGTTCTTCTGAACAATGTCTCGAACGACCCATATTTCTCAGGCTTTCAAGGAGAAATGCATGTACAACACGTCCTGGCTTCACCCTTTAAATGAGGGCCACCGAATTCACAGAATGATTGACCGCACTAATTGATCTCCACACTGCTATTATTTTGAACCCACTCCCTTTCAATTAATTTTTCAAATACAGAGACTCAAAACCCTGCAGATCATGAATGCTGAGTCTGTTGATTTTCTTAGAATCTACTGCACCAACTGGGAAATTGTGTGACATGTGGTAATATAATTTATACCAAAAACAGTCATTCATCTGGTCAGTCATATTGGACTGCTATTATTTCGAACACTACTGTACATCAAGAATATGCATTCCTAGAAATGAGGCTGTTGATCTGTCAAACAAGCAAAACACTTACTCGTTGGGTGAAATGATCTATTATGTTTGCAAAAACGTTAACATTCTCAGCAGCAGTGTCCTGTGTAAACAGGTTATGTGCTGCTGAGCACAATGATATTTTATGATCACAGAACAAAATCGCTTTAACAAATCGTTCTGTGTACAAGAGAAGGGCAGTCTGTCTAACATACTATTAAATGACCATCAGTTGGCTTACAAGTACTGGAGCAGCGGTCATGTACTTGCATCTGTGAACCGCTTAGGAGCTGAGCAGAACGATATAAGGGATTCTTGGGAAAATGTCATTAAAACTTGTCTTTTATTAATTGAAATTCCTGACGTGTGTATGCACACGAGTATCAGTGGGTGATCCTACTAGTGATTGAACAACTATCTCTGCATGCAAAGTCATAAAGGGAAGACTGTCAATCACAGGGTAGCACCACTCACTGGACTCCTATGCCTACGAATACCAGTGGTTACTATTGATGTGCACCATGTAGATGATGATGACACTACACTTACCTTCTCTCTGATTGGCTCTCCGGGTACTAGCTGAGGTTCAATGGTGATAAAAAGCGTCAGAAAAGATCCCTGACTCAGGCTTCGCACGGACTCATAACCCCCATCATTGCTCAGGTTGCGCTGTTTGCTGTATCCAAGCAGAACGGGAGGGGCATCAATCCGGAATGTTCCATCGATCTACAGAAACACAATAACTTTTAATTAAGAAAATAAAAAATAAAAAACAGATAAAATACTAGAAATATTGCCTGACTTCATTGAACCAAGGTTGGTTTTTAGTAGAAAGCTCACATTTCTAATATTAAACAGAGCAAGCAATGGCGTCTGAATTATAAAAGGTACCTTGAAAATCTCCTTTACTTGCTCAGCGGTTCCGCGTACTATTTCTTCCACTACTCGCGGCCTGGATCTATCGCTCGGGGCCCTTCATTAGTCCCAGTCTCTCAGTCCTGCTAAGGCTCGTTACCTTCTGTGTTACAGGCTCCAAGGTCTTGTGGCTAGATGTCCTCTCCTAGGACCTGTCTCCGGAAGGCCACTCTTTTGTCACTTTCTCTTCAGGATCTCGCTGTCCCTTCTTCTACTGTCTCCTCTCATCCAGGGTCACTCTATAATTGCAGCTCTGCTCACCTCGCACTCCAAAAAGCCTATCTCCCTACCAGTCGCTTTCCCTTAAACTAATCCCTCCCACTGTGGGCTAATCCCAAACATTAACGCTATCTTATCCCACAGTCAACCATCTACATACCTATAAATTACACACCACCTTCCATTATCAATACCTATCACACTATACCTTATAACACTATTCACATGACACAGTATTTACAAAAGACAAAGGACATTGTCTACACTACAATACAACACATTGCTGTTGGGTTCCTACCCTGAAAACACCAGAGTCCACAAGTTTTACACGTTCGCCTGCAGCTTATTTACTATGCAGGGAATTTTTAAACCGTCACTGCAGAGTATAATGTGGACCGCCCAGACGTGTAAAATCTATGGGGGGGGGGGACTGCAAATAGTTAAAAAAAAAATATTTGCTAAAGTGGGAATGCCCCCTTAAGGACTCACTTATATTGATTTGCTCCCTTTATACTTCAGATTGAATAACATAATTATTGTGTTTTTTTGTCTTTTGATGTGAATGCCCTTACCCTGGCCTGGAAATAGATTGTAGTGAATGGAATTCGGATGGATCCCAGCCAGTGTCTCTCCACTCTTGTATGGATTCCGCTTCCTTTCTCACGATCATCCTGTGATAAATGATTGATTTTACTCTACCGTAACCTTCAAACCTGTCAATTTCGATGGTGCGGAGACGTATGACCCTGCTTAACCCTTACCGCCAAAATATCGAAGCAAACTTCATCGAAGACATTGATGAAAACCTCGTCTTTAACAGACTGTAAACTGGCAGTGCTGTAATCACCATTGGGAGCCCTAGAAGAAGACCAACACGTAATATAAATTGTACAATCAGTCCGGGAGAGCAGCTGGGTTACAGGGAAGGCACAAAACAGGCAAATGCCCAATATCTAGTAAGGAACAAAAAGGAAGAGGGTGTGGAACAGGCACTAATGTCCCTACAGTATCACCATAAACCGAGGATGGAAAAATAGAAATATTTATTGGACACAAAATGAATAAAAAAGGATTAAAATTCATATAAAAGACAAAGTCCACACAGAAAAATACATGTGGAGAACCGACCTTGATCCATATAAACAATTATAGATAAGACAGTGGAGGAATCTCAAGATCAATGGCGAAAGCCAAATATCAGTGTGTGAAAATGAATGGAGAAGGAATCCAGCTCAAGGGCTGCTGTTACACCTGAAACGCGTAGATGCCAGCGCTAGGTTAGCGCCAGTCTAACCACTATCATCTTAACAGATGTTCTCATCAAAGTAAATAAGAATCTATTTGTTGAGCTGGATTCCGCCTCCATTTATTAGCACATTTGGGTTGTGGCAGAGCCAGTGTCTGTACCCACGGACGGGTCGTGAGTTATCTACGGTGAGCTGGATCTGTTATTATATTATCTGCTAAATGAAAAACAAATGCAGCATATAATGGTTTATAAACCACCAAGAGAGTATACAAATATGAACAGGTAAATGCTGTAATTGAAACCAAATATAAACAATTACCAAATCCTAAGGAACGTGTGACCAACTGGTGCTACCCATAAGGGACAATATGAATGAACAAGGTGTAACCCCGGTGTGTTTCGCCATAAAAGTGGCTTCATCCGGGGTTTAGGTTTTTAATCTTTGTTTATTCATTAAGAAATATTTCTATTTTTACTATTCTCGGTTTTTGGTGATATTGTAGAGATATTAGTGCCTAATTCATACCCTCTTCCTTTTTTGCTCCTTACTATTGTCCTTGGGTATATGGCACATTTCTCTAAGTATTTGGTGGTGCCGGTCTCGCTTTCTCTGTCATCTTCCTCTTTATTAGGCTCCGATATTTGGCTTGAAAACACAGAACCTGAGCATGGATATCTGTGAATTGTATAGCGAGTTTATTACAGCAGCATGGGGCACTATTAATAGTGCATTACTTTTTCGCAAATGTATAGGCTACACTATTAATAGAGTCCCAGAATCATTGAACAATAGAACAATATTGTGAGGTAGGGACAGCCACCATCTTGGATACGGCCTATACCAGCCTCCATTTTGTCTGTTCACAGAGCTACAGGCTGCTAACTGCACCTGGCCCCAGGGCCTGCTGGCATATTCAATACGACAGGGTTTGATGTCAACTGTGAATAAAAAGGGCTTTTAGTATGCCAAGTAATTCAGGCCCATGTTTGAAGGGCCAGGTCTTTAGTATGGTAACGAGTTAGGAGCCAAGCCAGCATGGTGAATAGTAAGGTTTGTAAGCATGGTAATGAGATGCCTGGGGGCTTCAATTAGACTATACCTTTCAGCTAGACACGGAAAACACATCTATTGTATATCCCAGACACGAAGGCTCCGTTCTAGGATTATGAATTATGAGCACATCTTTGTAGGTACATTCTCATAAAAATATCTGTGTGACCCTGCGGACCTCGGGCATTTGATGGTGCAACTCCCGAGTCGGTGATGGCTTGGGGGGCTGAGATATAGAGATTGGCCATCCACAATGACCCAATTGGGCCAGGTTTGATATCCATGCGACAAGCAAAACATACTGCATCCGCTGGTACCTCTCGTGTCCTGATCCGATCGTCCTGGAGAAAGTTAACCCCTTTATTAGGTATTAGGAATAAATTCTGCAGGGGCTAAGGGTGGAGATTGTCAGCCCACCCTCGGATACCGAGGGGAGGGGCCTAGCAGGTTTAAGAACTGTGAGCTATGGGCAGACTGGTTCTATTCTCACAGCAGCAAGAAGCAACAAGGGACAGACCTGCCAAGGGAGCAGCGGCACACGTTTTGGGGGACTGTCCAGCAACTAAGACTTTCACCTGTGGATCGCAGAGCTCCCTGCCTCCACATGTCCATTCAACCTGGTAATATTGACCTCTAGCTAATACCTCTAAGCCTTGTACCATTATTGTTGTATTTTACTCTGACTGCAAATCCATTGTAATTCCGTTGTATAGCTTACTGTATATTTCTGTAATTATCTAGTGCGCCCTTAAGGCAATTAAACCATAAAATTAATCTTGGGCTGATGCTTTTACTCTGATCACGAATCTTAGAATACCCAGTGGGTAACAGGACACCCTCCCCGGCGGCCATTTGCTCTAGGTGAAGTTCCCTTACTGACCTGAGAGACAAAGGGGGCGCCGGAGAGCTGTGCCTCTGGAGTTAAGTCACATTGGTGACGTGGAAGGACGGGGGCCGTCCTTCACAAATATTTGCTTGTTTTACCACACAAAGAGTGGTCTTATTTTATTTCTAGCTGCATGGGGAGCTGCAATAATGTTTTCCTCTAGTAGGCCCAATGTACTCTAGTCCGACACGGTATCTCTCAGCACTGTATAGCACTGCTTGGTCACTAGATGGTGGTATTATGTGTACACTGCATTGAATTCCTATCAGTACACTTAATTGAAAACATTTTTTAAGCCTTTTTTGCTGGATAATTGTTCCAGTATTAATAAAACCCTGTGTACCTAAATGGAAGCTCAAGCTCCTCATTCCAGTTTGGGTTCGGCCCATCAGCTGTTGAAGTCTGGCACACAGTGCGCTGGAATGAAACTTCTACAAATGGCCGGACCAATATCTGAAATCACAGAAAATATAACTGAGTAATATGCTGTTATATATATACATGGGCACATACAAGTGACATGCAAGTGCAGTGGTGGCCAAAAGTTGTAAGATCAATACAAATCTAGGTTCTCACAAAGTTACATCTTCAGGGTTTTTAGATTTTAGTTTTTATGTTAATGAAGTACAATTTTCAGCATTTCATAAGTTTTTACACTTTTATTGACAAATACATCAATATTATGTAAAGACTTAATATTTATCGTGTCGATCTAATTTTTCAAGATTTCTGCCCTTCGTCCTGGCACCTACCTAGATATCACTTTCTGGGCCAAAAACTGACTGATGACGACACGTTCTTGCCTAATTAGTGTTTTAAGTTGATCAAGATTTTTTTGCTTGTCGTCCCGCTTTTTGAGGATTAGCCACAGGTTGTCAATGACATTGAGATCTGGGAGTTTCCTGGTCATGAACCCAACATTTCAATGTTTTGGTAACCAAGGTATTTAGCTACCACTTTTGACTTGTGACATGGTCTCCATCATGCTGGAAAAAGCATTGTTCATCACCAAATTGCTCCTGGATTGTTGGGAGAAATTGCTCTTGGAGGATGTTTAGGTCCCATTCTTTATACATAGCAGGGTTCTTAGGCAAAATTGTGAGTGAGCCCCTCCATAGATGAAATACGGATTTTTGTGTTACTCACCGTAAAATCCTTTTCTCCGAGACGCTCATTGGGGGACACAGGACTGTGGGTGTGGCTATTGCCGCTAGGAGGTCGACACTAAGTAAACATAAAAAAATGTTAGCTCCGCCTCCGTTGTATACACCCTGCTACTGGCCGTAGGCTAACTCAGTTTGGTGCAAAAGCAGTAGGGAGAACGAAGCACAAGTCAACATCACCACAGGAACAACATGTACAGAATTAAACCCACCAAGAACATAAAGTTAGATCAAAATAAAGCCATCTGGCTAAAAAAGGGTGGGCGCTGTGTCCCCCAATGAGCGTCTCGGAGAAAAGGATTTTACGGTGAGTAACACAAAAATCCGTATTTCTCCTTCGTCTCATTGGGGGACACAGGACTGTGGGACGTCCTAAAGCAGTCCCTTGGGTGGGAGACCACTTACACAGTGTCAGTCATCATGTCAGGCATAGTCTATCGGTGTGCCACCGCCGCCTGCAGAATCCTTCTACCCAGACTCGCATCCGCCGAAGCCTGGGTATGGATATAATGCTTGGAGAAGGTATGCAAGCTAGAACAGGTTGCTGCCTTACAAACCTGTTTTCGTCCGCGATACATACCTCCTGAATGTTCTCACCAGGTCCAGCGTGTGGAGAGCCTTCTCTACCCAATGCGTTGGTGCCTGGCAGAACCAGGCTGAAACAATGTGTTCGTTGATATGAAAGAATGACATGAGCCTTGGTAAACGGGCAAATTAGGTCTAAACACCATCCTATCCTGGTGAAAGAGAAAGTATGAGGCTCGGCAAAAGTGTTGCTAGTTCCGAGACCCGCCTAATGGAAGTTATGGCTATCAAAAGAAAACCCGACCTTCCAGGAGAGGTACATTAAAGATACTTCCCGAAAGGGCTCAAATGGAGATTCCTGTAAGACTCCCAGCACCAGGTTAAGATCCCAGGTGTCTAGGGGAACCCTGTAGAAGGGTACTATATGGACAACCCCTGTATGAAAGTTGTCACCTGCCAATTGGTGGCAATTCTACGCTGAAAAAATACTGACAAAAAAACGATACCTGTCTTCTAGGAATACTTGGAATTAGACTTGCATCTAGACCGGCCTGGAGAAAAGCCAGAATGTTGGGAATCGAGAACTGTAGCGGGGAATAACTATGTTCCCTGCACCACCTAACAATGACCCTCCAAATATGGTGATAGACCCGAGCTGAAGCCGGCCCTTGAGCGTTTGGTCATTGTGGTAGCGACTCTCTGGGAGAACCCTGCCCGGGATAGAATCTAAGATTCGACGGCCAGGCCGTTAAACATAGGGCTCCTGAGTTCTGGTGGTAAACCAGGCCCTGGGAGAGTAGCTCTGCGTGGTCTGGTAGACGCCACGATATGTCGGTGAGCAGCTGCACCAGATCTGCCTACCGGTGACCGACAAGGTCAATCCTGAATGATAAATATCGCCGGGCCTCCCTCTGTCTCGCTTCCCCTGGGTAGCAGAGTTAGCGGAGGGAACAAGTATGAGAGGTGAAATTGATTCCATGACGGAACCAGAGAGTCCACCGCAATTGCCTGCGGATCCTGTACAGAGAGACAAAACTGACCCCCTTGGCATTGTTCCTGGAGGCCATCAGATCACTATCTGGCGTGCTCAAGCGCCGGCCAATCTACTGAAATACGTCAGGATGTAGGGACCACTCCCAGGATGCCCGACCTGATGGCTGAGAAAATCCACTGCCCAGTTCTGCTCGCTGGGAATGTGCACCGCCGACCGCACCGAGTGGTTCCGCTCAGCCCATCCTAGGACTTGCTTCAGTTCGCGCATGGCCGCCCGGCTTCGGGTACTCCCCTGATGATTTATGTAAGCCACGACCGTGTCATTGTCTGACTGAATCCGGATGGGGTGACCCGCCAAATGGTGACAAAAGCACCGCAGGGTCATCCGAACTGCTTGAATCTCTTATCTATTGGTCGGGTGAGCTGACTCCTGCTGAGCGAACGTTCCTGGATTGTGTGGTGGAAAAAACACCGCTCCCCATCCGAGAAGGCTGGCGTCTGTCGAACCTACTAGCCCATGGATAGGGGGAAAAACCCCTTGAAGTGACGAGTTCCTTGTCCACCATATCAGAGCCAGTCTAACTTGAGGAGACAGCCGGCATCGGCGGTCTAGGGAGCAAGGACTGCTGTCCTAAACCTTGAGCAGACCGTGCTGCAAAGGACGAAGATGGAGCTGCGCACAAGGTACTACCTCTGTTGGTGCCATCATTCTCCCTAAGACCCCCATGCAGACCCAAATCGTGTGGGGGACCGTCCGGCGAAGGATCCGGATCTTTCAGAGAAGAAGCAAGGTGTTCTCTGGTGGGAGAATAGTTAACCCCCGCGCTATGTCAAAGATCATTCCCAAAAAGGTGATCCCTGAGACGGCACGGAAGACGACTTCTTGGAATTCACTAACCATTCCAAGCGAGACAGAGTGTCCAACCGTTTTGGACGTCGATTGACGCCAAATCTTCCCCCTTTCCATGTTAGCTATAACCGAACGGGGCGACTCCATCCAGAAGTGTCGCCGCCTGATAAAGTCATTAAAGTCAAAAATGGGTCTCACGGATCCGTCCTTCCTGGGAACTACAAACAGGTTGGAGTAGAACCCGAAGCCTCCTTTGTCCTATGGAACTGGGACGACTACGCCGGCCTGTTGAAGGAACCCGATAGCCTTGAAAAAAAAGGCTTGAGCCTGAGACTCCATTTTGGGAAAACGAGAGGAAACGAACCTTGTTAGAAGGAAAACGACGAATTCTATCCTAAGAATATTATGTCCCTGACCTACCTGTCGCAGGTGACTGCGAACCAGGTGGGACGAAAACTGGAGTAGGCAGCCGCCTACTCTGGAGTAACGGACTGGACTCTGCCTCCAGCCATTTAGCCGAAAATCTCTGGGACCTAGATCCCATATATCTTGGCTGATTGGAGCGCAATCTTTCCCATTGGATTGGTTCTGTGTTAGACCTGAGTCCTCTGGTCCTGGCTGGGTCCTGGACCACTGTCGCTATGACTCACTCGTGGTTGCGAAAAGCCTTAAATTGCGCCTAAGGCCTGCGATGAAAGGCCTGCCTAACCCTCTGCTGAGGGAGAGGGCTGCTCTTCCCTCCACCAGAGATATCGGATATGAGCTGATCCAATTTCTCGCCAAAAAAAACGGCCACTCCGATAGGGCAAAGGAGTAAGGGAGTTCTTTAAGGTTGAGTCGACCCAGGCTGCCTAGCTGCTGCGTTAGTTTAGAATGGCAGTTGACATCCCACCAAAATCTCAACCATAAGGTGATTTAGAATACCTCTGTAGGAGCGTCCTTACCGTGTAGTTCTCCGTCAGGGACTATGAACAAAACATCAAAGCCTTGGCTACCTAGTTAGCTGCAAAAGGAGGGGAGAGCGCAGAACCTGATGCCTCTGGCTCTGACCGAGCCAAGTGTCAGCGAGGCAGTCAGACGGATGTTTTATAGAGGACCCACTAGGGAGGGAAAGCAGTGATTTAGACGCCAAACGAGATATGGGGAAATCAACTGCGGAAGCTTCTGCCAATTCCTTAAGGAGGTCCGGGGCTGATAGCTCTGTACCCAGAGAAGCATTTGTCTGCTACACTCGGTGGCGGCAATTCCTTGATCCTAGGATGAGAGCAAAAGACCTCGTGAGCCTGCTTGGCTCGCTTAAAAACACATCTTCTGTACCCAGAGTCTGGTTTACGGCTTAAATGAAACCATGAATTGTCCCCCTGAAGAGGAAGGAGGCAGTGAGCCAGAGCCGTTTTTTTTTTTTTTTTTTTTAAAGGCTGTAGGCCAGTTTTTTCCTGTGTATGCTGGTGCCCCATATGTGGGGGGGACCACTGTATGGGCGCACGGCAGAGCTCAGAAGGGAAGGAGAGCCATTTGACTTTTTTAATGGAAAATTAATTCCAATCGTTAGCGGACACCATGTGGTGTTTGGAGAGCCCCTGTATTAGGGTCGAGTTCCCGCTTCTGCACAAGGGGAATCTCGAGCCGTCCTGCTGCGGTCTCCCATCCGTCTCCGGCCGCAGTGGACTTTGGTCCCAGCGACTCGCCCAGTCTCACATTATGCAGAGGATTACTGAAAATGAAAATTCTGGACAGCCCAGGTGATTCTGGTGGCGAGGATAAATGCAGCGCCAGGAAGCCGTGGTTAGGGTATCGTCACACCAAGCGAGGTCGCCAGCGAGATCGCCCAAGCGCCATTTTTATGACGCAGCAGCGACCTAGCCAGCGATGCCGACATCGCTGTCGCGATCGCCGATGCCACACACATATATACACACATCCTCCAGGACTTACCTGAGATTTGGTGTGGCACCCAGGTCCGCAGACCGGTAGAACGGAGCGACCAGCAGTGCACCGATCGCCAAGTGTGACAGCGCCCCCACACAGCCCATCAGAGAGGAACGGAGGTTCCTTGAAGTAGGCCGAAGCCGGGGACTACATTTTTTCGGCGCCGGCCCGATGACACAGGGGCGGGCTCGCCGGAAGTAGGGGCGGGCTCGCCGGAAGTAGACGCGGCTGAGGGCGGGACATCTGCCTGCAGCCTAGGACCGAAGCCAGGGAGTGGAGTTTCGGCGTCTGCCGGATGACGGTGCCTCCGCTGGAGCTGCACACTCCAGGAGTGAGGCTGCAGCGGTCCACAGGGCTACGTGGCGTTACTTGCCGGGCCCTACCAAGCAGTGGACATTCCTTTCCCCGGCCTAGCATAGCAAAAGCCGGGGGCTAAATTTGAGACGATGCACGCCCAGCGTCTGGGGCGGACCCGCCGGAAGTCGACACGCCTCAGGGGGCGGGACTTCCATTGCGGCCCGGCCGAAGCCAGGATCCCGGCCTCCTGCCCTGAAAACGCCGCTCCATAGCGTCGCGGCCTCGCTTTGGGAGCCCAAGGAGGCGCTGGGATTCCCCCCCCCTTGCAGCCAATGCGAGTCCTGCTCAGCATGGACATCACCATCCACATTCAGGTTAGAGGGGGGGTATCTATCCAAGGAAGGACGGTGCAGCTATCATACAGCCTAGGGTTTCAATACCCTAGGGTGGAGCTTCGCACTGCTCTGTTACAAAGCCCCAGTGCTTCTCTCTCTCTGTGGTGCCAAGCCACAGTCTGCTGTGACAGGGGACGGTGCAGAAAAAAAGGCTCAATCCACCTGTCCCTCTGCAAGGGATGTGGAGAGGGGCCGTCCACTTCCCTGTAGTACCGCTGTTCCATCAGCGGAGGTACAGTGGGATTACTGCCATGGATGTTTGACACTCACCGAGGTGCGCGTCCCGGCCTAAGCCGCCGCGACGAGGCTTCACGGATAAATTTCAAGAAGGTACTGGGTAAGAAAATATCTCAATCCATCATCTCTTAGGAGAGAAGTGGAGAGAAACCTTCCGCCTCCTTGCATCATCCGCTTTTTTAAAAGTGGTGAAGCAGTGGGGCTGCACGGACGCCATGTAGAGGCCTCTGAGCATCCTATGGGTTCAATCCCTAAGGATGGGCAGGGCAGGTTGTCCGGCATAAGCCTAGCTGCGGACGAGGATACATGAAGGTAACACTCCATGTGGTCGACCGTAAGTTGGTGCGGGGAGATCGGTGCCCTTTAAGAGACCCGTCGCCCTTGAATCAGCTCAGGCATGGCATCCCACGTCGCAGGAGAGGATACGTGGAGGCGACACTCGCACGTGCTCGCCTGTTGTTGGTTTGGGGAGATCAGACCCCTTCAATAGGGTCCGTCGCCCCTGTCTTATCTTCATGGTAAAAAAGAAAAAAGGTCTGGGAAAAAAACAGACGTGTGCCTCCTACGGACACTAAGCAAAAACTGAGTTAGCCTACGGCCAGTAGCAGGGTGTATACAACGGAGGCGGAGCTAACATTTTTTTATGTTTACTTAGTGTCGACCTCCTAGCGGCAATAGCCACACCCACAGTCCTGTGTCCCCCAATGAGACGAAGGAGAAAAGTTATCCTTCACATTAATGGTGTCAAGATGCTTTATTGTTGGCAGACACAAGATTGATGGTAGCCCTCACCTTTTCTTCTCCGGAGAATCATTCTTTCAGGTGTCCCTAACAGTCTGAAGGGGGCTTCATCAAAAAAAATAACTTTGCAGGAAGTACTAGGATTGCACTACAGAGGGTAAAGTTATTTTCTCTGATGAAGCCCCCTTCAGACTGTTTGGGACATATAGAAGAATGATTGTCCAGAGAAGAAAAGGGGAGAGCTACCATGAGTCCTGTGTCTGCCAACAGTAAAGCCTCTTGACACCATGGATGTGTGGGGACTTTTCATTTTAAAAGGACTGGTCTCACTCACAATTTTGCCTTAAAACAACAATGCCATGAATAAAATATGATATCAAAACCTCCTCCAAAAGCAACTTCTCCCAACCATCCAGGAGCAATTTGGTGCTGAACAATGTTTTATCCAGCATGACGGAGACCATGTCACATGGCAAAAGTTATACCTCAGTGGCTCGGTGAACAAAATATTGAAATTTTGGGACCATGGCCAGGAAACTCCCCAGATCTCAAAGCCATGGATAACCTACTGTAAATTCTCAAAAAGTGGATGGGCAAACAAAAATGCAGAAATTGTGATAAACTCCAAGCACTGATTAGACAAGAATGGATCATTAGGCAGGATTCGGCCCAGAATCGATTATCCATTTTGCCAAAGCCAAGGGTAGAAGTCTTGAAAAATAAGAGACAACACTGTAAAATATTGAGACTTTACATAAACTTGATGTATTGGATAATAAAAATGTAAAAAATTATAAAATGCTGCTAATTGTTTTCCCATAACCAAAATTTTGTCTGCAGGACCTTAGGTACCCCATGGTTACGACCACTAGCAGCTAGCTGTCACTAAATCAGTGGTCGTAACCATGGATACCTAAGGTCCTGCAAAGCCTGCACATGAAAAAAGAGACACAGCGAATCAGAAAAAACTGTACTACATTTCTAATTGAGGGTAATATATATTTGCTAATATTATTATTACATATACTACATATTGGGCTAGGATCTCAGAGATGAGAATACCCCTTTAGTAGTGTCATTAGACGCTCATCCTACTTTGTTCCTCACTATGCTTTACACTGCTGCTCTGCTCATGCAGCCTGGCTGAACTGATTCCCAATATAAAAAAAATCTAAAACGACATAAAACTAAATATTGAGGGAGACAAACGATTATCACATGCACACAGATCTAAGAAATACACCCCAAATAGAAGATCCTTGAGTTGGCACATTTTGGTTTCAGTGACTTTTGGTCTGTGGTGCAGTATGAATATTAACCTCGATCTGTGACTTATCTGTGGGTAATTACCTACATTTACAATTCCAAATTTAGGACATTAATGCCACACCCAAGGAACAATTCTTACAGCCCACTTTTGGGTGCGACTTTGAAACAGTCTGCCATCTTTGTGCTCCAGTCCAATGGATCCTTGCAAAATATCAATCAATGCCAGGTACGCTCAATGCAAGGGATAACTTTAGGATATTGTGGAATTTATTCACTATCTTCCGGTACCTGGTTAACTGAACTCTCTGGAGACTGGGCCTGTTCCCGGGGCGAGGCAGACGCTGTAAACATCTCATTAAATGATCTTGTTGACTTGGACGGAAGGGCTGGTTTACTAGGAAGAAAACATATGTATTAGTACACTGGTATCTTAAAATCATCTTAATATTCTGATACACAACAATAGAGAACAACAGAAAATGCAGCTAGAGAGTAAATGAACAGTTCTGAAAACTCATGATTTAGGAAGCTCAGGATGGACAGTACAGGTACCTCTCATATCAGTCCGCTCTTCAAGATCGGTTTCAGGTCTCATAAGCCTGCCTCAACAATCAGCCCAGTCTGTCTGACACTGTATAAGGTCGGGGGTCACACGAGCGATGATTCTTTCATGTGAGAGAATCGGCTCGATTAAGTAGATGAACCTCGGCTCAAACTCTGACAGCGTTAGTTTGAGAAAATCGGACCACAGCTGTGGAGGTGAAAAACTTAATTTTTCCATCTTCTTCATTGCCTGAGTTCAGGGATGTCGGACTGCACTCAGTTGACAACCATGTGCAGTACGATGTTTCACAAGCACCCACAAACTTGGGGCGCATGATCTGAATTCCGGAGCAACTCGCAGCATGCTGCGATTTTTTTTCATCATGCTGAATCAGTATGAGAAAAAAATAGCAGATCTGCACTGCCCCATAGTATAACATTGGGCCAAGTGCTATCCGATAAAACATCAGATAGCACTCGGCTCTGTTATACACTCATGTGAATGAGCCCTGACATTGCCACTTGCAAACTTTTAACAAGGATTTAAAAATATAATTTAAGTAAACCGAAAATTTAATTTTTGTTAAAATATTGGAAATATACCGTAAGTATAATTTATGAAGGAAGCAAGAACTGCCAAACATTTAATGGAAGAGGGACACAGATACAACCTGTATTAGACATAAAGGAGGGCTTCATACACATCCTGTTCAAATTGTCATGTAGTGGTACTCCTAGACTCATTTGCACAAAGTGCAAAGCCTGCCGAAAATTACAAGCAGGGTCATCCATACACCCTTGAAGACACCAACTGGAGTGCCTCATTCAAATATTTTGAACAAAATATAGTTGTTGTACTCACCCACTCTTGAAAGCTCTGCACGCAGTGCAAAACCTGCCAAATATTACAAGCAGGGCCATCCATACACCCTTGAAGGCACCAACTGTAGTGCCTCATTCAAATATAAAGAAAGAGTAGCTGTAAGCATTTTCTGTTATGAACCCCCCGGCGGCACTAAAAACCCTCTCAGACAAGATGCTAGCGGCATGGCAGCACAACACCTCCAAGGCATAGAGGGACAGCACATGCCAGGTATACAGTTTTGAGTCCCAAAACTTGAAGGCCGCAGATGAATTAGTGAATACATTGGTTTCGCGGCCAGGTATTGCTTGACAATCTTTAAACACTTTTCCCTCCTTGTCAAAAATAACCAGTCATCAAGGCCTGGCCACTGGGAGGGTGTCATGAAATTGACTCAGGCCTTTGACAGTGTAACCCTGCCTCTGCTGTACCTGGTGTGTGTGTCTCCCTCGCCTTTCCTCCTTGATTGGGCAAGGAAGATTGTTCCCTACCACTACCGTTGTCTGATGGGAATTTTTTCAACATATTTTCCAAAATGGCATTCTGGTATCGCATCATTTTAGTAGACCTCTTCGCTTCAGGAATGAGAGATGTAAGGTTCTCCTTGTAGCATGGGTCTAGCAGAGTGCCCAACCAGTACTCTTTTTTGCGAAAAAGAAAAATATAACGCGAGGGTCATGGAAAAAGTAGATGAGGTGAGGCTGGCCAGTAGCTCCCTGTCTCATGTCTTCCTCCATCTCTACCTGGTCTGCATGCATAGCTTCAAGTTTAATTGTCAGCAGCGACTGTTTAAAGGGAATCTTGTCACCCCAAAAATGCCATATCAAGTAAAGATATGGCTGAATAGAGCGTCCCATAACTAAGCTAACGGTGGGTATCATATATCATGATACCCCGTTTTCATAGCAAAATACCTTTGTAAAGTTGGTGATTGAACGTGTCAATCACTGCAGTCAGGTCAGGAGGGCGGCGGTTTTCATGTCCTCCCCCGCTCCTCGTCATCTCTTTCGTATCGCCGTCTGTGAATACCACAGACGGCGTTAGTTTCCCGCAATTGCGCAATTCAAAATTCTGCCGGCGCATGCGCAGTATGCTTTGCCCAGCAGTGGGCAAAGCATAAAATTACTACAGCGCATGCGCTAGTATTTCCTTGCCCCGGAAAATCCTGCTTGCCTTGGACGACTTCCGGGGCAAGGAAAGACTAGCGCATGCGCTGTAGTAATTTTATGCTTTGCCCACTGTGTGTGCCCCAGTGTCAAGCCTTTTGTAGCCTCTAACAGGTTTTCCTCCAGGATCACCTGTCCCTGCTAAAGAAACGCATCCCACAGCAGGATGCGGCCACCACTATTTTTGATGGTGGGGATGGTGTTTTCAAGGTGATGTGCGGTGTTAGTTTTCCACCATGCATAGTGATTTGCATTTAGCCCAAAACATTCTATTTTGGTCTCATCTGACCACAGCACGTTTTTTCACATGCTAGCGGTGTCCCTCTTCATGGCTTTTGTAAACTTCAAATGGGAATTCTTATGGCTTGTTTTCAAAAATGGATACTCTTCCATAAAGGCCAGATTTGTGTAGTATACGACTAATAATAATAATAATAATCTTTATTTTTATATAGCGCTAACATATTCCGCAGCGCTTTACAGTTTGCACACATTATCGTCGCTGTCCCCGATGGGGCTCACAATCTAGATTCCCTATCTGTATGTTTTTGGAGTGTGGGAGGAAACCGGAGTACCCGGAGGAAACCCACGCAAACACGGGGAGAACATACAAACTCCTTGCAGATGTTGTCCTAGGTGGGATTCGAACCCAGGACTCCAGCGCTGCAAGGCTGTAGTGCTATCCACTGAGCCACCGTGCTGCCCAGTAGGTGTCCTGTGGACAGTTTCTCCCTCCTGAACTGTGGATCTGTGTAACTCCTCCAGAGTGATCATGGGCCTCTTGGCTGCTTTTCTAATTAGTGCTCTCCGTGATTGGGAAGTCTGATTAGCTGGATGTCCTTGGTTTGATAGCTTTGCAGTTGTGCCAAACTCCTTCCATATATGTATGATGGACTGAACACTACTCCATGAGATGTTCAGAGCTTGAACTATTATTTAACCCCTTCATGACCCAGCCTATTTTGACCTTAAAGACCTTGCCATTTTTTGCAATTCTGACCAGTGTCCCTTTATGAGGTAATAACTCAGGAACGCTTCAACGGATCCTAGCGATTCTGAGATTTTTTTTTCGTGACATATTGGGCTTCATGATAGTGGTAAATTTAGGTCGATAATTTTTGCGTTTATTTGTGAAAAAAATGGAAATTTGGCGAAAATTTTTAAAATTTTGTAATTTTCAAATTTTTAATTTTTATTCTGTTAAACCAGAGAGTTATGTGACAAAAAATAGTTAATAAATAACATTTCCCACATGTCTACTTTACATCAGCACAATTTTGGGAACAACATTTTTTTTGTTAGGAAGTTATAAGGGTTAAAATTTGACCAGCAATTTCTAATTTTTACAGCAAAATTTACAAAACCATTTTTTTTAGGGACCACCTTACATTTGAAGTCACTTTGAGGGGTCTATATGGCAGAAAATACCCAAAAGTGACACCATTATAAAACCTGCACCCCTCAAGCTACATTCAAGAAGATTATTAACCCTTCAGGTGCTTCACAGGAACTAAAGCAACGTGGAAGGAAAAAATGGACATTTTAATTTTTCCAACAAAAATTTTCTTTTAGCATCAATTTTTTCATTTTTACATGGGCAACAGGATAAAATAGATCCTAAAATTAATTTGTTGGGCAATTTCTCCTGAGTACACAGATACCTCATATGTGGTCATAAACCACTGTTTGGGCGCACGGCAGGGCTCAGAAGGGAAGGAGCGCCATTTGACTTTTTAAATGGAAAATATGCTGGAATATTTAGCGGTTGCCATGTCGCATTTGGAGAGTCCCCGTGTGCCTAAACATTGGAGCTCCCCCACAAATGACCCCATTTTGGAAACTAGACCCCCTAAGGAACTTTTCTAGATGCATAGTGAGCACTTTGAACCCCCAGGTGCTTCAAAAATTGATCCGTAAAAAAAAGAAAGTACTTTTTTTTCACAAAAATTTTCTTTTAGCCTCAGTTTTTTCATTTTCACATGGGCAACAGTATAAATTGGATCCTAAAATTTGTTGGGCAATTTCTCCTGAGTACACAGATACCTCATATGTGGTCATAAACCACTGTTTGGGCGCACGGCAGGGCTCAGAAGGGAAGGAGCACCATTTGACTTTTTGAATGGAAAATATGCTGGAATATTTAGCGGTTGCCATGTCGCATTTGGAGAGTCCCTGTGTGCCTAAACATTGGAGCTCCCCCACAAGTGACCCCATTTTGGAAACTAGACCCCCTAAGGAACTTATCTAGATGCAAAGTGAGCACTTTGAACCCCAGGTGCTTCACAAATTGATCCGTAAAAAAAAGAAAGTACTTTTTTTTCACAAAAATTTTCTTTTAGTCTCAGTTTTTTCATTTTCACATGGGCAACAGTATAAATTGGATCCTAAAATTTGTTGGGCAATTTCTCCTGAGTACACAGATACCTCATATGTGGTCATAAACCACTGTTTGGGCGCACGGCAGGGCTCAGAAGGGAAGGAGCGCCATTTGACTTTTTGAATGGAAAATTAGCTCCAATCGTTAGCGGACACCATATCGTGTTTGGAGAGCCCCTGTGTGCCCAAAGTTTAGAGCTCCCCCACAAATGACACCATTTTGGAAACTAGACCCCCTAAGGAACTTATCTAGATGCAAAGTGAGCACTTTGAACCCCCAGGTGCTTCACAGAAGTTTATAACGCAGAGCCGTGAAAATAAAAAATCCTTTTTTTTTCTCAAAAAATGATTTTTTAGCCCACTATTTTTTATTTTCACAATGGTTACAGGAGAAATTGGACACCAAAAGTTGTTGTCCAGTTTGTCCTGAGTACGCTAGTACCCCATATGTGGGGGGAACCATTGTTTGGGCACACTTCAGGGCTCGGAAGGGATGTAGTGAAATGCCGACTTGATGGAATGGTCTGCGGGCATCTTGTTACGTTTGCAGAGCCCCTGATGTGCCTAAACAGTAGAAACCCCCCACAAGTGACCCCATTTTGTAAACAAGACCCCCAAAGGAACTTATCCAGATGTGTGGTGAGCACCTTGAACCCCCAAGTGCTTCACAGAAGTTTATAATGCAGAGCCGTGAAAATAAAAAATCATTTTTATCCTCAAAAACTGATTTTTTTAACCCGCAATTTTTTATTTTCACAAGGGTAACATGAGAAATTGGACCACAAAAGTTGTTGTACAGTTTGTCCTGAGTACACTGGTACCCCATGTATGGGGGGGAACCACTGTTCGGGCACACGTTGGGGCTCGGAAGGGAAGTAATAACGTTTTGAAATGCCGACTTTGATGGAATGGTCTGCGGGCGTCATGTTAGGTTTGCAGAGCCCCTGATGTGCCTGAACAGTAGAAACTCCCCACAAGTGACCCCATTTTGGAAACTAGACCCCGCAAAGAACTTATCTAGATGTGTGGTGAGCACTTTGAACCCTTAACGGCTACACAGCAGTTTATAACGCCCGGGCATGAAAATAAAAAATCATATTTCTTCCACAATCAGGATCTTTTAGTCCCCAATTTTTTTATTTTCCCAAGGGTAGCAGGAGAAATTAGACCCCAAAAGTTGTTGTCCAATTTGTCCTGAGTACGCTGATACCCCATATGTGGGAGAAAACTACTGTATGGGCGCACGTCGGGGCTCGGAAGGGAAGTAGTGACGTTTTGAAATGCCCACTTGATTGAATGGTCTGCGGGCGTCATGTTACGTTTGTAGAGCCCCTGATGTGCCTAAACTGTAGAAACTCCCCACAAGTGACCCCATTTTGGAAACTAGACCCCGCAAATAACTTATCTAGATGTGTAGTGAGCACTTTGAACCTCCAAGGGATACACAGAAGTTTATAACGCCTGGGCATGAAAATAAAAAAATCATATTTTTACCACAAACATGATCTTTAGTCCCCAATTTTTTATTTTCCCAATGTTAACAGGAGAAATTAGACCCCCAAAGTTGTTGTGCAATTTTTCCAGAGTACGCTGATACCCCATATGTGGGGGTAAACCACTGTTTGGGCATACGTCGGGGCTTGGAATAAAGGGAGCACTGTTTGACTTTTTGAACGCAAAATTTGCAGGAATCAATGGTGGCGCCATGTCGCGTATGGAGACCCCCTGATGTGCCTAAATAGTGGAAACCCCTCAATTCTAACTCCAACCCTAACCCCAACACACCCCTAACCCCAACCCTAACCCCAACACACCCCTAACCCTAATCCCAACTCTAACCATAAACCTAACCACAAGCCTAACCCTAATCCCAACCCTAACCCCAAAACACCCCTAACACTTATCCTAACTCTAACCCTAACCACAAACCTAACCCTAATCCCAACCCTAACCCTAATTCCAACCCTAACCCAAATTCCAACCCTAACCCAAATTCTAACCGTAACCCAAATTCTAACCGTAACCCTAATTCTAACCCTAACCCTAAGGCTGGGTTCATATTGCGTTTCACCAGCCCGTTCAACACGTAGCGTTGACGGGCTGGTAACGGTATAGCATAACGCGATCGTGTTATGCTATACCCGCTAGCGCCGATGAATCAACAGATGATTCATCTGTGCTAGTGGTGACGGAGCCCAGACGCTGCAGCCCGTGTCCGAGGCTCCGTCACTGAATGACGGCACGTCGCGAACGCATGCCACTTTACGGCATGCGTTGCGATGCGCACACAAATGGGGTGAATGGCAGCGTTAACGGACTGCGTTACACCGCGTTATACCGAGGCAGTCCATCTAACGGACTGCCATAATGCAATATGAACCCAGCCTAACCCTGAGGCCCCGTGCACACGTTGCGGATTCACTTGCGGATTTTTCTAAAATCCGCAGTAAAATGACCTGCCTTTTACCTGCGAATTTAGCGCGGATTTGCTGCGGTTTTTTCCTGCGGTTTTTGTTGTGAATGGGTTTGAGATGAGTTCTGAGCAGAGGCTCCCTCTGGTGGTTACAAGCGGTACTAGTGAGGATTGGGAATCAGGTGTTACTGATTGGTCTTATTTAAGGGAATCATTTTCCCATCAGGGTTGCCGGTGATCAATTGTTCTGGTCTGAATCCTTCTTTCCAGTTTCCCTTGTAGCCTGCTGTGTCGTGTCTGCATCTCCTGCTATCAGATAAGACAATTTCTTATTTTGTGTTTTTGCTATATTTTTGCATTTTGTCCTGCACTTCTGTGGGGGCCTTCAGGGTCCCCTCCGGGGGCTTTTGCCCTCTCAGTTTAGTCCAGCCACTGTGTTTTGTAGTTTTGCTTTTTCCAGTTTTTTCAGTGGCTGCTGTTTTTGTTACACCAGAGAACTAATTTAGGTGGTAGAGGTCGTGTGATCTCAGGTGATTTGAAATTAGTAGAGTTGGTGTTTTTTCAGGGTTTTCTGGGATTGCAGTAAGTACCCTTCCTGTCCTTTTCTATTTAGATAGTTTGGGCCCCAGCGTTTGCTCATACTATTTTCTTTCTGTGTCAGTATTTCCTCTTGTCTAACCGCCATTTCATGTTTGGGGGCTTTCTATTATCTTTGGGGTTCTGCTCCGGGGCAGATAGCTTTCCTATTTCTATCTTTAGGTGTAGTTAGTTTCTCAGGCTGTGACGAGGCGTCTAGGACCATCGTAGGAACGCTCCACGGCTGCCTCTAGTTGTGGTGGTTAGTCAGGGTACTGCAATCCCATAGATTCCAACTGCTCTGGTGTATTTCCTTTTTTACCTGCACTCCTCAGCTACCGTAACATAACAGGTTTTACAACTATAATGGAATAGGTGTAAAACCGCTGCGGAATCTGCACAAAGAATTGACATGCTGCGGATTTAAAACCGCAGGAAATCCGCGCTGAAAAATTCGCAGCATGTGCACAGCGTTTTTTTTACCATTTATTTGCATTGTACTGTACATGGTTTCTGGATCTGCTGTGGATCCGCAGCGCCAAATCCGCTGCGGATCCGCAGCAAAATCTCCGCTGCGGATCAGCAGCAAAATCCGCTGCGGATCAGAGGCGAAATCCGCTGCGGATCAGCAGCGAAATCCCCGCTGCGGATCAGAGGCGAAATCCGCTGCGGATCAGCAGCGAAATCAGCTGCAGATCAGCAGCGAAATCCGCTTCGGATACGCAGCGAAATCCGCTGCGGATACGCAGCAAAATCCGGTGCTGATTAGCAGCAAAATCCGCTGCGGATCCCCAGCAAAATCAGCTGCGGATCCGCACCAAAATCCGCTGCGGATCAGCAGCTAAATCCGCTTCGGATCAGCAGCGAAATCCGCAGCGGATTAGCAGCGAAATCCGCTGCGGATCCCCAGCGAAATCCGCTGCGGATACGCAGCGAAATCCGCTGCGGATACGCAGCGAAATCCGCTGCGGATACGCAGCGAAATCCGCTACGGATCAGCAGCGAAATCCGCAACGTGTGGACAGGGCCTAAAAGGGAAAAAAAAAAATTCTTTATTTTATTTTTTGTCCCTACCTATGACAGGGGGGGTTCATTTACTTTTATTTTGATCACTGAGAGTTTATCACAGTGATCAAAATAAATTGTACTGTGAAAGGCGCACTGCGCATGCACCCGCCATTTTCCAAGATGGCGGCGCCCATGAAGAGTCCCGGGCGGACGCCGGGACGGATCAAGAGGCCGCAGAAGACCGGGGGAGGTGAGGACAGGCGTGGGGGGGTGATCGGAGGGCAGGGGGTAGCGGAGAACACCGGAGGGGAGAGGATCGGAGCGGCCAGCAGATGATAGTAACGGCGGTGACCGTTACTCGGTGTGGGGAGGGTGGGAACACAGTGTCCAGCCATGGCCGATGCTATTGCAGCATCGGCCATGGCTGGATTGTAATATTTCACCACTTTTCAGTGGTGAAATATTACTAATCGCTCTGATTGGCTGTTTCACTTTTAACAGCCAATCAGAGCGATCGTAACCACGTGGGGGTTAAGCCACCCCCACTGTGGTGATGCGCAAGGGGTCCTGTGCCTGCGGGTCGGGTGACCTTTCAGTGACCCCGGTCACCCGAACCGCAGGAACATGATTTATAGCATGATGCCTACGTTGGCGTCATGGGTCGGGATGGCACAGGTTTTCATGACGCCAACGTAGGCGTCATGGGTCGGGAAGGGGTTAAAACCTGACCTGTCTGGTGTGTTCCTTGGTTTTCATGATGCTGTTTGATCAATTGTGTTCGCAAACAAACCTCTGAGGCCTTCACATAACAGCTGTAGTTCTCCTGTGTGTAATTTATTCTCAATATTACTCAATTTACTAATTCTGGAGGAAATTGGTCTATTCGGCCACCAATGTACGTTGTCAAGATTTGTGTGAGGGATGTGAGCAGGGATCCTTATAAAAACAATGGTAGATAGTGTTACTCGCTTATCCCCTCCTTTTTAAACTGACCAGCTGCACATGGATGATCCAGTGGACAATCTTTTAGGTAATTTCTTCACAGTTCCAAGACAAATGATGAGAGAGAATGAGAGAGAGAGAGAGAGAGAGAGAGAGAGAGAGAGAGAGAGAGAGAAAGAACGAGAGTGAGAAAAAGACAAAGAGACAGAGAGAAAGAGCGAGAAAGAGATAAATAATGATTTGTAGGATGATTTTAGAATCTTATTATTTGCGTAAATTAAATTCACATGTTTCTTCTTTGTAGAACGCCGTGTCTATAAAGACTGACATTGTTTACTGCCATGAACATCCTCCATCACACTCATATGTGGGGATGTGCATCCTCCCCTTTAATATTGGAAAGAAATACAAAAGAAACCTGTTTTAGTGTCAGCACTAGAATCCGATTACGGTATGTGGATATAGACGCACGTTGGAATTTAATAAAGCCGCATTGTCCTTGGCACATCTGTTGTATATTCATGATGGCTAAGAATATATTACCACAAAGAAAGCTACAGGAATATACAAAAGGGTGAGAGGCATGAAAACTGTCCTTGTTGCCCTTCGCAACCAATCACAGCGCAGCTTTCATATTACCACAGTAAGTTAAAGAGATGAAAGCTGAGCTCTGATTGGTAGCTATAGGCAACAAAGTCAGTTTTAATGTAATTGAGGCCTAATAATTAAGGCCTGTGTGTAGAAGATACCAGCATAACTCATACCTACTAATGGCATCCAATATCACTCCCACATTGCTTTATGCACAGTAATCATGTTATTGTTGTTGTACAAAGAAAGAAAAGCTCCTCTCCAATATCATGGAAACACAGGGTCACCACTTATTTGACGTCCATACAGTCAAATGTTCAGTGCTCCCTAGAGAATCTACTCCTCCTCTATAGAAGGGAGTATTGGAGCGGTAGTGAGGAATAACGATCGTTATGCAGAAAAAAGCTGACACAATCATATTCCATCCATAATAAAGCTGCTATTCTAGGCCCGACTTTGGGTTTTGTGGCCGAACTAACAGCATCATTGGTAGAACAGAACCAGCATCCTGCGAAAGAGCCAGGCCCATATGACTGCAGGGAGCTGATGGTACCGTCTTGACAGCCACGGTGTATATGAAGGCTCAAGCGGCCGCCATGTTTGTATACCTGTGAAGCCCAGCATAGGCATTGGTAATTTCCTAATACATCGTACCAATAGGCTATGTTCACACGTTGCGTTTTTGCCGCATTTTTTTTTCTGCACAAAACCTGCTCTCTTGGCAGTAAAGAAGCTGCTTACAAAAAGCAGGTTTTTCTGCATTTTTGCTGCGTATTTGCTGCGTTTTTATTGTCTCTTGTCCATGTTGATAAAGTTTAGTGCCCAACGAAATAAAATGATGCAACTTCTGAAGTTTTTGCACCAAAAAAGCAGCAAAACCTGATATCTGCGTTTTTGCACTTACTAATTGCTATGCATGAAAAAATGCTGCAAAAAAACTGAAAGAAGTGACCTGCTACAGTTCTCAAAAGTGCAGCAATTTTCCAATTTAGTCAGGAAAAAAAACCAATGTGTGTGCATGAGATTTCTGAAATCTCATAACTTTTACTGGTACTGTAAAACGCAACTTAACATTACCATTTAAAAAAGCAGTAAAAAAAAATGCAGCAAAAGTGCAATGTGTGAACATATCCTTACAGTTTTGCAGTGTACAATCAAGTAATTGCAGGTTCAAAGTCTCCTAGTGGGACCAATGTAATTTTTTTTTAAACAAATGTATAAAAATATTGAAAAAAATATCTATAAAATTGTTCATATCGCCCTTTTTATCTCAGAATGAAAATAAAATGTAAAAAGAAAGAAGAAAAAAAATTAGGTACCGATGTATGCTTATTCGTCCGAATTAATGAAATGTCATAACATTTGTCCTATATGGTGAATGCAGAAATTAAAAAAAAAAAAAAAACTAAATGGCAGAACACCTGTTTTTGGGGTCACTTTGCGTACCAAAATAATAATAATAATAATAATAAAATATATATATATATATATATATATATATATATATATATATATATATTTATTACCAATTATGGACCCCCAAAGTGGTGATGGCAAAAACTATAGCTCATAGTGCCAAAACGAAAGCTGATAATACTGTATCAACCAAAAATAAAAAAAGTTATAGCTCTTGGAAGGTGAGAAGGAAAAAAAATCGAAAGCAAAAGAGTATCCCCCACTGGGACGCTATTATCCAGGGTACAGGTAGACCTGGAGCCATGAATATAGTTATATAATTCATGCTGTTAGTTCAGGTAACAGAGCACGTAACAATAATTGGGGCCTTTAAAATAGTTGGGATATTATAAAATGGGGTGTACTTAGCGTTGACACATTGGCTTATGAGTGGTATAAAATAGCAGACAAGCAAGTGCGGTGTTTCCCTTGTAACTCAGTAGTCTGGGCTATAAACTACAGTGCCACCACCATTTCTAGAGTTTTTAGAGTCAATGCTTTAGTTCCAAAAGGTCCTGATGGATCCTTAAAAAATATTTAAAGGGGCGCTACTGTTTTAACATGTGATGGTACACAGCCATCACTTAATTATCACTGGGATGTGACCTTTGGGACCCCCTTCTGAGACTGGGAATGAAGGAGCCACAGTGCTTCTTCTTCAGTGCCTCAACCTCTTCCCATATTTCCACTCCACAAGAGAGTGTTCCAGTTCTTGGCCTGCAGAATGGCGGTGGCTCCAGTTACCCCTATATTCATACCCATTTTACTCTGCAGTAAACATTGCACCCACTGACTTATCTGCATAAGCTTGAGTGAGAGCACCCTTGACCTATCTAGATCTGCAAACATGGTCCAGGGATGACCCAACAAGCAGCAGTAAACTCTTGGAATAGTTCTCTCACCTAGACGTCGGTTTTCTGACTGGTATGTCATAAGCACGGATGACGTTCACCAGGACCTTAATGTCCCCATCAGAAAGGTTCTGAGCAGTGACCTTCTTCCGCTCTTTTCTCCTGGGCTTCAGTGGACGCTTCGGTTCCGCTAACTTGAATAGATCCATTCCCAGGATCCTGAGACGTGAGTAGAAACCATTATTGGCCTGTATATTACATCATATATCTACAGGTCTAACTATGCAGCAGTCCTCAGTGGAGCCCTCTTGAGATGGCTTGGAGAAATATAAGAGAATGGACAGCAATGGGTGCAAGCAGTAATGAAAATGTCCCACTTTGCAATTCCCAATTATTTATGGTCATGGTGGACTGTGGTCAAAAATGGTGGACGAGAGGTTGGGAAAAGTATATCAGATACCAGAGTATAAATGAAACTGCAGTAATGTACTACTAATATGCCAGACTTACACACTCATTTCACGTACTCTTTGATCAAATATGCTATTAAAGTGCTCAGTGCACCCTGGGGGTGGCCAGACAGTTCATTGCACCTTCCCACCTCTGCTCTCAACTGGCTCCTGTAAAAACAAAGCTGTCAATCAAGAAACAGGAGAGCAGAGATAGTTGAAAATGAGTAGGGGGAAGGTGCACTGAACTGTTTGGCCACCCCCAAGGTACACTGAACGCCTTATTAACAGCCAGTCTTCTAGATTTGGTTCTTGATCCACCTTCTTTGCATTGTGGAAATCATTTTGGACGATGCACCTGAGCATTATTACATTATTAATGTATTTTCCAAGCCATTTTACAGAGCAGTGGTCTTCAGTATATGCTTCTCCGGCTGCTGTGATACTACAACTCCCAGCGGTCCCTGTCCAACATGCTTGGGGTTGTGGTTTCACGACAACTGTAGTTACAAGATGTAGACCACTGTTTCTTCGGCATCTATGAGGACTGCAGTATAGGACTGACACTATGTATGACTATTGTACAAAACACCACCATAAAGTTGTTACAAGTTGCAAAAAAACCCAAAACGATTTTAAATTCTAGGATCCCACTGATCTCAGGTCCCATCAATGTGATACAACCATATAGTTCAATTATACAGCATTGAGAAAAGACTACGATGCTGCTCCTTCTACTAGGACCTGAATGAGGAGGCTCGTCAGTCATGTTCAAATACATGCGTTATCTTACAATCTTACATTTTATGGCAACTTTATGGTGAGAGTTCTTTTCTTTTTTTTTTTACTTATACCTACACAGGCAATAACCAAGGGGTGATATTGGAAGTAATGGCCAAGTCATAGAAATGTGATGCAGGGGTGGAATTTCATAGCTGTAACACATCGGTAAAGGTGATATGGTAGATATGGATTCAGCCTTGGTTTATTGCCAGTGCAGTGAAGACTAGAACAATGAAGGATGACATACCCAGAGCCACCAGAACTTAGTATAAAAGGCAAAGCAGAAGTAAGGGAGTATAAATATAGATCAAAATAACATACAGACACATGGAGAAATGATCAACATACTATAAGAATGAGTTAACATGTGACAGTTATTAGATACCCACTGATCATATGGTGCCAATAATAAGGAAAACGCTTTATGTAAGCAGCGTTTTGATCATTTGCATTGATAACTCAGGAACATAAATCTATAAATACAGAATATGCCCATTGGAATAGTTACAGGAAATATGTCATGGCATTTACTGCCCCCAATCAGAGGCGTGCGGGTTTTCACTGATGTCTGTATGGCCCCAAAGCAATAATTCAGCGCCGATAAGACCTGTTTGGAAAGGATATGCAGAGGAGCCTAAAAGTGCATCACGGGCGAGTTGCTTCACTATGAATGTCTTCTTCTTGGCTTTCTCAGAGCTGGAACATCACTTTAGGGTCAAACAGGTACCAATGATCTAGTATTTTAAAGTTCAATAAAGTTTATGACCAATTCTTTTTAAAGCAAGATCATCAATTTTTTTGATAAACCCATGATTTTCACACAGTAGTATTGAGGTAGAGTTGAGGAAATAGACTTGCACGACCCTGGTCCAACCACACCTTTGGTAGTCCAAAGCCGACTGACTAGAGCCCTGCCAACCTCCTCCTACAGTCAGTAACCATCACTAGTGCCTCGTGTAAATACTCCACTTTCCAATCAGAAGAGTGATGCTGGCAGGTAGCAGGTTCACAGGGCTCTGGACCAGTGGCCATGCAGTACCAAAGTAGCTGCTGCACCATAGTCCTCCAAATCTTTTTCTCAACGCAACCAATTAGCATTTTTTAAAAAAAAAAATTCTATAGACTACACATATTTCGTGGTAGACCTTTGCAATTTATATACATGCCATATAAAAAAATTCCTGATCTTCACTTGATCGAAGCACATGGTCCAGGTCTTACACAAGCATATAATATGACATAACTACATACTTCAGTGGGCATCTCCTGGACTATAGGTTGGGTTTTAAGTTTTATTTCTAAAGGATCTACCATATATTAAAAGGTTTTTTTTTATCCACAAAGTACATTTTAAACACTAGATCTTGGAATAGTAAGTTCCACAATTGGATCTGTAAAAAAAAAAATGTTCCTGTGCTGAGATGATCTTATAAATGTGTCCCTGCTGTGTACTGTGCAATGGCTGTGTCTGACCGTACAGGAACATAGTCTGATCATACCACAGATCCTGGGCAGGGGAAGAAGCAAAAGAGTATACAGACATTACAGCATGGGATCACAGCTGATTCTTTTTGTGAGGCAAAACATTTCCCTACCTGTATTTAAGCAATGTTTTACCTCACAAAAACAATCAGCTGTGATCTCATGCTGTAAAGGATAAAGGAAGCCCACAGCAGAATCATTGGTGCAGTGACCCATGACTCAGGTTTTTATGGCAAGCATGGGTTAAATTAATAAAAGTAGAAGAAGTGCAGTCTCCATGGGGTCAAAAGTTTAATGGGTTTGGTAAAGGGCGTGAAGCTGTAGACAAGAGAGCAGGCCCATATGCACTGCTCAAAAAAATAAAGGGAACACTAAAATAACACATCCTAGAGATCACTGAAATATTTCAGTTGCAAATATTTACTCATTACATAAAAATGAGGTCTAGATTTGGAATGATGCTCAAAATCAAAGTGGAAACTCAAAGTACAAATTACAGTTCCAACTTCAGTGGAAATGCCTCAAGGCAAGGAAATGATGCTCAGTAGTGTGTGTGGCCTCCACATGCCTGTATGACCTCCCTACAATGCATGGACATGCTCCTGATGAGGCGGAGGATGTTCTCCTGAGGGATCTCCTCCCAGACATGGATTAAAGTATCAGTCAACTCCTGGACAGTCTGTGGTGCAATGTGGCATTGGTGGATGGAATGAGACATGCTGTCCCAGATGTGCTTGATTGGATTCAGGTCTGGGGAATGGGCAGGCCAGTCCATAGCATCAATACCTTCATCTTGCAGGAACTGCTGATACACTCCAGCCACATGAGGTCTAGCATCGTCATGAATCAGAGGGAACCCAGGGCCCAGTGCACATACAAATGGTCCCACAAGGGGTCTGAGGATCTCATTCCGGTACCTAATGGCAGTCAGGGTATCTCTGGATAGCACATGGAGGGTTGTGCGTCTCTCCAAAGAAATGCCCCACCTGCACAATTACTGACCCACTGCCAAACCGGTCATGGTGGAGAATATTGCAGGCATCAAAACACTCTCCAAGGCATCTCCAGATCCTGTCACGTCTGTCACATATGCTCAGTGTGAACCTGCTCTCATCCATGAAGAACACAGAGCGCCAATGTCTAATCTGCCAATTTTGGTGTTCTCTGGCAAATGCCAATCGCCCTGCATGGTCTTGGGCTGTAAGCACAACACCCATTTGTACCGCCCTCAGTCTGTTTCTGACAGTTTGAGCAGACACATGGATGTTAGTGGCCTGCTGGAGGTCATTTTGCAGGGCTCTGGCCCTGCTCCTCCTTTTCCTCCTTGAACAAAGGAGGAGGTAGCGGCCCTGCTGCTGGTTGTTACCCCACCTACTGCCTCTCGTTGTAATGGCCTGTGTCCTGGTATCTGCTCCATGGACACTGTCCTGACCGACAAAACTACCCATCTTGCCACAGTTCACATTGCTATGCCATTCTGGATGAGCTGCACTACCTGTGCAACTTCTGTGGGTTGTAGGGAGGTCATATAGGCATGTAGAGGCCACACACACCACTGAGAATCGAACAATGGGTTAGTGGGGTTCCTGGTTCCTGTTTGAGTGCCAGGGATTGATTTTTTGTGGCATGTGGTTAATCGGGCAGAGAGCGACGGTGTGCATAGCAGCTGGGTTTCACTGTCAGTACAAACTGAAAAGGTTAAGGAAAGAGACAAGATCGTTCTGGATGATAGGGCAAAAGGAGAAGGTCACGTCATTTTTGAAGGTCCTCTTGGAGCCCATTTAAAAAAGGAGGTGAAAGAAAAAGAAAATGGAAGGACGACTACGTGGAAATATTTTCCCTTCTTCTATTGGAAAAAAAAATGTTATTTGGATAGGAGAAAGAAAGATAAGAGCAAAAAGGAAGAGGAAGAAAAGTGGAGGTGGTGGCTTATTCCTCAGACTTTTGTTAATTGGCTTCAAGCTTTTGCCATACTAGCTAGTGTGACTGGAGAGAAGGCCCCGGAGCCTTGCTCCAGGCTTTTCTGCTACATGTATGCTATAAGAAAGGCTCATCGAAATTGTGGAGGGCAAACCTGGCTAAGGAACAACGAGCAGTTCCGGCAGAGAAAAGCAGTCAGGCCTAGTATACGGGGGGGATCAGAAAGATACAAGTTTATGGCTGAAGGTGGTGGCACCTTTCCCGTTATGGTCAGTCTTTTCAAGGGGGGGGGGGGCGAGAGATCCAGCCAACATTTTGTATGGTGGAGTGGGGGGACATGTCCCAAACCAGGCTTGCATGAGCAAAGCTGGGAGCACGTTGGCAGTTCAATGAGGGCCACTGCAAGTTTGGAGGGAACTATAAATGTAAGTACTAGTGTTCAGTATGTGGCAGTTCATCACACAGAGTGTCTCCTTGTTTCAAAAAAGGAAAATCTAGATCCGGGGGGATTCTGGAAAAGGGGGTGAGTCCAGTGAGCCCATGAAGGTCCTTTATCAAAATAGATACCCCAGATGGGATAAGGCAGTGCTGCTGGAGGGAGGATTTTGTTTCGGTTAAAATTTCCTCCCTGCCATATGCGGTTTCTTTTACTTTGAAGAATTTGTTGTTGACTCGTCAGCACCCCGCGGTGGTTAACAAGAAAATTATGGACAAAGAATGGTGATAACATTAGTTATTCACTACCTCTATTTTTTTATTCATTGGGCCATCCAGATCCCCGAATTGCCAGTCATTGTTGAGATCTATGGAATGGGTAACTTGTCATTTTGGAGTTCCAATAGCAGAAGAGATGACGGAAGGGCCCTGTACCTGTGTTAGCTTTTTGGGTACCACCATCGAAACATTGCAGATGGAGTGTAGATTACCAGAGGAAAAAATTGTTGCTTTGGACACAGAGGTCTGTAAGGCGGGTCGGCTTAAAAAAATCCAGTTGAGCAAACCGTAGTCGTTGCTAGGGAAGCTTACTTTTGCATGCCGAATTATGCCCATGGGATGGGTTTTTTCAAGTCGCCTGGAGAGGTCAACGGCAGGCCTCGTCCCCTAAGCATTTTATTAATTTAACAAAGAAGGGAGGATTTGTCTGTTTGAGAGAAGTATAATGGCCGGACACCAACAATCACTGAAATGGTAAAAGATTTTGACTGTGAACTGTTTATGGAAGCGGTGGGCTGTATAAGTTTTGGGGCCTATTGCAAGGGTCAAGCTGCGTAGGAAAATGGCTGAGGGCCTGGATAGAGGCAGGTCTCGCACGACGTTTAGAGTTTTTTCTGATTGTAGTGACCTCGTCAATTTGGGATGACGAATTCAGCAATAGGAAGATACTGCTTTATTGTCATTACCACCGACATATTATCACAATCAATAATCTATCTGGGTCTTCTCCCTGGTGGCTCGCTTGCTGAGGTATTTTGTCTTGTGGTGCCTTTGCCTCAATGTATGGGTGGTGGCGGTTCATGTACCAGGGGTCGAGAATTCAACTGCAGATTCTTTCTCTCGTTTGCAGTGAAACCATTTTTGGACACTGGCGCCATATGTGGAGTCCGCAGGCTGCAAGTGGCCAGTGGACCTCTTGGAACTGGCATTCAAGCATCAGGCTCATTGGTTAGAGTGTCCCATGCAGCCAGTACATGGGTAGCTTACAAAGCAGATTGGAGGGAGTAGGAGGCATGAAGACGGGAATTCGGCAAGTTGGTGTCAGAGGGGGACCTTGTAGGTGCATTGCTTTGTTGGTTAATTCAGGTGGAAGCAGAAAGGTAATCTATTTCAAGAGTTAATCGCTTTGAAAGTTTAGGGGCTTGGTGGATATCACGAAGCATTTAATTGTGGGACAGGCATGGAAGGGTTTTAGGAAAGGGCTCATTAGGATGGACATTTGTGGGCCAATTTAATGTAAGCTTCTGGAGGAATTGGGGGTTGGTATAGCACAAGCATGCAGCTTTCAGTTTGAGGAGATGTTGTTTTCGTGGGCATTTTTTGGGGCCATGAGAATACTGGAATTAGTGCCTCCATCCTCAATTAAAGGAAGTGGGGTATTAGGACAGGATGCGGTTGCTTTAGTACATTCTGTAGACTTTTGGGTGCATCGGTCCAAATCAGATCAAGCTGGAAGAGGTAAAAGTTATTTTTTAGGCATTAAGGGGGTCCCTAATGTGTCTCGTAGAGTGTTTTAAAAGTTATTTAAGTTTAGGAGTGGATCGTTCAGGCTCATTGTTGAAGAAAAAAGAAAGGTCTTTTCTGTATCGGTAAAGGCACTGCCACACTTAGCGATCGCACTAGCGATCACGACAACGACACGACCTGGCAAGATCGCTAGTGTGATTGCTATGTGATCGCTAGTTAGCTTCCAAACACAAAGATCTCATCAGAGATCAGCGATCTGTATAACGACCTCTGCGGTCGTTGGGAAAACCTAGTCCCACCTGCGCCGCTGGTAAAGTCGTTCATAAAGGGTGTCACACTCAGCGATTCAGGCTCACCAGCGGGACACCAACGACCAAAAAACGGCTCAGAACGTTCATAAGCGATCAGCGACATCTCAGCAGGGGCCACATCACTGCTACATGTCACACACAGCTAAAGTCGCTAACGAGATCGCTACTGCGTCATAAATGGTGACTCTTTAGCGATCTCGTTAGCGATCTCGCTTAGTGTGACAGTACCTTAACAGTTCGTGGCAATTTCCAGGACGTCCTGGAATTTTTGGGGTTGGAGGCTGACAGGTTCTCATCTGTCTTTCCACATCGGGGCTGCAACTCAGTTTAAAAAAGGGGGACTCCCAGCTGAGGTGGTTCAGAAGATAGGTAGGTGGGGGTCTAGGAGATACAAACTTCACGTGGGGCCTCATTTGGTGTGAGGAAGGGATGGATCAGATGACGCGAGGGAGGCGCTTGTTTATTGATTAAGGATTAAAGTGTACATTTAAGCATTAGATTTAGTTGTTTATTATTCACCTCCCTTCTTCCCTCCCTACCTCTCTCTCTTTCCTATAGAAAGAGCGTGGCTAGTGTGAATTTTGGGACACTCTTGTGTATTGAGGGCTGACGTGCGAAAAAATGGGTGTCAATTGGGTTTTCTAAGGCAAGAGTTTGTAGTGAGATGGATTGGCGACAGGTGCAGCCTGATTTTCACTGTTTTTCGACGTTAGATCGTTCCCCGGATGTGCTGGTGTTGCATGTAGGAGGTAATGGTCTTTGGATTCGCCCATGTAGGGATTTGATTGGGGACATCCGCCATGATGTTGTGCTTGTAAGGACAACTTATCCGAAAGTTAAGCTAGTTTGGTCGGATATAGTGCCCAGAAAAACTTGGCGCGCTGCTCGGTTTGTGGAAAGGATTAATAAGACCAGGATAAAAGTGAACAGGAGAGTGGGAAGTTTTATTGCAACGAACGGAGGGGTTGTAGTGAGGCACCCAGATCTGGAGTCCGAGGTAGAAATTTTTGGCACCATGAATGAGGTTGGGATTGATATATGGGCCTTGAGCATTCGAGGAGGAGTGGAACAGGCATTTCTTTTGGTGGGGTGACTCACATTATGAGGAGTCAGGTAATGATCGCTGTGGCGGTGTTGAGGGTTTCTTGGAGTTGGTGGCAAAATTGTGATGGGGGTTGTACATCGGGTGGATGGTTACCTCCCCTTTATGTTTTGATTTTGGGACACTTCATGGTGGGGTCCCTGGGAGTCAGTGTTATGGAAAAGATTTTCAGAAAACAAAGGTGCTACCCCGAGCTTGAGGTTGTGGCTGGCTGCAATGCCGAATGGTTCATTATTATTTATTAGTTTCTGCAGGGTTTTGGAGCTCCAAGAAGCTTCGAACTGACAAGTTATTGTTGTAATGTTTGTATAATAAAAAGCTGATTTGGCCAATTTATCAAAAGAAAGGTGGTATGAGTGCTTATAGAGTTGGGATCCATAGGGAGTGGAGTGGTGGTGTGAAATGAAATTGTTGGGTGGTAGTAAGGGAACAGTTGGAGCGAAGCCTATATAATACTGCAGTCAAGGATATACAAATCCCACAGCAGAACCATGGGCGCAGTGACCCGTGACTTTACTTGTAGGGCAAGCATGGGTTAAATTAAAAGAAGCGCAGTCTCTGTGGGGTCAACAGTTTAAGGGGGTTGGTAAAAGACGGGGTGGGGGGGCTGTTGACAATAGAGCAGGCTTATATATAGTATCTGGGGGGGGGGGATTGAGGCTAATACCACTAGACACCAAGAGTAAAAGTCCTGCCCTCCAATTTGGGTCATTTCGGTGAGTGGTGGTTTGAGGTTTCTTGGAGTTCGTGGCAAAATTTTTGCGGAGGGTTGTACATCAGGTGGATGGTAACCTCCCCTTTATATTTGGATTTTACTTAATTGCGTTGCTGATTTTGGGACTCTTCATGGTGGGGTCCATGGGAGTCAGTACTTTCTTTGTTTGAAAACCCCTTTAAGTTTGTAATATTTGCAGGAGAAAATTTACTTTGAAGGCTCACAAATCATTTTACGCAACCTAGACAATGGCTGGGAACCCATTGTAGTAAATAATGAGACATACATAGCTCATCTTACCCAAGAGTAGGAATATCCTCTTCAACCACCAAGTCAGAAAGAATGAAATGATGTTTCGCTATCAGGAACCGATTTATCACAGATTCCCTAACCTGACAACATGAAAAATAAAATTAGGCATCACTTAAATAGGAAACATGAATTCCTCTGCCATATATTGGAATCATCTAGGCTTCCATTGTCTTTGGTCTTGTATAACAATGTGTTGACCACATATAAAGCCCGATCTAAGGGATGGTCTAGGAATTCTAAATTGATGTGCAAGCCTTGGATAGATCATCAACTTCAGATTGGTGGGGTCAGACACTTGCAACCCCACCAAACAGCTGTTTGCAGATCCTGGAGTGACTAGATATAGAGTGTATAGAGCCAGGAGACCAAAACAGTGCCTTACACTGTGTAGTGGCCAATGAGAGCTGAGTTGCAGTACCAGAGAATGGCCACTACATTGTGTATGGAGCTGGGGTGTACAGTCATGGCCAAAAGTTTTGAGAATGACACAAATATTATATTTTCACATGATCTGCTGCCCTCTGGTTTTTATGTGTGTTTGACAGATGTTTTATCACAGACAGAAATATAATAATTGCAAACATATGAGTAACAAAAGCTTATATTGACAGTTAGAATGAGTTAATGCAGCAAATCAATATTTGCAGTGTTGACCCTTCTTCTTCAGGACCTCTGCAATTCTCCCTGGCATGCTCTCAATCAACTTCTGGACCAAATCCTGACTCATAGCAGTCCATTCTTGCACAATCAATGCTTTCATTTTGTCAGAATTTTTAGGTTTTTGCTTGTCCACCCGTCTCTTGATGATTGACCACAAGTTCTCAATGGGATTAAGATCTGGGGAGTTTCCAAGCCATGGACCCAAAATCTCTATGTTTTGTTCCCTGAGCCATTTAGTTATCACCTTTGCTTTATGGCAAGGTGCTGCCAACAGTTGGCATGAGACAAGACTGGTGGTAGCGCTCACCTTGTCTTCTCCGAATGAGGCATTTTCATGATGTCCCAAACAATCGAAAAGGGGATTCATCAGAGAAAATAACTTTACCCCAGTCCTCAGCAGTCCACTGCCTGTACCTTTTGCAGAATATCAGTCTGTCCATGATGTTTTTTCTGGAGAGTAGTGGCTTCTTTGCTGCCCTCCTTGAGACCAGGCCTTGCTCCAAGAGTCTCCGCCTCACAGTGAGTGCAGATGCACTCACACCTGCCTGCTGCCATTCCTGAGCAAGCTCTGCACTGCTGGTAGCCCGATCCCGCAGCTGAAACACTTTTAAGAGATGGTCCTGGCACTTGCTGGTCTTTCTTGGGCGCCCTGAAGCCTTTTTGGCAACAATGGAACCTCTCTCCTTGAAGTTCTTGATGATGCGATAGATTGTTGACTGAGGTGCAATCTTTCTAGCTGTGATACTCTTCCCTGTTAGGCCATTTTTGTGCATTGCAATGATGACTGCACGTGTTTCTTTAGAGATAACCATGGTTAACAGAAGAGAAACAATGATGCCAAGCACCAGCCTCCTTTTAAAGTGTCCAGTGGTGTCATTCTTACTTAATCATGACAGATTGATCTCCAGCCATGTCCTCATCAACACCCACACCTGTGTTAATGGAGCAATCACTGAAAAGAGGTTAGTTGGTCCTTTTAAGGCAGGGCTGCAATGATGTTGAAATGTGTTTTGGGGATAAAGTTCATTTTCTAGCCAAATATTGACTTTGCAAGTAATTGCTGTTAAGCTGATCACTCTTTATAACATTCTGGAGTATATGCAAATTGCCATTAGAAAAAGTGAAGCAGTAGACTTTGTAAAAATTAATATTTGTGTAATTCTCAAAACTTTTGTCCATGACTGTACATTGTGTACATTTAGTAGCAGCAGGAGCTGTAGACAGCTGATTGATGGGGGAACCAGGAGTGTAACCCCCACAGACCAGGTACTGCTGACCTATTCCAAGAATAGCTCATCAACATCCAACTCAGACAACCTCTTTCAGGTACACAGTCCAATAACAAGTTCAGCACTGCTGCATATGCATAAACCTTTTGTCTAGATCACTGAGCATGATTTACCTTGTGGAGATATTTGGCAACCATAATCCGATGTGTATCCAAATGTGTTTCGGCAGTGCCAACATCCTGGTCCTGTAATTTCTTCTCATATTCCTAAAATATTCAAAAGACAATAAAAATTCAAAAAGGCAAATAAACATCCAAATCTTGGGATCAGGCTTATATTTTATACTTCAATTTATGCTTATTTTCTGTAAAAGTCAGATACTATGGATAATTTTCAGCTATGATTGTACTTGCCCCCCCAGAGGATCATCTGAGGAGCCCAGGTTCTGACAACAGTGGGGTCCTAACACAAGGACTCATTTGAAGCTGCAAATAAAGCAGAGAACAGATGTTTGGTTCTTGGGGTGCATCTGTAATGTGGTGAGGGGTGGTAGCCGTGGGCGAGGAACTCGTTTCAATGCTCCGACACATTACATGAAAGTGGGGGTTCTGGCTGGGTGTATGGACTTTATTGATGGGGTACTACACCGTTGCAGGACACATGTTACCGATGACTTTGATTGGCCAGGACTAGATGTTGAGGACTTCAATGAGGGAGACCACCAGTCAAAAATAAACTTTTTTACTGAACGATAACTTGGTGAGGAGTATGTACAAAAGATAGTGGATACACAGCCTAATGAACGTTTCCTTCAACACATGTATTATTTTCACACACAGTCTCAGTTCCTTTCTCTTATCTTGTTTGGTTTCTATCTCCCCTAGTTCACCTGCTTTCACCACAACCCAACACGATACTACAGTCCAGTAAGTTAGATTCCTATTCTCAAGCCGCAGTTCCGCATCCAATTTTCCTCTTAAGGAAACTAGTTTGCCAATATGGACAGCACTTAGCTTCTCTGCTACTGGCGTCTTGGAACCACCGCCCGGGCAGCCTATGGTCCCCGTTACCTCTCAGAGTTATAAACTCGGGATGAGCAGCTATGTGTCCTGTCCCAGGACCCGTCCCCAGTGCATCATTCTGTCTGTCACTTCTCCTCTGTCTACACTCTGGATCTCGCTATCCACTGCCTCGGTCTCCACTCACTTTGGGGGACACCCAACTCATGCAGCTCTGAAGAGTATTCAGACAAAAGATCTGCTCTCGCTGCAAGCTAGGCCTTATCTGACTCACTACCAGAAAGTCCTCTCTGATCTTGCTACATAGCCCATCCCTCTCTAGGCTAGTCCTAACTCTTAACGCTATCAATGACTATTCACTTCCTGTTGCTGGGCAGAACAAAGCTTCACCAAATGACAATGCAAAACATTAAGCAGGCAAACATTATAATGCATGACATGACATGCATGACATGACATCACACCACAACAACACAAGTCTTCAAGGGGGGACGTGGGCAGCATGTCCATCTCCTTACACATTACTTCCAGGAGAATCAGACATGTCAGTTGTAGTAAATATCCATACTTTTTTAGGAAAGTCTGAACATCCCTGGAACACCTGTATTTAAATACCTGCTTTATATCACACATCTGTCATTTATTATTATTTAAAAATAAATGAATAGAGATCAGGGTGTTGGATGGGGTTAAGATTTGAGCTCTGTATGGCTGGTCAAGTGTTTCCACACCAAACTCATCCAACCATGTCTTTATGTACCTTGTACACTGCGCACAGTCAAGGGGAAAGAAAAAACGTTCTTTTGGCATTCACCAAACGAGAAGTGCGATGAGTCCCTCCACAGAATACGTTTTCCACTGCTCCAGAGACGAGTGGTGGTTGTTTTACATCACTTCATCCGACAGACTGTGCTTGGTGATGTAAGGCTGCGTGCAGCTGCTTGGCCATGAAGCTCCCGGCGGGGGCACAGTTTTTGCACAGATGTTAATACCAGGGAAGGTTTGGACTTGATAACCCCACTCTAACGTTATTTAGTCTCCACTTCATGGCTGATGTTTGTTCCACATGTCAATAACTGTCATGAACTGACATGATGCACCGTTGGCTCCAATTACAGGACCGCGCTGGTGTCAGTAAGCTCTTTACCACCAGCCAATAGGCAGACAGCATGGCGAGAGCTTGGATGTTTTACACCAGGGAAGACGGAACTGAATGAAAAACCTCAATTTAATGATAAATACTTGTGTCCTATCACCTTTGTCCCTATAGCGTACATAGCTGTAAGAGAAATACATACAGCCTAGTATTCCTCCATCTATATAAATGTGTAACTGAATCTTTTTACCAGAAATATCTTGTCTGGGATTTCTCTCTCCTTTATGGGCACCATCTTGTAATTGCGGAATTCTGAGACCTCCTGGTTTCGAAGCTGGAGAAGACGGAACCGTTTTGACCTTCTGAGGTCGTCATCTGATGCAAAGTCAAACTCCTTCTGCAGCTGATCCAGTCTGAAGAACTCCGGAACATAAGTGTCCCCCGTGTTTGCAATCTAAAGAAAACGGAGAACAAATTGATGGAATAGATCCAGAGTATCCAGGAGGAGATACAGAAGAAGGACCAAGTGTATGCAATTTCTGCAGCTGCAGCTTGTACTGAGCAGTGCGAGATCTCAGGAGGGACACTGAGGAGCGGTTATGGAGTTTAGGTGACTGGAGAGTAAAGTTAAAGGAGCGGTGCAATACTGGACAACACCTTCTTAGGTGCTAGTGTGCCCCACATAAAAAAGTATACAGTGACCGCTCATAGACTGCAGCCATTACGTGACATGATGTCACACGAATGCCGGTAGTCACAGAGCAGACAATGCTGGAACAGTATCGGTTCAAGAGGGGAGTATACTTTTATATTTTAGGTGTCGCAACTCGTTTACATTTTCAAAAAGGACATACAGTCATTCGGACATGGATTTTCACAATAAGTACACCAGTCCGGTCATAGAAAAAAAATGAAAATCCTTAGAGACATCTCCAGAGAGGGGAGACATCAACCTCACAGTGAACATGTGGTATTAATTGTGGCTATGAAAGAGAGGAACTTATTAATACATGGTAATTGAGAGAGCTGACACTTCCATCTCCATTAAAGTAAGGGCCTCCAGTAATGACCAGGTAATTACAGCAGGGAGATTTGCTGGGAAGAAGACACCAAGGTTGACATTCATTTACACAGAGGTGGGGAATACATTTCCAAACCAAAGAGCTTCCTTTGAACAAAGCACAGACCAGTTGGAGCCAGTGGTCAGTGATTAGCATTGGGGTCTGCATTAGTGATGAGCGAGTATGCTCGTTGCTCGGGTTTTCCCGAGCACGCTCGGGTGGTCTCTGAGTATTTGGAAGTGCTCGGATATTAAGTTTCTGTTGCCGCAGCTGAATGATTTGCAGCTACTTTACAGCCTGAATACATGTGGGGATTGCCTGTCTGTTAGGGAATAATAGAAAGATGGATAATGCTATTGTTTCATCACTATATAACACTAAAATAGCTATAAGAAACATGACAACAATATCTACAGCCTGGGACCTCCAGGGGCGAAGGTATCCTGTAAGTTTGGGATCTCAAAAAATTCTGAAAGACCTAGCACATCCCACAACTAGCCCGCACATGAGCGCACCAAGGGAAGGTATGTGGGTGTAACCTTGATCTAATAGCAGAATTAGGGTGTCCCTCATTGTCATTCTGGAAGACATAACTCGCTGTGAGAGTGTTCCATTTTCCCAATTGTAGCGCTTCCCCCCATAAAGATAAGAGTCATTCCTGCAACATCAAGTTTAGCTATTCTCTTCCTTTATCCCTCTTTATTTTATGTAATCGTATATATAGTGTTCACAGAGAAAAGCGGACGGCACCGCCAATATCACCTGTGCCATTAAACAGATACTGCAGGAGCTGCAGCCGGCTCCAAGATCCAAAACCCATAGGTGCTAATCCAAAAACAAGGAATCCAAATACAGCACAAAAGAGAAAAATATGGAAAGCACTCACCGGGTAAAATTCAAGCCTTTATTCAGACATGTGCGGAGGGAGAACGGGAGCTGGGGAGAAGCATATTTTTCTCTTTTGTGCTGTTTATATAGTATTGCTTTGTTCCCATTTTGGATCATCTTAGCATATTTTTTTTACCAACACAGCCAACCTTTCTGGATTAAATATATAAAATTTAACAGCTCTGTTCCTCTTGCTCTATAAACCGCACCATTCAAGCCATACACTACCTGTAACAGGTGTCTTGTAAAAACGATTGGTGGTGGCCGCTAGTAGTACCTTTTGTTATTGTGCAGCTGACAGTGACACTTCCGTCCATCACTTGTCAGTCAACTGAGTAATTACCCTGATGATTGGAGGCAGCAGAGTGGCGTCTTCCTGACAAACTGCAGACAGTGGTTGGATCTGCGTGACCCTCCCGGCTGTTATCCGTGACAACTCGTGGCAGACGAGTGGTTCTGCGTGATCTCCTCAGTGTCCTCCCTGACAAACTGGTGGTTGGATCTGCGTGTTCCCCCTCCGGCTGTTATCCATGATAAGCCCCATGAGATCTAAGAAATCTATAGATATCTAGACCTGGTGAGGCTGGTGTACTTTCTGTGAAATATCGTGACAAACCCACTTTAATCATGGGACATGTATTAAGAGTCATGCATCATATATTTCTCACCATAATGAGCTGCATAAGAGCTGCATTGCTAGGGTCATTTGGATCGAGCTTGGATTCTGCTGCCCACTTGGCTAGTTTCTTCATGTCAGTCAGTCCAGATGCTCCAATAGAAGACACAGCATCCATATTGTTCAAGGGCCCTGTCAATGAAGATTACCATTATGATACGCCACATGCAAGAAAATATTTTCTCTATGAATAAGGAAAACTACATCTAAACTGCCATTGATAGGTTTATCCATTAAGACATTATCCCACTCCAGAAAAGGTGTTACATTTACTAGATCTAGTTCATTTCACACAGCTATGGGAACAATACACTCCACTAGGTGAACCTTCCAGAATTAAAGGGAATCCGTCAGCAGTTATGTAATCTGAGAGCAGTATAATGTAGGCGTAGTGACCCCAATTCCAGCGATGTGTCACTTACTGGAAGGCTTGCTGTCATTTTGATAAAAATCACTATTTTCTCTTCTGCAGATCTAACAGAGCTCATAATCCTGAACTATGTATAATCTCACCCACACCACTGATTGGCAGCTGTGTGCACTGTGCAGAGGCAGAAAGCTGCCAATCAGTGGTGGAGTCGGAGTTATACAGAGAAGAAAGAACTACATCGCACGTGGCAGCTAGTCCTTCCATAATTTCCCGCTGATAAAACATGGATTTTATCAACACATAGCACACAGCTCAGTAAGTGACATTGCTGGGAAGGTTTCTACCCCTATATCATGCTGCTCTCACATTATATAGCAAAATCCTGCTGACAGATTCCCTTTAAGACTTCTAACTGAGGACACTATCCCGTAATTCAGTATGCAGTGTGCTCCCCCCTAGTGGTAGCTGTAGACAGCCAAAATTCCATAATTTTACTCTGGATTATAATGGGATTTATTAGTATTGACTTTTTTTGGCCCCATTTAGATTCAAAGAAATAACAAAATGGCGGAACAAGCCTTTAATAAAAAAAATAAGAGGGTTTAACACGTCTTGTAATGGCATATTCACTTACCTCTGAACATTTTGTTGTGAAAGAGGGGGGACTAGTGGCACCCCATTCTCCCCAACTGCCCAGGATACACAGCATGCAACTTTTCCAGATGTCATCAAAGCTACTTTATTACTTCCATCAGCCTCAAAGGAAAAGGGAACATCTATTTAGGAAGAAAAAAAATGATGGGGGGGAGGTGATTAATAATCACTCACACTGAGGGGGGCACCAGTGAATGGAGTCACTGCTTCAGCGGTCCCCACTATGTTCGTTTATTTTGCTGCAACAATCCCATGCCGTATGTCTAACCACTGCAGTAAGACCCTAGGGTACATCATGGGGTCACCAGCAGGGCTGTGGAGTCAGTAAGCCAAACCTCTGACTCCAACTCCGACTTCTCAATTTCCATGACTCCGACTCCCTCATACCAGGGCTGTGGAGTTGGTAAGCCAAACTTCCGACTCCAACTCCTCAATTTCCATGACACCGACTCCGACTCCCTCATACCAGGGCTGTGGAGTCGGTAAGCCAAACCTCCGACTCCAACTCCTCAATTTCCATGACACTGACTCCGACTCCACCACTCGAGTCCACAGCCCTGGTCACCAGGGCCAGTGATTGGTTGCAGCAGTCATGTGGATGTTCAGCATGTGATCATTGCAGAAAGGTAAAGTAAGCAAAGACCATCAGGAGCCACTGGTCCAGCAAGTGCTGTAACAGGAATTGACTTAGTTCATTTTCTTAGCATTCCCTGCAGTTAGAATTTTTTTTTTAGACACTGAGCAACCTCTTTAAGACGCCTGGTGCTTGATTATTATGAATAGATCGTCAACAGAGTTGAGCACAAATATTAGCAGGGCTCTAATCTGGGGTACTGTGTGGCAGCTGGACAGGGGCAAATGAAATTGTTTTGGCTGGCACTCGAATGGCAGCATCCTGACCTCGTCTTGTGAATAGAAGGCCCCTGTGATGTCAAATGTAGTGACTAGGATTTAAGTGACACTAAGGCTACTTTCACACATCAGGCTTTTTGAAGAGAGAGAGAGAGAGAGAGAGAGAGAAAGAGAGAGAGAGAGAGAAGAGAGAGAGAGAGAGAGAGAGAGAGAGAGACAACTAAAGAATGTTCTTAGTAACGTTGTCGTTCTTCTTCTTCACCATCGTAACCAATTATTGACCGCCAAATTGCCTTTTTATGTCTGTCACTGAACTGGTTCCGTCACCTTAAAACGGTTCCCCAACAATCACTGGTCGACTGGCTATGTGACCACGCTGAGCCAGCATATCCCTTGTCAGGATCATTTTCCACTATAATTGTGTAACCTTAAAAAAAAGTGGACAAAATAGAATTTCTCTTAGTTAAGATTTATCCTTCTTTCAGGTGAACTCCTTCCTAATAAATAAATATGCCTTGAATTAAACTTACTCTTACATGGTCCTAATTGGTGCGTGTATTAGTCAGATGGGGAAGGGACCAAACAGCCTTAATTGCATATACAGCCCCACCTGACATCACCATAGGATGATTACTCCCATTAATAAAGTCACAGATGATTCCTATAAGAAGGATCTGTTCCATTCTCTAAGCCTCGAAAAATGTAGAAATGAGTAGCAGACCTGCAGCTGCCTCCATAACTAGCTGCTCGGTGAGATGCTCCTCCGTGTACTGCTGGGTGCGCCAGGATGATCTGCTGATCCCAAACCCATAATTTACCACTGTACATTTCTCTTATCACTTCAGTATAGCTCCAGCATCTATCATTTTCTATTGCACAGTGGTGGCTGATTTATTTCTTCCTGTATTTCATTACCATGCTGGAATAATGGAGATAAATGTGAGTATATGACCTTCGATTTCACATGTTTAGTAGAACAACTGCAGATGTATGACCTATGGAATCCAGACTAGTAGAAAGTCTGCAAAGAAGTTATAGAACTGGCCGGTGCCTTAGTGCCACGGCGAGTGGGGGCCTGGGTAGATTTTATACTGGAGCTTCAGGTTACCCCTCTATAGTCAGGCTATCACTGCTTATAGTTGCAGGTGTAGGACTACAGCTGATGTCCTCATGATCTTTCCTAACATTAGGCGGGGCTACATGATGACTACGTTGCAGAATAATAGCGATTATTGGAGTCGCAATGTGACCAACAAAGTACCACAATTGCGACTAGAAAGTTGCAAAATATTTTTTACAGGTCCCAATGTGATCCCATTCAACTGAGATATTCTGCAATGAAGAAGCGGCATAAGAAATCTTTAGCACCCAAAGTGGTTGTAGCCACAACTAAAAAAAACTCACGAGTCAGGCGAGAGGTTTTCTCGTCAGGATATATAGCTGAACAGCAGATCAGGACACAGAATAGCTGAATAACTGACCAGGTCTAAAGCCCCGTCTCACATAGCGAGATCGCTGAAGCGTCACCGATTTTGTGACGCAACAGCGACCTAGCCAGCGATCTCGCTACAAGTGACATGCAGCGGTGACTGGCCCCCCCGCTGGATATCGCTGATCGTCCTTGATTGACCTGGACCATTTTTTCATCGTTGGTGTCCCGCTGGCCAGCGCGCATCGCTGTGTTTGACCCGACGAGCGACTCGTTGACGACGCAGAACTCAGGGACGCAGGCGGGAATCGTCAGAAAAGCTGCCGTGTAACAAGGTACCAATGACCGCCGAGGTCGTTATACGGATCGCAGGATCGTTGCTGCATCACTAAAGAGATCTGCCTGTTTGGCAGCTTACTACCGACCATTTAGTGACACACCGGCGATCCTTACCAGCTCGTATCGCTGTCGGGATCGCTGGTGCGTCGCTAAGTGAAACGGGACCCTAAGCCTAGAGGCCCCCATACATATCAGATAGAAATTGGTGGGTTCAGCCAACTTTTAACAGTCGGCCCATCATCTGATGTGTAGGGGGGCCTCTTGGTTCTCCCCCAACGGATTTACTCAAGAGTGATAAGGATAGAGCAGTTGGAACTTCCATGACCGATACGTTTGTTTTTAGAGAACATAAGCAGATGCCAGAAGTTTCTGGCAGCTGCTTACTCTCTCTCCCAGATGAAAACACATGAACACTTGGCTGACCGGAGCACGTGTATGTATAGGAAAGGTGGGAAGAAATGATCATTCGCACAACAGCCATCTCTGTGTATGGCTGACTTCTCGTGCGCAATCCCCACCAAATGATGTCGGATAAGTGTGGGTCCATGTGAGAACGGTGTGCCATCTTGTTTTACCATCAGGGGTGAGATCACTCTCTACAATGACTTCTGTCGGAGTCAGTGTGTGTAAGCATGCTTGGATACTTTCGGTATTCCCATACAAGTGAATGAGGAGAGCAGCATGAGATCAACCACCTTTCCATTCATAGTGACACGAGACAAGGACCAGAGTCAGGACTTGGACCTACCTGGTAATGCTGGCTACAATATGGGCTATATAAAATAATAAAGTCCAATATAAATTTGTTGGAATCTTTTGTTATAACTGGAGCGTTCCGTGTGAATTTCAGCACTACAGTATGAGATTCACAACAGGTTCTTGTTTATCACTGTTGCGCTTCCAGTACCGCGTCTTCAACCTCCGGCCAGGCTGATACATGTTTTCCAGCATGTTAGACCTCTGGCCATTCATCAATACAGATCACTAGATATCTGACAATGAAGTTTCCATCCGATTTTTTCTCACTGACCTGTGCCTATTGTACGATACATTTTTACATAGTTCTCTGTACGTATTTCTAACATACACGTTGATAAATTATTACACTCATCTAGAAGGTACGAAAGCACTTGGTGTAGCACGCAGTTATAGTGCCATCATGGTCTAACCCTATAAGTATAAGGTGGGAAAGACGTCCATAGAGAGAAAAAGAGAAGGATAACTAAGGCCTCTTTCACACATCAGTTTTTTTTTCAGTCACAATCCGTCGTTTTTTTTAAAAAAACGGATCCGGTGATTGATACAGCGGGATACGCTTTTTCTCATAGACTTGTATTAGCGACAGATTGTGACGGATGGCGTGCGTTTCATCCGTCGGAAATTTTGTGTCCGGCGGCCGGAGACGACGCACAAGGCAACATTTTTTGGTCTCCGTCGGAAAGCAAAGTATCTTCACAGCATAGACAATTGCCTTCAGATGACCCCAAAGATAAAAGTCTAATGGGGTCAGATCGGGAGACCTTGGTGGCCATTCAACTGGCCCACGACAACCAATCCACTTTCCAAGAAACTGTTCATGTAGGAATGCTCAGACCTGACACCATAATGTGGTGGTGCACCATCTTGCTGGAAAAAACTCAGGGAACGTGCCATCTTCAGTTTCCTGGAGTGTGGATTGGTCGTCGTGGGCCAGTTGAATGCCCACCAAGGTCTCCTGATCTGACCCATTAGACTTTTATCTTTGGGGTCATCTGGAGGCAATTGTCTATGCTGTGAAGATACGAGATGTGCAGCATCTGAAACAACGGATACTGGAAGCCTGTGCTAGCATTTCTTCTGCGTTGTTACAATCAGTGTGTCAAGAGTGGGAGAAGAGGTTGCATTGACAATCCAAAACAATGGGCAGCACATTGAACACATTTTTATAAGTGGTCATAAACTTGTAAATAACTCATGAAAGACTAAAGTTACGTTAAAACCAAACACACCATTGTTTTTCTTGTGAAATTCTCAATAAGTTTGATGTCACATGACCCTTTCGATCGAAAAAATAAAGTTGGATCCAGAATAGCCGACTTCAAATGGCCGCCATGGTCACCACCCATCTTGAAAAGTTTTCCCCCTCCCATATACTAATGTGCCACAAACAGGAAGTTGATATCACCAACATTCCCATTTTATTTAGGTGTATCCATATAAATGGCCCACCCTGTAGATTGATGTCTGTGTGTGTATTTAGAGGACACAACAAATTACACTGTTATACAGGCTGCACACTGACTACTTTACATTGTACCAAAGTGTCACATCTTCAGTGTTGTCCCCGGAAAAGATATTATAAAATATTTACACAAATGTGAGGGGTGTACTCAATTTTGTGATATACTGTAAACGCATGAGAAAGCAAAGGCAGACATGGTTATTTGCTCAACGCACCATTTTTTGGGGAAAAAATGTTGGCGATTCTTTCTTCACGGAACAAAGTCCAGCTCACCTTTAGGCAGGGACTAAAGGTGGTTGACATACAGAAACGCATCGGTGATTTTTATTGCTCTAAGCTGATATGGATGAGATTTGGAATTTTTACATGTACCAATACAGAAGATGTTTGTGTCTGTGGAGCTGGATCTCTCTCTTTGCTTCCAATTGTTTCCTTCTCATCTCCTTTCCGTAATCCTTGGTCCAACTCCTCACACCTTTGTGTCTGAATGTTTGAGAGGGAAGATCGCTGCTGAGGTTCTCACCATCTTTTATATTGGAGTTATCGCTTTCTCGACATGTCTGTTTGTAAATTCTTATGTTGCCCATATTAGATATAGATGTCCTCTTTAACCCCTTTCTGACATACTATTATGTCCAAGATCGCACCCCATGTATGGTGCGAGCTCAGGAGCTGAGCCAGAGTCATAACCAACAGATGCCAACAGAATAATACGGCCGGCATCTGCTTGTAACAGCAATGACTGGAGCTGGCTCCAATCGCTGCTGTTTAACTACTTAAATGCCTTCTGTCTATATATTAATCCATATACCCTTTTAACACTTAAAAATAAAATAAGCATGTTTGGTATTGCTGCATTCGTAAAAGTCTGATCTATCGAAATATAAAATTAGTTCACCCGTCTGGTAAATAATGTAAGCTATAAACAAAAAAATATATAAATGCCAGAATTGCGTTTTAAAAAATGCAATAAAAAGCGACGAAAACATATGTGCTCCAAAACGGGAATTTATAAATAAGACAGCTTGACAAAAAAAAAAAACAAGCCCTTACGCAGCTACATCGACAGAAAAGAAGAGGTTAAGGGCCCCCAAATTATTATTTTTTTTGTATTTAAGAGGGAAAAAAAAACCTAAAGTTTTATATCACTATAATCATAATGACCAAAAGAATCTTGCTTCCATATCATTTTTAGCATACAATGAACACTATAAAAACAAAACCCCCAAAAATGGCAGAATTGCTTTTTTTTTGTCCACCATTTAACAGCATTTCAAATTAGTTTCCGTTTTCCACTACATAGTATGGTAAAATGTATGGCGTCATCAAAACTATAACTCGTCATGCAAAAAAAAAAAAAAAAAACAAGCTCTTGTATAGCAAAATCAAAGGGAAAGAAACTATGGTTCTTTCAAAATACGGAGGAAATAAAGAAAGGGGAAAAAACATGGCTGCAGCAGAACAGGGTTACATAAACTCGTTTTACACCGTCATAATGGATATATTTGAACTTCCATGTAACTGCAACATGCAACCCACGATGGCTTCTACTAAACCCATCCCCAAAAGGTGAATTATGTGAAGTTTAAAGAGGAGAGGGGCAAACTGTTCTGGGTCCCCAATAGCAGCTGCATGGCTTTCCGTATGTACTCGGTCATGTCTTCTCCGATCCGCATGGCTGACCTACATTCTAGAGTATATAATCTTCAAGACCAAATATAATGAGAGACTATAAACTACAATACTAAAGACAGAAACAGAAATTATATTTTCTTACCGCTGCCAACTCCTTCATGATCATACATGACCCTCAGGTTACTGCTAAACTCAATCTCCTCCACTGAGGCTCTGCCAGTTAATACAGTGGTCTCCGGAATAGGCACAAAAACCTCTGCTAGTAGGGTGTTACCACCATGTCCGACCGTCTCATAGATCTAAAAATAAGATCATGGGTATAATTAGCCATATGAGCATTAAAAAAGTTGCTAAATTTTTGCAAGCCTCTTTTGAATGAAAAATGTGTGACTTTTCAAGGTTCGTGGCACAGTTTTGGGAATTACAGTGGGAGTTGTCAGTCCAACCTTTGCCATTAGTAAAAAGCACTCATTTTAGAGCCAGTAGCTGACTGCTCGTTGCAGGTGTGGAATATATTTTTTGTCTTAAGAACCTTCCTAGATGTACACAATCTAAAATCTGCATGTATCGTGTATTAAACTTGCTGTAATTACGATTCTCTGAAGAAGCCCCCTTCAGACTGTTTGGGGCGTCTGGAAGAATGACTGTCCGGAGAAGAAAAGATGAGTGCTAATATGAGTCCTGTGTCCTGCCAACAGTAAAGCATCTTGAGACTAGGGATCAGCGGACACGTGGAAGTTCGGATTCTGGTACCCAACCCAAAACTTTATTCGAAAGTTTGGTTTGGGTACCAGAACTGTCCCCGAACTTAAACCAGAACCCAAAGTAATGGACCTCTGGGAGAAGTTAGTGTTCAGCTTTCAGCCCTGGACACTGTCTGGTACGAACCCCAAACTTTCAACTTCAGGTTCGCTCAGCTCTATTTGAGACCATTCGTGTGAGGGCTTTTCATCCAAAAGAGTGGATTAGTTCACAATTTTGCTTAAGAACACTGCCATGAATAAAGAATGGGATCTAAACCTCCAAAAGCAACTTCTGCAACAATCCAGGAGCAATTTGGTGATGAACAATGTTTGTTTTAGCATGATGGAGACCATGTAACAAGGCAAAAGCGATAACCAAGTGGCCCAGTGAACGAAACGTTGACATTTTTGGGACAATGGCCAGGAAACTCCCCGTATCTCAATCCCATTGAGAACCTTTGGTCAATCCTTAAACAGCAGGTGGACAAACAAAAACACAGAAATGTGATAAAATCCAAGCACCGATTAGACAATAATGGGTCATCAGTCAGGATTTGGGCCACAAGCTGATATCCAGCTGCCATTACGAAGACTAAGGGTCCCGTCACACTCTTCAATGTCCCAGCGATCCCACCAACGATACGACGTGGATGGGATCGCTGGGACATCGTTAGCTGATCGCTGGTGAGCTGTCACATGGGCAGACACACCAGCGATCAGGACAAGCGAGCACGCTGGTATCCAATGTACACATCGGGTAACTAAGCACTGCGCGGCGCCTAGTTACCCGATATGTACCCTACATACCGGCTGTCAGCTTCTGCTGTAGAGCGCTGAGAGCCGGTATCCAATGTACATATCGGGTAACTAGGTGCCGCGCGGGTGCTTAGTTACCCGATATGTACATTGGATACCAGCTCCTAGCTCGCTGATCGTTGGTCTCCCGCTGTCACACGCAGCGATGAGCGCTGGCCAGCGGGAGACCAACGATGAAAAAAGGTCCAGGACATTCAGTGACGATCAGAGATACCAGCAGGGGGGCTGGTCGTCGCAGCGTTTCACACTAAGCGAGATCGCTGGCTAGGTCGCTGTTGCGTCACAAAATCGGTGACCCTTCAGCGATCTCGCTAGCGATCTCACTTAGTGTGACGGGGGCTTAGGTGTAGAAGTTTCGGGAGACAATAAGTGTTAACACTGTAAATATTGAGTCTTTGTATAAACTTGATGTATGGGTCAATAAAAGTTTAGAAACTTATGTAATGGTGATAATTGTACTTCCGTAACCAAAGAAACTTCTGACTAAAAGTTCTAAAAACACTGAAGAGGGAAACTTTGTGAAAAACAAAATTTGTGTTAGTGTCAAAACATTTAACCATTTTTTGTAGACTGTTTACTTCACAGCTAGAATAAGGACCAGGCGTCTGAGGGGTTCTCTACAAGGTAAAACAACCCACCTAACATTATTACTTGTTATTACTAACTAGAATGCCTTGTGACAGTCTCTATTATACATACATATTTATTAAATAATTTTCATATGACGGTAAAAAAATTAAATGATCTTTAGAATGGCAAGCACAAGCCGACTTATATCGGACTCCATGTACCCATCTGTAGACCTAGGATTCTTGATTGACACGCGTGTGTCTGTGTGGAGGTTTGTGTGACTGTATGGTTATCAGTACCTGCAGCTTGATGCTCTCCGGCCAGTTATAAATCTGTAAATTAAAGATCTGTCCAAGATGGACCCTGAAGTCTGACCCCAGGTGGTTAGTAATGGTTCTGGACACCTCTTTATTGTTGAATAGGATCTTGATGAATAACGAATGTTTCTGTAAATCTTCACGTCTCAAAACTTCCACCCTGCAAGACGAAAAAAATATTAGGATGTACTTATACAGATCAGTTTAAAAACTGTGGTACGTTATGGGTCACAAGGGGCAACATCTGGAGAGGAGGAACTCCAGGGTGACAGAACTTCTTCTCATGAGAGCAAACATGGCTATCAAGGGTATCTATCTGGCAGCTACAATATGTCTGAGACGCCAAAAGCGGAAGAGACTGGCGCACAAGTGGCTGAGCCTACAAGGGCAAGATGGTACACAACTACTGCACACAAAGATTTAGAAGTACAGTCAAGTCTTCATTTTTGAGCACGAACATGCATTAATAAGATGGGAAATATGGTGGCTCGGTGGTTTGGTTAGCACTACTGCTTCACAGTGATAAAGTCTTGGGTTTGAAGTCAACCAAAGACGAACATCTGATTGGAGTTTATATGTTCTTCGCGTATTTGAAAGCGTTTTCTCCGCTAAAAACATACAGATTACATTGTGAGCCCCAATGAAAAGTGTATGAGCCCTATAAGAGGGCACAGCTTGTTTCCTACAAGTCCATATTATAGACTTATAAGTGAGAGAAGATGTGAATCACCAACTCTTCTCATAGAAGCAATGGTTGAAAGGTAGAATTACTCTATAGTATAGCATAAACACAGCAGTATGTACTGAAAAAAATTGTCAACCAGAGCGCCATTCTATCACCGCCATTTGACACTTATGTGCAGCATGTATCACCTCGGACACATGTTGTTAGGGGTGATGGCTCCAGACAGGCTCAGTTCAGGATGTAGGATAGGTTCTCCGGGTCTTCTCCTGATGTTTGCCGCTTTATCGCGGACCTGTCGCTCCATCTCGTGCCTATCCACTAGGGCAGGGGAAAAGGTTTCGTGGGTTCTTCGCCACCATCTGCCTCATCGTCATCTTCAATGCCCTCTTTTTTCTTTTTATTCTTAACTTTCTGTATAAATATTATATAAAAAAAAAGATTGAAATGAAGGTAAATGAAGGAATCCTCCCAATGGGGTCAACAGAAAGGTTGAGACAAGCTAATTGGACAGCTGAGGAGGAAATGCAGAATGATGACCTTTTAGAAGAATGTAGAGAACCAATACAGGGAAAATAATGGTGGAATTAATTACATTATAATGTTATATAGTAATATGAGGGGTGCTCAACCCATGACCTGCACTGCTGCTCTGTGTGGTTCTCAAGCACGAAGAGACAGACAAGTCAAGTCTTTGACTGAAGGTGCAGAAAGATGTGGCTGCCAAAAGTCAATTTATATTCAGTATGTCAAATCTGACGACTGGAAACCATGCCCTGTGAAAAGTACAATAGGACAATATGGCCCGAGACCAGTAAAGATTGTGCTCCGCTGTTATCAGGGATTACACCGCCACTTTCTACCTGCGCTCTTTTCCATGCCTTCCATTGCTGATGGTCACTTCTGTATTGCTTCACATTCTTCTCATATTCCTCCATATGTTCTTCCATCAGCTCATTTATTTCTGCTTGAATTTCCTCTTCGTATTCTTCCTCATCAATTTCCCTATGAACTTCTTCCCTAAGGTCAAAACAAACTTTAGTATCTGGATCTGGTGTACGTTTTATGACCAAAGTATGGCGCCAAGTATCTTTATTATTCACTACACACGTTTTCTGCACATGTTTGGGACATCGTATTTTGAGATGGAGATCTGAGACACCCATCATTGAAGAACGCATTACTCAATATTGTGAGAAAATATTGGCAAATCCTTAGCTAAAGCCTTTTATAGGACCATGTTCTGTATATTACAGGGGCCATCTTAAAGACTTAACCCTGGGGCTGAGGAGCTTTACGGTCCGTTTCTGAGGGGCTTTACATCTGCTCAGTTGATTAGCCAAAGCTTGGCCACGTTTAGTTTTCTTCTGCACGATCAATGCAAAAATACTTCACAATTCTCTCGATTTCAATAAAAGTAAATCGTCATATTTTTCTCAATTACGAGGTGCCTCCTCCTAAGACACGGCTGTGCTCAGCTGATCCCCCCAAATGCTTCTAATTCTGCCAGAAACTGCAGGTATATTCTCAGTGGAAATTCAGCACCAAGTTTCACCCACCCAAATCCACACAGATTTGTCAGCAAATTTGATAAAAAGGCAAAATTAATAAAAAATTCACTTCCTCTGGCACTTATGTGGCACCTTGCCTGGTACCCTGCTAGTGCCTGTACAGAATATTGTATCTAGATGGGACAAGACTTGATCGCAGGAGGCTGGGGTGTACGGAGACCAGCAGAAGAGCAGGCAAGGGAACTATAGAAGGACCAGTAATGAGGAATAAAGTCCTTTTTATTTTAATTTTGTCTTTTAAACATTTTTTTTTATCAGGAATTATGAACTCGAGGTTTTTTTCACAGCAAAATCAACAACTGTTTTCTTTCTTTATATTTATTCGAATAATATTTTCAAGTCCTCACGGCTGCATGGTTCGCGGCTGTTAGACATACCCGTTTGTAAGGCAATTCTTGCATGTGTTGCGGCTGTCTAACAGCCGTGGGGATTCTGACATTATTCGAGCACGCCAAAGACACTTGGTTAGCACCCGAGCATGCTCAGATAACACCTTATCCGAGCACATTCGCTCATCACTAGTGCCAACCTCCGCTGAAAAGTAGGGACACCGTAGGGAATACTAGGGTGCGATAGTCCCCTTGTACAATATCCTATCAATCACTGAATACTTTTATATACACACCTTATACCATATATATACTCGAATATAAGCCGAGATTTTCAGCCCATTTTTTAGGGCTGAAAGTCCCCCTCTCGGCTTATATTCGAGTCATATACAGGGGGTCGGCGGGGGAGGGGGAGCGCAGCTGTCCTATATACTTACCCTTCCGCCGGCGTGGTCTCTGGAGCCCCCCTGCTCTTCTCCCACAGTCCCGGCGCCTGTGTTCAGCGGTCAGCTGGCACCGCTCATTAAAGTCATGAATATGCACATATTCATGACTTTAATGAGCGGTAACACGTGACCGCTGAACACAGGCGCCAGGACCGCGGGAGAAGAGCAGGGCAGAGACGCGCCAGCGGAAGGGTAAGCATAAGCAATATTTACCTGTCTCGTTCCGCTGTGTCCTCGGGTCCTCTTGCTGCGATGTTCAGGCAGAGGGCGCGATGACGTGGTTACTGTGCGCCGCGCCCTCTGCCTGATCATTCACTGCTGGAGGCAGCGGTGAGCAGCGGTGACAGGTAAATGTCGCAGGTGTCGGGGCCCTGAGAGAGCGGTGACACCGGCACCTGTCCCCCATAGCGCGCCGGTGTCCCCGCCTGCTCAGGACACCGGCACCTGGCCCCCAGCAACGAGAGGTGAGTATGTCTTTTTTTTTTTTTTTCGGTGGCAGCGGCAGCAATTGAGGCCTATACTATGGAGCATAATCTATGGGGGCACAATCTATGGATCATCTATGGGGGCATAATCTATGGGGGCACAATCTATGGATCGTCTATGGGGGCATAATCTATGGAGCATCAATGGGGGCACAATCTATGGGGGCATAATCTATGGAGCATCAATGGGGGCACAATCTATGGGGGCACAATCTATGGGGGCATAATCTATGGGGGCATAATCTATGGGGCACAATCTATGGAGCATCAATGGGGGCACAATCTATGGAGCATCTATGGGGGCACAATCTATGGATCATCTATAGGGGCACAATCTATGGATCATCTATGGGGCACAATCTATGGGGGCACAATCTATGGAGCATCAATGGGGGCACAATCTATGGAGCATCTATGGGGCACAATCTGTGGAGCATCTATGGGGCACAATCTGTGGATCATCTATGGGGGCACAATCTGTGGAGCATCTATGGGGGCACAATCTGTGGAGCATCTATGGGGCACAATCTATGGAGCATCTATGGGGGCACAATCTATGGATCATCTATGGGGGCACAATCTATGGAGCATCTATGGGGGCACAATCTATGGAGCATCTATGGGGGCATAATCTATGGAGCATCTATGGGGGCATAATCTATGGAGCATCTATGGGGGCATAATACATGGGGCAGCATATAGGGCATAATCTCATTTTCCACCCTAGGCTTATACTCGAGTCAATAAGTTTTCCCAGTTTATTGTGGCAAAATTAGGGGGGTCGGCTTATACTCGGGTCGGCTTATACTCGAGTATATACGGTATCTATTTTTTGTATGGAGAGTTTTTAGCTGTATTAATCAAAAGTTATATTTTAGGGGTGTCAGTTTTTTGTGGTTTTGTTTCTGATTGGGGCTCCCATTTTTTTGGGGGGGTTCATCTCCTTTTTCTCAAGTCACACAGCAGAGAGCCTGTCAGTCAAGCGGGAGGAGACGGCAATGGGTAGGAAATAGAGCTGGAGTGACATAGACATCAGATATACCATAGCTCTTCATCCTCATTTGCATTTCAATTAAAACACTGATTTCTAAGGAACGGACTTGGCCATGTAAAGGTATTGCTGGACTTGTCTTCGAAAGAGTTAGATACACAAATAAGTGGATTGAAGGGAGGGAGGTGATATTATGCTGACAGATTCCTTTTAAAATCCATACATTTAGTCCATTTCTAATTTTTCTGCAGCGTGTGGAGATTTGAGGATTTGATAGTGTCTCATCCACTTTGCTGATATTGTAATATTCTGTGGATTTTTAATCAGTAAAACAGGACAGAAATCTGCAGTATATTTGCCCTGTGTGAACATACCTTAAAAAGGTATCTTCCTGATTAAAAGCACCACTCCAGAGTATTTTTTTTTAGAGCTGGAGTGGTGCTACTAAACGAAGGTCCCTCCCCCTTTCTTATATTCACCCTGTGGCGTCTTCTCCATTTTTGGCAAATGCTGGAGTGGTGATTTAAGGTTGATAAAGCATAATCATCATAAAAATAAGACATTTTATAACTTTCTAATATTCTTCTTGCTTCACTTTCTCACCATTTTGCTTGCTGCCAGGTTGGCTCTGCCCTCAGTTTATAAAAGGATAAAACGGTGTTCACTCTACTTAATGTGTGAGCTAAACATCCAGGCCTCCAACATGGATCAACCAAACAGTAAAAAATAATGTAATTAGCTTACAGAGCATTGCCTAGTCTGGATACAAGTACAAGGACTAGGTACAGGACTAGGTATAGGTTCGCTGCCTTCAAATGTAAATAAAAATATTCTCACTCACTGAGAGCAAACAAATATAGCGAAAATGGAGAGTCATAATAAAAAAAATAGAAGCCAATTGTTCTATAATATACACCATAAATTATAATGAATTTGTCAGGCCGCATTAAACTTCACCCACATGTTAAAGGGAACCTGTCAGCAGGATTGTGCGCAGTAACCTACAGACAATGTCAGGTCTGCGCCGTTATACTGATTACAATGATACCTTGGTTGATGAAATCCGTCTTGTGGTTGTTATTTAATCTTTATTTTCAGCTTTGTGTTAATGATATACTCGTGCTCCAGGGCGGCCTTGTGCATCTCATTAACACAAAACTGAAAATAAAGATTAAAGTACAACCACAAGCATCGGGGTGCTCGAGTGAAGCATCAAATATTGCGGGTGCTCAAGCGCCATGCTCGAGTCCCTGCCCCACACGGTAATGCCATAGCCATGTTGGCTACGGCATTACCATGTATAACAGTCAATCGCCACATGTTTATTGGTTGTCTAACAGCCGTGAAGCGAGCGGGGCAGGGACTTGTGCATGGGGCCAGCACTCGATGCATACCCAAACACCCCGATGCATGATCGAGTGGCGCGCACGCTCGCTCATCACTACTGCTCACCTGATATGGTTGTGCGATGCAATCACAAAACTGAGAGGAGCGTAGGTAGAGCCACAATAGCCGGTTGCTGCTCCAGCAGCTGATTCTACGACTCACGAGTGCCGGGAGTGTAAAGCATCAAAGTGACGAAAAACTGCAGCGATGGACGAGCGCTGCCTGCGAATTTATGATGGGACAGGAGTGGAAGGAAAGTTTTATTGATGCAAAGTGTTTTGGAGTTGATCCAACTCTTTCATTTCTGTACCTCAAGAAGGAGTTGGGCCAACTCCGAAACACTTTGCATCAATAAAACTTTCCTTCCGCTCCTGTCCCTGGACATCATAAATCCACAGGCAGCGCTCGTCCATCGTTCTTCTTTTCGAAGCTCTATTTCTGTACAAAGGCATAGTCATTTAAATTTCCAGGCCCAAAGTCTGAGAACCGGCAGAAATATTTAGTATTCACTTGAATATTGGCTAATATATGTGTATATATATGAAAAGATCTGGTGATTTGGATCGACAGATAGTCTTTCAGCAGTTTTGCCTTAAACTTATGTCCGCTAATATAAAGTGATCAAAAAGGACCGCGCTCTCTCTACAATTCTACAAGTCTCCAGTAACTCTAGCTGTCATCACATGACATTCCACCTAGGACACGCGCGTCTCCCCATCATCCATATGCCTCATTCCAGACCACATGCTACCATTACATACTTTCGCAAGTAGAGTTTCACAGGGGTGTTGGCGAACTTCTGAAAATCGCGCAGAGACTTGATCTCTTTCCAAACTTTAATGAGGGACTTGAGAAGAATTCTGTCTCTTTCTTGCTCCGCATCTCGATATTTTCTTGTTTGCCTGGGATGCAAATATATATTTATATAAATCATCACTGCCGGCATGTGATATGAAAAATAAAATATTCCATGAGCCAATATCCATCTCGTTAGCGCTAGCCCTTAAAGGTAACCTATAGTCAGAAAATTAGGTTTATATTAAATATATTTGTTCTTGTTTTCTATGTTACTATACATAAAAATCCTAAAACCCCAGCCATTGAGTCTCATGATAAGCTAACAATCTTGGTTCTCTAGAGATCACTTGTCAACAGTCATCTCATTATCATCACAGGCAGGACAGTGACAGGTAAAAATAATACAAAGTAGTAGAGTAAATCTTTCAAAATTCAAATTTGACAGCTTTGGCCACCGTATTTTTTTGGACTATAAGACGCACTTTTTTCTCCCAAATTTTGAAGGAAAATGGGAGGTGCGTCTTATAGTCTGGATGTACCGGCTGTGGATGGGTGGGGGGGGAGCGGCAGCGGTGGATGAGCAAGTCACAGGAGTCAGGAGCCGGCGGCTACGGCTAACACCTGTGCCCACTGTTAAAAGAAAATAAATATTCACTGCTCCTCATGCCCATAGTCTCGCCCAACTCTGTGCACAGAAGCCGGTGCCAAGAGGTGGGAGGGACTATCTGAGTGTGGAGCAGTAAACAGTCATTTTCCTTAATAGCAAGCACACGCAGCGGCTGGGTGATCACGTGTGCCCACTATTAAAGAAAATGAATATTCACTGCTCACCACTCCCATAGTCCTGGGCGTGGGGAGCAGTGAGTATTCGGCCAGCTGTCTTCGGCGTGTAAACAGTGCATGACGTTATTGCCATGCGCTGCTTACAAACTGCAATCAGCTGCTGGCATCAGAAGAGGACACTGCGAGGGAGAGGACGGTAAGTATAATGGCTTATTTTTTATGTGTGTAGCGTGATGGGGGCCATGTATACCAGGAAGGGGATGGGGGGTGGCAAGCATACCAGGATGAGGATCATATATATCAGGATGGGGGGGACATGTATACCTGGATTGGGGACATATACATACTAGGATGGGGGATATTCGTACAGAATTAGGGGACATTGCCCCTGTAACAGTGTCAGCAGCAGATTCACCAGCTCATAACAAAGCGTCATGACCACATTTTTTGCTTCAATTTTTTTTTATCATTTTCCTCCAGGACTGTATCTAACTCCTTCCAAGCTCTTTAAAGCAGACACAGCCTTAGTAATGTAAAAATAAACTTCACATATTGTCATGGACTAAACTGTTGGCAGTATTTCTCTGAGAAAATTATTGTAATTACACGTTTTGTTATGCACTTATTTCCTTTTTGTGCATTGGAACAACACAAAAAAAATAAAACAGAACAAAATGGCAAATTGGCCATAATTTCACACAAAACCCTCAAAAAAACACAAATGGGCTAGACAAAATTGTTGTCACCTTTCCAAAATTGTGGGTAAACAACTTTGTTTAAGCATATGATGCTCGTTCAAACTCACCTGTGGCAAGTAACAGGTGTGAGCAATATGAAAATCACAACTTAAACCAGATATAAAGGGGAGAAGTTGACTCAATCGTTGTATTGTGTGTCTGTGTGTGCCACACTAAGCATGGAGAACAGAAAGAGAAGAGTACTGTCTGAGGACCAAAATTGTTGAACAATATCAACAATCTCAATGTTACAAATCCATCTTGATGTTCCTTTGTACATGGTGTGCAACATAATCAAGAAGTTTAAATCCTTTGCACTATAGCTAATCTCCCTGGATGTGGACAGCAAAGAAAAATTGATGGTAGGTTGCAGCGCAGGATAGTCCAGATAGTGGCTAAGCAACCTCAATCAAGTTCAAAAGAAATTCAATGCTGTCCTGCAGGTCCAGGGTGAATCCGTGTCAGCACAAACTATCCGTCGACATTTGAAATAAATTAAACATTATGGCAGGAGACACAGGTGGACTCCACTGCTGACAGACATGAACTAGCTAGACTGCAATTTGCCAAAATGTAAATTAGTAAGCCAAAATCCTTCTGTTGAACCGAAAACGGAATGAGGCCTACAAAGAAGCGAACACAGTACCTACAGTCAAATATGATGGAGGTTCAAAGCTATTTTGCTGCCTCTGGCACTGCGTATCTTGAATGTGTGCAAGGCATCATGAAATCTGAAGATTACCAAAGGATTTTGGGTCACAGTGTAGTGTCCAGTGCCAGAAAGCTGGGTTTCTGTCCTTGTTGGCAGCGGATTAATTATACTGTCCAGTCATTCAACAGTGAATATATATTTATTGAGGAACAAAGAGAACACTGCTTAAACTGGTATTTCTTATAGCTTAGGATCTTAGCATCTTGTCTGTCAGCTTGCAAAGTGAAAGGACAGGAACTTACGGTTACTTTTTGTTTTTGTTTTTATCAAGGCATTATTGGCAATATAACACTATTGCTGGAGACAGAAAGTCATGCACTATTAAACAGTAGTAAATAGTTGATGCAAAAAATACAATAATAAGCATTATTCCAACAGCCATATGCCTTCCAGCAGGACAATGACCCCAAACATACTTCAAGAAGAACCCAGAAATGGATGGAAACAGAAAGCTGGAAAGTTATGAAGTGGCCAGCAATGAGTCCAGGTCTAAATCCCATTGAACACCTGTGGAGAGATCTTAAATTTGCAGTTGGGAGAAGGTGCCTTCAAATATGAGAGACCTGGAGCAGTTTGCAAAAGTGGTCCAGTTTAGAGGTGTAAGAGTTTTGTTGATGGTTATAGGAAGAGATTGATTGCAGTATTTTATTCCAATAGGTGTGCAACCAAATATTAACTTGAGGGTGCCAACAATTTTGTCCAGCCAATTTTTGGGGGTTTTGTGTGAAGTTATGTCCAATTTGCCTTTTTTCTGCTTTTATTTTGTGTTGTTCCAATACACATAGAAGAAAATAAAAGTGTGTATAACAAAATATGTGTAATTTCAATAATTTTCTGTGTGCCAACACTTTTGGCCATGACTGTTTATGGTTATGGGTACACAGATGAAAACCCTACTTCACTGTTGTTTTTGCACACTCATCAGCACGGCATATTCCAAGCTTTTTTTTTTTCTCTTCATTTCTATAGATTAGCCGTGAGCGGTGACATCAACTTACTAAACATATTCATACTAAAATGGTTTCTGTGCTGTATTCACTGCCTTGACTTTTACTCAGGCTATGATGGGCTGCAATGTGATAGTTGTAAGTAATTATTGGGAAGCCTGCCAGGCCGTACCCAAAGTTTTGTCAGCTGCCTGTGGCTAATGCATTCCTCTGGCTTGTGTAGAACAGTAAGGGCATGGTCAGCCAATTCAAGGGAATAAAAATGCAAATTGTTCAAATTTGCCAGGTCCAGCAACTTTCCTAAAATTAAGCATGCATTTGATTAGAATCAACTCACTAACCTCTACCTAGCAGAAAACATAGGATCCACATTCAAAATTGATGATGGTCACAGTTTACTGCCACTCCCTCTCTGCAAAAATCATTGAGCAGGCATAAAACGTTTTCCAAAAAATAAAAAACTGCTTTACAGGACCACTAGAAGTGTAACATTATGCACCAATAATAGAATTTTGAGTGAAGCTTACCAGATGTAAGATACCATGTCATAAAAATATAGGATGTACTTATATACTGTATATATATATATATATATATATATATCTATACACTGCTCAAAAAATAAAGGGAACACTTAAACAACAGAATATAACTCCAAGTAAATCAAACTTCTGTGAAATCAAACTGTCCACTTAGGAAGCAACAATGATTGACAATCAGTTTCACATGCTGTTGTGCAAATGGAATAGACAACAGATGGAAATTATTGGCAATTATCAATATACACTCAATAAAGGAGTGGTTCTGCAGGTGGGGACCACAGACCACATCTCAGTACCAATGCTTTCTGGCTGATGTTTTGGTCACTTTTGAATGTAGGTTGTGCTTTCACACTCGTGGTAGCATGAGACGGACTCTACAACCACACAAGTGACTCAGGTAGTGCAGCTCATCCAGGATGGCACATCAATGCGAGCTGTGGCAAGGTTTGCTGTGTCTGTCAGCGTAGTGTCCAGAGGCTGGAGGCGCTACCAGGAGTCAGGCCAGTACACCAGGAGACGAGGAGGGGGCCGTAGGAGGGCAACAACCCAGCAGCAGGACCGCTACCTCTGCCTTTTTTTCCAAGGAGGAACAGGAGGAGCGCTGCCAGAGCCCTGCAAAATGACCTCCAACAGGCCACAAATGTGCATGTGTCTGCACAACGGTTAGAAACCGACTCCATGAGGATGGTCTGAGTGCCTGACGTCCACAGATGGGGGTTGTGCTCACAGCCCAACACGGTGCAGGATGCTTGGCATTTGCCACAGAACACCAGGATTGGCAAATTTGCCACTGGCGCCCTGTGCTCTTCACAGATGAAAGCAGGTTCACACTGAAAAAAATGTGACAGATGTGACAAAGTCTGGAGACGCCGTGGAGAGCGATCTGCTGCCTGCAACATCCTTCAGCATGACCAGTTTGGAAGTGGGTCACTAATTGTGTGGGGTGGCATTTCTTTGGAAGGCCGCACAGCCCTCCATGTGCTCACCAGAGGTAGCCTGACTGCCATTAGGTAACGAGATGAGATCCTCAGACCCCTTGTGAGACCATATGCTGGTGCAGTTGGCCCTGGGTTCCTCCTAATGCAGGACAATGCCAGACCTCATGTGGCTGGAGTGTGTCAGCAGTTCCTGCAAGATGAAGGCATTGAAGCTATGGACTGGCCCGCCCGTTCCCAGACCTGAATCCGATTAAACACATCTGGGACATCATGTATCGCTCCATCCACCAACGTCACGTTGCACCACAGACTGTCCAGGAGTTGGCGAATGCTTTAGTCCAGGTCTGGGAGGAGATCCCTCAGGAGACCATCCGCCGCCTCATCAGGATCATGCCCACACGTTGTAGGGAGGTCATACAGGCACAGGGAGGTCATACAGGCACGTGGAGGCCACACACACTACTGAGCATCATTTTGACTTGTTTTAAGGACATTACATTCCACTTTAATTTTGTGTGTGACTCCAAATCCAGGCCCCATTGGTTAATAAATTTGTTTTCCATTGATGATTTTTGTGTGATTTTGTTGTCAGCACATTCAACTTTGTACAGAACAAAGTATTCAACGAAAATATTTCATTCATACAGATCAAGGATGTGTTATTTGAGTGTTGCCTATATTTTTTTGAGCAGTGTATATATGTATATCTATACACTGACAAGCAAAAGGGTAGCAATGTTTTAAACTTTTGACTTTCCGGTTCCATATTTCACCATCCACTACTGCATCGAATGTGAGCCTACCATCATTTTATAGACAATCATCTTGGTCATCTCATCAATAAATTTGACTTGCAATTATTTAGCATATGATTAGTTATGCATATTCTTGTCATGTCGCTGCATTGTTCCTGTTTTACTCCTAATAAAAATAAAACATTTTGATTTTTATTTTGTCAATCCACCTTTGGCTTTCAACAGTGCCTGAACCCTTCAGGGCTGCTCTTGATCAGATTCAAACATATCTTGACTGAAATCTAATCCCAGGTCTCTTCCAAATGTTCCCAAACTTGGTGCATATTGGTCGACTCACTTGGGTTTGGATACAGTTTTTTCTTAAACTCAACTCAACTCACTGTCCCATTGAGTCATTTCTTCACCAATCTTGGCGTATGTTTTGGGTCTTTGTATTTTTGAAACACTATTTCGTCCTTTTCATACCCATAGTACTCGAGTGTACGAAGTAACTTGCCTTGAAGGATACTCACATATAGTTCAGCATTGAGACCACCATTGATCCTGATAAAGTATCCAACCCCTTTGGCTGTGAAACAACCCCATATCATCAGGCTTCCTGCGCCAAACTTGACAGATCCTTCAAATTCTCAATACATTGGCCCTTTTTTTCTCTTGTTTCTTCCTGACCTATTTGTACCCACCAGAGCCTAGTCTATTGACTTTTGTCTCATCGCTCCAAATCACCCGTTTCTAATCTTTTCCTGTTCATTTTTTGTACTTTTTTGCAAACTGGAGCCGCGTTTCCTACGACAATATTGAAGTCAAGGCTTCTTTACCTTTTTTTCAACCCACCATTCCCGACTTGTTGACACCGATATTTTGCCTGGACGTCCACCTCTTGGCTTCTGAATATATTGACAGACTTCATTTCGTATTCTTCCAGCTGTCGTGGCACTCACATAATGCAGTTTGGCAAATTTCTTGGTTGAGAGACCGTTATCGATGAGCCAGATGATGCCATTTCTCTTTCATGGGAAATCTTCATGGCTGCTCCTTGATTCGAATCAGTGACCTTTCGCTTGGGAATCAACCTAATAATACACTGAGCGATTGGGGAATGTGAGAACATGTTGTATTTTGTAGTATTCAGGAAGAAAAAGATTTTTCCTCCACAAGGAGCAAAACAGGAACAATGCAGCAACATGAATCTGCATAACTAATCATATGCTAAAAAGTTACAAGTCAAAACTATGTATGAGATAGCCAAGATGATGGTCTATAAAATGATGGTAGTTTCACATTCTGAGCAGTAGTGGATGGTGAGATATGGAGCCTGAGAGTCAAAAATTCAAAACATTGTTACCCTTTTGCTCATCAGTGCACCCATAATCTGCTTCTATGACATTTTCTAGATAGGCAAAACTTCCCACATTTTTTTTTGTCCTTCAAAATAAAACGCAAGAAAAAGCAGCTACAAAAAGCCCCTTTTGCTTTGGAGGAACAGGCATTTACTTGCATTAGATAAACAACGTGTTGATTTCAATGAAAATGTTGCAATACTGCCTTACTCCTGCGGAGGTGCTGCAAAGAAATTTAACACTTATTGATAGTATAGGTGATTTACCTCTAAGAAAAATGCAAACGTCCAAAAGAGAAAACCTCTTAATTAACCTCCAATTTTTATAGTTTTTTCTTTTCTTGATTTCTACATAGCTTATTAAGGTCTTGGGACAAGTTAAAGTATTTTGCGTCTTTTATTTATTTTATTATATTTTTTATTATTTAAAGAGTTTTTCCCCCATGATGGCCCTTTTGCTTTTAAATTATTATATCCTATTTCCATTTTATTATATTATTTTTTCAGGCATATTTTAATTAAAGTTTTTAATATTTTTTGTACTATACTTTTTTTTTTTTTTGCTCTTGCAAATAATACTTCTCACCTCTCTGGCTGGCACCGTGATTTATGGTCAGTGAGAAAAGTAATAATAGAAGATGAGCCAAACAATACGAGAAGGAATGTGAATTTCATTATGGTCACAATTTATATACAATGGTCTGATTCCAATTAGACTTGTCTAATTTATTAGAAGAGCAGTGAAGCCGCACATAAGTGAAACCATTGCTCCTCAATATGTCACCAACATTCTCGAAGCATACCTCGTACTTTCTATGAGGTATTGTGCCTTGCAAGGACAAAGGGCTGCCATGTGGAACCACTTCTGTGCTTGTGGCTAAACTCCATGGAAGGCAAATGCTATAACACTCAATAGGAGATCCAATGCTGGGCTATGCCAATGTTTTCATGGGACAGAAAACTCAGACATGTTGGGAAATAAGACTGACCATGCACTTTATACGGCTGTCTGCTGGACCTTTCTTCAGCCCACAACTTTTCTATCCTTCATATATATGTACACTTGTTACAGCCGAGCCGGTAAGAAGAGGAGAGCAACCAATACCAGAGACCTCTAGAGTTGACTTATCTCCTCAAGAACCAAAGATGCAAGGAGTGGAGATGAAACTGCCCGATTGTTATCTCCTTCTATATCTGCATCAGGGGGCTAGTCAGAAATAAGGGAGTATACAGAAATCCTGGGGACCCATAACAAAGGTCCGCAGCTGCCATTAAACAACCAATTGTTCTCACGCCATTGTGTCATGGAGAACCAGTCGGGGAGACAGAAGGACCACTCTCCAGCTAACCACTTAAATTACATGCTCACCATCAAAAGACGTGAACTGCTTTGATTAGACCTATCTCCAATAGTAGCAGTTGTCTGCTGTATACAACACCTGATGGGTATGGCGCAGGCTCAAGATGTGAGCCCGCTCCATACAGAACCTCCTGGCATCAGCCGTACATACACAGTGAATTCGGGAGAAGTTGCAGATGCCAAGCAAGGGGCAGGGCAATTCAGCACCTCCCAGCTCACCTCTCAGCTTTCGCCATTGGCGGTATGCCACTGGTTAGCACATTAGATGGTTGGCTGGTCTTGTTGAAACCGGTGGGTTGGGTCGCTATACATCTAGAGCGTATGACCAGCCCAAATCGCATGCAATATATTTTTCACCATATAGATTAAAAATTATAAATGACTCAAACCAATTTAAAGGGGCTGGCCACTATATCTTTAATTTAACAGATGTGTTGGGGACTTTATTTTACAGCACTAATATTACAGATTCCCATCCTTCTTCACAGACCGAACAGTTTAATATTGAAAAACAGTCTGTCCATATCAAGTTTTCCATTAGAAGTGGCTGATGGACAGTTCTGCTCACTGGCTCCTCAAGCAGCAGCCATGCTGAGAACAGCAGAGCTGTGCAGTCTGCGTGCAGGAAGGCGGCATAACAAGTACAGGCGGAGAACCTGGAATACTTATATATTAGCAAACACATTAGAAAAAGTGGCTAACCCCTTATAAATAATGTTGTACCTTCATGTTAGCCAGCTCACCTGATTTCCACTTTATATTCAGAGATACTTTGATCAGCCATGGTGCTGGAGATATGGGCAGCGCCTCCAGTGGAAATGCTCTGTACTGCATTCCTCAGTGCATGTAGCTTTATCACAACAAGAGAGAGAAAAAGTTAAAAATAAAACAGCAACAACCATTCTGAAATATTTGAATTTATTACAAAGGCCTCAAGACATCCAACCATTATGTTTAATACATGTATACACGTTTGAGCCTTTCAACAATAAAATTCATTATTTCAATATCTAACAGACATTGGCAAAGCAGCGACCACTTCAGATGACACCTAACCACATACCTTGTCTGACAAGAGGTTGGAAAGGTTCTTCTGCTTCCTTCCCAGATACTGATCATAAAGCTGGGATAACCTGGACGCCAGGACATGTTCTCTACTAAAAAGTGGGTGATGGGTAAAACAATCCAGAAATATCAATGTCCAACTGAAACTCTCCTTGAAGTCCTCCAGACTCCACCATGTACTGACGTGATTTTTTGGAAGGGACTGCCTTTGAATAAAACGCAGAATGAGAAGGATTTAAAAGGTCCAACATGCAGAAGGATACACACGTCTTCTAGTAGAGCACAGTGGGAATTAGAGACTTCTTAGTCTTCATGTACATAATTATATTTTTGCTGGTGGGAGACAACATATAGCTGCCAAAAGTTTGTTTACCTGCATAACCTTTAACATTCTGTAAATTTATGGCCTCAATGCTTCCATATGTGAGACATACAGGTGCAAACGACATCCGTTGACTCCAATGAGTTTAATGAATCTACCGACATTCAATTCATGTTGATTCACTCAATTCAGAGGGTATGGTGGGTAGGATTCCATTGAAAATGAATACATTTGGTGTAAAGTATATCTACTGGGAAGGGGTTAAAAAAAGAACAATAAACTAGTAAACTCCTCAGACCTCCCCATATCGGTCCCACTGCTGCCCATTCCTCGGAACAAGTCCTCTTCGGCTGCCTTCTACGTTCGGGCCTTTTCTTTTCTGGCACTGCTGTTGACAAGGCCCCATGCAGTTCAGCATACAACAATCACATTAAGGCCAGGATCACACATGCGAGAAACACGGACGAGTCTCGCATGTGAATTCCTGACACTGCTGCCGGCACTCAGGAGCGGAGTGTACGGCTGCATGTATTTTTATGGAGTCGCTGGCTCCGCTCCCGAGTGCCGACGGCAGTGCCGGGAATTCACATGCGAGACTCATTCGTGTTTCTTGCATGTGTGATCCCGGCCTAATGATGAGCATCGTGCTTTACGTGGGATGTAATGGACAGCATTCACAACAATGGCGTTTGTTGGGCCCCAAGTGACAACGTGTGGTCTAGTCAGTGGTGGTACCTCCCAGTTAACTAGAAACGAGAAGAAGGCCAAACAGGAATTGGATGGACCGGTCAGTGGCAGCAGGAAAAGTATGGGGAGAGCCGAGGAGAGGGCAGTATATTAGTTTATTGTCTTTTAGCCTCTCACTAGCCCTGAGAATACAACAAAATGGCAGCATGCTAGCCGCCAGTTTGCTAGATTCATGAAAATCGAATCTCACAAATTTTGGATTTGTTAGAAGCTGAATTTTGGGGGTAAATTTGTGGCAAAATTAATTCATTTAGAATCAATTTGTTCAGTACATTAAACCTCTGTAATAAAAAAGTGTAGTTGAATAAGTTTTCAATACTCTAACAAAAACGTAGGTCGATGCATACTACCTAAACCTGGACACTCTAGTGGCCTATGCTGGGCCGGTAACAGCCTTATAATATGTTTAGAGTATGGGTAGGGAGCATTTCTCAATATATATATATCTCAAATATAAGAAAAAAAAAACATACAATAATGTAAGCCCCCAAATGTAAAGAAATAGTAGCAGTAAAAACAAAAGTACGTTTTGTGTAATTTTCAACTTTAAGGCAAATAGTCAAAATAGGCAAAAGTATAAAACTTGAGGACATTAACATGATAATTTGGGTTTTTATGATCACAACCTATTATAATCTGAAAAAAATTGCTCTAATCTCAAACGCCTATTTTTTGGGGCATAATAATAATAATCTTTACTTATATAGCGCCAACATATTCCGCAGCGCTTTACAGTTTAACAGTTTCAAAACACAAGTCATAAGTACCAACGATAACAATACAATAATTAAAGCAAAATAAGACGACCCTGCTCGTGAGAGCTTACAATCTACAATGAGGTGGGGGAGATACAAAGTACAGGTGTGTATATACAATGGTGCATTTACAATGATGGTCCAGCCATCTTGAGGGAGTGAGGGATGGATGGAGGTAGTGAATGGGCTACACACACACAACTTAGACAGAGAATGACATTGCTTAGTGAACGTGATAGGCCGCTCTGAACAAATGTGTTTTGAGGGAGCGCCTGAAACCATGCAAATTGTGGACAGTCCCAATTTCTTGGGGTAGTGTATTCCAGAAGATTGGCGCAGTGCCGGAGAAGTTTTGGAGTCGGGAGTGGGAGGTACGGATTAGTGCAGAGGTTAGTCGAAAGTCGTTTGCAGAGCGCAGCAGTCGGTTAGGCCGATAGATAGAAATGAGGGAGGAGATGTAGGGGGGTGCTGCACTGTGGAGAGCTTTGTGGGTGAAAACAAGTACTTTGAATTGGATCCTATAATGAATGGGCAGCCAGTGTAAGGACTGAAGAGCGGACGCGTCCGAGTACCGATTAGCCAGATGGATGACCCTGGCTGCTGCATTAAGGATGGACTGGAGAGGGGATAGTCGAGTAATGGGGAGGCCAAGTAATAGAGCGTTGCAGTAGTCCAGGCGGGAGTGGATTAATGCTGCAGTGAGGGTTTTTGTTGTTTCCATGGGGAGAAAAGGGCGGATTCTAGAGATGTTCTTTAGGTGTAGGCGGCAAGGACGGGCAAGAGATTGTATATGGGAGGTGTAGGAGAGATTGGTGTCAAACATAACACCCAGATAGTGAGCCTGCTGCCTGGGTGTTATTATGGTGCCGCCCACGGAGAGGGAAATGTCAAATTTAGAGAGGTTAGTAGACGGCGAGAGCAGAAGAAGTTCAGTTTTGAAGAGGTTAAGTTTCAGATAGAGAGCGGACATGATGTTGGAGACTGCGGACAGACAGTCGGTGGCGTTCTGTAGAACAGCGGGGGTAAGGTCGGGGGATGACGTGTATAGTTGTGTGTCATCAGCATAAAGATGGACTGAAAGCCAAATCTGTGATGGTCTGTCCATTTGGGGCCGTGTAGAGAGAGAAGAGAAGGGGGCCAAGGACTGAGCCCTGGGGTACACCGACAGTGAGAGGAAGAGGCGATGACGTGGAGCCAGAGAACAAAACACTGAAAGAGCGGTCAGAAAGATAGGAAGAGAGCCAGGAGAGAGCAGTGTCCTTAATGCCTAGTGACTGGAGCCTAGAGAGTAGGGAGACAGTGGTCAACTGTGTCGAAAGCTGCAGAAAGGTCGAGAAGAATGAGCAGAGGGTGGTCACCGATATGTTTTGCTGTCAGGTCATTGGTCACTTTGATGAGTGCAGTTTCAGTCGAATGTAGGGGGCAGACGCCGGACTGTGAAGGGTTTAGAAGGGAGTGAGTGGAGAGGTAACGGGTAAGGCGGGAGTAGACTAGGCGCTCCAAAAGTTTAGAGATGAAGGGGAGATTGGAGACAGGTCTGTAGTTGTTTGTGCAGGAAGGTTCGAGAGCGGGTTTCTTTAGTAGTGGAGTAATGATGGAGTGTTTGAAGGAGGATGGGAAAATGCCAGGGGAGAATGAGAGATTAAAGATTGTAGTTAGGTGAGTTGTGACAACTGGAGAGAGAGACTGGAGGAGATGTGAGGGAATGGGGTCGGTAGTGCATGTAGTCGGACGAGAGGAGTCTGGAGACTTCTTCTTCTGTGATGGGATCAAATGTGGAAAGTGAGCCAGGGGAAATGCAGGGAGGGATGGCAGTCACAGCACTTGGTGGTAGAGAGCAGATTTCCTGACGTCATGCAAGCATATGACAAGGACACCATTTTGCATATTATTTTATACAAAAACCTAACCTCAAATTGTTGTGTCCCACAGCAAAATCTATTATCAGGGCGTCACCTATTATGTGCCATCTATATTACTCTTGTACCTCTGCGAAGTCCATAGTTTACAATGGGGTCTCTGATGAAGATCGAAAAGACAAAGGGCGATCTAAAATCTACAAAATCCTAGAAGTCAGTGCAAAGTCATATTCTGTAATATAACCAGAAGAAAAACAATGAGCTCGAATTACCAGTATGAGCACCGTGCTCCACAGGGAAACAGACAATGCAAGACAGAGAAGGGCAGATCAATTACACAGGATGAGGAGCAGCAGAAATGCATCCGCAGGGAGTAGAGAATATGATCAGAATGCTTGCACGTGTCATAAATCAATCTCCTTACATATTTCACACACTCTATGTACCTTTACATATATGGTCTCCAAGGCTGGGTCTATCCCTTCATGCAGAGAGAATATTGGAGGTCTCGTGGGAGAGGCTTTTATTGGATTAGGCAAAGCTAAAATGTTTCCATCGTCCCCAAACCAATTCTTTCCCTAAAATAATACATAGCAGAAAAAAAAAAAAAAAAGAGGTGAGACTCTAAACACCAGGTCTACTTCATACATTAGTTTTATATAACAACTTGCCAAAGTAGACAATCAATAAATTGTACCTATAGAAAAGCAGCGTCTTGTTGCACTTATATCCCCAACAACATAAAACGACTTTTCGTGCACATACCAGCCCAGGAACTGGCCCATTGTCCCGTCTCTAACTTGCCATCCATTTCTTAACATGGCTAAAATTTCTCTTGATTATCATTTTGCCAGCACTATAAGTGTTGGAACTTCCTTTCTCTTTCCTTCCATCAGGCATTTCTCCTCAGACTGTGTTGGCTGTACTCATCTAGAAGCTTACCTCTTTTTTATTCCTGTGTGAATTGGACAGATAGTAGAGAAGAAGCAGAGACCCCCACTTCCTGTAATCTGTATTGTTGTCTCTGCTGCTAGACAGATTACACTTAACAACAGGCAGTGGACAGGAAGTTACACAAAAGGGAGACACCTAGTGGACAGCACTGAGTGATTTTATATATGAAAATATTTGTCCCGGTATGCATGTTGCCCTCACCCCCCAATCCTGGTATGCATTGCCCCTCACCCCCCCAATCCTGATATGCATGGTCCCTACCCCCCAATCCTGGAATGCATGGTTCCCTCACCCCCTAAATCCTGGTATGCATGGTCCCCTCCCCCAAATCCCGGTATGCATGGTACCCTCACACCCTTATCCTGGTATGCATGGTCCCCTCATCCCCAATCCTGGTATGCATGGTACCCCTCACCCCCTTATCCTGGTATGCATGGTCCCCTCATCCCTAATCCTGGTATTCATGGTCCCCTCACCCCCAATCCCAGTATGCATGGTACCCCTCACCCCTTATCCTGGTATGCATGGTCCACTCACCCCCCAATCCTGGTATGCATGGTCCTCTCACCCCCCATCCTGGTATGCATGGTCCCCTCACACCCCTATCCTGGTATGCATGGTCCCCTCATCCCCCTATCCTGGTATGCATGGTCCCCTCACCCCCCTATCCTGATATGCATGGTCCCCACACCCCAAAATCTTGGTATCCATGGTCCCCTCACCCCCCAATCCTGGTATGCATGGTCCCTTCCCCCCAATACTGGAATGCATGGTCCCCTCACACCCCAGTCCCGATATGCATGGTGCCCTCACCCCCAATCCTAGTATGCATGGACCCCCCTCATCCCTATCGTAAGATGTATGGTACATCCTCACCTCCCCAATTCTGGTATGCATGGTCCCCTCATACTCAATAGTGGTATGCATGGTACCCTCACCCCCCTATCCTGTATGCATGGTCACACTGATCCCCCAATCCTGATATGCATGGTCCTCTCACCCCCCATCCTGGTATGTATGGTCCCCTCACCCCGAAATGCATGGTCCCCTCACCCCCAATCCTAATAAGCATGGTCCTCTCACCCCCCTATCCTGGTATGCATGGTCCCCTCATCCCCAATCCGGATATGCATGGTCCCCTCACCCCCAATCCTGATATGCATGGTCCCCTCACCCCCAATCCTGATATTATTGGTTCCCTCACCCCCAATCCTAATATGCATGGTCCTCTCACCCCCAATCCTGATATGCATGGTCTCCTCACTCCCCAATCTTGGAATGCATGGTCCCCTCACCCCCAATCCTGGCATGCATGGTCCCCCTCATCCCTATCGTAGGATGTATGGTACTCCCTCACCCCCCAATCCTGGTATGCATGGTCCCCTCATCCCCAATCCTGGTATGCATGGTAACCCTCACCCCAATCCTGATATGCATGGTTCCCTCACCCCCTATCCTGGAAAGCATTTTCCTCGCACCCCCTAATCCTGGAATGCATGGTCCCCTTACCCCCAACCCTGGTATGCATGGTCCCCTCACCCCCCCCCTATCCTGAAATGCATGGTCCCCTCACCCCTCCAGTCCTGGTATGCATGCTACCTCTCATCCCCTATCCTCGTATGCATGCTACCTCTCACCCCACTAACCTGATATCTATGGTCCCACTCACCCTATTAAACTGCACACATATAAAAAAAAAATAAAAAAAAACATTTATACTCACCTTTCTACCTTGTGCTCCAGCGCTGTCCCGTTCTGCCGGAGGAGGAGTGTGGCGCCGGAGTACGCGCATGCCCATACCGCGCTGTCCGGCGCCATATCGCTGAAGACACACTGCAAATGTGTCTTCAGTAAAATGGCGCCGGATAGCGCTATGCGCCATTCCGACGCGCACTACAGCCCCGGTCCCCGGCAAGTGAAGCTCTTCTCCCACTCTTGACACACTGATAGCAACACGCAGAAGAAATGCTAGCACAGGCTTCCAGTATCCGTTGTTACAGATGCTGCACATCTCGTATCTTCACAGCATAGACAATTGCCTTCCGATGACCCCAAAGATAAAAGTCTAATGGGGTCAGATCGGGAGACCTTGGTGGCCATTCAACTGGCCCACGACGACCAATACACTTTCCAGGAAACTGAAGATGGCACGTTCCCTGAGTTTTTCCAGCAAGATGGTGCACCACCACATTATGGGTGTCAGGTCTGAGCATTCCTACATGAACAGTTTCCAGGAAAGTGGATTGGTCGTCGTGGGCCAGATAAATGGCCCCCAAGGTCTCCTGATCTGACCCCATTAGAGTTTTATCTTTGGGGTCATCTGAAGGCAATTGGCTTTGCTGTGAAGATACGAGATGTGTAGCATCTGAAACAACGGATACTGGAAGCCTGTGCTAGCATTTCTTCTGCAGTGTTGCTATCAGTGTGTCAAGAGTGGGAGAAGAGGGTTGCATTGACAATCCAACACAATGGGCAGCACTTTGAACACATTGTATAAGTGGTCAGAAACTTGTAAATAACTCATGAAACAATAAAGTTACGTTACAACCAAGCACACCATTGTTTTTCTTGTGAAATTCGCAATAAGTTTGATTTGTCACTTGACCCTTTGCTCATTGAAAAAAATAAAGTTGGATCTAAAATGGCCGACTTCAAAATGGCCACCATGGTCACCACCCATCTTGAAAAGTTTTCCCCCTCCCATATACTAATGTGCCACAAACAGGAAGCTGATATCACCAACCATTCCCATTTTATTGAGGTGTATCCATATAAATGGCCCACCCTGTATATTGAAAAAAAAATCACCAGCAGAAGGCGGGCGCTGGCGCCTGTGTTGCAGCATGATCGCACGTGTAATTCATTCTTTTTAATCATGCTATAAATAAATTCATCAGAAAAAATCCTTGATCCATGAAATTTTAGCTTTGGAGTCATACAGGCAAAATTGCCATAGTTATTTTGGTACCAAATTTTTAAACATTTTTATAAGAACATGAAGCTGCTCTTTAAATGTAGACCAATAAAACACCAGCCAATATCATCATTTTAGTACCTCATCCTGTTGTAATATCCGATTTTCCAGGAGGTTTTGGTTTGTTCTGGATACTTTTGGCCTCTCGCCGATGTATAAACCCTCATCTTCCAGATACCTTGGCTGCATATTTTCGGGGACCTTCTGGTTGGGTGGCACTGTATTCAAAAGCACAAAATTTAAAATTAATGTTGGGTTCCCTTGTAGGCAACTTGTACCCCTTTTAGCCATATCCTAACAGCAGCCAGGAGTCTGCTGGTATTTTCTTGCAAATTGTGTCTTTCGATAAAGAAAGAAAACTATCCAGCTAGTGCCACCTTTTGGAGGTAGATACTGTACAAATAAAACAAAAAAAAGTAGATATTTGCCAAGACAAGCGAAGGTTAAGGGTGTTTTGACATTGAGTTCTGGCACCTGCTAGTTGGTCCGGTCGGTGTTTAAATCCAAACCTCAGTCAAAACGGGATTTGAGCATATGTGCTGATGGGTCATAGAGTATAATGGTGCAGAGTGTGGATCATTTTCAGACGTGTAGCTTACATGAGACAGATTCCACATGCAGTCTACTATGTCTGAGTGTCTGCCTCCAGTAGTCGTACACGCCCAAAAATGCTACAAGACGGAGCATACGTTCGCTGTCTGCACCTTTATAGTCCATGGACCCATACAAAGGAATCCAGTTTTGTGGGAGGGTTGGACATAAGCCCCGACGTGATCAACGAATGGGTGCCAAAATGTAACATGGCACGGGGGCGAGGTACTTGTGTCTCACGTCCCAGCACGTTACATGAAGGTGGGTATCAAGGCTGGGTGTGTGGACTTGCAGGCCGAATGATGCCAGTGACTTTGGCTGACCAGGACCAGGTCTTGTGAAGTTCAATTAGAGAGACCACCAGCCAACAATAAACAGTCTTTTACTAAATATCAATTTGGTGGGAACAATATACAGTAGATTGCGGGTGCAACACTTCACGAACATTTCCTTTAACACATACGGCATGTTCAACATAATCGCATACATTCTTCCTGTCCTTTTCAGTTCTATATCTTCACCACGACCCAGCACGGTACTACAGTCCAGTAAGTGAGTGTCCTATTCTCAACCCGTCCTCTTTCCTCTGAAGGGAACCAGGGTGGATAAAAATCATGATTTTTTTTAAAAAATAAAAGAAAATCGGATTATTTTGATTTAAATCGGATTTTTTTGATTTAAATAGGATTTTTTAATCAAGTTGTACACAAGCAAAACTTTGTCTTTTTGCAAATCAAATTATTTTACACAAATAAAAATATTAAAACAGTTGATGATTATGAAACCTAATAATTTTTATTTGCACTATTAAACAATCAGAATTGAACTACAGAGAGTAAGTACTTTTTAACAATAGCCTATCTCTAACGTTTGAAGTAAGCAAACATCTTCAGTGAATACATCAGTCCTTTAAGCCTACTGTTTATTTAGGACTTTTAATAGGAAAACTAGTTGTCCTGCTTTAGCAGTTCCTAAGCGGTTTCGGACTGTTGTGTGCACAAAACCAAATGAAGAAAACAATCTCTCTACTCCTGCCGATGAAGCCGATGCAGTCAGTAGCTGAGTAGCTACATTTATTATCTTCGCTGGAAGAACAAGTGATTGCGACTTCCACCAGTCCAGTGGTTTTAGTTTATTAACGACGTTATCTGCAAACATGTATTTTTGAAATGGTGCAGATTCACACTTCAATTTCAGCACAGTTGCCACAATGTCATGGTTAGTATTGGCGAGCCACTCCATTGCAGAGTTGATTTCCGCCTCAGATAGTTTTTTCCCTCTGTAGATGGGATGCAAGATATTGGCTAAATAGTGTTCTTCTTTTAATGCTTGGTCCTTGCGGTGGTGTATTGCAACCTTTACATTGTTTGAGAGGTTCAAGCGATCTAGCGAACCTTCTAAATCTTTCCAAACTTCTGTGGCATCAGCTATGGTTGCAGTATCTTTCTGCATTTTATCCAACGCAATAGATATTGGCTTTAACCTTTCCAAAAGGTCCTCGGCATTTTCTCTTCACACCAAGATTTAATACTTTGCTTCGTATATTAGCATCAATTTTATCCCGATGTGTTTCGCAAATGGACACTAATTTTGACCAGTTGTTAATAAACAGTTCCAAGCATTCAGCCAAGGTATTCCATCTAACATCTTGTGGTAGAACCAACTTCAGTCCTCCCATTTCCTTGTAGGATGCATGTGCAAAATGATTATTGCGGAAATATTTAACAATTTCTACAACATGTTCCTTGACACCCGAAGTATGCAGGTCTTTTGCCAAAAGATGCAACAAATGGGCAGAACAACCGTATGTAATGACATTTGTGTCATCCTCATGTGCCAGTTCCGCACGCATTTTTGCCACATTGCTTGCGTTATCAGTAACTAAGCTCCTTACTTTACATCCAAACTGTTCTTGGCATTGGTGAATTGAGTTCTTAGCAATTTCAAGTAAATATTCAGCAGTATGTGAATTTCCAGATGTGTCGATTGTGTCTGTAAGGTAAGTTTCACCATCTTCTGTTGTGACACAAGTGCAAATTATGGGATCGTTGTGGATGTTGCTCCAACCATCCAAGCTCATGTTAACAACTTTGTCTTTCAAATATTTTGTACAAGCCGCTCTTTCTTTGTCGTATACAGCCTGAAGATGTTTTCCTGAGATATCAAATCTACTTGGTGGTTTGTAGCCTGGTCTTATTCCTTCGATCATTTGTACAAACAATGGGTGTTCAACTAGTCGGAAAGAAGAATTGGTTGCAAATATGAATTTAGCAATTAATTCATCAAAATGTTCTTTCTGGCTCGTCGTAGTCTTTAAGAGGAATTTTTCTACACTTTGCACGCAAAGTTTTTTGTTGGGCTGCTTTGTTGAAGTTGTACCCAGATATTGATTGTCACGTGCAGCACAAGCCATATTTGACCCTGAAAGCACAGTAATTAAAAATATAATTCGACTGCGTATTTGAAGAAATATAACGAAAATATTTTGAAACAAACTTTTTGAACAATGTAATGGTCCTCGTCCTATAAGGGCTGTCTCAAAAGTTATGCTACTCAAGTTTCCGGTGAAGTTGCTGTAATACTAGTAATATCAGAGCAACTGAAAAAAATTATGTCACAAAAGTTTTAAAAATGTTTTTTAAAAAAATGGTCAATTTGGCAGACTTCAAAAGTGAATTGTAGCCTACAATAAAAAAAAAAATAGGCGTATACACACTCTTTTATTTTTACTTAACGTTAATCTTCTGTGAAATATTGCCTTAACATAAATTTAAATTCTATACTCCAGAACTAGTGCTAGAAATTTTTCTTTTCATAGACTTTAACCATCCCAGTAAAACGTCTGTTAAAATAGGTTGTAATTGCCAGACTTACCACTAGTGCTAGGGTCCTGGTGCATAAGAAGCTGTGGGGTTCATTGACATTAGTTGTATCACTATCAACATCTTCATTTCCCTTCTGGTTGCAGTTTTCATAATGTGATTTCAAACGGCAAACAAGTCCTTGGATATCCTTTTGACAGTATTTGCACTTTGCTCTCCCACCTTTCTTTCCAAGCTCTGCTGGCATCTCAACAAAATGAACCCAAATAGGGTCTCTCTTACGACCTGCCATGGCTCACGCAGATCACTTCTGAAGTTTGATTGTTACTACAGCCAAGTACAGCTGACTGACTATCCAACAAGTTTGGGCATGTCAACTGAATGGAAAAAGAAACTGAAACCAAGCTACAGAAAGTGAAACCAAGCTAGAAATGTGGAGTTAATTGAACAATGATTGAAAGTTTTAGATTTTAATCGTGATTTATATTAAAAAAAATCTTTTGATTTAAATCAGTGATTTAAATCATGATTAAAATCACGATTTAAATCGATCTGATTTAAATAGAAAAAAATCATTTGATTTAAATCATGATTTAAATCGTTGATTTAAATCGGCGTGATTTAAATCAATCCACCCTGAAGGGAACTAGTTTGCCAATACTCTCTGAGTTATAAATTCAGGGCCATACTGCTTGGAGCCCTGTCCCAAGACCTGTCTCTAGTGCATCACTCCATCCTTCAGTCACTTCTCAGTTTCCCTCTTTCTCTTTACTCACGACAATGCCATACACTGCCTCAGTCTCCCCTCATGTCATGTGCCTCTGCTCACTACTCAGACCATAGGTCTGCTTTTACTGCATGCTGGGCCCTATCTCAGATCCTAACAGGAAACTGTCTCTGTCCCTTCATCTTAGTCCCTCTCCTCTTGGCTAGTCCCAAACATTTAACCCAATTCTCCCTAGTATAGGGCAGAACGCAACACTATCACCAATAATGCATGTCACAATATTCATTAGAATACAGTGCAATATTACATGCGTCTTCAAGGGTAAACGTGAGCATTATGTCCATCTGCTTACAAGAATGCAGTGTGAAAGTTGTCTGGCTTGGCTTTACTCACGTTGCAAGGTTTAGTGAAGAGTCAGTCAATGACTTTTAGGGTAACTACGGTAATTCAAAAGCTTAACAAAAGAGTTAATTTTCATTATGGAGAAGAGCTGATTTGCATAATTTTTTTTTCCCATGGATCACTGCCAATAAAACTTGATACATAGCCAGTTTCTTTAAAATACCATCCCATCCGCTAACGCTGCTATATTCATACCTTGAATGTTAAGGATTATTAGTTCTCCACAAAATCTGGACTATGCAATGGACTCCATTGTCTAGATGTTAGATTTGGAAATTTAAAATGTTTATTCCAGGTAATGACCTTATGAAGCTGCTTGAGAGAATGCCAAGGGGGTGGAAAGCTTTCATCAAAGTAAAGGGGATGGGGGGAACATTAAGGAATCTAAGGTTTAACACATATTCTGGTTTGTTTCCACATGTGTTCCATGTGTATTTACTGCCTTCAGTCTGAATTTACAATGTGCACATTCCAATAATGACTAGGTAAACTACTGCATGAACAGTTGTGCCCAAACTTTAGACCAGTACTGTGATTTTCATCACAGTTTAATCATAGTATGCTTGAAGCAAAGCATCCTATCTGGTTATTTAGATGATCCCGTTCTTGTTAGGATGGACCCCTGAAAATAAAAATCGGTCACAGATTAGGCCCTCTGAAATTAGCTGAAATCTGTGGATAGCTTGCAGCAAGATTTTAATTTCCTGCAGAACCAGCTTACATGAATTCAGCATTACATGTACATGTAATGTTCATTGAAATAATTTGGCTGTCACCTGTCAGTGTGATGCACCAAAATACTGAGTCCTCGAGAGACACGCTCTGCTCCATCTAAGTCACAGATGTTCTAAAGAAGGGTTTTTTCCATTTACTCAGATTTCTCTGATGGGGAAAATGAGTTCATCTCTTTGTGTAGATTTACAGCAGCTTCTATTTTAAATGAAAAACATCATGTTATGTACTGTAAGTGGGCTTGTCACCTTGTCGAAAGCTCGGGGAGAAAAAAATGTCTCGCTCTTTCTGCAACCGGCTGTGATATCCTTCATATTCCGCAGCCGTCAGCTCTATGAAGTCACGTGCTGTCTGGTCAATGAGAAACAGGTCATCTTCAGGAACCAAGGACTCCTCTTCTCCCTGTAACAATGTCACCTTGTCAGAACAATAAAGGAACTTATGATTTAATTTAAGGAGATAAGCAACAGAAGAGAAAGAGAAATTATCTACCTAGCACATAATTGTATTATTCTCTTGATACACTATTACGTATTCATGCCTTTCATAGTCTTTTAATCACTTAAATGATCGTATGTTCTGCAAAATTGAATCAGTAATTGCTATTAATGTCTAACGGTACAAAAGGGTTTAAGAAAAACTAATTTTAAAATTCATGGGTGCCTCGGAGATAAGCTAATTAAGGAAGGTCTTCTGGTTGGTGTCCCTGCAATCTCCAACAGTGGCTCATCTCATGAAAAAAAAACTAAGAATTTGTCAGCTGCTTAGCAGATGTTAGGAGACCATCTACTCCTAAATCTGTTGGTTTAGAATACTTGATCCAAATATTTATTGGCATTCAATAAAATTCCATAAGAATTGACTTAGTGGCTTTTAGCTGTTCTTCAAAATTTTGAAAACTGAAGCTCAAGAGTATAAGATCATTCTGAGCCGAATCCCTTTCTCTCCTAAAATTTCTTGAAAGGTTAAATGAAAAGTAGTTGCCTATATTTGAACAACTTAGTAAAAGGTAATGGATACTTTAGTCATTTTCTTCACTAACGCAAATTCAAGCAATTTTCTAAATAGCCTTCATAAAATATGTCATACAATTATTTTGCTGTAAAATCTGTGCAACACCTTCACATAGCCAACTGTCCTGCTAATTCTAACCTAAATGCTAACAGTACTCTGCTCTTATCAGTTAAGGAGTGACATAATTTATATGCTTTAAATAATAAAGGTACTGCCACACTAAACATCCGCTAGCGATCACGATAACGACGCATACTAATGCGATCGCTAGCGGGATTGTTTCTATATCGCTAAGTGCGGCCACATTTAGCGATATAGTTAACGACGCTATCGCCATTAGCGATCTTCTTAAGACTTTAGCGGTACAAAAGTACCGCTAAATCGCTAAGAAAAGGTGCCACACTAGCGATATTACTTACCAGCGGAGCGCCGACGAGAAATAGGGTCCGGAACGATTCCAGCGACGAGCGAGATCACAGCAGAGCTCGTCGCTGGCAGCTGCCGCACTGAACAATATCGCTAACGGATCGCTAAATAGTGACGTTTTAGCGATCCGTTAGCGATATTGTTCAGTGTGGCATACCCTTTAGAGTTGGCACAGGGTTAGCTATATGTGAAGGAACAAGGAGGAAGCACCCACCATAGTAGTCAGCAGAAAAAGGAGGGGGCCAACACAGGTTAACTCAGAGAACAAAAGACAGAGAACATGTGCACATAAGAGATCAAGGAAGGGAGTTGACCAGTTTGATAATAAAGCCATAATTAGCTTAATTGACTCCACATATTCAGAAATAATTGTTAATAGTCTTTTGTTATATGACAGTTCACAATTAACCAACAGAAAGTGGGAGCAATGTACAGTCACTAGTAAACTCCAATTATGGCAGAAACATGCAAATTTCAATAGTTGCTAATGATAATATATAGATTCATGCTCAGTATTGGATGGACTAGCTTGGTGGACATGCCATTCTGGACTCCAGATATGGGTGACTGACAACCTGAAAGGAGAATCTGTACTGAAGGCAATAGTAGTTGTTTTTCCAAAACATACAGAATTGAATATATTTTTTCAACAGCTTGACAGCTAATGATGACTTGAAATAGAAACCAGATCCTGAATATCTCTACCATTCTGTGAGTATAGGTAAAAAGTATGTTCTCTCACAGAAAAAAGCAAAGCTGCCGTCCACTGTGAAAAAATAAAGGATATATAGGATCATGGTTTTTCACAATAGAGAGATGCAGAGGGTTCATTGACCACAGACTAAATTAGCTACCACAACACTATTTTTTGGCAGAGGAACTCTAAAAAAAACCAAGCCATCTTGTGATAAATATTAATACTTTTATGAGGTGTTGAATTTATACACTGCATTATCATCCTATGTAGCGGAACATCTTAAGAAAATGCCCCTTTATGCACCCACCATTCCTTCTTCCCCTCCTCTGCTTGGTCTTGCTCAACCCTTGAACTAGAGTCCCCAATGTCCTCTTTTCTGAGGGGTTCTTCCGATTTCTTTTGGTCTTGCTCCTTAGGTTCTTCTGGTTCTGGATTAACGTCTAAAGTAAAGAAGTTGAAGGATTCTTCAGCAGTGGGAAATCCATTAGAGGCCTGAAAAAAAAAAAAAAAACATAACTGGAGTACTGAAAAGAGTATTTGATTAAATCCATTTGTTCAATGGCCTTGACTCTGGCCAACTGGTCCCACCAACTAGAGACAGCTGTAAACTCCACCTCCCTAATCTATCAATCCCCTGCTCTCTATTATACCCTTCCTGCTTATTTAGAACTGAGCTGCTCCCCTTTTACCACTTTCCAAAACATAACTTGTCCTGAGTTAGGCGGTGTACTACTCTGATCATCTCTCTGTAGGCCTCAGACAGTGTCCACAAATGACAGATATGGGCAATCAACATTTACCTCCTGATGATAAATTATGGAGACGACTCCCACGTCAACCTGAGAACATAAAGTTTTCATAATCTAATTGATATTAGAGAACAATGAGATTTGCACTCATCCCTCCTGTAAAATCCATCCGCAAAAGGCTATGCTAGTTACATAAAGTCAGTATATGGCGGGTTCTCATTAGTACTTTGTGACATTAAGCATCCGTGCTATCACTATTCAGAGCCCTTTAGAGTCTGTTACGTGGGTCACTGCAAAATGTCTTCCAGTTTTTAATTATTTAAGATGATCACACGTTGAATGCTTCGGCCAGGGCCAATACACAATCTCAGTAACATCTTAGAATATTGAGGCAGGCACTCTAGTTTAATAATTCAGGACTCGTCATGCTACATTGCTCAAAAGTTTGACAAAAATACAGAAAAACCTGAAAAAAATGCAAAAATAAAAAATAGTAATACTATGGAACTGTGGAAATTATACTATGGTGTGCTAACTTTTGTATATGTAAAATGAAAAGTGCATTAAATCTACCTCAAGCAGAAGTTAGGGTTTGGCATATTTTATATATAAGCTTGACTACATCACTAAAAATCTTTTAGACACTAAAAGGGAATATGTTAGAAAGATTTCAACCCCCAAACTATTAATATAAGCAAAGATAAGTCCAGCAATACCTTTAGAAGGCCAGTCCGCTCCTCTGTTACTGAAACATCAGAATTTAAATTGAAATGCAAATGAGGCAGAAGAGCACAATAAAACCTCCATGGCGTGTGAGGCGAGCTCATGCCACTCATCCATTTTGGAAGTCCAAAATGTGAAAGGGTCCAAACCCACCCTGATGGTATTGATATTCAGTTCTAGATACTCCTGCACCATCCTCTCCATTCATTCACCACATGTAAGACTTGGACTCTACTGTGCTGGTGCACGACTTGGTCTAAAAAAAGTGTCAAAGGACTCATAGAAATTGCTTCTTCCACTTCCACTACTGCTGCTGCTGTTAACCCCTTCACCCCCAAGGGTGGTTTGCACGTTAATGACCGGGCCAATTTTTACAATTCTGACCACTGTCTATTTATGAGGCTATAACTCTGGAATGCTTCAACGGATCTTCACGATTCTGAGACTGTTTTCTCGTGACATATTGTACTCCACGTTAGTGGTAAAATTTCTTCGATATAACTTGCATTTACTTTTTAAAAAAATGCAAATATGGCAAAAATTTTGAAAATTTTGCAATTTTCACACTTTGAATTTTTATTCCCTTAAAACAGAGAAATATGTCACACAAAATAGTTAAGAAATAACATTTCCCACATGTCTACTTTACATCAGCACAATTTTGGAACCAAAATTTTTTTTTTGTTAGAAAATTATAAGGGTTAAAAGTTGACCAGCGATTTCTCATTTTTACAACAAAATTTACAAAGCCATTTTTTTAGGGACCACCTCACATTTGAAGTCACTTTGAGGGGTCTATATGGCAGAAAATACCCAAAAGTGACACCATTCTAAAAACTGCACCCCTCAAGGTACTCAAAACCACATTCAAGTTTATTAACCCTTCAGGTGCTTCACAGGAGCTGAAGCAGCGTGGAAGGAAAAAATTAATATTTAACTTTTTAGTCACAAAAATGATCTTTTACAAACTTTTTTTATTTTCACAAGGGTAAAAGGAGAAAATGGACAGAAAAAGTTGTTGTGCAATTTCTCCTGAGTACGCCAATACCCCATATGTTGGGGAAAACCACTGTTTGGGCACACGGCAGAGCTCGTAAGGGAAGGAGCGCCGTTTGACTTTTTCAAACCAAAATTGGCTGGAATTGAGATTGGACGCCATGTCGCGTTTGGAGAGCCTCTGATGCTCCTAAACAGTAGAAACCCCCCACAAGTGACACCATTTTGGAAACTAGACCCCCTATGGAACTTAGCTAGATCTGTTGTGAGCACTTTGAACCCCCAAGTGTTTCACAAAAGTTTATAATGCCTGAGTGTGAAAAAAAAAAAATAATTTTCCACAAAAATTATTTTTTAGTCCAAAATATGATTTTTCCCAAGGAAATTGGACCCCAAAAGTTGTCCAATTTGTCCTGAGTACGCCGATACCCCATATGTGGGGGGTGGGGAAACTGTTTGGGTGCATGGCAGGGCTTGGAAAGGAAGTAATAGCGTTTTGGAATGCAGACGTTGATGGTGGTCATGTTCCGTTTGCTGTGCCCCAGATGAGCCTAAACAGGAACACCCCACAAGTGACAATATTTTGGAAACTAGACCCCCTAAGGAACTTATCTAGATCTGTGGTGAGCACTTTCAACCCCCAAGTGCTTCACACAAGTTTATAATGCCCGGGCATGAAAATAAAAAATCCTATTTTTTTCCCAAAAAAATTATCTATTAGTCACCAATTTTTTATTTTCCCAAGGGTAACAGGAAAAATTTGACCACAAAAGTTGTTGTCCAATTTGTCCTGAGTACGCTGATACCCCATATATGGGGGGGAACCACTGTTTGGGTGCACGGCAGAGCTCTGAATGGAAGGAGCACAATTTGACTCTTTCAAACCAAAATTGGCTGGAATTGAGATTGGATGCCATGTTGCATTTGGAGAGCCCCTGATGTGCCTAAACAGTGAAAACCCCCCACAAGTGACCCCATTTTTGAAACTAGACCCCTAAGGAACTTATCTAGATTTGTGGTGAGCAATTTGAACCCCCAAGAGCGTCACACAAGTTTATAACGTAGAGCCGTAAAATTAAAAAATCATATTTTTTCCAAAAAACTGATCTTTTCACCCCAATTTTTATTTTTCCAAGGGTGACAAGACACGAAAAGTTATTGTGCAATTTGTCCTGAGTATGCTGATACCCCATATGTGGGGGTAAACCACTGTTTGGGTGCATGGCAGAGCATGGAAGGAAAGGAGCGCCGTTTGACTTTTTCAACGCAGAATTGTCTGGACGCCATGTCGTGTTTGGAGAGCTCCTGATCTGCCTAAACAGTGGACACCCCCCGACAAATGACACCATTTTGGAAACTAGACCCCTCAAAAAACTTATCTTGATGTGTGGTGAGAACTTTGAACCCCCAGGTGTTTCACTAAAGTTTATAACGCCCGAGCATGAAAATAAAAAAATCATATTTTTTCCACAAACATGATCTTTTAGTCCCCAACTTTTTATTTTCCCAAGGGTAACAGGAGAAACTGGACCCCAAAAGTTGTTTTCCAATTTGTCCTGAGTACGCTGATACCCAATATGTGGGAGAAAACTTCTGTATGGGCACACGTCAGGACTCGGAAGGGAAGTAGTGACGTTTTGGATTGCAGACTTTGATGGAGTGGTCTGCGGGCGTCATGTCGCATTTGGAGAGCCCCTGATGTGCCTAAACAGTGGAAACCCCCCACAAGTGACCCAATTTTGGAAAATAGACCCCACAAGGAACTTATCTAGATGTGTGGTGAGCACTTTGAACCCCGAAGTGCTTCACAGAAGTTTATGACGTACAGCAGTAAAAATAAATATCTTTTTTTTTTTTTACAAAAATGATTTTTTCGCCCGTAATATTTTATTTTCACAAGGGTAACAGGAGAAATTGGACCCCAAAAGTTGTTGTCCAATTTGTTCTGAGTACGCGGATACCCAATATGTGGGAGAAAACTACTGTATGGGCACACGTCGGGGCTCGGAAGGGAAGTAGTGACGTTTTGGATTGCAGACTTTGATGGAATGGTCTGCGGGCGTCATGTCGCATTTGGAGAGCCTCTGATGTGCCTAAACAGTGGAAACCCCCAAGTGACCCCATTTTGGAAAATAGACTCCACAAGGAACTAATCTAGATGTGTGGTGAGCGCTATGAACCCCCAAGTGCTTCACAGAAGTTTATAACGTACAGCCGTAAAAACAAAAAAATCATTTTTTTTTTTACAAAAATGATATTTTTGCCCCCAATTTTTTTATTTTCCCAAGGGTAACAGAAGAAATTGGACCCCAAGAGTTATTGTGCAATTTGTCCTGAGTACGCTGATACCCCATATGTGGGGGTAAACTACTGTTTGGGCGTATGGCAGAGCTCAGAAGTGAAGGAGCACCGTTTGACTTTTTCAATGCAGAATTGGCTGGAATTGAGATCAGACGCCATGTCACATTTGGAGAGCCCCTGATGTGCCTAAACAGCGGAAACCCCCAATTCTAACTCCAACTCTAACCCCAACACACTCCTAACCCTAGTCCTAACCCTAACCACAAACCTAACCCTAACACACCCTAACCCTAATCCCAACCCTAACTCTAATCCTAACTTTAGGCGCAACCCTAACTTTAGGCGCATGTGAAGTTTCATACATGTAGTAGTCAAATTATTGCACTTTTTACCTCAACTCAGTTTTGTTTGCAAAGTTGGCAGATTACGTGAGTGGGCTTATCCTTTGCAGTGTCAAAAAAGGCCCAGGCTAGGCAACCCTTGCCACCCCTGCGAGCTGCAGACCCACGGACGCTGCTGGTCACAAGCTCAGTTGTGGCTGAGGATGCATCGCTCGTTGTGGCTACATCACTACGTGTTTGTGACGTACGGCGCAACGTAACCTCCTCGTCTTCCTCCTCAGATTACATACTCAGCTGTGTGCCTCTATGTTCACGCCAACTGGGATCTAACACCTCATCATCATCATCCTCTGTGTTATCACATTCCTCACCCTTGGAGTCACCCTCCTCCTCTTCTTGCACTGACAGCACAGTACAGTCAGCGTGAGCCTCAGATATCTAAGTCTCATCAGGATCATCTCCCCCCCAGGGGTTAACGTCTGATGACGAGGGTCAGGATGCTGTTCGGACCATACTTCATCCTGGCCCGGATCCAAGCTAAAAAAAAAAATAAAAAATTTGGGGCATCGCTGCAGATTTCCTCCTCTTAACTCTGTTAAGTTTTGAGTACACTTCTGATGAACATGGCATAGAATGTGTGAATAGCTCTTCAGACTCGCCTATCTGTGGTTCCGTACAGTCAGTTGAACGACTGGATAGTTGGGACGCGGGGGGAAGCAAGGGGAATTTGGGTGCCACCTCTGTGGACTGTACTGGATGTGATGTTGAGGTGGAGGAGCACTTGAAGCTGCACTTGCCATCCACTCGAGTACATGCTCTTTCTGGACATCATCGACAAGGCACACTAGATGCTAGAAACTATTTTAAAGTCAGGTCCCTTACTGTATGACATTAATAACAGAAGAATTTTTGTGGCCTCTGGATCAGGCCTCTACAGCTTAATTTCAACCCAACCAAATGACAAAGTGTGATTTGGCGGGTTGTCTAACTTTTTGCAACTGAAAAATTATAATTTTTTTTTTAATATGCCTTAGGTCTGCAGACAGTTTCGTATCACAGCCACAAAATGACAACGTGGGATACAGCAGACTGTTTCACAGTTCGCAACACAAAAAAATGTAACTTTTTTTTAATGTTTCTTAGGTCTGCAGGTCTTTATTCGATATAACTTGAGTTTATTTATGAAAAAACAGAAATATGGTGAAAATTTTGAAAATGTAGCAATTTTCAAAATTTTAATTTTTATGCCCCTAAAACAGAGAAATAGGTCACAGAAAATAGTTAATAAGTAACATATCCCACATGTCAACATCAGCACAATTTTGGAAACAAAATTTTTTTTGTTAGGAAATTATAAGGATTAAAACTTGACCAGAGATTTCTCATTTTTACAAAAAAATTTACAAAACCATTTCTTTAGGAACCACTTCACATTTGAAGTCACTTTGAGGGGTCTATATGGCAAAAAATACCCAAAAGTGACACCATTATAAAAACTGCACCCCTCAAGGTGCTCAAAGCCACATTCAAGAAGTTTATTAACCCTGCAGGAATTTTTGGAATGTGGAAGGAAAAAATGGACATTTAACTTTTTAATCACAAAAATGATCTTTTACAAACAATTTTTTTAGTTTCACAAGGGTAAAAGGAGAAAATTGACAGATAAAGTTGTTCTGAAATTTCTCCAGAGTACGCCGATACCCCATATGTGGGGAAAACCACTGTTTGGGGGCTCGGAAGGAAAGCAGCACCGTTTAACTTTTTCAAACCAAAATTGGCTGGAATTGAGATCATATCGCGCTGTTATGAGGGTCTCAGGGAAGCATGCAGGGAGCCTCTCCCTGCCCGATGCTTCCCTATGCCACCGGAATGCTGCACTCATGTTTGATCGCAGTGTGCCGGGGGTTAAAGTGCCTGGACTGGTCCGTGACCGCTCCTGGCACTTAGTGCCGGGTGTCAGCTGTGAGAATCAGCTGACACCCGGCCGCGATTGGCCGCGCTCCCCCCAGTGAGCGCAGCTGATCGCATGTGACGTACTATCCCGTCCATGGTCATACGGGCCCGGGTCCCATGGACGGGATAGTACGTCTAATGTCAGAAAGAGGTTAACAGCCACACTGGGCAGTAGTTTGCTACACTAGCTAACTGATATACAACTGCCTAACTAGCTAAAACCTTGCTGTTAGCAGTAGCAGCATCAGGAGCAGCCTCTCTGCGCTGTTACAGCGTCTAAATGGCGCTAAAACAAGATGTCCGCTATTTATATGGAGAGGGACATGTGATTTGAGCAGCCAATGACACAAGCCGTTGTGTCAGGACATTGTGGGTGTTTCCTGAGCCCTGATTGGCTATCCGCAATGTGCACACATAAAGTTCGAAAAATCATCTCTAATTATAAATAGTTTGGGGTATAAAATTCTGCTGACAGATTCCCTTTAAAGGGTGATTCAACTTTTTATTTATTTTTTAAATAGTTTTGTTATGAGACTTTGGCCATCACTTTATTTACAGGATTTATCTTAATGCTTGTTAAAAAATTACATGTAAGTGGCTTCCAAACCTCGGCTTTTCCCCAGTCCATTTTCCTGCCTTCAGCTACACTGATATCAGAACGTACTCATTTGGAGTACAGATGATAGCAGTGATGGATCAGCACAACACCTATCTCTCACTAACCCTGGGGATAAGCTGCTGCGAGTGCTGATCAGTGATGAGCGAATGTAGTCGATGAGGTGTTATCTGAGCATGCTCGGGCGCTAACCAAGTGTCTTCGGCGTGCTCAAAAAATATGTTCGAGTCCCCGCGGCTGCAGGTCTCAACAGCCGCAACACATGTGGGGACTGGCTAACAAACAGGCAATCCATGCATGTGTTGCAGCTAATCTTTCTCTACTTTGGCCCAGAGATGAGAATTCAGAAGAGACTTTACTCTAAGAAAAAGTATTCCATAAAGGTAATAAACGGATGGATCCTAACAGTGGGACTTACATGGGACTTTTTCTCAACTGTCCTCACAGCATCTCGAAATCTCACTCTTGAAGACAGCTGAGCCTCCACATCCTTTGCTTTCTGAAGAGGGATGACGTCCTGCTGACAAACATACAAGAAGCAAAATTAGCCATACACAGTCTCATCCTTTACAGATTATTAATTACTGGGATGCCTCAGCTAAGCGTTATAACAATCCATGATGAAGATGTCATGTTATCAACCAACAAACAATCCATTAAAGAAGTTGTATAAAGAAAAAAATGGCTGCTTCCGTCCAGAAATAGCGCCACTCATGTCCACAGGCCATATGTGGTATTGCAGTTTGGGCCTGTTCATGTGACTAAACAGCATTGTATTTGGGGAAAAGATACCCAAAAGGCTAACTAGTATAGACACATAAAACTATTATAGCATAAGATTTATTTTTTACTAATTGATTTTACCTCTGATCCGCAGTACTCACCTTTTCGTCAAACTTCGCATCTGTGTCTGAAAGTCTCGATCTAGTAAGGCTTCGTGGGGAGACGGACGGCGACTCTTGCTGGAGTAGACTCTCTGCTTTAGACTGAATCATAAAACCGCAATATTAATGCAGGAAACGCTGAGCATCGGACGTCCGTACTAGAATCACGTGTCACTGCTCCAGGTCTCCTGAGCCTCTGGTGCGTACACTCGCTGGGACCAGATAATCAGCCCTGACTGCGTCTCTTCCTATCATACAGCGATACATATCGCACGTGAGGGATGAAATAAACCAGAGTTTATCTGCTCAATTACCTACGCATGCAAGTTAGTTGGCTGCACCGGAATCTCATCTGGTCTGTGATGATCAGAGGAAAACAGCGGATATACAAAAGGATCGCCAGAGAAGAAGGTCATTTTAAAGTCAGGGTTGATATGGCCTATGAAGTACAAGGGGAGATTTCTAACTAAAATATGATTTATTTTCTAATATCAGTGATACTGCGATAGCACAGCACCTCTAGTGGAAGAGCAGGAAATTGAAAAATTACTTGTTAAAGGGGTTGTCCGGTTACAAGTCTACAGTCACTGTATGATTCTCCAGTGTCGGCGCCTGGAGTGTATGCGATTTGCATGCTTCCGGCCACATTCCGACTAGACGTGTACAGCCTCATTCAAATCACAGTTGCACTGCGTGAGGCCGGACACGTCTAGTTGGCACGAGATTGCTTGTATGAAAATCATATATATGAGGTCACGTGTCCGCCACTGGAGAATCCTTACAGCGTGCAGCACACATAGTGACTTCAGACTTGTAGCCCAAGGCAGGACTTCACTTTTAAGCATAGATGTGCATGCCATGGGAAAACTTCCATGTAAGGCCGACTGTAGCAAAGCTCTTTAGGGAAGATAGTGGATAAACTTGACAAAAGGTTCCTGCACTCTATGAAAATGGTGGTCCAAGCCGGCTCTAGTTTTATGAGTCCCGGTGCGGCCCCTCTTCATTTTAAATTTTTCTTACTTGCCTTATAGGCACTAGAAGTTTGTTATTTTTCAGTCAATAGGACTGTATAAGGGCTTGTTTTTTTTTTTGGTATGAGCTATAGTTTTTAAATTAACATTTTTTAGTCGATATGACCTTTTTTTAATCCGTATTTATGGGAAGGCGGAATTTACCATTTAATTTTACATCATTTTTTAAGTGTAAAGTTGGAGTCGCACTTTGTTAGCGCACTTATTGTAGTTTTGAAATCCTTCAATTTACCGTATCATACATGAACCTAACATGAATTATAATTTTGTTTTCTAATTGATGACATCTGCAGAACAAAAAAATAAAAATCACATTGAAAACCTGGAAAGCACAGACATCTGCTCACCCTTCCAGCTTTCAGTTTTTCTCGCAGCCGTTCTCTCATGGAAGATTCAGCAGAGCTAGACTTCGCGCTGGAGACGTTTAATGGCGGCAAACCTAAAACAGGTTATTTGGGTTAGAACCCGTAGTCTGGTTTTATTCAATTGATTATTTCAAGACAATAGTAAAAGTTCTATTTCTGAAACAATGAGGGGGAAAAAAAAACTATTTGGTTTAGAAATTGTTGAAATGCGGTTGTGAAATTAAAATGCTGACAACGTCCCCGCCATTAAAAACACATACACTGAAGAAAATTATGTATACAGCTTGACTGCCAACGTGCTCCAAAAATTGGAACTGAAGAACCACTCTTGTATTATATGAGGAGAAAAAAATAGTGTATCCAACCTACTTATCATAGATGGGTTGTTATACTTTATTTATAATGTAGGGGCGTTGTAGAGAAATCAAAATGGTCTACTAAGGCACAGGCTTTACTTAGGGGCGGACATACTGCCTGTGCAGCCGGTGCAGCTGCCCAGATGTACAGAGGCCCAGGAGGAGAGGGGGTCCGATCAGCTGCTGAATTATCTTGTTCTCTCATAGAGCCAGCGGCAGCATCTACACTAACAGGAGAGGAAGAGGAACGTACCTGAGTCTTTTGCAGTCAGAGAGGGGCGCGCACGCTGCAGAATATGTTAGAAAGGGCCCCTTCCTCTCCTACTTGATGCAGCCCCTCGCTCTATGATGCTGGAGCCGGGATCCCAGGACAAGCCCCACCCCAGGATTCATGGCCACACTCCCCGGCTTCTCTGCGTCGTGCAGGCAGGAACAAGCCTGGTAAGTATGGCTGATCTCAGCCAACCCAGTCTCCTGCCTCTGACTGCAGGGAGCAGCCTCCGAGCAGACAGTACAGCTGACACCTCTGCTGCCTCCTGAGCAGTTCTGACATCTGAACTGCCTGATTAATGTTCACATGAGCTATGTGTGTATACACAAAAAGACAATCACAGAGCACTATATGTATGTATGTGTATGAGTACCTGAGTGTACAGTGGTTATGTGTATAATCTATATATATATATAGATATATATATCTATATATATATATATACACATATACACACACACACACACAACACATACATATATACACACTGTGACTTATTGCTGCAGACTATAGCAATACTGCAATAGTGACTTGTAGAATTGCTGCTTCCAACAGGTGGCGCTATAGAGTTCAAGTCCTCTTCTTCTCTGGAGAGGCAATCTGCATGCAGATAGACACAGGATCTGGTGATGTCGGAGGCCTCCTGCCCCTGGCACTCTGCTGACCTCATCTATAAAGCTCCTCTCCAGCAGATGGAAGAAGCGCAGAGTGATCATAACGTGAGACCAGCAGACGGCATGCAGTGTTGGTGTGTCTACAATACTGGGATGGTTGGGCCAGTGCCTGTCTTCTAAAGCTGTAGACTAGTGGGTGGCTGGAAACTGCTGCTGGAAGGACCGGCCCAAGGGGTATTTGCCCCTCTGCCCCCTGTCCCAGCCCGCCCCTGCTCAACATAATATATTCCAGTGGATTAACCATTGAGCGAGAGCAAATTGTGTGGATTTTGTATATTTACATTCCATGACAGGCTAGAATAAAGTACAGAACAATGAACATGAAGCAGGTCTCCAGCTCTCTGCACGTTACCGTTTCTGCACAAACTCTCATGAATAATTGCAGAGATCATGATCCAAAGAAGGAATGTCCCCCCAGAGCCAAGCACTCCCGATCTGAGCCCCAGGGCTGTACTCACTGCGCTGTCCTCGTGTAGCAGCCCAGCATCTTCCACAGCTTCATCTACATGCGAGTCTCTGACATTCTCAATCAGCTGAAGAGAAGGAAGAAGAGACAGTTCATCACAATTAAATGTGTCCTCTGGACAGGCTTTCATACAAGTATACTATATCATATATCTATACTATCTGCGCACAAGCATTATCGATATACTGTATCATATCGGCATTTTTGCCATTTTTTTGGCATGAATACTTCTCAATTATTGACTTTGAGTCAAACAATTTTTGCTTTTTTTTTTTTTTTTTTCTTTAAGTTGTCTTTTGTTGTTTAGTTCATTTTCTGATTTTTACTTCAGTTTGGCTTTTCCAGTTGTTTTAGAACCGATTTATCAATCGCGACCTTTGTAAATAAATGTCAAAATTTTGCACAAATGTGCTCTGGTCCTTTACTTGGGTGATTTTACGTGCGCCAGTGCAATTTTTACTCCATTTTGCTAAACTAAAAAGTCGTAAATGAGTCAAAGACAAAAAAGAGCATTTTTGATTTTATGCAAAACACATAAAGGGTGTGAATAAAAGAAGCAAGAAGAATAAAGCCATAAGTGAAAACCACAAGGCGAAAAATAGAATGGACTTCAAAAGAAAAACGGCAATTAGTGAATGGGGGCTTATGTGTACAGTAAATGAAATGTTAAAAATATAAAGAGAATAAAGGGGTTGTCCACTACACAGACAACCCGTTCTGAATCCCTGTGTTTTCCCTTCAGTAAAATATTAACCCTAATGCTCACCTCCGGTGCTATTCCAGTGGTGTCAGTGCTATTCCAGTGGTGTCAGCACTGGAACTCCTGTTATGTCACATGATCTCTGCGGCCAATCAGTAGCGTGATAAAGGATCCAAGAATGGAATGTTTATCTTAAAAATGGAACACCTTCCAAAATACTATATAACATCCCATAATTCCCACCTCAAAATTAATTGTATCCATAGGTGATAAATCTCTTGGAGACTCCCAAAAAAAGAAGAAATCTACAAGTCTCCGGGAAAAACTCCTGGGTGACCCACATACTACTCTCTCCCAAGCACTGTTTTTCTCTCTACTCCCTGATGCCATAATAGATATTGAGCTAATGCCAAGGTGCCCTAGGATGTTGTATACCATGGTGCCCCCAGGATGTTATGTGCCATGGTGCCCCAGGATGTTGTGTGCCATGGTGACCCAGGATGCTGTGTGCCATGGTGACCCAGGATGCTGTGTGCCATGGTGCCCCAGGATGTTGTGTGCCATGGTGCCCCAGGATGTTGTATGCCATGGTGCCCCAGGATGCTGTGTGCCATGGTGACCCAGGATGTTGTGTGCCATGGTGCCCCCAGGATGTTGTATGTCATGGTGACCCAGGATGCTGTGTGCCATGGTGCCCCAGGATGCGGTGTGCCATGGTGCCCCAGGATGCGGTGTGCCATGGTGCCCCAGGATGCTGTGTGCCATGGTGCCCCAGGATGCTGTGTGCCATGGTGCCCCAGGATGTTGTGTGCCATGGTGCCCCAGGATGCTGTGTGCCATGGTGACCCAGGATGTTGTGTGCCATGGTGCTCCAGGATGTTGTATGCCATGGTGCCCCAGGATGCTGTATGCCATGGTGACCCAGGATGTTGTGTGCCATGGTGACCCAGGATGCTGTGGCCATGGTGCTCCAGGATGTTGTATGCCATGGTGCCCCAGGATGCTGTGTGCCATGGTGCCCCAGGATGCTGTATGCCATGGTGCCCCAGGATGCTGTATGCCATGGTGCCCCAGGATGCTGTATGCCATGGTGCCCTAGGATGTTGTATGCCATGGTGCCCCAGGATGTTGTGTGCCATGGTGACCCAGGATGTTGTGTGCCATGGTGACCCAGGATGTTGTGTGCCATGGTGACCCAGGATGCTGTGTGCCATGGTGACCCAGGATGCTGTGTGCCATGGTGCTCCAGGATGCTGTATGCTATGAGGACTCAGGATGTTGTGTGCCATAGTGCCCCAGGATGCTGTGTGCCATGGTGACCCAGGATGCTGTGTGCCATGGTGACCCAGGATGCTGTGTGCCATGGTGACCCAGGATGCTGTGTGCCATGGTGACCCAGGATGCTGTGTGCCATGGTAACCCAGGATGCTGTGTGCCATGGTGACCCAGGATGCTGTGTGCCATGGTGACCCAGGATGCTGTGTGCCATGGTGACCCAGGATGCTGTGTGCCATGGTGCCCCAGGATGTTGTGTGCCATGGTGACCCAGGATGCTGTGTGCCATGGTGACCCAGGATTCTGTATGCCATGGTGCTCCAGGATGCTGTATGCTATGGTGCCCCAGGATGTTGTATGCCATGGTGCCCCAGGATGCTGTATGCCATGGTGCTCCAGGATGCTGTATGCCATGGTGCCCCAGGATGCTGTATGCCATGGTGCTCCAGGATGCTGTATGCTATGGTGACCCAGGATGTTTGTGTGCCATAGTACCCCAGGATGCTGTGTGCCATGGTGCCCCAGGATGTTGTGTGCCATGGTGCCCCAGGATGTTGTGTGCCATGGTGCCCCAGGATGCTGTATGCCATGGTGCCCCAGGATGCTGTATGCCATGGTGCCCCAGGATGCTGTATGCTATGGTGCCCCAGGATGCTGTATGCTATGGTGCCCCAGGATGTTGTGTGCCATGGTGCCCCAGGATGTTGTGTGCCATGGTGCCCCAGGATGCGGTATGCCATGGTGCCCCAGGATGCTGTATGCTATGGTGCCCCAGGATGTTGTATGCCATGGTGCCCCAGGATGCTGTAATCCATGGTGCCCCAGGATGCTGTATGCCATGGTGCCCCAAGATGCTGTTGCTATGGTGCCCCAGGATGCTGTAATCCATGGTGCCCCAGGATGCTGTATGCCATGGTGCCCCAGGATGTTGTATGCCATGATACCCCAGGATGCTGTATGCCATGGTGCCCCAGGATGTTGTATGCCATGGTGCCCCAGGATGCTGTATGCCATGGCGCCCCAGGATGATGTATGCCATGACGCCCCAGGATGTTGTATGCCATGGTGCCCCAGGATGCTGTATGCCATGACGCCCCAGGATGCTGTATGCCATGATACCCCAGGATGCTGTATGCCATGGTGCCCCAGGATGCTGTATGCTATGGTGCCCCAGGATGCGGTGTGCCATGGTGCCCCAGGATGCTGTATGCCATGGTGTCCCAGGATGTTGTATGCCATGGTGCCCCAGGATGTTGTATGCCATGGTGCCCCAGGATGTTGTATGCCATGGTGCCCCAGGATGTTGTATGCCATGGTGCCCCAGGATGTTTTATGCCATGGTGCCCCAGGATGCTGTATGCTATGACGCCCCAGGATGCTGTATGCCATGATACCCCAGGATGCTGTATGCCATGGTGCCCCAGGATGTTGTATGCCATGGTGCCCAGGATGCTGTATGCCATGGTGCCCCAGGATGCTGTATGCCATGGTGCCCCAGGATGCTGTATGCCATGGTGCCACAGGATGCTGTATGCCATGACGCCCCAGGATGCTGTATGCCATGGTGCCCCAGGATGCTGTATGCCATGGTGCCCCAGGATGTTGTATGCCATGGTGACCCAGGATGCTGTATGCCGTGGTGCCCAGGATGTTGTATGTCCATGGTGCCCAGGATGTTGTATGCCATGGTGCCCCAGGATGTTGTGTGCCATGACGCCCCAGGATGTTGTATGCCATGGTGCCCCAGGATGTTGTATGCCATGGTGCCCCAGGATGTTGTATGCCATGGTGCCCCAGGATGTTGTATGCCATGCACCCCAGGATGCTGTATGCCATGGTGCCCCAGGATGTTGTATGTCATGGTGCCCCAGGATGTTGTATGTCATGGTGCCCCAGGATGTTGTATGTCATGGTGCCCCAGGATGTTGTATGTCATGGTGCCCCAGGATGTTGTATGCCATGGTGCCCCAGGATGCTGTATGCCATGACGCCCCAGGATGCTGTATGCCATGATACCCCAGGATGCTGTATGCCATGGTGCCCCAGGATGTTGTATGCCATGGTGCCCCAGGATGTTGTATGTCATGGTGCCCCAGGATGTTGTATGTCATGGTGCCCCAGGATGTTGTATGTCATGGTGCCCCAGGATGTTGTGTGCCATGGTGACCCAGGATGCTGTATGCCATGGTGCCCCAGGATGTTGTATGCCATGGTTGACCCAGGATGCTGTATGCCATGGTGCCCCAGGATGTTGTATGCCATGGTGCCCCAGGATGTTGTATGTCATGGTGCCCCAGGATGTTGTATGTCATGGTGCCCCAGGATGTTGTATGTCATGGTGCCCCAGGATGTTGTATGTCATGGTGCCCCAGGATGTTGTGTGCCATGGTGTCCCAGGATGCTGTATGCCATGGTGCCCCAGGATGTTGTATGCCATGGTGACCCAGGATGCTGTATGCCATGGTGCCCCAGGATGTTGTATGCCATGGTGACCCAGGATGTTGTATGCCGTGGTGCCCCAGGATGTTGTATGCCATGGTGCCCCAGGATGTTGTATGCCATGGTGCCCCAGGATGTTGTGTGCCATGACGCCCCAGGATGTTGTATGCCATGGTGCCCCAGGATGTTGTATGCCATGGTGCCCCAGGATGTTGTATGCCGTGGTGCCCCAGGATGTTGTATGCCGTGGTGCCCCAGGATGTTGTATGTCATGGTGCCCAAGAGCGGAGGGGAGCGCAGGACCAAAACAGAACATCTTGACTGGGGGTTAAAAAGTAAAAACTCTGCAAGCAGGACATAACTGTACCCACATCCATTACGATTTTAGAGTTATTCTCCCAGGCATTCATAAGTGAGGATTGTATTACTGCCCATTCCACCAATAATGATTCATTGCTAAATCTAGCAGAATCTTGACGTCAGGTACCTGTGATTAAAGAAACTCTGAAGTGAACACATACAGAAAGATGAATATGATCATCGTATTTCTAAGTAACAGCTCTGGTCACTAACACTAAGCAGAGAAAATCCTCCATCTGGTTTTTGTCTTTTTCTGTCAAGTTGATTTAACATTAACAGTAAATTGTCAAAAATTGTCCAGTGTAGTAGGCTAGTAGATAGTATAATAGGAGCCCTAATAACAGTAACCCGGGCGTGCCATAATAGATGCTGATGACACTGACGTCAAAAAGTGGTCTGTGGCGGAGATCAGGAGAAATGGGGAGAGGGCGAGTAGCGGAACGTCTGATGTCGGTAAAGGCATAGGTTGGGGTTTGGGCAGGGATCTGCATCTTTATTTAGGTGGTGGGAGGTGTAAAGTGTGATCTGTGTTCATTTCAGTGTATAATGATGAGGTCATATGTACGATTTGTGATTAAATGCTGTCGATTGTGTTGTGTCATGTACAGTGGGACTCCAGTCCAGAGTCCAGGTCACTGGAACCCAGTGGCTAGACAGGAGTCCCGAAAATCTATTACCTTCCGGCGTCCCTGATGCAACATTTGAACTGTCCAATCAAGGGCCGCGACGGGGACCCTGGAAGGTAAGAGATTTGCGAGACTCCAGTCCAGCCGCCAGGTACCACTGACATCGCTGTGTGCATCATCTCCGTACTATGACATCACTATGTGCATCATCATCATACCATGACAGCACTATGTGCATCATCATCATACCATGACAGCACTATGTGCATCATCATCATACCATGATATCACTGTGTGAGTCATCTCAAAACCATGACATCACTATGTGCATCATCCCCACACCGTCACACGACTATGTCACGAAGTAGATTATTCCTGTACTGTGATGTCACATTAAGGATATTCTCATACTGTGATGTCAGTGTGTGAATTATTATTATACATAAGAAAGATACAAATATTTTTTTGCTATGGGGACCCATAATATTGGCCAATATATCCAATGGATAGAGGGTTCACTGATGCAAACCCTACACCCTAGTTCTAAATCTTTAAACCTAGTTCCAAGTCTTTTATCTATAGGCAAAAATGACCATAGTCACCATAAGTGATGTCCAGGTTCTAGTAGAGAACTGCCTACAAATGGGCTCCGCTAAACCGTAACAGATTTATTGCATGCAATATAGTTATATGAAACCATGGAAATCCAGCAACAACAAAAGTCTCAGGACCTTTCATCTACAACTATACAGAAATCTCAGAGGGATGGACAGTAAGAACTAGAACATATGGGGTAGATGCTACATTCCACAAGCCTGGCTTCATTCTACAACAGGGGTGATGTCTCTTTTATAAAAACCTTATATAACAAACACATTTTCTTGACTATAGCGACTAATGGATGAGATTCACGTGTAGTCATGGTGGGGCCTTATGTTTGTTGAGTGATAATAAGCTTTTTTATGTGTTGCTAAAGCCTTATTCACATGTCCGTGAATGATGTACGTGTCCTATCTGTGATCTTCAGGAATACAATATCTACCCATTAAAGTCTATAATGGCATTCACATGTCCGTGGCTTTATTTTTTGCAGAACGAGTGTTCGCAAATAAATCACAGCGACCTATCTGTTTTTGATTGGAGTCACGGATCAAAATGCCCATACAGTCTATGGGTGTGAGAAAATAAGGGTCAGGACATGGACGCCATCAGCGTACAGTCAACACTGCAATGTACAAGAGAAGCTTTGTCATTTATTTATTTTTCTTTTCATATGTGAAAATGATTGACGAAAGTGACCGGACACTGATAAAAATTGGACTGATTTTTTTTTTTGTCCGGCGCTTTTCTCGACATACTTTACCGTTCCCGTAGGCCCCCCATCCACAAGTTAGATGCCAAAAGTATGTTCTTTTGGCATCTATTCGGAAGGCGTATGTCACGTACAGTGTAGGAAAGACTAAGTGCAACACGAAGGATAAGGGGATTGGAGTCCAACACTAGGGAAGGGGGGAGTTAAGACCCCTAGGCAAATCCGACGTTACCCTGTCTGACCTAAGCTTCCCTGTATAGGTTCCGCACCCATCGCTGAGCAGGACACTTAAACCCTGAATGACCCTAGATGTAAGCCCTGCTTACACAAGGATGGGGTGACCCCGCTGGCCGATCCCCACTAGAACTAAATACAGAAGGGATACACAAACAAGGGGAACACTTAGCTTGAGTAGACTCAGAGAGAAACACAGACGTCCTCCAAACACCAAAGAGGAAGATAGCCCACTGCTATAGCTCCAAGCCTCAACAGGGGGGGAAATGGAAATATCACTGGCAACTCCCAGCAGCAAGCTGGGAGTCTATAAACACCCTGGTCCAGGTGTGTCAATTAGAGCTGGGGGAGGTTTCCTAAATTCAGAAGGACAAGGAAGAAGTCTGCAAAGACAACCGCTAAGACCATCTGCGGCTAGAAGCAGTGCGACTGTCTGCAGCCTCTGAGACACCCGTGACAGCGTGTATCAGTTACTGGTACTGTATAGGAAGTTGCACCAATCACGTTCTATTAAAGTTCGATCAAAGGAATTCCTCTGATGACCTATTTTGTAAAAGTGTACAAGCGCACTAAACAGACCTTGGCCAGACCACTCATCGAATACATATAGAAGCCACCCGCCTCTGCTCTGACGGTGGATGTCGAGTGTAAAGGCTCATACTCACTTGCTGGAAAAAAAAAGGTCAGTTTTCAGGATGGTCCGACTACGTGCAATTGTCATGCGATTTGCATGCGATTTTTTATAGCACCATCTATTGCATTAGCGATTATCATTCCAAAATCGCATCAAATCGCAGCATGTTGCAATTTTTTTTCTCACACCGATTTCGGCTGAGAAAAAAATCGCAAATGAGATGTCACCTATTGAATAACATTGGTCCGATTTGAATCAGATTTTTTATCGGCTGAATATCATCCGTTTTCGGTTCAAGTGAGTATGAGCCCTAAAAAGGATGTTCATCACGCCCGTTCCTTAGTTCTCATGACATGGGAGGTAAACGGCAAAGATTCTGGCAGCAGTTTATTCCCCTCTCCCCATTAAAAAAACCTGGATCTCAGAGAAACAATCAGCCAATAGTTATTTCATGTAGCTGTACACCTGAAACCCATCTTCTCCAAGTCCAACTAAGTCGGGCAGGTAGGTAGTTAGTGCGAGGAGCCACACTATTACGGCACAGTAATGGCACCAGGAGAGGAGTGGTGCCCATGCCATTACTTGTAGGTGCACTTTACCGCTGGTACAGGGAGTATTATGGAGCTGGCACCCCATTCCAATGTCCTGGAGTGGAGAAAGCTCTGATCACGATCGCTTAAACTTGCAATCAATGCCGACTGCGGCATCCAGGTGGTTTCATAGTGAGGGGCTTCCATATGTCAAACCATCAGCCCTCAGCAACTAAATTGCAAGATTCGGATGTAATGCCATCTAGGTCGTCAGATGCACGAGGGTCCTACCTTGATTACCTGCTTGTGATTTTTAGGCCGGGATCACACATGCGACGAAAACGTCCGTCGCTCGCATGTGAAATCCCAGCTCTGGCGCCGGCACTCGGGAGTGGAGTGCACGGCTGTATGTATTTCTACGCAGCCGCTCGCTCCACTCCCGAGTGCCGGCGCCAGAGCTGGGATTTCACATGCGAGCGACGGACGTTTTCGTCGCATGTGTGATCCCGGCCTTATCCTGACAGACATAATACCCAAGGAACAAGATTTACCGAGAGGGTCATTGCTGAAGAAGCAGTAGTGTGGAAGTGGAAACGTGAGCATACTTTGGGGGATTTTGTACAGCATACCGCACTGTTTTATTTTATTTTAGAGGCCAATAACTCTTTTTAAAGCCAATATAAAAAAAAAAAAAAGTAAAATGCAATAAAACTGGTTCTGTGGAGACTGCAGGTAAAGTACTGTACCGCTTTCTTCCTTTTCTGACGTTGTGCTCTTAAAGTCTTTTTCAACTGCGCCACCTCTGCGTCATCATCATTATCCTGGAGCTCCTGAAGGGAAAAAATAAACCCAAAGACCATTAATAACAATACATATACATGACAACACTCCAGCATTTTTGGTTTTTGCAGTGCTGGAGTGGTGCTACTAATCTAAGGTCTCTGGCCATAGTCTTACACTTACCTCCTGGTGTCTTCACCTATTAATCGACACCGCTCCGGTCCCGCAGCACCATCTTGTGATTGCAACTCTGACTGGCCAGAAGTATCGGTCACAAGCTCTCAATGAAAGTTTATGAGATCCAGAAAGAGAATCTCATAGACTTGTATTGAAGAGTGACCTCAGGCTCTGTCCAGCAAACACTGAAGACATCCGGCAGGTCAGAAACTGCTGAATACCGATGGGAGCGGCAGTGATAGAAAGTGAAGACGGCAACAGGCTAAGTATAAGACATGGGGCAGAGAATTTAAAGATTAGAAGCACCACTCCAGCGCTGCAATAAAAAAAAAAAACAGTGTCTAAGCAAGAGATTTCCGAAATCTCATACTTTGCTGGTACTGTAAAACTAGCTGAAAGTAAAAATAAAAAAAAAGAACGGAGCAAAGAAACGCTGCAAAAACGCAATGTGTGAACGCAGCCTACGTCTGATCTGAGGTTTATTAGAAGGAAGGCTGATCTTTTGGCATACATCTAAAAGAAATATTTTCCCACTTACATTACCTGCATTTTTAGTACAGAAAATCAGGAACATAAGGCACTAAACTGTAACAGCATGAAAAAAACACAGAAATAAAAATGCAGCAAAACCTGCTTTTTTGAAGCAGTTTCTTTTTCTTTACTGCCAAGAGAACAGGTTTTGCGTGCAGAAAAAAAAAACAAAGCAAAAACAAAGTGTGAACATAGCCTTAAGGGTATGCCACACTAAACAACATCGCTAACGGGATCGCTAAAAAACGTCACTATTTAGCGATCCCGTTAGCGATGTTGTTGTGTGCGGCATCTGCCAGCGACGAGCTTCCTGCTGTGATCTCGCTCGTCGCTGGAATCGTTCCGGACCCTATTTTATCGCCGGCGCTCCCGCTGGGTAAGTATAATCGCTAAGTGTAGCACCTTTTCTTAGCGATTTAGCGGTACTTTTGTACCGCTAAAGTCGTTAAGGAGATCGCTAACCGCGATAGCGTCCTTAACGACATCGCTAAGTTAGGTAGCTACTAGCGATATAGAAACAATCCCGCTAGCGATCTCATTAGTATGCGACGCTAACGAGATCGCTAGCGGGATTGTGTAGTGTGGCAGTACCTTTACTGCTGAACACCTTGTGACATTCAGAAGGGAGAATTATCGGACTTCAAGAACTAGAACACCAGGTATGTTATGTGCATGCATTTCATCCAGAGGCATAAAGTTTATGGATGCCAATGAAAAATATCTAATATTTTGTACGATGCACTATTTATAATAATGGGGTCTTCTTATGTAGCAGAGGGGTCTTTGTTCTCCTTCAGGGACCGGTGTGACTGCAGACTGAGCCATGGCCCTCACATTCATGCCTACAGAAGCACTGGTAATATTACCGCACCTGTTTAGAGCTCTGCATAAGGGGCACAGAGCACAGAATTGCACAAGTCATATCAGCCGTGAAGGTAAAAAACACATTTCTAGTTTGGTAAGTGTTTGTGTAATGACGCCCATGTATGTATCCTATGCATTTACCGTAATAAACCGTACGACAAAATAAATGTCTAATCAACTCGTTTCAGAGGACAAATACGGTGCCTGGTCGTCTGCATCACACCAAGAATTACATACATTTTCATGAACACTTTCCAATGCTTGGAGAATAAGCTGTAAAATTCCAGATGAATTTCATCATCTAGAAAAGCACCGCAGACCTATAAGCTTCCCCGAGCTCTGGCTGAGGTCACCCCACCACCATACACTGGGCTGATAAGGTTTCTTACAAACACGGACTCAGTTAGAAATGTATGACACATATCACACATAAAAACAAAGACCGCTGTGATAAAACGGAGAAAGTCAATAACAGTAATCTCTGGAATAGAACTTAAGGTCTGTCCAAATATATTATGTAATAACAGATATTTCCTAATATTATTGTAACACTGCTGCAGTTAAATCCGCAGGTGATCAGCTGATCTCACGCATCGGCTAGATAAACCTAGTGATCAGCTGTAATCCTTGAGGATGAACATTTCTCCTACAGCTGCCACTACAGATGAAATGGGATATTACATGGCATCCATAAAAACGGGTAGTAAATAGTGATGAGCAAACATGTGTTATCCGAGCATGCTCGGGTGCTAACCGATTGACATCGGCGTGCTCGAAAAATATGTTTGAGTCCCCGTGCCTGCATGTCTCGCGGCTGGTCGACTGCTGCAACACATGCACAGATTGCCTAACATCCAGGCAGCACTGGATCCCTTACATGCAGGACACAAGGAGCACTAGACAGAGTCCCTTATGTATAATATGGTCCTGTCTGGTTTTCCATCATGGGGAGCAGTATTACACTGGACAAAATAGAGCAGTATACTGTATTTTTTTGGGAACTGAACTGAGTCTCAAACACAGATGAGCACTGATTAGGGAATAGATACATGACAAAACCAATTATTGCAACCAATCTGAACTCACAGGCTATGTGCACAAGTTCAGGATTTTTCGCGTTTTTGCGGCGGTTTTCCGCTGCAAAAACGCTTAAAAAACGCATGCATTAAGCATCCTATTACTAGAATGCATTCTGCAATTTTTGTGCACATGGTGCGTTTTTTTTTCCACGAAAAAAACACATTGCGGTATAAAACACAGCATGTTCATTAATTTCGTGGTAAATATGCAGATTTCCCGCTATATTATTGACCAAGGATGTTCAGGAAAAAAACGTGAAAAATCCGCACAAAAAATGCAATAAAAACGCGTCCGGAATTCCTGGGAAAAAGTCAGTTTTTTCTCAGGAAATTTCAGCTAAGAATACTGAACGTGGGCACATAGCCTTAGGCTTCAGACATTTCTGTTTCACGCAGTGCTCTATATGTGTTTTTCACGGATAAAACACGTCCACATTACAGTATATGGTGATGTTCAGATATCTGTGTTTATTTTGCCAACCGTATGACAACATCAATCATACAAGTTTATGGTTCTCATAGAATGGTAGAGCTGGAAGGGACCTCCTGGGCCATCTGGTCCAACCCCCTGCTCAAAGCAGGATTCACTAAATCATCCCAGACAGGTGTCTGTCCAGCCTCTGTTTGAAGACTTCCATTGATGGAGAACTCACCACCTACAGTGGCAGCCTGTTCCACTCATTGATCACCCTGTCAAAAAGTTTTTTCTAATACCTAATCTGTGTCTCCTCCCATTCAGTTTCATCCCATTGCTTCTAGTCTTTCCTTGTGCAAATGAGAATAAAGATGATCCTTCTACAATGTGACAGCCCTTGAGATATTTGTAGACAGCTATTAAAGGGAATCTGTCACCACATTTTTGGACTATGAGATGCGACCACCGCCATCAGGGGCTTATCTACAGCATTCTGTAATGCTGTAGATAAGCCCCCGATGTCACCTGAAAGTGAAGAAAAACGAGTTAGATTATACTCATCCAGGGGCAGTCCACTGCCGGTCCTATGGGAGTCGCGGTCCGGTTCGGCGCCTCCCATCTTCTAGCGAAGCCGGCCTCTTCTTTGCAAGATGGGAGGCGCCGAATAGAATGCTGTAGATAAGCCCCTGATGGCGGTGGTCGCATCCATAGTCCAAAAATGGGGTGACAGATTCCCTTTATGTCTCCTCTCAGTCTTCTTTTTTGCAGGCTAAACATTCCCAAATCCTGTAACCGTTCCTCATAGGACATGGTTTGCAGACCGGTCACCATTCCGGTCGCTCCTCTCTGTACTTGCTCCAGTTTGTTGATGTCTTTTTTAAATGTGGTGCCCAAAACTGAAAACAGTATTCCAGATGAGGTCTGACCAAAGAGTAGAGGGCAATAATGACTTCACGTGATCTAGACTGTATGCTTCTGTTAATACATCCCAGAATTGTACTTGCCTTTTTTGCTGCTGCATCACACTGTTGACTCATGTTCAGTCTGTGATCTATTAGTATACCCAAGTCTTTTTCACATGTGCTGTTGCTTAGCCCTATTCCTCCTCTTCTGTATATGCTTTTTTCATTTTTTATTGCCCAGATGTAGTACTTTGCATTTTTCCCTGTTAAAAACCATTCTGTTAGTTGCTGCCCACTGCTCCAGTTTATGTATATCTTTTTGAATCCTCTCTCTCTTCTCTAGTATTAGCTACCCCTCCTAGCTTTGTGTCATCAGCAAATATAATCAGTTTACCCTCAATTCCTTCATCTAAATCATTGATAAAGATGTTGAACAATACAGGGCCCAGGACAGAGCCTTGTGGTACCCCACTTGAGACATTCTTCCAACTGGATGTGCAGCCATTTACGACCACTCTTTGGGCCGATCACTAAGCCAGTTATGAATCCACCTAACAGTTGCCTTGTCCATTCTGTACTTAGTCATTTTTTCAATAAGAATGGTGTGAGATACTTCATCAAATGCTTTGCTGAAGTCAAGATATACAGTGGGTTCGGAAAGTATTCAGACCTCTTTAAATTTTTCTCTCTTTGTTTCATTGCAGCCATTTGGTAAATGCAAAAAAGTTAATTTTTTTTTTCTCATGAGGGCATGTTTCCACGGTAAGAAACGCTGCGTGTTTGACGCTGTATACAGCCGCAGCGTCAAACATGCAGCGTCCAGATGTTACAGCATAGTGGAGGAGATTTCATAAAATCCCATCTCCACTACGCGTTAAAACACGCAGGCGGTAGACCTGCGTTAACAGACATGCGGCGCGTCTTTTCAGATCGCAGCATGTCCTTTTACCTTGCGGCGACGGAGGTAAATAGCAGAGTCCTAGCTAGCGCTGCTGTGATTCCGGATGTGTTCAATGAGCACATCCGGATTCACCACGCGTTCAGAAGGGGGCAGGGCTTTGGGCGGAGCGGACTTTCCGCTCCGTCCAAAACGCCAGGTTTCCCTAACGTGGAACCATACCCTTAATGTACACTCTGCACCTCATCTTGACTGATAAAAATCAGAAATGTAGATATTTTGGAAATATCACATGGTTTCACCGCAGATGCGACTTCATCTGGGGACAATAGCTAAAAAGGACACTGATAGCACACGTATGGCATCCGAGAGTCGTCAGATTTTTTCAAGAATCCATAGACTTGTATTCTTGAGTTTGATCCTAGACTAGGACCAAAAACAGACAAGTCTCCACCTTTTTTTTTTTTTTTTTTTTTTTATGTGTACCACTACAGCCACAAAAAAATTTGACATGTGAATAGCCACAGAAACTACAGGATAAGGGTATCAGGTCTATCCATAAATATCTGAGGTAGACCTCGTATGAGAGTCACCGATGTTTGAGTCCTCAGTTCTGTGTCACACCATGGATTTATACGTCCATCATACGATCCACAGTACAGACGTATAATGACACAGATGGAGGAGAATTGCACACGTATTGATCAGATCTTGCACCTGTATTTTTATTCATGGCTATTTTCTATTTGTCAGAGACAGGTGGATGAGAAAACTGATCAAATGTACAAGCAATACTGATATAGGAAAGATGTGTATCTTCGACCGTGTTAGCCAGTAGATAGAAAAATATTTAGAGTTGAGAGTCTCAGTGTTGATACCTTTTAATGGCTAACTGAAAAGATGGTAACAAATTGCAAGCTTCGAGACTACTCAGGTCTCTTCATAGCATAGACTAATACAACTCTGAAGAATCACATATTATACACAAAGCACAGAAAATGCAATAGGTAGGACAAGCTTCATGTCACTTGTCCTACCTATTGCATTTTTTCTGTGCTATTTGTGTATAAATATGTGATTCTTCAGATGTTGTTTTAGTCTAGCCTGATGAAGAGACCTGATAGTCTCGAAAGCTTGCAATTTGTTACCTCTTTTCAGTTAGCATTAAAAGCAGCATACTGATGCATTCATACTTTATTCCCTCCACCCTACGTCATTATTCTGGCATATTCTGTCTGTAATGGATTGAAATAGCCACGCTACGTTTTAAAACAGATGTGAAAATAAAATCCATGTGAACAGCCCTGTTGCTTACATCAGTACTGTAAGCTAATTTGTGCACCCTTAACCGCTTCACTACCCGGCGATTTTCCGTTTTTTTTGTTTTAATTTTTTCCTTCCCTTCTTCCAAGAGCCAAAACTTTTTTATTTTTCTGGCCATATACAGGCTTGTTTTTTTGCGGGACGAGTTGTACTTTTTAATGACAACCAAGTGCGTTGAAATTGCAATTCCACAAATGATTTTTTGGTATTTTATTTACCATTTTCACTATACGATAAAACTTGTGCTATACATAGCAGTGCTTCAGAAATCAAGTGTGGGGAAAGATCAAAGACAGGGACACTATGGTTGACGTATATGTACTTTAACAGTAGTGAAGGGGTTAAACGAATACCTTGTTGAAGTACTTTTAGACTTTATGACTGTATTCAGTCCTTTTGGGTAGGGGTCTATCAGCATGGCACATCTAAAATTGACAGTCTGTGCCCACTCTTCCTTGCAGTAGCTCCAAATTAGTCAGAGTGTGAGTACATGTCCTGTGTATAGCTCCCTCTTCAGGTTACCTACAGACTTTCAATTGGCTTCAGGCCTAGGCTCTGGCTGGGACATTCCTACACTTTGATCCTATTTTGGAGAAGCCATTCTTAAGTTGATCTGGAGGTATGCTTCGGGTTGCCGTCATGCTGAAAGGTGAAATTCCTATTCATTTTTTTAGCAAAGGACTGAAAGTTTTGATGCAAAATTGACTGATATTTGAAACTTTTCATAATGCCCTTCAACCTTTGAAAAAGCCACAGGACACTGTGCAAGCAGGATAAGGTAGTGGCACACCAATAGTGTGTGCATAGGATGTGTAACAGGGTATGTCGGGGGTTAATGTTCCCCGTGTTAGGATTTTATGGCGCTCTGAGCTGTGTCCAGGAGATGCAGGAGATATCCGGGGTTAATATTCCCCGTGTGCTACTACCTTATCCTGCTTGCACAGTGTCCTTTTCTGTTACACACCGCGCTGTGACTAAACGCTACACCATAGGTCACTTTACCTATTATATATCCAGCATCACAGGATTTTCTCCACATCCTTGTCTATAGTATAGGAGTTTGTCTGGCATAATCTCCATAACAGCATCATTTCATTGGAGTAATGTTTCTGAGGAAGGTCTAGGATTGGACCGAAAACGTTTAAACATAAACTTTTGTCTATGTGGATGCCACAATAAAAACTTTTTTCACCTGCTTCTATTGTTGAGTGCCAAGTTTACTATACTATATTTTGGTTGGATACCGTACTTGGGCACCGCCATCTCCTCACACCAGAGTGCCGTGGTCTTATCATACAAATATTGTACTTCATGATAGTGGTAAAATGTATTCGATATAACTTGCATTTATTTATGAAAAATGGAAATATGGCGAAAATTTTGAAAATTTTCGCAATTTTCAAACTTTGAATTTTTATTCCCTTAAAACAGAGAAATATGTCACACAAAATAGTTGCTAAATAACATTTCCCACATGTCTACTTTACATCAGCACAATTTTGGAACCAAAATTTTTTTTGTTAAGGGTTAAAAGCTGAACAGTGATTTCTAATTTTTACAACAAAATCTACAAAACCATTTTTTAGGGACCACCTCACATTTGAAGTCACTTTGAGTGGTCTATATGGCAGAAAATACCCAAAAGTGACACCATTTTAAAAACTGCACCCCTCAAGGTACTCAAAACCACATTCAAGAAGTTTATTAACCCTTCAGGTGCTTCACAGGAGCTGAAGCAACTTGGAAGGAAAAAATGAACATTTAACTTTTTAGTCACAAAAATGATCTTTTACAAGCATTTTTTTTAAATTTAATAAGGGTAAAAGGAGACAATGGATACATGAAGTTGTTGTGCAATTTCTCCTGAGAATGCTGATATCCCATATGTGGGGGTAAACCACTGTTTGGGCGCACGGCAGGGCTCGGAAGGGAAGGAGCGCCATTTGACTTTTTCATACCAAAATTGGCTATAATTGAGATTGGACGCCATGTCGCGTTTGGAGAGCCCCTGATGTACCTAAACAGTGGAAACCCCCACAAGTGACCCCATTTTGGAAACTAGACCCCCTAAGGAACTTATCTAGACCTCTAGTGAGCACTTTGAACCCCCAAGTGCTTCACACAAGTTTATAATGCCTGGGCATGAAAATTAAAAATCCTATTTTTTTCCCACAAAAATGATCTTTTAGTCACCAATTTTTTTTTATTTTCCCAAGGGTAACAGGAGAATTGGACCCCAAAAGTTGTTGTCCAATTTGTCCTCAGTACGCTGATACTCTATATGTGGGAGAAAACTACTGTGTGGGCACATGTCGGGGCTTGGAATAGAAGTAGTGACGTTTTGTAATGCAGACTTTGATGGAATGGTCTGCTTGCGTCATGTCGCGTTTGAAGAGCCCCTGATGTGACTAAACAGTGGAAATCCCCCACAAGTGACCCCATTTTGGAAACTAGACCCCCAAGGAACTTATCTAGATGTGTGGTGAGAACTTTGAACCCCCAAGTGCTTTACAGAAGTTTATAACGTAGAGCCATAAAAATAAAAAATCATATTTTTTTCCACTAAAATGATTTTCACCCCCAATTTTTATTTTCCCAAGGGTAACCGAAGAAATTGGACCCCAAGAGTTATTGTGCAATTTGTCCTGAGTACGCCGATACCCTATATGTGGGGGTAAACTACTGTTTGGGCACATGGCAGAACTCAGAAGGGAAGGAGCGCCGTTAGACTTTAACGCAGAATTGGCTGGAATTGAGATCAGACGCCATGTCATCTTTGGAGATCCCCTGATGTGCCTAAACAGTGGAAACCCCCCAATTCTAACTCCAACCCTAACCCTAGTCCCACCCCTAACCACAAACCTAACCCTAACACACCCTTAACCCTAATGGAAAAATGGAAATAAATACATTTTTTTAATTTTATTATTTTTCCCTAACTAAGGGGTGATAAAGTGGGGTTTGATTTACTATTTATAGCGGGTTTTTATGATTGGCAGCTGTCACGCTAAAAGACGCTTTTTATTGCAAAAAATAGTTTTTGCATCATCACATTTTGAGAGCTATAATTTTTTCTTATTTTGGCCCACAGAGTCATGTGAGGTCTTATTTCTTGCGGGACGAGGTGACATTTTTATTGGTACCATTTTTGGGCACATGACATTTTTTGATCGCTTTTTATTACGTATTTTTGGAGACAGAATGAACAAAAACCAGCAATTCATGAATTTCTTTTGGGGGGGGGGGCGTTTATACCGTTCTGCCTGTGGTAAAATTGATAAAGCAGTTTTATTCTTCGGGTCAGTACGATTACGGCGATACCTCATTTATATAATTTTTTATGTTTTGGTGCTTTTATACAATAAAAACAATTATATATAAAAAATAATTATTTTTGCATCGATTTATTCTGCGAGCTATAACTTTTTTATTTTTTCACTGATGATGCTGTATGGCGGCTCGTTTTTTGCGGGACAAGATGACGTTTTCAGCAGTATCTTGTTTATTTATATCCGTCTTTTTGATCGCGTGTTATTCTGCCTTTTGTTCGGCGGTATGATGATAAAGCATTGTTTTTTTGGCTTTTTTTTTTTAAGAGGTTCACTAAAGGGGTTAACTAGTGGGACAATTTTATAGGGCGGGTCGTTGCAGACGCGGCGATACTAAATATGTGTACTTTGTTTTTTTTTGTTTTTTTTTACAAAAAGAAATTAATTTATTGGGGAATTTTTTTTTACACGTTTATTTTTTTTACATTTTTACTTTGTCCCAGGGTGGGACATCACTGTATAATGTCAGATCGCTTGTCTGACAGTGTGTACAGCACTCTGTCAAACCAGTGATCTGACAGGCACTGCATCAGGCTTTCTCACTGCCAGAGCACTGAGGAAGCTGCCTCCCTGCAGGACCCCGCGGCCATCTTGGATCCGAGGTCCTGCAGGGAGGAAGCCCTCGGAACAACGCGATCACATTGCGTTGCTCAGAGGGTCTCAGGGAAACACGCAGGGAGCCCGCTCCTTGCACGATGCTTTCCTGTGACCCCGGTACACTGCGATCATCTTTGATCGAAGTGTGCCAGGGGTAAATGTGCTGGGAGCGGTTGTCAGCTGTGACAATCAGCTGACACCTGGCCACGATCAGCTGCGCTCCCAACGGGAGCGCAGCTGATTGCGTATGACGTACTATCCCGTCCTTGGGAATTAAGTCCCAGGTCACCTGGACGGGATAGTATGTCATATGTAGCAAAGGGGTTAATAGCCTGGGAAGCTCCATGTTTATTACCCCTTCCCAAACTATAAACATCAACCCCCCCAACTGTCTGCTTTCCCACAGCTGGTTAAGAAAAATATGTGGGATGTCGCGTTATTTTTTAATTTTATTTATTAGCTAAATATATGTAAGTAAGCTACACACACACCGCACTGATTATATATCTCACTGATATCTATTTATCTATATCTGTATATAAGGTTGTTTTGTCAGTAAAGTAGCTTGAAATTACAGAATTACTGTACGTAAAAGTTGACGTTAAAAACGCATGGCATACGCCTGTCAAACGGATATTAGGAGAGAAAAAAAACGCATGACACTCTCCAACTTTTCTGGCTGTCTCCGCTTCTTTATATACGGTACGTAGATGTGAGCACATCCTTACAGGGATATCATTCAAAGGGGCAAAATTGCAGTTTCTTATATTTTTTATAAATAAATTCAAAACAGATCTACCTAAATTTACTATTATCATATAATATAATGTCATGAAAAAAAAATGAAAGTGACTGGGATATGATAATATAGGAAAGATGTGTATCTTCGTACTGTGTTAGCCATTAAAAGGTATCAACCACTGAGGACTCCCAAGTCTAAATATTTTTCTGGGATATGATAAAACATTCCAGCGTTATTGCCTCATAAAGTGATGTGAACCATTGGGCTGGTCGCTGATCTTAGACTGGTAATATACTGTCTGGATATCAGTAGGTATATAGTGGCAGTGGCATAAGGGCTGCATGATATGGGGGAAGCTGCAGGGATCGCTGTCCATACATATGGCTGCATGATATGGGGGAAGCTGCAGGGATCGCTGTCCATACATATGGCTGCATGATATGGGGAAGCTGCAGGGATCGCTGTCCATACATATGGCTGCATGATATGGGGGAAGCTGCAGGGATCGCTGTCCATACATATGGCTGCATGATATGGGGAAGCTGCAGGGATCGCTGTCCATACATATGGCTGCATGATATGGGGGAAGCTGCAGGGATCGCTGTCCATACAGATGGCTCCATGATATGGGGGAAGCTGCAGGGATCGCTGTCCATACATATGGCTCCATGATATGGGGGAAGCTGCAGGGATCGCTGTCCATACATATGGCTGCATGATATGGGGGAAGCTGCAGGGATCGCTGTCCATACATATGGCTGCATGATATGGGGAAGCTGCAGGGATCGCTGTCCATACATATGGCTGCATGATATGGGGGAAGCTGCAGGGATCGCTGTCCATACATATGGCTCCATGATATGGGGGAAGCTGCAGGGATCGCTGTCCATACATATGGCTCCATGATATGGGGGAAGCTGCAGGGATCGCTGTCCATACATATGGCTGCATGATATGGGAGAAGCTGCAGGGATCGCTGTCCATACATATGGCTCCATGATATGGGGGAAGCTGCAGGGATCGCTGTCCATACATATGGCTGCATGATATGGGGGAAGCTGCAGGGATCGCTGTCCATACATATGGCTGCATGATATGGGGGAAGCTGCAGGGATCGCTGTCCATACATATGGCTGCATGATATGGGGGAAGCTGCAGGGATCGCTGTCCATACATATGGCTCCATGATATGGGGGAAGCTGCAGGGATCGCTGTCCATACATATGGCTGCATGATATGGGGAAGCTGCAGGGATCGCTGTCCATACATATGGCTGCATGATATGGGGGAAGCTGCAGGGATCGCTGTCCATACATATGGCTCCATGATATGGGGGAAGCTGCAGGGATCGCTGTCCATACAGATGGCTGCATGATATGGGGGAAGCTGCAGGGATCGCTGTCCATACATATGGCTGCATGATATGGGGGAAGCTGCAGGGATCGCTGTCCATACATATGGCTGCATGATATGGGGGAAGCTGCAGGGATCGCTGTCCATACATATGGCTGCATGATATGGGGGAAGCTGCAGGGATCGCTGTCCATACAGATGGCTGCATGATATGGGGGAAGCTGCAGGGATCGCTGTCCATACAGATGGCTGCATGATATGGGGGAAGCTGCAGGGATCGCTGTCCATACATATGGCTCCATGATATGGTGGAAGCTGCAGGGATCGCTGTCCATACATATGGCTGCATGATATGGGGGAAGCTGCAGGGATCGCTGTCCATACATATGGCTGCATGATATGGGGGAAGCTGCAGGGATCGCTGTCCATACATATGGCTCCATGATATGGGGGAAGCTGCAGGGATCGCTGTCCATACAGATGGCTGCATGATATGGGGGAAGCTGCAGGGATCGCTGTCCATACAGATGGCTGCATGATATGGGGGAAGCTGCAGGGATCGCTGTCCATACATATGGCTGCATGATATGGGGGAAGCTGCAGGGATCGCTGTCCATACATATGGCTGCATGATATGGGGGAAGCTGCAGGGATCGCTGTCCATACAGATGGCTGCATGATATGGGGGAAGCTGCAGGGATCGCTGTCCATACAGATGGCTGCATGATATGGGGGAAGCTGCAGGGATCGCTGTCCATACAGATGGCTGCATGATATGGGGGAAGCTGCAGGGATCGCTGTCCATACATATGGCTGCATGATATGGGGGAAGCTGCAGGGATCGCTGTCCATACAGATGGCTGCATGATATGGGGGAAGCTGCAGGGATCGCTGTCCATACAGATGGCTGCATGATATGGGGGAAGCTGCAGGGATCGCTGTCCATACAGATGGCTGCATGATATGGGGGAAGCTGCAGGGATCGCTGTCCATACATATGGCTGCATGATATGGGGGAAGCTGCAGGGATCGCTGTCCATACAGATGGCTGCATGATATGGGGAAGCTGCAGGGATCGCTGTCCATACATATGGCTGCATGATATGGGAGAAGCTGCAGGGATCGCTGTCCATACATATGGCTGCATGATATGGGAGAAGCTGCAGGGATCGCTGTCCATACATATGGCTGCATGATATGGGGGAAGCTGCAGGGATCGCTGTCCATACATATGGCTGCATGATATGGGGGAAGCTGCAGGGATCGCTGTCCATACATATGGCTCCATGATATGGGGGAAGCTGCAGGGATCGCTGTCCATACAGATGGCTGCATGATATGGGGAAGCTGCAGGGATCGCTGTCCATACATATGGCTGCATGATATGGGGGAAGCTGCAGGGATCGCTGTCCATACAGATGGCTGCATGATATGGGGGAAGCTGCAGGGATCGCTGTCCATACAGATGGCTGCATGATATGGGGGAAGCTGCAGGGATCGCTGTCCATACAGATGGCTGCATGATATGGGGGAAGCTGCAGGGATCGCTGTCCATACATATGGCTGCATGATATGGGGGAAGCTGCAGGGATCGCTGTCCATACAGATGGCTGCATGATATGGGGGAAGCTGCAGGGATCGCTGTCCATACATATGGCTGCATGATATGGGAGAAGCTGCAGGGATCGCTGTCCATACATATGGCTGCATGATATGGGAGAAGCTGCAGGGATCGCTGTCCATACATATGGCTGCATGATATAGGGGAAGCTGCAGGATCGCTGTCCATACAGATGGCTGCATGATATGGGGGAAGCTGCAGGGATCGCTGTCCATACAGATGGCTGCATGATATGGGGGAAGCTGCAGGGATCGCTGTCCATACATATGGCTGCATGATATGGGGGAAGCTGCAGGGATCGCTGTCCATACATATGGCTGCATGATATGGGGGAAGCTGCAGGGATCGCTGTCCATACATATGGCTGCATGATATGGGGGAAGCTGCAGGATCGCTGTCCATACAGATGGCTGCAGACATACAGTCTGCACTTTCCTCCTCACCTACAGTTGGTTTCTGTTTAGCTCCATCATAGCAACATCCGTACACTGTACCGAACCCTCCCCACAACAAGCACACTGTAACCTCTTCAGTGCTGGCACAGACTGGTAACTTTACACTGCCAGCTTAACACCTTCACTGCCACAACAAGAAATTCTGCCAGTGCCACAGAACAGACACATGTAGATACAAGCGATGGAAGAATGTTTACAGACCCCGGCTACAATGTATCACAGAGCACCCACCTCCGCCATCATCATCTCTCCGCTTCTCCTCCGCGCCCCTCATGCTGGGAGCTCCTGGGCCAGGGATGCCAGGCTGCTGGGTCCGTGTAATGCCACTTATCCCCCCATTACACCTGATTAGTAGGATCTCTGCAGCCTCCTGTAGGATCACACCTCACTACTGACAACACAGTAACTGGAGGCAGCCATTGTGCAGTCCCTCCCACTCCCAGCATCCTCTCTGTGAGCTGGGCCGAGCTGCGACTGACTAAAGGGAACATTGCTGCTTTCCTAACCAGGCTGACGATGGTTTCTTATTCCTCAGTTTCTTATTCGGAGCTGACGTTGGTTTCTACAGCAATTTTTTCTTTTCTGTTTTTTATAGATTTAACAACAAAAAATAAGCATCACAATAATACCATACACTGCAGCGAGGAGCCCTAATGTGAACACACTTAAAATCAGCCACAAAAATTATAAAACTGGCCCAAAAATGGGCATCAAAGTGGGCACCGAAGGGCGCTAATGAAAGGGTTAAATGACTTTGGGCCACTGATATCACACTGCTGACATATAGAACAGGGATCCCCACATCAAACCCAGGTCCCTCCGCCTGGCCCAAATGGGTTCTGGGCATCAGAATTGGCATCAAAGCGGGCAAACAGCCAATTTTCACAGATTTGAATACTTAACTGATGTTTTTAAGGGGTTAAATGACTTTGGGCCACTGATCTCACACTATGAGTACACAGATAGTGATGCCCCGCATCAGACCCAGGTCCCTCCAGCCTGTCCAAATGGTTTGGGCATCAGAACCGGCATCAAAGTGGGCAGACGATTTCACAGATTTTAATAAGTAACTGATGTTTTTAAGTGGCTAAATGACTTTGGCTATGATGCCTCACATCAAACCCAGGACCTCTAGCCTGTCCAAATGGATTCTGGCATCAGAATTGCATCAAAGTGGGCAGACGATTTTCACAGATTTGAATAAGTAACTGATGTTTTTAAGTGGCTAAATGACTTTGGGCCACTGATGTCACACTGCAGACATATAGAACATCAGTTACTTATTTAAATCTGTGAAAATCGGCTGTTTGCCCACTTTGATGCCAGTTCTGATGCCCAGAACCCATTTGGACCAGGCTGGAGGGACCTGGGTTTGATGTGCGGCTCCCTGTTCTATACATCTGCAGTGTTACATCAGTGGCCCAAAGTCACTTAACCCTTTCATTAACGTCCTTCGTGCCCACTTTGATGCCCATTTTTGTGCCAGTTTTATAAATTTTTGGAGCTGTTTTTAAGTGTGTTCACATCAGGGCTCCTCGCTGCAGTGTATGTATTATTTTGATGCTTATTTTTTATTGTTAAACCTATAAAAAACAGAAAAGAAAAAATTGCCGAATAAGAAACCAACTTCAGTCTCGCGCTTTGCTACAGGTTTCGTCATATCTTTTCAGACGTAGACTTGCTGAGAGTTGTAGTTCCACAGTACATCACAGCTGGCCAGACCTAAGCGATGATTTCATTTAGAGCACCATTTTCTAAATTCATTCAGTTTGCTCTGAAATTAAGAAAAAAGATCACTCTAAATCCACATTCACACTATCAGTATTCGGTCAGTATTTTATATCAGTATTTGGAAGCCAAAACCAGGAGTGGGTGATAATACAGAAGTGGTGACGTGTTTCTATTATACTTTTCCTCTGACTGATTCACTCCTGGTTTTGGCTACAAATACTGATGTAAAATACTGAACGTGTGAACGTGGTTTTAGTCGTACCTGTTTTTGGGGAAGGGTGACAATATGTGCAACATGACAGCTTACAAAGAGGTTGTCACTCTACTTTCCCAGACTCCTGAAGGTCCACAGCTATATAGAAACTGCAATTGCTTCAGTGAAAAAAAGTTTAGAGGAGAATCATGAGTCTGGAAAGTGAGGTGCTAATTAGAGATGAGCGGATTTGTTCGGGTTCCCTCTTATTCGGCAAGCTATAGCGCTTACCAAATAAGCTGCAGAGGGAACCCGGCTTCCTGGATCGCGGCGCACTCCATTTGTGCGGGTTCCCTCCGCAGCTTATTTGGTAAGCGCTATAGCTTGCCGAATAAGAGGGAACCCGAACAAATCCGCTCATCTCTAGTGCTAATCCTTGTGAGCATTGCTAAGGTCTTTAAAGATAAGGGGCCTAAGCCCCAAATTACGTCTCCCCATATGCCCCACCAAAAAGACTATACATACATAGTTATCTCATACAACATTACGTTTATTGTTCAGATTAAAAGCGTGAGTGACAAAGAGAAGCAACAAAAATAATTATAAATACATACAATGGTAGAGAGAATGGACGCACACCTATTCAGGCATCCAGGCAACTAGTTTATGACCAGTGAGGTCCTTAGGCTTAGGCTGGGGTCAGACATGCGAGAAACTAGCACGAGTGTGAGGAACTAAGCCGACCGCCACATGGTAGCCTGGGTATCACAGCTTCTGATACCACCGCCGCTACCAAATGTGACGGACGATCCCCTTTCCTCCCACGTCACCAATGGGACGTAACTCCACAGGTACAGCTCTCCGGCGCCCCCTTTGTCTCTCAGGTCAGTAAGGGAACTGCACCTAGAGCAAATGGCCGCCCGGGAGGTTGTCCTGTTACCCACTGGGTATTCTAAGATTCGTGATCAGAGTAAAAGCATCAGCCCAAGATTAATTTTATGGTTTAATCGCCTTAAGGGCGCACTAGATAATTACAGAAATATACAGTAAAGCTATACAACGTAATTACAATGGATTTGCAGTCAGAGAAAAAATACAACGATAATGTACAAGGCTTAAAGGTATAAGCTATAGATCAATATTACCGGGTAGTATGGTCATGGGGAGGCGGGAGCTCTGCCATCCCCAGGTAAGTCTTCAGTTGCTGGACAGTCCCCACAGCATGTGCTGCTGCTCCATTTGGCAAGGCAAATCAAATCTGAGTCTTGTGCTTCTTGTTGCTGTGAGAAAATGGAATGCGCCCTGCCTGTTCATGGTTACAGTTCTTAAAACTGCTAGGCCCTTCCCCTTTGCTTTGAAGCACGCATATTAACTGGCCTGCAATTCATATGGAGCAGGAAACACTGGCCTGAGTCCGAGCCATTCAACATACCAATGACCATCCCATTCAGACACTGGCCTAAACCAATTAGCATGTTAAAGCCCTATTGATTCATAGTGGACATCAAAACTGGTCGTACTGAATATGCTAATAGGCACTGTGTAGTTAGCAGTCTGTGGCTCTGTGAACTGACAAAATGGAGGCTGGTACAGGCCCTATACAAAATGGCGACGTCCCTTTCCTTACAACGAGTCTCGCATGTCAATACCCGGCACTGCCGCCGGCACTCGGACAGCAGCGTGCAGCTACATGTATTTCTATGCAGCCGCACGCTCCGGTCCGAGTGCCGGGTATTGACATGTCAGACTCGTGCGAGTTTCTCGCATGTCTGACCCCAGCCTAAGCCTAAGGCTCGGGGTCACACGAGCGTATATTCTCTCATGACAGAAAATCGGATTGACAATGCAGACTGGCAGCACAGCTACAGGGGATTTCCCATCTCCTCTGCTGTGCCAGTGTTATGACGTCATCAGCTGGCGCTGGTCATGTACGCGCTTGTTAGTAGAAGTGGAGCCTCGGGGACCACAGCAGAGAATCAGGGGAACGGGAGCGAGGTTCGTCATCCACTTAGATTAATTTTTTTTTTATTATTTATTATTTCATTCTTTGCCGTTACAGTTGGGCTTATAGGGTTAGGGTTGGCCTTATTGTTAGAGTTGGGCATATTGTTAGGGTTGGGCATATTATTAGGGTTGTGCTTAAGGTTAGGGTTGGGCTTAGGGTTAGGGTTTGGCTTAAGGTTAGGGTTGGGCTTCGGGTTAGGGTTGGGTTTAGAGTTAGAGTTGGGTTTATTGTTAGGGTTGGACTCAGGGCTAGGATTGGGGATGGGCTTAGGTTTGGGGTTAGGCCTCTTTCACACTTCAGTTGTGCGACGTCAGTCAAAATCCGTCAAAATGTGAAAAAAACGGATCCGCCATTTTTTTTTTGGGCGGATCCGCTTTTTTCCCATTGACTTGCATTAGTGACGGATTTTGACGGATGGTCGTCCGTTAGGTCCGTTTTTTGACGGATCCGCCAAAAATTTGGCGTCCGTCGTTTCAGAAAAACGTCCAATGCAACGTTTTTTTGGTCCGCCAAAATGGCGGACTATGGCGAATCCGCCGCATCCGCCATTTTGTATAATGGCCGCCTATGGGAGGCGGATACGCTGACATCCGTCTTTGACGGAATCCGCCCGCGGATCCGTCGCTTCCATAGAAAACCATTGAAAATGCTGCCAAAACTGTCCGGGGTCTCTCTCTCTCTCTCTCCTCGGTCCGGACATGCGTACCTTCATTTTCCGTGTAGAAAATTTATTTTTCCGGGTTGAAAAGTTCATGACGGATCCGTCAGAAAACTGATCTGCTTGCATCCGTTTTTGCACTTTTCTGGCGGATCCGCCATTTTCACTCTTTGGCGGACGTCGCACGACTGAAGTGTGAAAGAGGCCTTAGGGTTCTTTCAAAAGTAAAAAAAAAAAAAAAAAAGATGACGATTAGAGTTGAGCGATACTTTCCGATATCCTAAAGTATCGGAATCGGAATGGTATCGCCGATATCACTAAAATATCGGCGATACCCGATACCGATACCGGAAGTCCCATGTAAGTCTATGGGAACAAAATATCGAAATTAAAAAAAACCCATTCTTGCCTTGTTGGTTAATTGTACATGAAGGAAAACAAGAAAGAGTAATGTAGAATGTATTGGGGAAGGTTGAGGAGACATTAAAGGCATAGATGTTTAACCCAATCAAATGGAATAGCATAAATATTTTTTTTTTAAAGATGTTCGGATTGACGAAGAAATTGACAATGTTAACGTTTTTTATATTTTGGCAAATATGTATTATTACACAACTTCCATGCTCTTCATCTTCACCTTTTTAAGTTTTCACACACTTTCTCCTTCATAATCTTCTGCAGCATCATCTTTTTCATCAAATTATTCTTCATCTTCACCTTCTTTATCTTCTTCTTAAACTTCTTGCTATTCATCTTTGTTAACATTACTCATATTCTTCTTATTAAACTATTATTCTTATTCATATTCTGCTTCATCTTCTTCATCATATTCTTATTTGTGACAGAGAATCCTGTACTTGTAATCTGTCAAAGTATGAATTTTTCATCCTTCCGTTCTTGCTGTCACAAAAGATTTAAATTACAACAGTATTTGTCCGTGTTCAGTTTAGCCTGCAGCAGCAGGCATTTTCCAGGGGCACCACG